>JAWWNJ010000003.1:2400000-3000000 GCA_037176885.1 Favolaschia claudopus | reverse complement strand
AACTAAACCGCGCGTTAAAACCCTCACACAGACTTACGAATACAAGAAGTATGTACTCACCCCGACCTCGATCATCGGATGCAACAGCCCCCCAACAAACCTCCCCAGCATCATCGTCCCGTTCCCATTCGCCTCAGGCGAGAACACGTATTTCTCGAGAGTCCTCGCGACGCCGTGTGCCTCTATCTCGGACGAGAAGAACGCGAGGTAGTCGGGGTACATGTGTGCGCTTGATTACCAGGTTAGTATTAATCCATTTCCATTTATTTATTGAATCATGAGACGCACTTGACTTCGCCTAGATACTCGCGCCAATTCTCCTTCGTGATTCCATTAGCCTGCTTCGCCGACTTGGTAGCATCGTGGTGATGCAGAGGGCGCTGAATTGCCGCCTCCTGGTCGTAAAATTTCTGGATAGACTCTGCAGGGGCGCCGAGGTCGTGCAGCGTGAGGATGCTAATCAAACAAAGATGCTCAGCTTCCATGATGAAAGCAAGAGAGTCAAACGCACTGGTGAGCAAGATGATTATGAAAATACTGATCATTGAAGAAACAGTGATGTTCCGTGACGTCTTTGTACATCAGCTCCTCGACGAGGGCGGTCGAGGCGGGGGTGGCGCCGGGGAGGTTGATGAGGCCTCGTTTGAGGGGTTGTTTGTGCAGGGAGTCCATGTTGGGTCCGAAGTGAGTTGTGGAATTGGGATGTGAATTCGAAGTGCTGGGCGTGCGGGGTTTTATAAGGCCTCGGTTAAACGACGCGATGAGTGTGCGTCAGCTTGCGCTGATTAGTCACTTGAGTTCGAAAAGATAGTTCACAACCCCAAATTGCAAGTGAAAGTCCCGGCAGATTGAAAGCAGAGGAGACGTGGACGGTCGGCGGGTAACGTGAATAGGATTCTTAATCAATTGCGAGGACGCCGCCCGACTACATCGGATAAACGGAGAGCTTCAGAAGGAAGTGCAGCTGCGGGATGGGAGAAAGACGTCGCAGCCCAGTCATTTCCTCCTTCACATTCTTGTCATAGTGAAGGGACAAGAAGAACGAATTAGGGGATACCTACCGGTCAGCTGCGATGTTTAATTTAGACTGTGAGATACGGACTCTTTTCCGTTTCTGGGCATGCTTCAATTTCAGATGTGTCAGAGTCATCGAGTAACGCGAATCGTATTCCAGAGCAAACAGATACCTAAACATCAATCGACAGATCTTGATAAATAAGTATAACAGTTAGAGAGTGAGATTGTACTCGTATTCGCTGCTCGAATTCTGCGCTATCCAAAGAATGACAACGGATAGCATGAGGGCCAGATTCTGCGAGATGCTCGCATAGCTGTAATACTTGAACTGGTCGGCGTGGTTGGGGATGACATACTTGATAACCAGTACCGTCTGACCCTCCTTGTCAGCAAGACATACAGTAACGAAGAACCGAAGGACGCACGACGCTACCAGCCATTCCACCAGCCATCAACGCAAACCCAATAAAAAGAAACAGCCTGGCGCGCCACACAGCCCGCGCGTCGCTGAACGATTCCTCGCCGCGAATTCTGTCCTTGTCGATGAGATTGATCACGAGGAATCCCAGCAACGAGCACAGTCCGGGGAGCCAGTCCACGAAGGTGACGTGTACGGGGGCGGGGGTGTCAGGTTGACCCCAGGGTGCTTTTGCGTGCGCGGAGAGGATGCAGGCATCGAGGAATAGCCAATTTGCGAGGGCAAACTGAGCGGCGTTTGAGGTGATTACCGTGCCAACCGTCAGAAAACGCATAAGCAGGTGCAGCGAAGAGACGTACGAGGCCGCCAGCGAGATAAACACCTGCGGTGCGTCTGTGCTTCCCTAGATCGATGTCAGGGAACGGGTTGAGGCAGACGCGGCGGGGATCGTAGGAGCGGCTCGGGAGCGACATCGGGGTGTTTGTCCGTGTATTCCCGCTCCGGTCCCCGCTTACCGTTTTACCCGGTCCCATCAACACGCATTTTTTTTCTTGGTCGTCGTCACGCCGTACCAAGGGCAGGTTGTCCTCAATATGCTCTCTTTCTCAACGAATCTCTAGTCGGGGTTGGCTTTGTAGCTCTTAGAATTGAGAGCCAGGCTTGGACCCAGGTAACCGCCATGTCTGCCATCAAGTAGGTAATAAAATAAATTTCGATTCATTCACACCGCCAACTGACACATTTCTCGCAGAACTTTTGTCTACCAGTCATGGAAGAGGTCTCAGAAAGCAAGATAGTCCTCATCATGTTGTCGACTGGCAAGCAGAGCGGAGCTGTAGTGAAAGGTGCACCGAATCATTCAGTCCGCCGCCAATTCTAACTCGGAGGATTCATTCCAGCGCTCGCCAAAGCCAACGAAGCAGCGGGCGACGGCACCGCTCCCTGGCTCATCCTCGCACAGACTCGAAACCCCACCGCCGCGAAAAGTAAAGCCCTCGAATCTCTCAAAGGCGTGCGCCTGCACAAAGGCACGCCGACCAATCCTCTCCCGCTCTTCACCTCTGCCCCCGGTCCCGTGTACGCGGTGTTCTCCGTTCAGCAGAGCGTCGACAACCCGAAGGGCGTCAAGGGCGAGCTGATAGAAGCCAACGCGTTGGCCGATGCTGCAGCACAGCACCACGTCAAGCACTTCATCTACACCAGCGTGAACTTCGGCGGCCAAAAAGACCGGAGAACATACGTTCCTCAGTACGTCTTATGTACTTTCCTCCTCCCTTCCGCCATTAACTCAATTCAACACACACAGCTTCGAATCCAAACGCCTCGCCGAAGAATACCTCGAATCCACACACCCCACCCTCCCGCGCACAATCCTCCGCCCCGTAACATTCATGGACCAACTCGTCCTCGGGCCCCCCACCTCCTTCTCCACCCGCATCACCAAGCTCCTCTTCCTCTCTCAACTCAAACCCCGAAAACCCCTCCAATTCATCGCCTGCAGCGACATCGGCAGCATCGCCGCCCTCGCGCTCGCCCACCCCGAAACCTACCTCGGCAAAGTCGTCGATCTGGCGGGCGACAGCCTCGACGCGCAGGAGTTGGCGGAGGCGTGGAGGGAGGTGTACGGCGGCGAGGAGATGATGCCGAGGATGTTTGGCGGGAGGGCGGTGGCGTGGGCGGTGAGGGCGGGGATCAGGGAGGTGAGGTTGATGTTCAAGGTGTGTTGTTTTTGCGTTACGCGTCTTGGTATGATATTGACAGGCGCGTAGTTCTTCAACGAGATCGGATTCAATGTCGATATACCTGCGCTGCGAGAGCAGTATCCGGATCTGAAAGATTGGAAAGCGTTTTTAAAGGCGGAAGGGCCGCAGCTGCAGAAATGAAGTATGGAGGTTCATTTGCTTGGATTTCGACAGCACGGAACAATGCACAGAGAAGCGCGGTAGAACTTGCGAGGCAAGGCAAGGTAAGCGCGAGTTGATGCTGATGTTTGCTTTCCCGCTTGATTTTATTAATGAAATCCTCATGCTTCTACATTGGAGGGATTTGCGCCAATTTCATGTGTCGCCGCAGTCACTGGGCTTTACCCCAGATTCAATTACCGTCAATTCAACTGGAATATCCGGCCTGATTGTCAACCGTCAAGACAGAAATGCGCCTAGTTGGTGCACCAATTTTCGACTCGTGCAGCAGCGAGTCGTGCTTTGCATCGACGTTCAACCGAAGATACCTTGGCATTTCGGCCATTCGGGAAACCGTGTGGCATCCTCCTCCTGCCGCGTCCATGCCTTGTACTTACCACCCAACGCCAGTCACCTGAACTCGCAACAGGGCAAGCATTCGAGTCCTTCCACCGAACGCACTTCAAACACGGCGGTTGAAAGATCGAAATGGAAGCTTGACTAGTCCACTGAGAGCGCTCGAGCAGACTCAGACGAATTCCCGTTTACTACTACCTAGTGCTATTGAAAATGGGGTTGATTCTTCGACTGACGGTATGGCTGTAATACTGGGGCATAATTATTTTGCGCGCAGCTTTGTGAAGATTCTCACAGGTCGAGTGCAAATCAGCACAAAAATGCACAGGTACCAAGGATGCGGAGAAACACACACCTTTTTGTGCAGGAAAAAATGACACAGCCCCATGAACGCCACAAAACCACACAGGTAGTAATTAGCGTTCAAAGTCGAGAAAGTCAAAGTGCTAATGGATCACACGGATCAAAGATAACCGCCGGCATCACAAATCCGCTCACCAAACGAGGACAAAATACTCTCAGTGCCTCAAGTGAGCAAGATTACTATAGCCTGAGTGAACCTCGCGCTTTGCCCACCAGGTTCTTTGCATTCGCCGGCCTACCATATAGGGTAATTTGCTGTGCTCTGAACACCTTATCCAGTGAACATTGTAGGTGACAGGTGACACCCAGTGAACACTTGGTCGAAATACTACAGTAACTGCGAAGATCGAAGAAATATCAGAAATGTGTTCCCTGTCCATCACTTCGGCATGAGCCGTAATGCTGAATATATCGGCAATGTAAGAAATCTTGAACTTTTGCGCTTTTGGAACCCTTTGAAGGTGTGCATATTTATGGGGTGTGTATTTTTGCAGCGCATGCACACACCTGTGTAAATTTTTCGTGCAAGCTGTGTGTTTTTTGTGCTAGGTTGTGCGTTTTTTCATCGAAAATGGACATAATTATGCCCCAGTATTACCCCCAAATGACGGTCTGGAAGAGGTGCGTATGTACGGCGGCGTTGTACGCGACAGAACGAAAAGGCAAGGATGCGTGTCTGTCTGTGGGGATGTCAGTGGATCTGTTCGAAGCTGTAGGCAACGCGAGAGTCGTGTTGTGGAATTGCTTGAACCGAACGTACGCAAGGCGATCACTTCTCTTCGTGGTCGTTGCGCTGACAAATTCCAGCTGCGGGAAAGGACATCTAACTAAGTACCGCACAAGTAAATTAGCGGTAAGTGCATGTGGGTCGATTATATTTGAAAGACAGAGTGTTTCAACCGCAAAAGGTAAATACGCCAATGTTGAATGCAGTCGTTAAACCCTAACATCCAAAAGCTGGTTCCACAACCGATCGCAAGGCGAGTCCTTCACTGCATATCAACCGAATATTTCCATCCAGGAAAAACAGTACGCACGAGTGAGTTACTTCGCACAGTTTGAACGACGTTTGAGAGTGCGACGTTTGAATTATAAGCAAGCTTGGCTAGAGTAGATGTTTTGTTTCCAGGACGGTATTTTGGCCAATGGGGCGCAGGCGGCGCTGCGGGATTTCGCGCAAAGTTACCAACTATGGATTGCATTGTCGATGAGAGGGTTCTTTCCGCTGCTGTTGCGGTTGAACGATTGTAGGTTCCGAATATCTCGAACACTGTCCGAAGTTTAGCATCGCTTGTAAAAATGCAAATCAAAAAGCAAGACACGGACGTTCTGAGGAATGCCATGCACCGAGGTTTGGGAAGAACTGGAGATCGGAGAAGACCGCGCCTGCAGAGAGAGGCAATAGTCAATTCAAACCCCGGTACGCGGTGGACTTCCGTACCATACGCATAACGGTATACGTTCGAAGTCCCCGCACTCACCGCCGCCTCACCCCAAAGCTCCGCAGCGCTACGAAATCGAGAAAATGAATTATCAGATTAGCAGAGATGTAAATAATTTGCTAACCAAAGAAACTTGAATTCCCGTTCCACATTTGCTATGAGAGCGTTGTCGCTCAAACCCGGTGCATACAAAGCGCGAACCTGATCCGCAGTTACTCGATTTCCGTAGGTGGCGTTCAAATAGGTTGGAAGGTCAGTTCGATTGATTGCGAAAAGCGTGCCGTCGTCCTCGGTATGTCCTATCATGAACGGCACCTTGGATGTTCGTCCCTCTCGGATACGTTGCAGGGGGTCCGAAAATACAGTCACACTATCATTGAGAATGTGGATTGAGTCAGGCTGAATGGGAAACAAATATGGTTGAATAAACATACCTGTCGACAAGACTGGTCCAAGTACCACTAGAAGGTCCGTTCGTATATGATCTGATGGTGGAGGCAGGAATTGCCCTGAGACACGCGAGCCGTGCGGCGCCAGGGGATTGGCTGCAGCCCAGTGCGGTGGCCATCGCGCTGAAACTGGTGAATGAGGGAGTGGGATTCCTCGACTCGACCGCTCCTGAGAGCATTATAGCGCTTCGGAAAGGTGCGGTTCCTGCAGCATGCCGCACATATGCTGCAGCAACCGATGCAGCTCCAGAAGATTGTCCCTGAAAAATTGCATGTGAAGATCATGCAAGGCAGCCGCAGTTGCAATGATAATCGACGTACCATGATCGTTACTTTGTGGGGATCTCCACCGAATTTTGCTATGTTTCGTTGAACCCACTGAAGTGCAAGATCTGCGATGAGATTAAGGTATACGTCAACGTGACAAGTATGTTCGCTTGAAATTTGTACTTACCTTGGTCCAGAAAACCAAGATTATTATGGGTCAGAGGAATATCGGGACTGTCTGGGAATCCAAAGACGTTCGTTCGGTAATTGAAGGTGACTACGACAACGTTCTGACATGAAGCTAGCGAAGCTCCATCGTACTGTGGCGTCCACGCCGTTCCGAAGGCCAAAGCTCTGGAAGAGAATAAAAGATATTATCCGTGTACGCGGTGAAAGTTGAAGTGACTCACCCGCCGTATATCCACACCACGACTGGCAGCTTCGACCGAGCTGGTGCGGGAGCCCACACATTACTATGGAAGTGGTTCAAGAAAGGCAACGAGGCAAATAGGGTAGGAATGGTCACAGGAAAAGACAATCTTCATCCTCTGGTGGCGGGGGTGTATTGAAGATTGGCTGATTGATATCCGCCCTTGCGAAGGTGAATTGTTGGACGCAAGAGGGACCCATGGTCGTGGCATTGCGGTTAACGTGCGAAGTGAATGCAACGGGAGGTGCCCAGCGCAAATTTTCAGTTGGCGGCTGTCCAAAACGCTACGATGGATGAGTATCCTCAGACAAAATTGAATAGAATTCCTCGTACAACGCCCTTGAACACCATCACTTGCGGGACAAAAATACAGTCAGTTTAGCTCACGACTCCAGACAGAAAATGGACCGAGACCTACACCCATCTGCTCGCTTGCCTTGTAGCACACCAGAGCTCGTGGAAACAGAAACGGCCGCCGATTGGACATAGCAAGCTTGGAAAGCGAGGGCAAGAGCAAGCTTCAGAAACGAACGCATCTGTCACAACTCCACCGAACACCACCTATTTTAGTAAATTTAAGCGGCGGGCCAAGCATATTATTCTGAGCACATGAGCGAACTGGTGACTTGGTGGTATAATAATTTGATGAGCATCGATGATGGCAGACCAGGGGAGATGGTGGCTCGCAGAAAGACTGAAGCGCCTCCAATCTCTGAGAGAGAACTTTTTTGGAACTTTTGGCCACGAAATCGGAAAAATGCACAAAAGGGTTCCGGTTATCGAATCTTAGCCTTTCTTAGCTCGCTACTGGTAGCAACGAGACAGTCTGACAGGGCGAAGTGACGGGAAGCGTCAGTAGATTGGTTGTGAATTGGTTGAACATATTTACCGGCGAGCCGGAAAACAGAGGCGGAACGACGGAACATATGGAAGCGCGGAAAGAAAGAGCAGGAGACCGAAGATGACGTGGCTGACGCGTTAGTCACATCGCGTGGACGGGAACGCGTAACGTCACACCGTCACTGCGTGCTCCTGACTCCATCATCAAGTGAGTTTTTAAGAAGTTTCGTTTTGCGCAATTGCTGACCCCAGATATACCTAGTGCAGTACCGTCGCGCATTCTGCAGCAGTAGGGATCTCAAGGGATGGCGGCGGCGTAGGGCTCTTCATTGAAGTACTTTAATTTTTTTTTCGTCGCGGTTATTCATACAAGCAGATATCTTCCTGTGCTTCTCAACTGCCACACCCATCACAACTTCTCGATGTCCTCCACTCGAATCAAGAACAGGAATCGATCCGTATATATATATGTGTCGACACTTTCACTCTCGCTTTCTGGCAGCCCAACTCTCCTGAAGGCTGATGGTTTCTGACCTATTTCAACCAGAAGATCGAGGCGACCAACATAAGACGCTGGATGTTTACTGATACGACAGAGGAAGCAATTCTCAATGCGCTTTTACGCTGCGGAGGAGCTTGAGGGATATACACGCAGGATTCCAGGAAGTGGCGCAGTCCTCCTGTGAAACGTTTATTGGTTTTGGGTGCGTTCAAAGGAATTTGACACTGCCCACACGAAATTGACCCCTTTTTTACTTCCCATATTTTTTCAAGCATTCAACTATTTGTCGGAAGCCCCGAGTCAAGGCGTTGGGCTGTGCGACGTCCGATCAAATTAGGAGCGCCGGTATCTAAGGCTTAGCTGTCAACCACACTTGCTTCGAACCTGATCCTCCTCACTTTACGACTACACCCTCATGCCGGTCTCGTTCCCTGTCGCAACCCACACCGCCAAACCATACCCATTCTCTCAGGGGCAACTTGAAGCTGGCTACAACGCAATCGAAACTCTGACTCTCGCATGCCCGGACCAATACTCCAAGGCAGGCGAAATCCTGCAGTTTTCTTTGGGCAAGGAAAGCGGAGGAGACGAATCGTATGTGCCTTGCTCCCCTACCTTTGCTCCTGACCTTATTGTTGTCCCCTGTCAGCGGACGGAATCTCGAAGCCAAAGTCAAGAACGTCGTCCCTAATCAAAACGGATTCGTCGCGACCTTGCTGGACGCTTACACCCAAGACCGAGCGCTCATCATCCGGCCGGACGACGTCTGGCTTGCCATTCTCTTCCAATTCAGCTTCTTCGTCAACGCCCGCGCAGAGCTGCTACGAGCCAACTTTGTTGCGCACCAAGGGAAACGCGAGCTGGTCGTTGTAGTCGCTCAGGAAGGCGCCAATCGGTATACTGTGGATTTCGGAGACATCGCTCGTCAAATGGCGGGTCTTGTGGAGAAGAACGTTGTCGACGAGTCCCTGCGTGCTTGGGCGACGCCTGATTTTACGACGACGACCGATAACGATACGACCGTGAGCGCCGTCCTGCTGATGGCGACGATGAAGCAATATTTCGACTATACAATTAGGCTAATGGGTTGCGGCATTCCACGCGTTACTCTCGAGGGCGAAAGATCGGATTGGGTCAAGATTCTCGAGCGGCTGGAGAAGTTAAAGGAGTATGGGTTGGAGACGACTGCGTGGTACCACCTTCTTTTACCAGTTATAACTCGTTTCGTCGCGGCATTCGATACCCCTGACAGCGCCGAGAATATTGACTTCTGGCAGCGCGTCGCACATTATACCCCAGGAGGAAGCGGGAGAGGTGATCACTATTCGGGATGGATTTCCGCTTTCACTGTTTTCAACAAGCAGGGCCGGTGGATGGGGAATCATCTCAACGAGGTAAGTTCTCTTTACGGCTGCGACACCGCTCCAGAGGTTTGAATTGAATGTTTCTTTACCCCCAGGCGGCCGCATCCAAGCTCAATATTGAAAGCCTAAATTCGCAACAATTCTGGAAGCTTCACGAAAGGCAATATATGGAGAAGGATCTCATCCTTGATGGCACTCCGTACCACCTTCTTCGTCGAAAAGGAATACCCCCAGGGCACGCCGAAGTCGACGTATTGCTCATCGACAACGGGAAGCGCTTCGACTGCGCGATGGTTGCGGGGAATATTGCGATGTCTGTCACCTCCAGCAACGATCCTCTCATATCTCCGGGTGGAATTAACGATACGGTGCGGCCGTTGGCGGGTTGGTGGTTGTTTATCAAGGATGAGACGGATATGCAGGCAAAGGCCAAAGCAGCGTATCGTCAGAAGGAGGGACGGTTCTGATGTGAAAATTCGTTCAACTGATTTGTTCGAATTATGAGATTCTGCATAAATAATGTACCAGCATCTGGGGGAGCATTCATCGCGATTGAGATCGTTTCAAACAATTTTTTCTTGCCCATGAAAACATTTTTCGCGTCCACCCATTGAGAACAAATAGACATCGTGAGAACTTCTTCGGCATCACCCGATTCCCCTTGCCACCGACCACCATAACACTTACAGTGCTCAGCCCGCTTCAGCCTTGCTTGTATGCACAATGCTGAGTACCCTTGCCGCCGACCGAAAGCGCATCGCCGACATCGACGCCAAACTCCTCGTCAATGGTGACGGTTGCCCCGAATTGCTTTTTGAAAAGGAGGCAGCGCAGAAGCGTCTCGACGACTACAAATATCCAGTCTTGACGCTGCCAAACGAAATAGTCTCGGAAATCTTCGAACTCCTCGTACCCCTCTACCCCGTCTGTCCACCTCAGGCTGGATCATCCTCCCCAACTCTTCTCTCGCACATCTGCTCTACCTGGCGACAAATAGCGATCGCCACTCCACGTCTGTGGAGAGCCATAGCTGTATCGTTCAGCCGCGGCTCCAAATCTATGGCTTCACGCCGCCAGGTTGAATTAGCGGAGGCTTGGCTCAGGCGATCCGGATGTTGCCCCCTTTCTCTCGAAATTCGTCGAGATGCCTTTCGTGAATTGCAGAAAAAGGGTAGCGGAGGCCATGGGCAGAGAATCTATACAATTATGGCTGCTCACAGAGACCGCTGGGAACATCTACGGGTTTCCTCGAGTGTTATCGGACGGCAGGTTTTTCGCGGACCTATGCCACTCCTTCGCTCCCTGTGTCTGGATGACGGTCGTGATTCGCCGGCCACCGCCTTCGAGCAGGCGCCGCTTCTTCGTTCGCTATCGTTTCAAGTCACCAGCTACAGTTATTTCAACAACCCATTGGCAACAGTCACCCTTCCATGGTTGCAGTTCACGTCTTTGGCCCTCGATACCAAATCTCCGTCCTTTGCCCCACCATTGGAGCAGCTCCAAAATCTGACCCATCTCGAGTTAAATATCTCGGATTACTTCAGGAAGCCACGTATTCGATTCGCCCGGGTGCAGTCGTTGGTATTAAAGGACGAGCGACGTCGGACAAGGAGGGACGAAAATCACGAAATTCTGCGGAATTTGACAACACCTGCCCTCCGGCATCTCACTGTTTGGACCTTCTTCATCGACGGATGGCGCTCCGACAGCGCTATTGGCGGGTTAATGTCTTTCCTCACGGCTTCGGCTTGTAAATTGGAGGAACTGTGCATCGTCGTGACTGACAACCGCCAGAGTTCTTGTGATTTGGAATGCGACCTACCGCATTATCGTCGCGCGTTTCCTACAATTCCAGAAATATCATTCAAGAAAGAAGAAGTTACCTGAGAACACGGACGATTTTTAGTGCGTGAAATCCATTGGCAGATGAATAGATTCCTTCATGATCATTCAGACATCGTTCCCCAGATCAATCCGAATTTCAATATCTCTTCGTCGGTCCGTCGGGTCTCGAGGCCTGTACCTCTTTGAAGAATCTTTTGTTTCTTTCCGTCGGTCTCTGTGTATATAAATTTTATCACCCGGATTGAAACCTCTGTTTATGTCCAGTAGACGCTTGTTCAAATCACTTATCGCCATTACAATAGATTGGGTTCAACCAGCGTTGAAGGCTCTGGGGATTCTCACCGTACTGTATACGGTTACGACAACTTGGAGCACGCTCTCGGAAAGGAATTTTCTAACTCTCTGCACGCTCAGCATATAGAAAGCCTCCAAGCGCAGATCAAGTACAGCTGGACCAATTGGATTGCCGACAATGCCGACAATGCCACCCATCGGCATGTACCCTGTAAAATAGGCTGCGCTGCGGATCAAGTAACGATTGTTCCGATTTTTAGGACATCAGATAGAGATTTCCTTTTTCGGTTTGACGTTTGTGCCTATTTCTACTCTTTGCCACCACCATCCTTTGTCGCCGCTGGTCCGCCTGGTCTCATCGGGCTGTAAAACCTTTTTATTCCTCTCAAAACTGTGTACAAAAGACTCCAGAAACCAATCCTCGAAGGCTAGCCCTCGAAAGTGATGCGAAACTGGGTCTACAAGTTTTTTGTGGGTAATCTTGGGGTAATCGCCGAGCAAGCATCCAGTCGCCAATCGTCATGGTCCAACGACCTCAATCCGTGGCCCTAGACCTATTCTTCAGTTCTTCCGTTGCATTACGCTCCTCACGGTGGGAGCTACAGTCAAAATTGGTCGTGTTCTTGAAATATATCCGCGTCATGAGACCGTTTTTCCCAAGGTTCTGGCCGACGTACTGTAGAAAATCAAAAAGCCTCGCTACCCCCTCTCTGTCCTCTGTAAGCCAAGCCTCATCGTAGCCGCCATGGCTCCTTTTGCTAGGGCCCTCCTTGCATCATCTCTCTTCCTCTTATCAAGCCTTGTCGCCGGTCTCACCTCCTCCCTGCAACAAGTCACGAACCTCCCCTCCAGGCAGAACCCCACCATCGCCGGCTTCTTGTTTGAGTTTGTTGCGGGTGGTGCGGCGCCGCCGAAGGGAAGCGGGAGTGGGAGTGGGACGACGACGGGCGGTGGGGGGACGACGGCGCCGCCTACCTCAAGGTCGTCGACCGGGACGCCGACGGGGGGTGTTGCGCCGCTCTGTGGTGGGTGATATCGTTCTTGGCTTTGAGTCTTTCCGACGCGATGCGGGTATAGATCAGTGCGGTGGTCCCACGGCGGCGGTGGATAAGGCCTAGTGGACGTGCGCTTCTCCGTACAAGTGCACTGCATCCAACCAATGGGTATGTCGTCCTCTTCTTCTTCAAGTTTCTGTATCTCGGAGAGCTGATCCATCGAGAGTGGTTTTCTCGATGTCTGTAAGAGTCGGGTTACGGGTACCGTGCTACTATGTAGCTTTTGCGTCTGTCGTGGGCCCATTTACGAGACGATTCGCATGCATGCCGTTGTTCAGCTTCAGATAAATTTGCCTGTGGTCGTGTCGCTGCATAGTGGATGCATCAACAGACACAAACAACCTTAACAGCCCGAAAAAGGAAATTCTCTTCAGCACGTTCCTTTCCTCTGAAATTGAAGCTCATCTGTCTTCACGTCGTTCTTTTCTTGTCGCCGATGCAAGCATCCACGCCGCGCTGGTGGCCGGTGTTTTTTCGGCTCAGGCTTATTCCGTAGTTCCGTCAGTGGTCACTCACACGAGCGAATCTAATCTGGTTCTCTTCTGCTGATTGTTCGATCAGACTGACGCCGTCAGGTCAGGAAACAAATCGTCTGTACAGCTGTGCTGGCACTTATGCTGGCAGTGCCACAGTCACGGTGATATTCTACACGCTCGCCTAGCAAGCGTTTCAAGATCTAGATAGTAGATGCTAGTATCACAGGGCATATCATCATGAGAAGTCTGCTGGTCCGCTGGCTGGATCATCGTTGTGCTGGAGCACTGAAAATATGCACTCAGGCCAACATTTTGCTTTGGCTACGGCTCTGATCGTTGAGAGGTCCTTTCTGACCTCGAATCCTTTGCGACGTTTCATTCTGTCCAGGGTTCGTCAAAAGTTGATAAGTTGATAGCCCCTTGCAATCCCAATCTACATCAAATCAAATTCAATCAAGTTCTCGTCGACTTTGACGATGCTTCACTCTCAGATCCCCAAGAACTCCTCCGAGTAGGACTTGACGCCCTGGACGGAGGTCGACTATTCAGCGAGGCTCGGATCCTCTCCAATGTCGCCCGAAGAGACCCGCCAATGCCCTCTCGTTCTTCTACCAGTCTCATCGCCGTCAAAAATTTCCGCACCGAAACGGCGTCATTTAGCCACCGATCCGCATACACTTCACCCTCGCCCCGGTATACCGCAAGCAAAGCGGAATTGGCTACTATGTCCACCAAAATTGCTTGGAATTCATGGTCTCTAAGATTCTCGAGACCTGCTTTCCAGTTCTCGGCGAAACATAGCTGCTGCATGGGGCTCGCACCGTGAGGTGCGAAATTGGTGAGAATTTTCATGGTTTCCCCAGCTCTGTATGGAAGCTGTTGACTGCGACATTCCCGAAGGAAATTGCTGAGAATTGCAAGGTCCAAATCACGATGATACGACTGGCGTGCCCTCACGCGGGGCATGTCGGTATTTGGGCCTTCAAGAACATTGTTGGCGTTTGGCAGGAGAGAATGCATTACGACTTCAATGACCGCGTCAGAGCCCTCATACGAGTATCCAAACGTAAAATCCAATAGGTTGGTTTGGATGAGAGCTACGGTTGAAGACGTTGCAGTACATGGTGCCGCACAGCAGACCGATTCCAGAGCTCGCGATAGTGGGATATTTGGCTGAGGCCAAGATGAAATGACGCCCAATTTATTGTTATCTGTCGCTATCCGAAAAGCAACATGCCACATTGCTTGAACAATCGTATTGGAGTCCGTGCGGAAGTGACGCTGCGATGCACGGAGCTCTCTTGTTAGACACGAGCATAGCCATAAATTGTCGCATTTATTTAGGATTACCGACTCGGTCCGTACCGCAAGATAACTGCTCAGACTGCCCGGACGGTCTTTGAGATTGTTGACGTTGTGCTGTGCGCACAATCCCAGTAAGATTGCGACAATCTCGTCGGCATGTTTGGCATAACTGCCTTTCCCAGCCTGAGTTTCCACAATGCGGTCGAAAGCCTTGAAAAAGGTGCTTGTCATCTGAACAGGCATCACAGATGACGGCTTGTGAAAGGCAAAAGTGGTTTGTGTTGCGTCAAATTCGTATGGCCATGATTCGAGTTCAGCAGCATCGACCATAAAGTCGGCAAAAAGCTCGTATTCCATGCCGAGTACCACCTTGCGCAGTTGTTCTAGCGTTATGATGCATTCACCCACAATCCAGGGTGCCGGGCCAACTATTGGCCAAATCTGAACGCCGGTGATGTAGTTCAGATGCCTGATAGACGCATCGAACGAGTGCCAGGAAGTTCCCCATTGCACGTACTCCCTGAGCCCAAGGAGGTGCTCGACCCTGATGGAAAGGCTGTTCCAACTTGTAGCCAGAGTAGGGTGGGAGTGAGCGCTTTTTGGGCCTGCTACTCCTTCGGGTGTGACCAGCCCTATGATCTCGTCGACTGAATTGGCGAACGAACGCAGCAAATTCAATCGCATCATCGCGCGCGCTGAAACTTGACATTGGTCGATTTTGTAAGGCAGCGCGGGTTTTCGTACGAGGTGGAAATCAAAAGCATCTAGTGCCTCGATGCTTGGGCCGTCGCTCCCAGAGATACTAGAAATAGCCCACAATGCTTTCAAGGCAGTGGTGCGCCGCCGATTTTGGGTGTCTGGCGAGAGAAGATCGCTGTCGCAACCGCGGAGGAAACCCTCCAGACGTCCTAAGAGCCGGACTGCTGGATCATGTAGCAGGACTCTGATATGCGCGTCGTAACCCCTGCGACGGCCATTAGAGCTCCACAGTATGTCTAATATCCCCTCCAAAAAGGGTTCGAGTTCGATGTCGTCAGCTAATGACTTGACAGTCCAACAGAGAGCACGCTGGTCCCGCTGAACACGCTGTTCACATTCACGAATTGCGTTGTTGTTCATGTTATCCACCATGGAGTCCTTCCAGAAACATGCCGTGCCCACCGAATCCCCGCATATAGCACGGAAGAGCTGGAATAAGAGCCAAAGACCACTCGATAGAGGCGTCCGATAGGGAGAGTCGGAGAAAATAAGAGGGATTATGGTGAGAATGCCGTATACAACGACTAAAATGCCAAGTAAGACCATGGAGAGAACCATAACGTATCGGTTGACAGGAATGAGAAACGCAATCAGGCCCCCGAAGAAGAAGAACAAGGAGGCGTGCAATAGAGCAGGGATGAGACGCACGACAGTGTGCATGTTGAATCGTTTGAGACCGTAATACAGGTATGCAAAGATCCTGGCACGGATAATGGGAGAGGATCGCATATCTGTCCTGTAACTGAAGTCTCGCGTCCATTGCTCAACGAGGGTGGCAAGGAGAGCACAGGATAGGCTCAGCCCTAAACTGATGAACCAGAGTAGGTTGCATAGGAGGGAGGATGTCGGCGGGACAAATGGTTGGGGAGTAGGGATAGCGATGGTTTTACCGTTCGCCATTCCCGATAGCTGCCCGGATATCTGAGCCAGGAGACGGACCGTATCGTCTCCGGAATCCGGTGAGAGCGTTTTGTAACTCTCAATGATAAAGGTTGTTAAACTTGCTGAGAAAAGACCAGCCTAGGGTTTGTTTCAGGTGTCGGCTTCCAAGTGTCCTCAGCTAGAGGACTTACAAAAATCAGCAGAGCATCCATGTCACTCTTCCAACTCTCGACCAATGCCTTGTCATACTTTTCGGCCTCTGCGACGTACACGGACCAGATTTTGGCACCCGCAGCGTCATCTGGGTCATGTTCATGGTCAACGGTTGTTCCTCAGCAACAAATCGAGAGCTCACCATCAGAAATCCCCTCCGTACTCCTCAATGCATTGTCTTCAGTCATGGTCGTATGAATCAAAGGTTGTTGCGGGTAGAGCCCCATCTTGTAGTGAGAAAATGTGATCTTAAATCCTAATTTTGAGGAACGAAAAGGCTGTGGTCCCAATTCTGTGTCAGTCGATGCAACATTGTTGGACAAAGATTCATCCTATCATGTAGAATGACCAACATACAACCGTCAAATCATGTCGAGTGACCAACAGCATCCCATCTCATGTTGCCAGGCGATAAATCCTGCTCAGTCTCGTTTAAGATTCTCATGTCTCAACATACAGCGGCTTAACCCGCAGCTTAAGCAGCCCAAGGCAGGCCCATAGGGATGTACCGTAGATAGGTAACAAAAGTCATTGACGGCTCTGGGCCTCACAAATAAATAAATGAAATACGACGCGGCTGAAGCCGCTTGAGCTACGCCTTAAGCGGCTTACTGAGCTGCGCTCAGGCTCATTGGCTTAAGCGGCTTCATGAGCTTAAGCCGCTCATTGGCTTAAGCCGCTCATTGGCTTAAGCCGCTCATTGGCTTAAGCCGCTCATTGGCTTAAGCCGCTCATTGGCTTAAGCCGCTCATTGGCTTAAGCCGCTCATCGGCTTAAGACCAAAAAATGTCGACCTCGACGAACCTCCATTCTCGTCCGCTTGCTCCCCAAACGCAGCGGGCGGTGCCCAGACCATCCAGTACTCACTCTCAGAGAGCCTGAAGATCCACGGAGTCTTGAGTCGGAGGAAAACGACGAAGTCGTCTTGTCCCAAAAAGGAATTTTTTGTGCAGAAACGCAATCCATTTTAGGATACTTCAAGACGGCAAGCTCTGGCCCTCTTCCCATGCGACTGTCCACTCACAGCTCGTCCCCGCCATCCTCTGCTCGTCATCCGCTAAGTGCTTGTAATCATCTCCTAATCAGGGTTAGTTCCGACACAAAACGGCAACATGAAGATGTAACGAAGTGCTGAAGTCAAGAAAAGAAGCATCAAGGAACGGTGTAAGGTATCATATACGTATTTCTTTACTCTTTTAGCTACAAGTCACATGTACTCAGGTCACATGATTATTATCATCTTTACTTCTACCAAATCACCCATTCAGCCTCCTCAGCTTTCGTTGAGTAACTCCGAAGCTCTGTGAGAGGCACGGGTGTCGGTTGGACGTATTTTGGCCTTGCCTAGGCTCTATTTGAGGCTCTAGGCGCGAGGCTACATTTCTCTGATTATACGACTATTTCCACTGATCTTTACAGATCACCCTCTCAGTCGACTCCAGTCCTCTCGTTTTCGAAGGATTGAAGAGAACTACGCCTGGGAGCTTGAGAATTCGACTCTCTGTAGTTCTCTGCGAGCTTGACCGTTCAATAAAGGGTCTTTACCACAAAATAAGGCTTTTCCACTCCCGCCAGGGATACCGTTAGACAGTGACCCTCGTAAGCGCTCCTGGAGCCTTACAAACGGCGCCGACAAGCGCGGATGGCCTTGGCGCGCTCTGCCGTCGTCTCCGATGAAATAAGTTGTAGGTTTGGGAGGGGAATGAGGGAAGATGGGGAAAACGAAACAGAATGACGAAGAACGTGAAGCTGTGTCTGACCTGGCTTTCCCAACAAATCTCTGAACACATAGACTCCTCCAGCAGCCATCAGAGTCGAATTTGAAGCGTGGATGGACGTGACATAGAGAGTCGAGGTGAGGTGAGATAAAACTTATTGCCACCCGTTGGTGCGGTCTAGATGTTGCCAGGAACAGATCTAGTAGAGCTTGAACACGCACCAGTAGAGACATACAGCACCGTGCCACAATTATAGTAATCTTCAAGGGCCATAGTTAGTGGTTGAGACATTGCCACGCATCCTTGTTAGTGGGGAAGCCGAAATCACATAGGAACTCCGAGTCGGCGTGGGGGGTTGGTGGCAGCCCCAGACCACGGTCTGGGAAGAATGTTCCATACACAGTCATGTTACTGGTTTGGTGCAATCGAATGCTTGAAACGCGAATGACACGGTGAAGAAGAAGACGAGATGGCAGAAGAGGACAAGAAGAGGAAGAGATGTGTCGGAACACAGCGTGACGTCACACAGTTCACACGCTCGAATATCTTCCTCACTTGAATTTGATCCTGCAAGTCGAGCTGAACGAGATAAATTGCTGGTGGCGGTAAAAAAATGCTGTGACAATTTATATTCTTGTATTCAAGCTACTACTACATCCTGATAGAGTAGCATGAGCGCTCACACAAAGCGAAGCCAATCTGAAGTTGAATTCTGAACGTAAAATTTCCTAGAATCCTAACACGGAACTCCGAGTTCGGAGTCGCGCAATTGGACTTTGGAAGAGGTAACAAAATAGTTCAAGAGAGACTACTTTTGCTGACTATTTTTTAAGTATAACGAATTGACCCAAAAGCACAGAAAATGAATCAGCCGTAATTACCGACAAGAGGAGCCTGGAACTCACCAAATTTGTTCTATGTACATACCAATGACCATAGCATCAAGATCCAAGCGGCCTGCGCGAGAAACCTTCAAGCAATTCGGAATCTCAACCCGCGAGTCAACCACTGTCGGACGGTGACTGCCACTGATTAGTACGAAGTCAGAAGCGCGGTTGAAAAAAAAGGTATAACAATCGCTGCACAAACCGCGCGAGGGGCTTGTCATGACCATCGCTGAAAGCGAAAGTCATTATAATTATGGGAATTTGTACACATTGCAAAAAAGGGTAGGATAGCTATACCTTGGAGTAGAACTTACTTTAAATTTATCACACCTCTGAATTGCGGCAAGAGATCGGCCAAAATACACAGATTTCGGAAATGGTTTGGGAATAGTTTAGACTGTCTTCAGCTCGATTGATTCCATCGGAGAGAGCAGTAAATCGGAGTCGTATGCCATTGCAATGGATGATGTGATGTTGATGTGATGTAGTACATTGCGCTATTAGCTTGAGTGAGAGAATCAGAGCGAATCAAAGACGACTAGCCTGAGAACTCATCACACAGAGATACTGTGTCTTCAACGCCAATCCTTTGCCAATCCTACTAATTTATTTTCTTGATGCAGATGCGCCAGCGATCTTTCTTACTCGTATTCTATCAAGTAAATATATATTTTGGTCTGGTACAACGAGAGAACCGTTAGGTAGTTTACAGGTGAATAGAATGTATGAGCCATACCTGGTACAACGAGAGAACCGTTAGGGGTTCACTCGTTGTCCAGGATCAATATGTTACACAGTGACGATCAAGAGAATAGATTGATTAGGGAATACTTAGGTCAGCGACCTGGAGGCGCGTCAATCTCCAACATATTCCATGGGTATGGGGTTCCAGCAACACCGAGCCGCGACAGTCTCCAAACGAGGCATGCACATGGTCTACCTCATTAGTGTCGTCAATATTGTTTCTATCGTCGCAGGCCTAAGTTGTGGAACGATTGAGAACGGATATTGGTAAGAGAGACATAATGAAGTCCACCCTTTCAGCTTCTGGTCCTTAATCAGCTGTTCAGTCTGCATTCTTGTTCATTAAATTTCAACGTACTATTCATTGTCGATGCCTTGGAACATTGCAAGCAACATGATCGCTAAGCGAACTGAGAAAAAATGGCGTTGAAAAATGAGCAAGACTTATGATGAAGCTGCAACCAGGGTGTTGCATCGAGTTCAGGTGAAGGTTGAAGATCAAGCTGCGGTTTGTGGACCTTGCAAACACTTGAAAATCGGCGCTGATTGAGGTACAGACTTACAGTTGAGGACAACTCAGTTGCGCAATTCATTCAAAAAGTGAGGTTGTCGAGTCTCAACGTGGTTGTTCTGCCAAGAGAGTCAGTTTCAAGAGCTCATTGACATAGAATTTAGAGTGGTGAGGCTGACATCCCGCCAACTCGGACGCATTTGTTCTGAAACCGAAAGATCTTGAATGTAAAGTTTGAATATCATGAGGGCAATCTCGAATTTTCTGGTGGACGGGAACTCGGATTATTGACGCTCAAGGGAAACCCGAGTTTTGTCCGTGATATGACAAATATAAGCCTAGAATATAATTAACCTGACCAATCAAACCTGAGCCGGATTGGATTCAAATAACTGGACCGAGATTGCTAGAGATATGAGGCACTGAATGCCAATTTAAAATTCGAGTCAACTTGCCCGCTCCGCGATCTCGAGACTTCATGCGTCCCGCCGTCCATAGACGTACTCTATGGATTAAGTCTCACCATAGTTAGTTGCCTGTGGAGCTCGTGAAACACGGTGAAAATTCTCAAGTAGTAAAAGTTACTTGAAGAACATCAGAATCCAACCCTTGGAATGCGCGCGTTTTTACTGCAGTATCACGAGTCGGAACCCCAAATATGACGCGGAAGCGGGCGACCCAGTCACGCACTCATTTGGCCGCACAACATTGGCACAACAACTCGAACTCGGAGCTGCCGCATGATTCCGGACTCTTGCGGACTGGCCAGTCGACAAGTCACTGCAAGTGACTTGGCTTGTGATTTGAAGGGAGAATGGGCGACTCGGAAACTGGAAAACCCACACAGAGGTTGCGCTGGTATTGGCTGCTCACTAAGTATGTCAAATTGAATGGACCGTGCGTTGCGTGCGAGTGAGTGAGGGATTAATCTATTGGGAAACCCGGTTTCTCGAGAAACCCTCCCGTATAAGGAAATTTTCGAGAAACCCGCGGACAATTCTAATAAGAAACCCCAGTTTGCCGCAACGGCAGCCCGGGTTTAGCTGGAGCTCATTCTGTGAATGAAGAGGCTCAAAAACACTACAGACACATACTGAAATTAAATTAAAGGGCATCCAAGCTTCAACAAAGGTCTTATGAGGGCTGACGGGCTTGCCATACAATGCCGGGCATTAGATTTTGATCTAATCAACCTCGGTAACAGTGCAACAAACAGTGGTGTATGCTGAGTGTCAAAATGCAGCTGTATGTTGGGAGAATCTGTTGCTTTTGCATTTCCTAACTCTTGAACAAAGTTTTTAGAGTATGTCTTTCGTTGAGTTCAAGTAGGGCCGCTTTGAAGGCCAACTTCGGCATTCCGGCCGGCCTAGACAATGATTCCATTGAATGAGTACATATGATGCATCCAGACATGGAGGGGTTTTAGCCATTCAACGAAAAGTAGTCTTCAGCTGTTTTTCCTTGTGTATTCCACCGCTACGAGCAATCTGTGAGGGTACAGAATTCATGCCGAAAGGTCGGCCGTCCTTTGGCATCAGTTCCGGGGGTGGGGTTTCTCAAGAAACCCGGGTGCCTAACAACGGACCGAGAAACCGGGTTTCCCAATAGATTCATCCGTGAGTGAGCGAAAACGTCCAAGTCCGAATGCCCACGTGTGCGTGGGATTTTGTTCGTTGCACAGCCTCAATAGCCGACAACATGCTTCCGCTTCCTCCATCCACCACTGACGACAAACGTCACCGCTACCTCGCACGTTGGCTCCCGTTGCTCGCCTCGCCGGTCTGCTTCTCACTTCTGGTGCCGCACGGCCGGAGCCATGAGGATGCCACCTTCATCGTTGGCAACTCATTGGGATTTACTTATGGGCCACCGGTGCGTATACTCGCTTCTTAAGGACGACTCTCAAGCTGATTTGAGTAAACGAGTAAAGTTCAATCTCGGTGCGCAAGTTAAACCTCTGTTGCACACCCATCCGCTCGCCTGGTCAGCATTTTTTGCTGACCTCCTCTTCCGCAATCCTTCCCGCCCTTCCGTCTATGTTTCATGAATTCATTCTGCCACTTTCTTGCCTTCCCTCCCACCATCCTCAGCTGTCAGCTGCGACTTCTTGCCCGCTCTCCGCTCGGTCCCCTACTGCTTTCCCTACTTGCAAGCTGGCTCTTCGTCCTGGTGGCAACTTGTATCAAATATTCGAATGTTGCTCAGGTCCGGTCGGGCCATCGTGAACACCAACTCAAACGAACAATATAGCAAGCTCGATTTTCTCCATGACGCTGTTACAATGCCCATCATTCTCATTCCGACCCTGGACCACGTTCTTTTCTGCACTCTGTAGTCTCCTCGACGTCTTTTCTATCGTTTCTGACCTGCTGTTTATCCCAGCCGACCACATATCTTCAACACCTTTATTCCGGCTCTATTTCTCAATTGGAACTCGGCCTTCGGTACTACTTCCCTTCCTACCCACGGGTGATTAGGCAGTATAGGTGAATTCTTCGATACAGCCGTTACCTAAGCCTATGATTCAGCCATACCATATGTGTCATCTATGTTCCTAATCTATGACTTTCCTTCATTCCTTTCGTCCCTTCTGCTGCAACCCATCCGTACAATCGGGAATTTCCTTTCTGGGACAAGACGACTTGGTCATTTCCTCCGACTCGAGACACGATGGGCCTTCACACTCTCTGAGGGTGAATACTGGATGCTTGGGTTACTGCCTCCTGCGTTTACAGAGCAAGCCGACGAGGATTGAGGTTCGTCGAGGTCAACATTTTTTCGGTCTTAAGCCATTTCTCGGTCTTAAGCCAATGAGCAGCTTAAGCTCATTAAGCCGCTCAAGCCAATGAGTCCGAGTGCATCTCAGTAACTGACTTAAGCCGCAGCTCAAGCTGCTTAAGCCGCGTTGTATCTCATTTTTATTACAGGCGGCTTAAGACTCGCAATTAATTTTATTATCTAGCTACGGTACATCCCTATGGGCCTGCCTTGGGCTGTTTAAGCTGCGGGTTAAGCCGCTGTATGTTGAGACATGAGAATCTTAAACGAGACTAAGCAGGTGACAGCCAGGCGAAAAAATAAGTCATCGGGACGTGGGAGATTCGCACTATGAAAGGAGAGCCGGTGGGGGCCCGTCAGACCAATGAGACGGCACAAGATAGGTCCGCAAACAGCGGAAGCAGGTGCATAGGTGCATACAGGAGCAGTTAGTCGCAATCAATCACTAGAGATGAGGTAAAAATGGAAAGTTTCGTCCGAGAGCTAACAGAAGCAGCAATGCGAGGCAAGACGCGCTGCAAAAGCGGGTTGTAAGAACGGTTGAAAAGAGAAGACATCCACAAACTTCTCGTCGTCATTGTAATTCGAGTGTCTAAGCCCCAGCCTGACAGGAACTCGGTGCCAGTAAGGGTCAGCGGAGATGTAGCGCGGGATTGCCGAGATATTACACATCTCCCTCCGACTCACGACACACCGAATAAACAAGTAAGAGCGGATAGCAAGTGGATGGATCCGATCCAGCCAGCTCGAGCTGGTATCATAAATCATGGATCATCCAAGTGATAATTATGGTGCGGATGGTGACGCAGTGACCGTCCTATAGGCCTTAAAAGTGGGTCGGCGGACCCTATAGCCCTTTTTAAGGGCAAAGGCCTATAGCTCTAGGGCTTTATAGGCCTATAGATGTCACGTGTTAGCGCTTGGACCACGTCTCGAGCCGCAGTTTTTTTGGAAGAAAACCCTTTGAAAACTCAGCAAAATTTACCTTCATATGAACTGAACCGCTGTTCAGCACCTCAACCAGTGCCACTCACCTCTCTGGATGCCTCGGTTGACTGGAGCAAGGACCATGTGACTTTATAGCCCTTTTTAAGGCCTTCAACCTCGTCCGACGAATGCTATAGGCCTCATTATAGCCCACCTATAGGGCTATAGCTTTATAGGCCTTTGCCCTTCGGCCGGTCACTGTGGTGACGTGGGCCGTGGCAACGAAACAGTGAGCTCGAGTCTAATGCATTGGATTGTGGAATGAAAAAACCGGAAAGGATAGATGGTAAGGTGTAGTACCACAGCGCCGCCAGCGCCGAACCTCGGTATGGCGTGAACGGGAGTCAGGAAATAAAGAGCAAACACGCGCAATTACTTACGCCTGCGGAACCGAAAAAGGAAATTGTCGCCGACGCCGAGATGCTTTGCCGACAATGCCACCCACCGGCATCATCACAGGAACAATGAGCTGCCCCGCGGATCACATTACTATTGTTCCGATTGTTAGGCCATCAGATACAAACAACCAACAACCCGAACGATATTTCCTCTTCCCCACTTCCTCTTCACCACTTGCCACTTGCCACATCTCACCGTAACAGCGATGGCAAAATCCCAGCATCCACAGTCCCCCGAGAAACAGCTTCGTAAGCTAAAGAAGCGACGCATCGAGCGCGAAAACGCCATTGCCGACTTGAACGCTGTGGAATCTATCCCAGTCCGAGTCGACCCTCACGTTCACCGCCAGTCTACGCGTATGCCACCACGATCTGTGAGCCTCAGATCTCCCGAGACGACGCACGACCAAGACAAGCACACGCCGAGTAGCATGGTCATGGCCAGCCTCCCCCTGGAGATCATCGACCTCATATTGGAGGAGGTGGTCCCCATGGACCATCTCTTTCGCGGACGACCAATCCTCCGAGTCAACAGCAGCGGTGTCACGGCAGCGTGGAAGGCGTCGATGAAGATGAAGATGAACATCCTCTTAGTATGCAAGACCTGGGCAGCGGTGAGCACTCGTCTAGTACCGTCCTGCTCTTGCTTACCTGTCGGGATTTTGTAGTGTGGCTATCGCTTCCTATACCGCCATATCACCCTCCTTTCTTTCTCGGACGTAGAAGCTCTGGCCAGAAAGCTCAACGCGGAACCCGCACTCGGCAACCTAGTCCGCAGCCTCACCTTCCTCTATCACTGCGCCACCGTGAACAAGACGAAAATGGAGGACGAGTGCGCCAACCTCGTCGCCTTCATCGTGAACAAATGCCCTCGCGCTCGTCACCTCGAAATCAGCACCTCCGGCGCCTTCTTCCCGACTTTCGGAGAGGAAACAGCCGTGTGCATCGCGCGAGGCAAGGGAGACGAAACCCTAAAGCCTTCGAAGTGGCAAACGGCAGCCGACGAGCTTGCCACCGCGCTCCCTCCCCAGATCACCTCCCTCGCGCTCGGGCCACTGACCCGCGACTGGGACTTTAGCGCCGTCATGCTGCAGGCGAGTTGCTCCCGCCTAGTGGACTTGAGGGTTCCCATACAACTGCTGCTCGTTCCATGGAGGCCCTACATTCGGGAGAAAGGCGCTGTATGGAATGGTATCCAGCCACGGCTTGTGTTCCCGAATCTGCGCACACTTCAGCTCAGATGCCAAGGCGAGGTCGGAAAGCTCACCGCCTCCGACAGACGGAGAGTCGTCCTTGGAGTCGGGCTGCCAGGGACGCGGGAAGTATCGGTATTCCCAGATATGCCGAACCTCGCGCATCTCGTATTCATCGTGCACCAGCCGGCGCTTACGGAGCGAATGCGGCGGCAGAATGTGCTAGCAGAAATTGAGCTTTGCCTGAATCTGTACGGAAACGGGCTGGAATACTTGCAGTTCCCGGCTATGAGCTTGCAAGGGGACGAATATGCTCGGCTTCTACAGAAATGTCCCCGTCTCGCCCACGTCGTGCTGCCCGCCGTTTCGTGGCCGGATGATCCAGCCTCGATATTTCCTTCAGTGATGCACGTCGATCTGTGGTGCTCAGGCGCAGAGCTGGAGTCCGGGTCTGGTGGGGTCGACGTTGGGAATCTGGCATCGACTGTGCGGAGGTCGTTGCCGGAAGTGAAGACGATTAGAAGGCTGAGTACCGCGCTGCAGAATGTGTTCGTCGATGCTTTCCCCCGCGCATTGGATTCAGCTGTTACCTGGATTCGAGGTACGCTGGAGGTGGCGCCGGGGATGGTGTTGACGAGAGAGGAACATACAGAGGGGGTGTCGACTATTCGTATGCTCGCAGTATCGGGAGGAAATAGCGTTTGACGGAAGGTCTTTGAGTGTAGGAATGTATTTTGCGACGTTTAGCCCGAGTCGGACTAGTAGCACCTATATGTACGATATACATTGCGTCGGTTTCCTTATGTGCGTGCGTCACGATGATACTGCCTTGACCATGAGCTGTCAAGCTCTTAAGCTGCTACTTGAAGAGACACGTACTACTGTAGGCGCCTAGGGCTGAGTGCCACCGCCGACGAGACACTGCTCTGGTCGCCCGTGTCAGCTCACAGAACATAGGTCAATGAAGGGGGAGTCCATGAAGGAGGGGTGAGGCGACGAGCATGGCCAGAGATGTCTCGGAGAAGGCGAAAATTTCCTTTTTGGTATATTTATTTGTCACTATTTACGCCCACCTCTTTCACTCTTTCACGGATTCCATCGGCTCTACGGTGCTCATCCGTTCATCGAAGAGACCGGTGGACGTTGCGCACAAACCCTGTATACGTCCCGCCGCTACTATCTCGCAAACGAATTTATTCTCGTACTACGCGAAAGACATGTGTACTATCGAGCGAAAGGGCATAGAAATACATGGAGTCATAGTCATACAGCCTGGACATCTCACAACGCTGGGCCCCCATAAGTTAGAGTAAGTATTCTACACAGATAAATAAACGCTACATCACATAGTCTAGAGATAAATAAATAAGTCACATAAATTACGAGGGCGGCCGAATAAACTAAGAGAAATAGATACTTCCGTTTTTTCTGTCGACTCTGCTCACCGCGTCTCAACCTGAACAACCGGCCCCCTCGCGGAGGGTGTCCTCTTCAGCGCCGACCTTAGCGGCACTTTCGGAATCAGCCGATGCCCCATATCAATACGCACCCCATCCTCGTTCATCCACCCCGAGCCAGCCGGCGGGTAGTCGCGTAGATCAGGCGGATACTCCTGTCCTTGCGGCGGAGGCTTGTACGCGCCGTCGTTCGTCCATAGTTGATCTCTAAAGAGAGAGAGAGAGCAAAATCGGTCAGTAGTAGTAGATGTGAAAAAGAAAAGATGAAATAAGATCACTCACCCTCGACGATTATACCACCCCTTCCTGCGCTGACTGGCCCATATCGGGGACGGACATATGAGATTGTCGTTCCACCTGACATTGCGCCCAGGGGGAGCCACGATCGTCACTACCACCGGCTGCTGTGGCGGGGCAGGGACATTAGTGTCAAGGCGCGGAGGCACAACAGAAACGTCCGAGCGCCTGCGTTGCGGTTCAAGCGGGAGAGCACCAGGCCTTGTCGGTCGCGCCGCAACCGTCTCCCGAGGAGGGGACCTATTCCCGTTCGTATTGTGATTGTTGTTGCTGTGGTCGGGGCTGGACGACCGGTGGAATATCGCAGAGGTCCGTTTAAGCAGTCCGATAGGCTGATCTCCGTCCGAGCGACGGCGCTGAGGCTCTGCTGGAAGCACACGCGGTCCAGCCATCGGTGTCCGAGAACGAGACGCCGCCGTAGCGATCGGTGGCGCGAACTGCTGCGGCGGCGGCGGGGGCACCATTTGCGGCGGAGACATCGTTGGTGGCGGCACCTGCATGACAACACTCTCCCGTCGTGGAGGGGGCGCTTGACCTTGCCCCACCACCACCGACGTGTCAATGCGCGGCAGCGGCGGCGTACTCGCCGGCCGGGAAGGAGCCTGCGGTGGCGATCGTCGTGGATGGAACGCAGGCAGCGGAGGCCCGAGATTCCCAGACGACCTACGAGCGCGTTCCGGAACCACATTGACCGACGCTCGACTGTCCCCGCTGTCCGATCGCACGACAGCAGGGACTTGCTGAGCGCCGGCAGCGAAGGCGCTATAGTACGCCTCTCGCTGTCGCATGTCGAGCCCGCGCAGCTCGTCGTACCTCCCCAGATCGCTCATCGCACGCCCGCGCTGCGAACCCTGACGCGCCATGGGAGCGGGACTGTCTAGCTCAATGAGCTGCGAGACAGGGACGCTCCGAACGGTGGGTCCCCGCGCGTCACCTCGACTCGGGAATCGCGCCTCAGGCTCGACAGCTGTGATGGACGACGAGTCCGACTCCGTAACAGACGACGCTTCCGACGGCGCGCGAGCCATCCTCGAGGGCGGCGAAACACGCTGCTGCGGCTGCAAAGGCGGAGCTATCGGCTGACCGTTCATCGAAGGAGGATTGGTGACGATACTCGACGTTTCGTACACCACATGCTGTACTCCTCCTCCTTGCGCCTGCTCGCCGTTCATCATGACGCCCTGAAACGACGACGACGCCATGCTCCTCGCACTCGAACCCAACTGCGCTGCCCGCTCGGGAGAAACCTCCCTTCCCCGTGGTGCATTCGACCCCACAGTGCGAAAGCCTTCTTGATAATACGCCGACGAAGCAGCGTTGTATTGCGCGGCGTTCCGCTCCGCCAAACGCTGAGCCTCTCCAACGTCGGATTCCGAGGGCGGAGGCGGGAAGTAACCCGTCCCAGGCATCGGTTGCGGAGACTCAGACAAGGGGTAGGGATTGTTACTTGCCTCAGGAGGCAAGAACCGCGGGGGACTACTCGTCGGCAGTTCCGACGTACGAGCCACCGGCGTCGCCGGGACTAAGTCAGGATCAGAAGAGTTGAGGAACGGCAGAGTAAACTGGGTGAACAGACCGCGGATGGTGGATTGCGCCGCTTGAGCGAGGGCGGGGATGTGCAGCGGGAAGGCATTCCGCGGCGGCGATGGTGTCGCCGAGGTCGGGAACGGCACCTCAGACGGCACGGAGGTCAACCCGGTGTCGCGGGAGAGCGCAGGCGAAAACGTCGAGGAAGGGGTAAACGTCGACGCCGTGTCGTTTTCGGAATAAATATCCGACCGCTCATAGATAAAATCTGCATAATTACTTGGATGCGGAGTGTCCACTCTGCCTTGAAGACGATTTTCGGTGAACGACCCATACCTGTTCGAAGGCTGCGGAGGTTCCCTGATATTGGCTAGCGGTTGCCGAGAAGACTCGGTTCTCGTCACTTGCCAGCTTTGAGAGTTTTGACGGGGATCGTTGGAAGCCGTGGGCCTATACCCAACATCGAACTTTGCCATGGCGGTGTAGGGAAAGCTTGACAGGGTAGGGCCTTTGAAAATACGGACACCGAAGCCCCGCGACGGCTGCATATTATTATGGGTACTCTGTCAAAGAGGATATTCAGAATGAGCTCGGTTGTGAATGCGAATTACACTCACTTTGGAAGGCGCTACTGCGCGGTTTTGAGATTGAGGCATTGAGAACATAGACGGGGGCTCAGCATCGACTTTGGCCGGGGCGCGAGAGAACAATGAAGTCAGTCGACTTAAATAGGCGGAACAGACATGCTGTCGGCACGAGTTGAAGAGAGTAGCAGGCCAACACGAGTTGTTCTGCGTCACTGAATGATGCGAGTGTTGCGGAGAGGCACCCGGGATCTGAGGTGTGAGGTTCTCAGGGATGCTGAGCGCGGAATTCGAAGGCGAGACTGCGGTCAAAGAAGGGGACATGCTGAGTGACGAGTTCGAGCACACAGCGAGCAAACGACGAACTAGTGGGGCATTATGGATCCTAGGGATTCTTTCGCGTTGTTCCCAGGCCAAGAATGAGCCTCGCATGCGTGCCAGGGGTGAAACCAAAGACTGGGGCTGGAAACAAAGAGGTCATTTTATGAAGAGGTATAAGCGAGCTTTCATACGCGGTACAATGCAATGCCCCACCTCTCAGCCTGCCACCCGGAGTGAACCGTGTGGTGGAATTTGAGATTTGCAGCTGAGACGCCGATTCACCATGCGGGACAGTCGTGTGCAGCAGATTTACTGGTGGGAGGCTGAGATCATAGATAAAAGAGTCAAGATCTTACAGACGGGTTTGAGGTGGAAAAGGTGAGTTTGTCTGCGCGAATGCAGGAAAGGATCTCTTATCCCGAGCGTCGACATCTATTGCGCCTAGAGATACCATCCGATAAACTTGAATTTCGCGAAGAGATTCCGAATACTTACATCAAGACCGCAAGCGGGGGGATCAGTATAGGCTGGTTACGGAGTGGAATCGAGAGACAGGGTTTTTGAGAACGTCGTAAGAGCAGTAACACCGTAGTGTGCGTCATGCGTGGTCCGGGTGGATTGGGATGAGGGAAGGAGGCAGAAGAGGCAGTCGTGATGGCATGTTGGCATCAAGCGATCATCAAATGTTGACGCGGAGTTGATGCGAAGCCTGGTGAGAGCCGGTGTTAAAGTCTTCGGCTCGCCCTCCAGAACACTCTTGAGCGCGTCTGCCCCGGCGTTCGCCATCTCCATGTTCGGCTTGCTTGCACTTTCGACCCGCGCGCCGGGGATGTTGATTGATGACATCAATGCATTTTTTACGTTGGTTTCAAGTTGGTTTTCTAAAATTGCTGATACTATGTTTTATGGGCAATAATAACACCCCTCTGAACAAAGGATGGGGCTTCAATCGTTGATGAAAATTGAGGTTGGGGTTTGGGGTTGGACTTCTGTCAATCGAATTAACAAATTCAGGTATGTGTTGAATTTAGCTGTAAATCGTAGTCGCTACAATGGTGTTCAAGTTTTCATTCCATATGTCATTACCGAAAAAAATCAGACATCCACTGGTCGCTTCTCGCTTTGTACCTTTCTTTCCAGCCTCTTCTTTCGCTGATTCAACGCCCGCATCACAACCGGCACTGCACTAACGATGCTCATCCCCGCCAACACCCAACTCAAGATTTCAATGATCTTCAACTCGTGGCATTCATTGAGCCCCCCTTTCGCTGGACCCACTCCTCCGCATTCGATTAATCCAAAAAGCGTGTGGATCAGCACGCCGGAGACGATCCATAATATTGTGGAGATGACCACAAATATCTAGATTGGGAGTGCATGAATAAATCCCTCAATTAAACCCATGTGTCCAAGCCACCAACCGTGTGGAACATTGAACCGAACAGCTTTCGCGCGCAATGAAAGCCGATATAAACTTTATTCAAATGAATTCATGTATCAATCATTTCGGTTCAAACACGCACCAGAAGCCAACGCCATTGTCCGCACGGACGAAAATATCAAGAATGCTATTCTGTGTTCCAAGTTAAGCAAATTAAATTTCGACTACCTCCCGTACACAAAGCGCACCTCGATCGCTCTGTACTCGAATCCCACGTATGTGTCTTATGCTTATATTGGAAGGTATCGATGGTGAACCCCAGCTCCGCAGTGGCCAAAAGGAACATGATTCCGAACAGCACTCTAGATTGACGTCAATAATCCCCGTAGCGATACTTCAAGTTAGCAGAATACGCACGGGACATCCCAGGTTATTTTCGCTTGACGCTCCGCATCCGTTGGAGGTGCTTTCGTCGAGGGCTCCAGGTCGGGCATAGTATATCAGTCTCAGCCGAATTAATGCGAGGGAGTGTTTTTCAAAGGTGCCAGTTATTGAGACGGCGGGGGGATTTCAGTGCCATTTCCCAGCATGCATGAGCATTTATATTCTCCGTTGCCGACGTTGTCACGGGTCGCCCCAATGCAATCAATTACCAAACGCGAACGAGGACTTGAAGATTCGTCAGTGAGCTCATCGATGACCGTTGAGAGTTATATTTAACTTGACCGTGGGAAGTTGAACTTATGTTCGAAAACGTGCCAAAAACTCCAAAGCTAACGATAATTTGTTTCTAAATTGGTTCATTTTCCGAGTGCAACAGAGGATAGCAGTTTTGACAGTCTATACGATATTTTTCCGCCAAAGAGATTCGCGAGCGATGGTCAACACCGTGACGCTGCCTCAACTGTAGAGTCTAAAAGTCAGAAGTCTGCAAGCAGCTGTAGTGTATCACATTCAACGCCTTCACAGCGTCTTTCTCGTCAATAACGCAGGAAATGTTGATCTCGCTGGCTCCCTGGCTGATCATTTCGATGTTGATTTTCCCTTGCGCGAGGGCATCGAACATGCGTCCGGCAACACCAATATTGTGGCACATCCGCTGACCAACAAGCGATAATATCGCCATATTGGTGTGAACCGAGACCTATACATATGATGAGGGGTGATGAGTTCCCAGAAAAGACCAAGAGATGAAGAACGAGGACTCACGGTCCCACTGTGCTGCAGCTGCCTCACCAATCGGTCCATAATCTTCTTATTCAACCCGTTCTCCTCAATAGCCATACTCACATGCACCTCGCTCGTGCTGATCAAATCCACGACGACCCCATATCGGTCGAGCGTCCCAAATATTCCGGCTAGGAATCCATGAGAGACGCTCTTTCGATTCGAATTTACATTGAGGACGATGATGCGTTCTTTGATGGTCACCGCTGTCGGATGCTTGTAGTGCTTTTTTGCCTGAAGCGCCCGCGCAGAGAGGAGAGCAAGCTTTAGGGAGGGGGCCTCCGGTACGCTTCCTGCGACAGCGACCGGCGCCATCAAATTTCCTTCTGCGTCGGGGTGGATGACGGTACCCCCGCCCCGGGGATTTTTTACATTCTTGATGCGAATGGGTATTTTGCGGCGGATGGCCTGTAGGACATCGAAAGACGAGTTTCAGCAACAGAGAAGCTCAATGAAGGCTGAGCTCTGTACCTGGTCCATGGTGAACGGATGAATCACTTCACTGCCATAGTAAGTCAACTCTGCAGCTTCTGCAGGGGATATCACTGAGATTAGGCGGGCGGTAGGGACTTTGCGAGGATCGGCAGTGAAAATACCGTCCACGTCCTTCCAAACTTGTAGCTCCGATGCTTGGAGACCGACCGCGAGGAGGGCGGCCAATAAATCAGTGTAGCCTCGACCGATTTGCTGCAATAACGATCCAGGAACTGGACCAAAGAACCCTGATATCCGGGAATGAGGTGTAATCTTGAGGGAGAAGATACTACGCACCGGTCACGACGGGGACGCGAGATTCGCATTGCTTCACTCGTTCACCTACAGCCATTGAGAGTCGATCGTAGAAATCTTGATCCAGAGAATCGTCCTCCTCATGTGATTCGAGATCATCGAGAATATTCTCCAGCGAGACAAATTCAGCGTCCACGCCCTGGTCTCGCAGAACAGCGGTCATGATCTTGCACATCAGCCGTTCGCCTAAACCAACGATAGTATCTTTGCCTCGGGGAGAGATTTCATTGATCAGCTAAACGACGGTCAACGCGACAATCGATGGCAAAATCGAAATCAAAACGCACATGAGACGCATAAAGAAAAGTTCGCAGCCATTCACAGTCTTGCTCGATCTCTGCTTCCAGCTCGTCAAGTATACCCGGATCTTGAACAGAGGCCCTAGCCGCTTTGAGGTGTTGTTCTCGGATGAGATCCACGGTGTCAAGGAAAGGGGGCGGAGAATCAGAATGATCTGCCGGAGCTTCCTGGCGACCTCGTGGGCTACGGGGCGATGTGGGACTCCACGAACCCAATCCCGCTCGCTCAGATACGGGGCTAGCAGAAATCGGAGTCGCAGTCCCAGACGAATTTTTTGAGGATCTGAGTGTTTCTGAAGCTGCACGTAAAAGGAGATTGGTCGTCCCAAGGGCTTTTGAGGATTCCGACCGTGCTGAACATACAATGGCAACTTTATTGGATCCGATGTAATCTCTGTGCGTAGAAATGAGCATGAATACTGTGAGCGCAATGGACTACACACGGAACGATATCCCTTGCTATATTCACCGCAAATCTACCAACGCTGGTTCCACCAAATTTCTGAACTAGCCACCGAGATGAGGGGTCGATGTTGTTTGGTTGTAGGCTCGTTGGGCTGGACGTTGGGGAGGAAGAACAGGAGCTGGAATCGGAGGATTGTGACATTCGGAAAGAAGAGTTCAACCTGGGGCATCCAACTCGTCGCCGGCTTTAACTCTTCTCTGTAAAGATTCCGGGGTTCCTGGATCCCGGATCCAAGCCGGATCCATCAACATTTCCTGCTTTTTCTAGAATCCCTTAAGAGTAAGTAAATGAATCACTTAGCAGATCCCGCGGTTGTAGGGAGAACAACTCGCTTTGGCACTGCTTTAGTCCCCAACAGCGCCGTCGGCTAGGATGAGGGCATTCACGTATCGGGTTCTCCGGCGGTCGGTCATGCACATGGTAGAGCCTGCCATCTGAAAGGAGGCCGAAATTCCGGTTGGCGTCCAATGTTCACTTTCTCCAGCAAGATTCGAGGATAGAACGATGGATGACGCTATAAATTATCGTAAGAATGGAACACAAGCAGTGATGGTGACGGCAGACTCAGAATCTCGGCCGCCATCAACAGCGATCAAATAGCACTGGGCATCGTCTATCACGATGAGCTCCCGAAAGACTCGAAATTAGTCTAAAATGCCTCAACTCAGTATCTAGTGAACTTGAAGTTTAGTATGTCAAAACGATGACCAGAAATTGCATGACCAATGGACAGAAATCAAGAGTCTCAGACGAGCAAAGAAGTTCAATACAATGAACGGTCCTTTGAATTCGGTGTTAACCTTATCAGTTGATAAGTTCGTTCTGTCAGTGAATAAGGAGATACTTACGACAATGAAGAGATGCCAAGTTGGCCGAGGAGAGCTTGCCGCTGTACGAACGAGGACGAAATGGTGTGCATGATGTGAAAGTTGTCCAATTATACGGTTCCCGGCGCTGAATCGAGGCCCACTCGGAGCTCAGGCATTTGAGAACCATTCAAACAGTCCATAAAAATCAGTCTTGAACGATGGATGCCATTGGGAGTCGTATTCGTTACCGGATAGTGGAATTATCACCTTGTATCAATATTGAGATCCTTCCCGGCATCCCGCCAGTGGAATCGGTCTCTACCGAGGACAGAGGCGCTGTGTCACCGGCCTATGCGGATTCAGACCAAGTCTTGTAGAGCGCCAAAGGGTGGTGAAGAATGGGTTTCCCGAGCTTGACCAAGGCTTCGATTCGGTTCTCGCACCACATGCTCCGCGGGAGCATCGTCGCTCACGCTTGAAAAATCTTCCATGCAGGTGTTCCATTGCCTGCCGAAGAAATCAAGGATGAAAATCTAGTGCAGTCGAGCAAGGTTCGTGCATTCAAAAGTCTATCAAGGCGTAATGATTACACATATTTCTCATGGATGACTCATTGAAAGAATGGCTCACATTCTGAGTATAGCACGTCAGATTCAAAGTGGCTGAGAACGAGCTTTAATGAAGGCTAAAGCTGGTAATTTCTACAGTGTCTCCGCCGAGTCATTGATCCTGGGGCCCTCTGAGCGACTGAGATCCTTGACGCGCCGGGCCAAGGTTGTAGATTACTAGGCTCATAGTTCGGTTTCAACTCCGCCGGTATACTGCTGGAAGAAGGTGCTTGGGCGGCTCGTAATCCAGAAGCAAGTCGAGGGAGAGCTAAGGCGCAAGGGAGGAAACGTTACGTGATTTACGTTGATCCATCAGATGCGTCACATGCGTTCCAGCGTAACATCCCCTCCTTTTCCTCCTTCCACCATGTTCGGCCTTGTTCGGCGCCTTCCCCAAGTCCTTCCACATCACCGCAATTACGGTCGCACTGGCAGGGCTCCCGGTACTTTCCAACTACGTAGATATTCCCCTTGCAGACTTATGTCTCTCGTCGGGATCAAACTTGGCAAGGCTCTCCACTCCTGAATGCCTTTCAATTCGAAAATTCCTATTCATGCGCAAGCGATTTTTCATTTCCTACGCGACATGTAGTGAGCAAGAATCCAAATATTTCATAGTTCTGCATCACCGAGGCGTATATCTACTGGTATACGCCGACGGGCAGGACAAACATCACGGCCGTAAACCTCCCATTTTCGATTCCTCAAACCGACGGTGATCGCGACCTCCACAGAATTCCTCCGACGATGTTTTCTTAGAACAAAACCAATCATCTGTAGAGAGGAAGCAATATCTGTACCTAACGGGAAGGGACATCCAACTGAATTTACTCGCCGTTCAATTTGGGCCGAACCGGGATCTAGCCTCCAAGCGTATATTCAGAGGTTTTATCCAAAGCCGCGGGAGCCACAGGTGTTCGCACGATGTGAATCGTTGGCCAGCGTGTGGATTCAAAGCAAACGTGCAGTGAGTTCAGTACTCGTTAGCTTTCACCGTCGTCTCAAGCAGACAGGTCTTTCCCGGGCCAAAATTCAAAGCTAGTGGAATGTTCAAGCGATACCATGTCCGACTTGTATTTGCCTGGACGTTTAGGAAAATTTCAAGAAATTCTGCCTTCCCACGATCAAGCCCCTAATTTGGGTTCGGTTTCTGAGAATTCGCCGGTTGGAGACCTTTTAATTCACAGTACGGATCGAATCACTATATAGTCTGAGGCATGGGCTGACTATTTCGACTACGGCCGCTTTCAGAACCCCTTAATCTGGCCCTGGACATACGCAACCAGTTGCTCTTCCAAATTCGCGTTCGCCACACGTTTGTCCGGTTCCCCAATCTTGCCCCATGGAACCAGATACTGCCCGACAACGGTTGAGTATGCATCGAATGTATGGTATGGCATGAAAGAGAGTAGTGCAATACATACCTTGCCGGATATCTCGGAAGGTTTGGCAATTGTGGCACCCCATAGCTGAGTGTATGCACCCAGTCTATTGAATATTCGATTGAAACAAAAAGTCATGTCTGAAAGCCGACGATAACTCACTGTGCCGGATGGAACAGAAGACTAGTCAGCATACGCATCCACCCAGCTGCGTGTCTAAATGACAGGCTTCTCAGCTTTATCAATATCTAGCAATGAGTATCTCACCGTTGCAGGTTCGTATTGATAGCACCCGGGTTCAGCGAACAAGACACCAGAATGTCGGAATACTTCTTGGCGAAATGGTTCGCGATAAAAACGTTGCCGATCTTGCTCTGACTGTATAATGCCCTACAAGCGAGAATGGGCGAAAATATTCATATCAGCCGCAATTGAGGGTGCAGTACTCGCGACGACTTACATCCGAGTTGCAAAATCCCCCTTCTCTTTCACCCACGTATCTCGCTCCGGACTTCCTGTGATACTAACGAAATCTATGCCGTTTCCAGGTGCGCGGGCATGGGCCCGAGAGGATGTATGCAGGACACGGGCTGGCTCGTCGCTTTCCTCAAACGACTTCCTGAGCGCGGGGACCTTGAATATAGCGTCGATCATCTGAATCAGGAGAACAATCGCGGGTTAAGCCAGGTATCACCGACTTACGAGCAGTTCGGTGAGGAAGAAATGTCCAATCACGTTCGTTCCAAACTCTGAACGACCGAGGATCAAATGAGGTTGTAAGGGAGGGAGGAACTAGTAGCTATACGTACGAAGGTCGTGTCCTTGCACGGTGAGTTGCTCTGGAGGAGAAATCATCACACCGCTGGGGCAGCAGGAAAATGCAAGTCAGGACTCAGATCCGTCAAATGTCAAGAAATCAGTGCTAACGCGTTGTTAAACAGAACATCCAACTTCGACTCTTCCGCCAAAAACGACTCCGCCGCCTTCCGAACGCTTCGCAAGTCTCCCAAATCCAGGTGAAGGAAAATCGCCTTTTTGTGAGTTTCTCGTTCGAGCTGACGAATAGCTGTATTTGCTTTCTCCTCCGACCGGGCGGCCAGATAGACTTTTGCATTTTTCAAGAGTAGTTGTTTGCAAGTTTCGTAGCCGATACCGGTGTTCCCTCCGGTAATGAGGATGATCTGAGGGAGTCAGATTTTCTAGTATTCTTGGGATATTCAGACTGATGAGCACACACCTTCCCAGAGAGGTCTGGCATATCGCGCTGGGGATCGAACGTAGGAGGCGAGAGGCGAGCGAAGATGGAACCCATATCCAGGTTTGCTGTCTGTTCGTGAAGGTAGGTGCCAATGATGGGGTACGGAGTGAAGACATATGCACCTTTTATAATATCTCCCGTCCCTATCAAAAGGCTTTGAACTTCGTGAGGATACTTACGCAAAGGTCGGGTGAGCCATCGGCACGAACTATTTTTAGTCGCTTTGGCGGCGGGAGGCGCGTCAATCTAAATTTGGAAGCACGTGCACCGGAATTTCCGCCGGCTGCCTGGAAAAATTGGCGAATATCTGGAACTGGAGAACCAAATTAAATGGCCGTTTCTTATATACGCAGCATACAACAAGAAATCTTTAACTGCGAAAAAACGAGCTACAAGCACAATACAACTAGCAGCTACAAAACTACCACTTGGGGTAGGGGGGCCGTCGCTGCGCGCGGCAGAACTCGTACTTTTTTTTGTTTATTTATTTATCCGTCTCAGATTAGATAACGATTGCAATTCCCCGAACGCCGGTAGATGTGGTTCCGAACATCCGACCGTCACGCTGTGACTCACCACCTTCCTCTCGCCACCACCACTCATTCGTCAACCGCATAGATCAACACAGCGGCGGCCCTGGTAACTTCTCCTCTGTCCAGTGTATTCATAAAGTTGCTGGATACGGCAGACATTACGCCTTCAAACAATGACTGTCGTCCTGTCTCTATTCCATCATTGAACCAAATCGACCCATCGGAACTCACAATTCGGCAAGTGAAATGTTTCTTGCCACTGTAAATGACGCCTCTCAACGAATATGTGACGGTTTGTCCTTCCACTAACAACTGAATTTTCGAAGATATCACAATTCCAGGATTGCTCAGCTCGAAAGTCATCAGCGGGGGTGCGGAGGTAGCTGTGTTGAGAATCACCAATCCAGCACCACACGACATGCACTTATACGGAGCGTCACGGATTTTATCTGCATTCAACCAGTCGGCAACTCCATACCGGGAATTTCTGTGCACACTGTTCAACTCGTTTGTTATAATCCTCAAATCTGAAAAGCTCGAGAGCTCCCTCGCGGATCTACCACATCTTAGGCACTTGGTCTGCTCGACGCCCCACAATTTTTGGCCGACTAATTGCGAAGTCAGATCTCCGAGGTAAGTAAACACCCTTCCCGAAGGAAATTTATTTCGATCCATGGCAGTCAACTTGCGTCGAATTGAATCTCGCACGCCCTCTAGAGACTCGGTGCCATTTGCCACTCTTTCAAAGCCACTCGCTAATTCTTTCATCAACCCACTCACAGTACTAAATCTTTGCGACCATTTTGGGCCGTTTTGTTTCCACACTGCAAATAACACGGTAAACACGGAATCATACGCGCAACTGTAATCTTCGGGATCCCATTTCAGTCCTCTCGGCTCCTGCCGCGTTGTCGATCCGTCGTCTTGGTTCTCCGAACCAGATTCATGCTGGGCTCGTTTCTTCTTGGTGTTTGGCTCATGCGCATCTTCGGCTGTATCGTCATGTTCGTTGAATTTTCGTTTCTTTTTGGCGCCGTTGATAGATGATTTCCTAGCATCGTCTCCTACTAGTTTCCATGAACCCGGTTCCACCGCTGGCTCGATAAATTCATATTCTTTCAATGCCGGGTGCTCGGACTCCGTCTCATCAACCTTTATGATATGTGTACGATATGACGCAATGATCTCTCGCCGATTCACTCCGCCTACATCTCCAACGAGCTTTCCAGCGAACATCTTTGCGGTAATCTCGTTTAAAATTTCCAACTCTCGAAATTCTTGTCTCAAATACCCGTTGATTCCTCTTGTTATTTTAGACGGGTCCATTCCCTGGACAATCGCTGTGCCAGCAGAGGTCGCACTCCTCGATAAAGCGGTATAATACGACGCATGATCTTTGCAATTGTGAAGATCGACGACATTCCAAGGCCTGGTTTTACCTTGAGAGGCGTAATCTGTCATCGCGAAATTCGGTAAGATTAACACCTGTTCTCTGGCAATCTGAATTACCTTATCATCAGGTAGCGAACACCACATTGTCTTTGACCCTCTAGGTAGAGCCACAACGTTTGGAGGCAGTCCAGGTAGGGCTATCGTCTTAGGAGGGTTCGTCAATTCCACAAACAATACGTCCAAAATTCGTTGATCTCTATTTCCTTTTGCTTCCTGCCAGCCTACCACTGTTCCTTCTTGACCTTTTGTAATGCATAACTCCGTTGCATCGTTATTTCTGATCATGATCGGCATCCCCACACATAGACGCAGTTTACCAGGGATATGATGCTGGGTGAAGCTTGGGTGAGCGTTCCACAACTGATCCTGTCTGTGTAATGGCACATCTTTTGTCCCATTAACGGTCTGTTTCTTTTTCGACACTTTCGGCCTTCGTTTCGAATGATCTGCGCTGCTCGTTAGGGAGTCATTGGAATAAAAGTCTACCAAGGTTTGATTTGTTTCTTTCGCAAACCGTTCGCATCCGAGCGCATTGATTTTGTCTTTATGAGAATTCCACGCCGTGATTATAGAAACATTGTGGAAGTGTGCATCCTGAAACGACGGCCCACCGGACTTGGTGCTTACTACCCTGGATTGTAGGAACTTGATATCATCTTCGGTACAAGCACCGTAGCGCATGTTGCCTAGTGCTGTTCGAAACTGATGATCCTCTGGTGTGTCTTTCGTCTGCCGCATATTTTGCTTCAGGATGACCACGGTATTGACTTGATGCCACAGAATCTTACCAATAGTGTTCTTTTGCTGGTTCACAGTCAATCCTGTATGTATCAGCGGTGCCACCGCGCTGTCGCCTGAATATAACGGTTTCGCACTAACTGGGGGTAACTGGGCGAAATCACCAGCAAATATCATGTTCATGCCTCCAAATGGTTCGTTAGGTTCTCCGAGAGCTAATGCCAACCTAGCGCTGATGTTGTATAGGGCAAGGCAGGAGACCATAGACACCTCATCCAAGAAGATATATTCAACTCCTCTCAACCGTTCACGAACTTTTCGCATCGTTACACCGTCTATACGTTCAGCCTCATTCCCGTCATTTATCCCCAAAACAGAGTGATATGTACTACCATTCAACAAGGCGGCAGCCGTTCCCGTTGGAGCTAGGACCATGAACCGGTGCGCCTCCCCTCGGTCTTCAAAAAACTTTATTAATGACTTGATTACTTGACTTTTTCCCGTACCTCCCACACCACCCAGGTACATACGCAACGGTGGGGCACCCTCATCGATAGCATGATTTGCTATAATTCGGAAAGCGCGTTCTTGTTCAGCGTTGAGATTGTACGAGGATTTCACGCTTTCAATCTGAGTCTCGGCTTTAATCGATTTAGCCTTGAAGTATTTCGTGAAATAGTACGCATCCAAGCTTGCAATATCGTTTCCAATAGTCTTCTGAACGGAGGGCCTTTTCTTTCGCTTGCTTGGTGCGTGCTTGTACTTTTGAGCCAATAGCTCATCTCGGGCCGATGAAATAGTTTTTTTCCACTGACTACCGCGCAACTGTTTATGCGGAACTATTTTCTTAAAATTCCGAGGAGACTCTGCAAGTTCTGCGAGCCATCCACTAGAGTGCATGACGCGTTCGGCATTCAGCATTACTAACTCTTTGGCGATCTGACTAGGACCTTTTATAGAGCTCGCTTCAACGTCTTCTTTGAAGAATTCATCGTGCTCCTCTGTTTCACCCTCAAACTCCCCGGCTTCCTCGTCGTGTGAGGCATTACGACCGAAGGTCGGCAAGTCACGGCGCTTCTTCTTATCCTGGAAAGAAAAGTCGTCTCTGGCATCGTTACATTCATATCTGACGTTGAAATTTTTCATAAGCTGTTCAGCTTTTTTGGAGAACTTATAACCTACAAACGCTTCGTGCCAAGTCTCATCATCAGTTTTAAGGTTTAATCCGTTACGCCAAGGCTTAAACAAAGTCAACATGCAGCGACAGTAGTGCTCACGGTCTCCCTGATCGCTTCTGGGCAGGGATCCGCCAACAAAATTCGGGACCATACTCGACAGTAATTTTCGCTCTAACTTGAAATAGTGACTCTGCCACAGCGGGTGCCCTTTCAAGAAAGCATGGGTGGACACATCATCTTCGTCTTGTAGAACATCGCTCTCCTCTGTTGCCTGATCCTCCACCAACCATTCACCCATGTCATCGGCGGCTACACCTTTTACTGCAGATTCGGATAAACTAGTCAAGAATTCGTGCAACTGCTGCTTAGTGCGTTTCAGCTTAGTGGACATCTGGATATATTCATACAAACAAATCTTTTCGCAGCTTTCAGCCCTAAACTTGTAATCATCCACATTGGTTGTTCCGACGTACCCATTCAGGTTCTTTCGCAATATCACAGCCTCAGCTTCCACATCTTCCTCGGTGTCCGGGCAAGTTCTCATACCGGAACCAGGCTCATCGTTGACCGGTGTTTCTAGATCTTTCTCCGACCTCCAGCTTTTCTCCACCTCATATACATAAGATTTCCACCAAAACACCTTAAACTTCATATTCGTGTAATGATCCGGGTTACCCAACAAATACAGAGAGGCTAACGGGCTCCCTATCTGCAATTTAGACGTGAGGGAGTTCACCATGTTCATCAATAGTATCCTGGAGTTGTCCTTGGCCTTTTTATTTGTGTCTAATCTCTCTGTGTTTTTATCTAGTACCGCCCGCACGGCGTCGAACATATGATACATCTTCAAGCTCGACTTGGTCACGTAGTCTGAGATATAGGCAACCACAGCTTTGATGGCCGTCCCGGACAAGAGGCTAGTGACATCTGTATTACATCTCAGACAGTAAGTTATATCCGGCGACACACAGTTAATATCAGGCTCAAGTTTTTTCATTGTGATCGATCCGTCTTCTGGATCAACTTCAGTTGCCGGCACAACTTCTCTTGGAAACCGTGCCGAACATGTGCCGTCCTTCCGCAGACAGCCGCGTACCTCAGGTCGCATCCGAGCTCCGGGTCGATGAGGCTTTGAATGGTCCGTGCCTGCCACGGGCTTTCGGCACGTATGCACATTTGAACGTAAGATCAAATCATCGACAATTTCTTTCTGCTTGCACCACCACTGTTCACTAATATTGCAAGTGGCACAAGTTTCGTCGCAGTCATCCTCGTCACAGAGCGGTGGCGGAGGTTCGGGCAATGTTTGAGTCGGATCAGTGTAACGCACCGACACGGGTTTCTCGGGTATGTCCACCAAAATTTCATGAATTCCTTTGCGAGCGGCAGGATAATAAGGCACTTTCTCCCGCACATCTGCTATAGTTCCTGTTAGGAATTCGCCAATATGGCAAGATTCGAGGTACGAGATCAAATCCCGTTGGAAATCTCGGTCTGCACTTAACATTTTGTCCCGCAATTCCTGAGGAGACAGGGCATTCTTGATCCATATTAGCATATGCATATGCAGGGTGAGACGTCCTTGCTGTTCAACTGTGCCATAATACGCGTCAGTTTCACCGAACAGTCCAGGTTGATCTTTACCAACACCCAGAATGTGACGGATAAATGCCTCGGTCATAAAGTGGAAGAAACGTGCAGCAGCCACAGGATTCTGCGCAATTAACCTCAACCGTTCATCGGAATTCCGTATTTTTGGAGTAAAATCAATAACCGTGTCTGCATAATATAGACAGAGAGGATGGTTAGTATCTACAGGCGAAAAAGTGACGAACCACGACGGCGCACCCTTGTATGCAATGACTGACCACACCTCATTCCGCATATATTTCTTTGAAGTCAAGGAGCCTTGAACTTGCCCTCCTACATGCTGCAGATCTTCCAGAAGGTCAAAGCAAATTTTCTCCTCCTCGGTTTTTGTTTGGATACGCTCACCACGCTCCAACCGTCTAGCCAAGTCTGTAAGAACGGCCGGGTCTGCACTCATTAGCCGGTTTGTTACGTCTCGGAAGTTCTTGCGTTTAACCATCAGATGGCTCCCTGTCCTTGCGGATTTGATTTGGATGTCATTGAAAGCAACCATCGGAAAGTAAAGATCGGTCTGAAAACGTTTGTCATGGTACATCAACAGCCGACGTTTATGAGCTTCCTCGGATAAACGGTTTTTATGGCTTTCGTGCCCAATGCCTCCCAAACCATAAGGGAATAGCCAAGGAAACATCTGCGGGTACAGCTGCACATTGTGAAATAAACTCTCCGGCTGATCTGACTGGCCGACTCCCAATGTGCGGCCACCAAGCTTGAGATGGGCCAGAGCTTTCGCCTTCAAAGTCTTGATATCAAGAGGATCATATTCTTGTCCACTCAAACCGGCCACCGTGAAGGAGCATGCTCCGCTACTAGTACCTTCATCAGTCTCTCCATCATTATCCACGCTCATTGCGCTCGGAACTAGATTGCTTTCCTCGACATCAGTCTTTTTCCAATCCACACCACAGGGTATTCCAGATTCGGGTAGAGCATTCAAGTTTTCCTGAGATATACTCAGGTAAGTGTAGTCCTTGTGGTTCAACTTGAGCCAATCTAACGCTGTTTTCACCTTTTCGCGTCTGACGAGCATGGGTGTGCGCACGTAATCTTCATCCGACGGTTTGGCGGACCCAATAAAGACGAACGCAATGACCTCACTTATTTCCTCCGGACTTATGGGCAAGATGTTATACACTTTTGCCACAGGCGTTTGGAACATTATGGCATTCGCCGTCAGTTTCCCTCTCCCAGATGCTACACGTACAACACATCGATTGTGACGGACTTTAGAGATGAGCATCTTTTCAGCAAAAGACAGACCTTGCAATTGCCACGGCACTGTTCCGATCCACAGATGATTGGTTAACGCTTGAGTCGGCACCAAACCTTTCAACAATTTCTCTTCACACTCTGTGCAAACATACTCACAGGTATCGTCAACGATGGGACCGGGAAGTTCTTCAACTGGGTCAGATTCAATCAATCTTTCTTTTCTCGTCACTTCGTCACCCTCTGCACTTGACTCAGCCATTTCAGACTCGGATGTGCCGTCCAATGCCACATTCTCTTTCTCGGCGGTGCCAAATTTAGTTCGATTGAGCAGTTGCCAGTCAAACATGACATCTGATTTAGGTGTGAGCCTATTTCTTAGAACCAATAATCCGCATACGGCACATCCAGCTTCCTCGAAAGCGGTTGGAATTAATTCTGAACAGAAACCAGAGATCACTGAGTGCCGCAATTCCTGAGATGCGGGAGACGGAGGAAACGGGACTTCGGCACTGTCTTCAGCCCCTTTGGATTTTTGATTGAGTTCTCGTTTCCTCTTGCGCTCCCGCTTAAGCGCGGCACTAGCGGCAGCTTTTCCAGCCTTTTCACGTTGCCTGGCAGCGGCCATCTGCATTGCGTTGCTACGTTTACGCCTCTCAGATGTATCAGGTAGAACTTTGAACACGACAGCGATGTCTTTGCACGCACAAGTGTGGTCAACCAAAGCCTGAGCAATCACAGTGTTATTAGCGCGGGACTTCGTACGTACACCGTGAAGCAAGGCAGCTCTTTTGAGTTGAGAATTTGTCATGCACGGTGCAACTAAACGAAGCGGAATCAATGTGTGCACCAAGTTAGGATCAGCAAAATCGCCATTGGTGAGCGAGTCAACATTAACGACAGATCTGATTTCAACGGCAGTGTTCAAGTCGTGAGATTGAGAATAATTGAACGCAAAAGGAGTAATTGCACCTAGTTCCAGCAAGCGCGGCCTGCCACCGCCTTCTGGTCTCGCAACTCGGTACTTTACCACGGGAGTATCGTGAGCACGTCGCCAAATCATCGTTGTCTGAAGTAGAATTAGAAGCACCAAAAATCGGACGTACGTTCTCAGCATCCTCTTGGGATCAATAAAATTCAAGGAACGAGTGTCACGCCGGCCAAATTTGGTGTCTTTTGTGAGCCACACTCTCCAATCGTGTTTACGGAATATGTAGCGACCCAGACGGCGGACCAGACGACGACAGATTACATCCGACTCGAAGAGATCCACGGTGGAGTAAACCAATGTACTCAGAGCCAGCATGCGATACAAAACACACCAAACGTAGTGCATCCAAGGTGAACCTCGTTTGGTGTTCGGAGAAGAAAGCCCGAGGGCGGGGGGGAGACAGGAGAGTGAAGCACAGTATTCCGAGAACAGTTTACGTAGAGGAAATAAATGTACTTTCTGTATCTCTTGTGATTCGGGATCGATTTTCCTCGCAAACAGCGCCGAATATCGCCCCGAGGGTGTAGAAGGCACAGATTCATATTCAAGTGGCACCATGGCCTTCATAATTATGGGTGGCACAAAGGCCTTCAAGATCACGGGTGGCACAAAGGCCTTCAAATTTCTAGGGGGCACATAGGCCTTCGCAGGACAGCGCCCTGATCTTGCGGAGTTTTGGAGAGAGCACAGCAGACAGGCAAGAAGCAGGAAGAGGATGTGAGCGAGCTTCATTGGGAACGGGACGGAGCAGCAAGTGCGGGCTCGACGTCGACGTGGGGGTAGGAGGTTAACGAGCGAAAACTCCCGACCCTCGGTGTTTTGCGTGGCTACCCGAGATCGGCAGGCAACGGCGCGGGATACGGTCCGAGATTGACAGGCAATTATTTGAAACTCAAGTGGAGCCGCCGACTCAACCTAGTAAGCTAAGCCGATGTAAGTATTCTTTACCAGCATGCTCGAGTCTTCATCGGCCTTCAGATCGCGAAATCCCAGCTTGAGGCCTATAGCGGTAGTCCTCAAGATTCAGTTTTGGAGGGTGACGGAGCGCCAAGAGTCCGATCAACACCTTGGCGCCTTGGCACTGCCGCGGAAATTTGTTTTTCAAGTTTACGGCAGAGTATTCCACGAAGTTCAAGAAGTCTTGTGAAAACATGGATCTGGCTCGTATTAGTGTGGTGAAAGTCTCACCTTGTAAGTTGTAACAGACTATTAATCGAACCGAGAATTGGCAGCACCGGAAACTCTGCTCTAGCCACAATGATCCGAAAAATGCCGAAGTCCGACGGCCGAAGACAAAAAATTTATCCATCAACAATACAGGGTTAGGGTTCTTTTCACCGAGTCATTTGATTCACACGGTCACAAACGCGAAGAGCATTAGAAACGTTGTGACTCTAATATAAGGGACACTACAAAACCCGTGGGAAAAAACTGCAATTTCATTACAAAGTAAAATGTACACGGTTTTTTGACACTCATCCAAAATTGACGTCTGCGAAAGGAAAAGAACGACTACTTAAAAGTACTCGTAAAGATACAATGTCGATCGATTAGGGCGAGGAAGATGGTAATGTAAGTATATAAACTGTACTGTGCAAGGTGGAGGAGGTCGATATAGCGGTAATCATAAAGTACGCAGACTTAGTAATGGAATAGTAAATTTGATAATGATATACTCCAACGCGCAAGGGGAAAAGGAGGACATGATCACATAATAAACTTTAAAGACGTGTCCTAGCATACGGGTTACTTGAAGAATGCAAGCGACAGAAAAGCAACGCACGAACGGATGCGAACTCCCCAGCTGCGGCTTCTGGGTGTACTTCTCGCAGAGTAGGGTTCTGTCGATCACCGAGTTCCCGTTAAGTTCAAGAAATATAACACTGGCACAGATGACAAGAAGAAGCAACGAACTACTGACCGCAAATTCCTCAACAATTCCTGATACGACTGCCTCGGATGGTCTTCAACCGCTTTGATAAATGCCTTTCCATCCCAAACGCGTCAATCAGTCAAAAACCCCGAGCCAAACGAAATCGCAAGGAAAGCGCGCACATGACTCGCCGCCCCCACCGCCTCCCCATGCGCAAACGTATCCACACTCGTCTGGTCGTCCCTGCACCCCGAGATCGAGATGACGTCCGCGGGAGAGGCTTTGCGGTTGCGCCACTTGTCGGTGATTTGTTGGCGTTTGAGGCGGCCGTGGTGGTCGTACTGTTGAGTTAGGTGGGTGTTAGTGTGGTGGTGGTGAGACGCGGCGGAGGGAGGAAAAGACTCGCGATGTATGGAAGGTCTGGGTAGTTATATGTATTTGGGTGAGCGAAAGATGCAAGGAAGACAGGGACAGGAGGTTGGGTTAGACGCACCAAGAGCTGTTCCCGAGTGACACGACTAAGAAGAAAGAGGCTTAAAATGTGGGCAATTGAAGAGAGAGAAACATACGTCAAAGATGGCCTTCAAGTGAAATCCCATTTAACAATCAAGATAACGGCAAAGAAGAAGAGATGGGAGAAGGAAACGCACCGTGAGCCGACATCCAGGGGGTAGAGGCTTTACCATGACATCATGCATTTCCTGTGCAGAAGATCTGAGCAACGATTCATGGAGTCGATTGGAAGATCGAGAAAGATATAAGAAGAAAGCAAAGAACCAACGCACATCGTCGAGAATTGGCCCAACTCTCTGATAATCCACAGGGTAAATCGCTGATGCATCGTCAGCACAAGTCTTCGTGCAGCAGAATCGAAAAAAGGGATCACTTACTCTCATCAGACTCATCCGCCTCGTCTCCGTCTTTATCACGGACTTGTCCGCCATGACCAGAATCTACCCATCACATCATTTGAAATGAACAGAGATATACAAAGCAAGAAGCGAGACGCACAATGGAAAAACAAAGCATCATGCGGCTTCGCGTCCTTGACCAACCACCTCATCGCATCGAGCATGTTGCTGCGCGTAGGCTGCGAACGCGCATAGGGACTGTCGTCTGAGAGGACGACGATATCTTCGCGTTTGTAGCCGGCGTGGCCTTCGCGTTGCGGTAGAAAAAATCCATGACTGCTTTGAGATACATTTGGTGGGAAAAGACAAAGCGCACTCACGAACGAGAAAACTGAAGATATGCTTCGCGTCATTGATGCATCCGCGCAGCTCGTGTGATTGGCCGTGGTAGTTGATGCCGATCTACAATCAGCGTCGTCAGCGTCGGTATTTCACTTATCGCGTAGAATGGGGACGGCGCTTACGCAGAGTGCGCGCCGCCGACCAGTGCATTTAGAGTACATCCAGTGGGGGGCGGCGGGGAAGGGGCGGTGGACGAGGGCGTGTGGGGCTGCGGGCGCTGGTTGGGCATGATGCTGATCTTGGCGGTGGGAACTGTGAGAATGCGAATGCGAGTGAGAATGGCGCCGATGACTGTTGTGGTCACGGTGTGCTTGGCGGGGTTGGTGTGAGGGGTGTAGGAATCCCCGAGAGGTGTCTTCGTATGAATGTCCACTGGAGTTCAATCTCATTTTGAGCTCCGAAATGCCAGAATATTTATTTAGACAATCTTACCCTCCTCCTCCAAGACTCCTTCGGCAGCGTCAAGAATAGATGAGATGACAGAGAAGATGATAGACGGCTTACACAACTGGCCGTGACGAGCTTGGTATAGGAATTATGACCGGAGCCGGAGTGCTGACTCGTGAAGCCGTCCAAGCAGGATCCGGAACTCTAGGAGCGCTCGAAGTGCGTCGGTGGTGGTGGGGTTGTCTAGTTTAGCTCAGACATTTCGAGTTCCACGTCGAGTAACTGTACAAATAAACATACGGTTCGACGAGACTGACTTCCTCGTTAGGTACAATTATCAGATGGTTTGAAAATGACTTACGAGGTGGATGGGACTGGCATGGCCACGACAGGCGCCTGTGTGTGGCGTCCACCGAGATCCCACATCATCTTGGACTTGAAAAACGGGAGTGGAATACAAATTTTGAAAGACTCAAGGGCGAGGACGAGTACGACTGGACGGGCAGTGCGTTAAGATGGTGGTTCCGGTCAAGAGACGGTGAAACACGGTCGGTCACATTCAGTCACGCGGACGCCGACCCAGCCCGCCACGTCGAATGGGGATACGTCACGTATGCGTGTCCCTTGCTTGGCCAGAACCTTCGCGTTCATGTCCTCGAACCATCGTTCTCTTCACCATGCAATTGGCCCACCCTTTATCGGACGCTGTACTCCTTGGTCTTCTTTTTATGAAACGGATTCCCTGGAGGCTATGTGCCTACATCTTCCGCTGCCTGGGTCCATCTCGGACTGGGCAACTCAGTCTTCGCCGTTACGAAGAAGGCAAAAACAGTGCTGACTCGGACGCGCTCTCCAGCAAACTCCAAGACTCATATTTGATCTCCACGCAATATCATCATTTTCGGCCCGCACTAGTCGAATATTATGCAAAGCAGCCGCTAAAATAGTTGAACCCCGCTTTGCCGTCTTGCTTGCCGTCGTCCCGCTCAGGCTAGCTTAGTGGCGCTGGTAGCACAATAAAAGGCGCGGAGAGTCGACCGCACATCTCCTGAAATCCCCCGCCCTCCATTGTACCAATCCTATACAGCGCGGCTGTGGGCGCCTGTTGCACCGCCTCAAGAACATCCGCCCTGACTCCTTTGTGATTGCTGTTACAATAAGACTCGTGGAATACGGCAGGCGTCTTAATTTGGCGAATCTCATTCAACAACTGTGGGCGCGCCTCGTGCATAATACTTAAAGGATGTCACCCAGCTTCTATGACTGCTTCCTAACCCTCATCACCCTCGCCTCTTGGTACTTGACTTTTCGCAAAATATCCGCTATGGATTGGGAGAGACCAACAGATGTCAGTAATCAGTCTTTCAAAGTAACTCTCTCTCTCTGACAATTCAAAGGCTCGAGATCTCGCAGAACACTGTTCCAAATATGTCATACCTAAAGAAGAATTCTCTGAACTGGAGACAGAGGCTTCCGGAAACGCATTCGTTGTATTTGGTGCCGAATATCAAGGTCAACGAGTGGTTGTCAAGCGATGGCATGGTGCCGTCCTTCCGCAGCAATCACGCGTGCGATTTACAAAGGTATTGTTGCCGAGAAACTGAATCCTATTCCTTTGACCAACGCGTTCAGTAGCGCCTCATCCGCGACCTCGATCGCTGGCAAACGCTTGACCACCCCAACATAGCCCATCCTGTTGGAGTGGCACTTCACATATCAAACCTCCCTGCGCTCGTAGTCCCATCTTATCGCACAGTCAATCAAGTACTGGCAGCAGACCACAGCACTGATGTCTGCCACTTGGTGAGTCTCCGACTGCATACATGATCTTGACATCTACTTATCATCAACTGCGCAGATGCACGGCGTCGCCGCTGGTCTCAGCTTCCTCCATGCCCAAAGTCCCCCAATCGTCCATGGCGATCTCAAAGGCGTGCGTCGCTTCCTCCCTCTACTCCTCTACTCTAAGAATATCACACTGACTCATCCCGATCCTCCACCCAGTCAACCGTATTCGTCAGCCCGTCAGGCTCTGCCCTCCTCTCTGACATCGGGATCGCAGGCATCCCACAGCCGCCGGACTGGGGCTTCCACGGCGTCGATGACTCGCGCTGGCTCGCTCCAGAATTGATGGATACTGCGCTCCGCCCCGATCTTCCCGATGCTGACTCGACGGCGGGCGCCGCTCGCACACCCGATGCCACTCTGCCCATAACCACCGAAAGCGACGTGTACAGCTTCGGTATGCTTTCGTACGAGGTACGCGTCATCTGCTATCGATCATTGACCAAAAGTAAGAGCTTTCATTCAGATGCACACCCGCAAACGCCCCTTCGCCACAACAATCTGGGCCGCAGCCGTCATTGTACGCATAGTCGAAGGCAAACGCCCGCCTCGTCCCTCGCAGGATCAAAGCCCGCAACTCAGTGAAGCCTTGTGGGACATCATCCAACTATGCTGGGCGCATGATTTTCGGCACCGGCGTAAGTGTGATTCACTCGTTTGAGCGCGATCGATAACTGAACCCGTTTTTGCTTTGATCCAGCCCGGATGCAGACTGTCGAAGCATGGCTTTCTCTTCTCATTCGCTTGCAGGCGGTTGGAAATCCTGCCGCAGGAATAGATTGCGGTAGTCTTCTGCTTTGAGTTCGCATCATCCGTCACTTTTTGTATCTACAGTACTTCTTCTCGGCTTAGATCTCTTTCTTCTTCTCCTGTATGTAGCTGTATCGACGCGTGTTTCCTTGTCTCACAATCTGTAGCTGTATTTGCGGTGCACTCCTTCAAGCTAGCGTTGACTTCGATAGACTGTATCATGCTGTACCAAGTCAAGTAATGTAGTTATATTTGTCTTTACAAAACGAATGGCTCTGAGTGGGGAGGGTTCTAAATCAATGATAGTAGATAATGTTAGTATGCTGTTGCTATATCCGCGTCAAGCAGTCGCTGTGTTCTCCGCCTCTTTCATCGTAACCCACAATCCTCCCTATTTAGTATTCACCAGACATCAGCTCCTTCAATCATTCACTGCATGCAACAGAAATCAATCTCACCTCGACATACATCGTCAAATGCGACCTAATTGTGGCGCGTTCATTCTTCTTCCAGCCCAACGGATCATCCTTGGGATCGCGCGGAATATACGGAACGGGCTGCGCCTCGGGAGCAAGTGAGATGTCGGAAACGTGCTGCAAGAGCCGGACGAGGAAAAACGATGCTTCGTGGTAGGCGAATTGTTGGCCGAGACAGATGCGCGGTCCTGTGGGGAGGAAGAAGTACAGTGAGATGGGTGGAAGGCAGAGAGTGAGTATGTGAGTTGTAGTGAACTGACCGGCGTTGAAGGGGAGGAAGATGAAGGGGTTGGGTGTCACTGCGAACCAAAGATGAGGTGAATGAGTGTTCGGATGGATGATTTGACATACGATATTTGTGAAGCCGTTCATCGATGAACCGCTCCGGATCCCACTCAAGTGCTCGACAGGTCGTCAGTTTTTGAAATCATACGCATGATAGATCTCACCATCCGGTCCCCACAAATCTTCTCGCCGATGCATGACGAGCACGCTGTAGATGACTCTTTCCACGAAAATCAGGATAGTGGCAAGACGACCATGAGGGAGCGACGGACTTAGATTTCGCCGGTATATAATGCGGTGCGCCGCCCGTCATGGAGGGCATAAGTACAGGCGCTGTCGTGCTCCGCATGTTCACCGGACTATCGGAAGTAAACAGATACGTTATTAAGAAACTCCAAGATGGAAAGGAAATGAAGAGAGACGTACACGGGGGCATAGAGGCGAAGCGTTTCTAAACATTCGGGATATGGTCAGAGGGTCAAGGCTGAAAAGTGATCACGCACCATTGAGAACCGCACGCAGATACTTCATGTCGCGGAAGTCGTCCGGCGTCGGCGCGCGCGTCTGTCCAACTGTGTTGAGGATTTCCTCCCGCAACTTGGCCAGTACTTTGGGATGGCCGGTGAGCATATAGACAACGAACGTCAGTAGGCACGCCGTCTGAGTAATATCAGTTCAATGAACCTATTACAGCCCAGTCATTTCAATGAAACGTACAGTGTCTCTCCCAGCGGTACTGATGTTGAGGATTTCGTCGCGCAACATATTTCGATCTGAGCGTTGATTTACTTTACGATGCATCCAGTGAGAATCAACGCAAAACGCACCTTGAACATAATGAAGCAGATGCTCCACCAACGTCTCGCCCTCCTGCACCTCACGATCCGCCACCTGCTGCTTCACATCAACGCCTTTCCCCTCAGCGGGACGTGCATTCTGGCGGGCCATCGTCTCGGACAGAATCGGGTCAAGAAAATCATACACCACGCGCAACGGTTTCGCCAGCATATCGTGCCAAAATTCTGCGAGCGGCCACGCCGCGCCGAGGGCCCCTCGTTGCATGGTGACATCCTGGGACTCGTTCAGCGCAGCCGCGAAAGCATTCGATTTGTTTGTGGCCGAGGTCGCGTTCGCTCTCAGGGCGGCGGAGGAGCGAGGGGGGAATGGAAGACCGCTGCCGAGAGTGTGCGGATTCCGTCCCCAGAGGAATTCGCTAGAGGAATCTAATGCGAATCTCGAAACAAGGTCCTGTTTGTCGGGGGACTTGTCAATGGGATTTGCTAAGAGATATATTGCCACACACCTGGAAATCGACGGGGTAGCCTTCGCGAAGGCGGTCCTTGAGCACGGAGATAGCTTCGAGAGAATGACGGTCGAACAGTTCAAAGTCGCTGATCCTATCTCGCTTGAAGAACGGGCGAGTCATGGCGCGGTGGAATCTAATCAGTGGGTTTAGCAGGAATCTAAATACACAATAATGAAGAAAACTCACTTCCATAAATCGCCTGGGATAGCATACTAAGCGAAGAGCATCGCGAGATTGAGAGACACTTACCGTCAGCAGAGAATATTCCCGACCCTAGGAGCGGCTCGAAAATGACGCGAGTATCTTCGCCCTTCTCGAAATGATTAAATTCAGTGGCAAGGATGATCTGTACGAGGCATTGAAATCACTGAGACAGCTACTACATCTCTTCTCCTCCTCCTCACCTTGAGATGCTCTGGCTCGCAAGTAAAGAACTAGATTGCTTTCACTTAGCAAAAGAACACCGACATGAACACTAGTTACTCAACATACCCTATTCTCGAATAAAATACGAAGGTCGAATATCGTTCCAAGCGACTTGGCGAGAATAGCCAGATTCTCCGCTGCTCCAAGATGATACAGTAAGATCGAGTTGCCAAAAAGAATCCATATAACTCACCAGGATACTGATTGCGTCCTGTCCTCAGCCCCGCAATCACCTTGTCAATCCCGCCAATCGAAGCGGGGACAACAGGCGGTATCACCGCGCCGCGCACCCTCGCAGCTCTACGGTCCTTCCAGAGTTGGTACTGCACACGCGCGGTGAAAACCAGCGGGTAGCTGAACAGGCACAGGGGTCCAAACACCCAGGGAGAGACTTGAAGTTGGATGATGTTCAAATGCGTCTCTGCGAGCCATTTGAGGAAGTACACCGTTATGGGAGGTGCGAGGAAGCCCGGGAGAAGCTTGAAGGAGTACACGATGCCGGGTATGCCAATGAAAGCCATGAGTGGGAGAGAGTTTTCCTGATTCAGACGTTTTTGAGGCTTGAGTGGTTTTATCGACATATATTAGTCAACATGGTCGTGTCATGATTTCCGGCTACCCGGTCAGATCTCGTCTTTTCTCTCGTTTTGCTACAGCAAAAGGGCAGGAGATAAGATATCGCAAGTGTTTGAGGAAGATTGGCTGCCGTCTTGGTCGCTGTCGAGAAAGCCTTTCGTCAGGATGCGTACGTCAAAACATCCGGCTTCCCGCTCACATTTATTTTCCATCTCCTCTGATTATTCAACGTCCACGCGAGCGGTTGCAATAGTAATCGTCCATATTCGCGCACATTCCATGTATTACTTCGAGTACGCATGAAGCAGCGAAAGCCCTGCTCGAGGTACGGGATGCCTGCAGAAGCTGAGAAAGGAATTCAAGTTCGGAGCGGCCCGCTGCTGAATGGAGAAAACTAATGCCAGATTATTCCGGGAAGTCATATTTCCGTAAATGCCCGATCGCCAAGGCGTGGCGAAAAAACGAAGGCAGGTAAAACGCGCGAGCGAATTTATTGTGCAGAAACGCGCAGAAAAATCCCCTCCATGACCTCCTCCCGCGACAATATCTCGTCATGTCCCGCTTCCGGCACCTCCATCCACTGCGCTGCTGGCGATGAAATCAGCCTCTTCTCCTCCAAAAGGCTTTTCAGCCACACCCGCCCCTGCGCGGGCACCAGGCCATCCGTAGCACCATACACCACGTTCATCGGCAGCGTCCTCGAGTCCGGCGGATAAAGCTCTGCGAGCCGCGTAAACGCGTTCCTTATAACCTCCGCGTCCGTGGAGCCGGGGCCGATACCCCACACGCTATCGCCCCCATCCACGCCGCTTTCCGCGGCGCTGGCAGCGTCACCGCCATGTAGCGTCAACAACGCCTCCTGCCCGATCGACACGCGCGACTCTGCCATCGAGCGCCGAAGCGCCTCGTTCTGGCATGCCGTGGTGACATATCGATGAAGGTATTCACGGCGGTGAGGCGGTTTGCGTTGATTGCGCGCTTCGTCTGTGTTGTCGTTCGACGAGGTCGACGCGGGGGAGAATAGACCTGCGCTGACGGAGAGGAGGCCGGAGCTCCACCCCACTGCGCGCACGGCGGTCGGGAGCGCTTGAAGGAGTGTGCCAAGGGTGTTGGGGAGGGGAGAGGGGAGCGTGGATGCGAGACGGAGGGCGATGGAGCCGCTGATGGAGGAGGAGACGTACGGCCCGCAGAGCGTCCAACTCGTGGGTGTGAGATGCGGTGCGGTGGCTGGGAGGTGTAGGAGAGTGTATAACGCGTAGAAAGTGCCGTTCGAGTGCGATAGGACGGCGAAGCGCGTGCGTTGGAGGTGGGACATGATGGCGAGAAAGGCAGAGTACATCCAGCGGGTACGCGATGCGAAGGGGATGGGGTCGTCTCGCGAGGCGGAGGCATTGGGTTTGTCGATGCCCAGGACTTGGACCTTGTGTGAGGATGCAAAGCCTTCGAGTAGTGCGAGCATGAGACGATGGCTGCCCATGCCGTTGAAGAATACAAGGAGAGGCCAGTCAGAGTCGGAAGGAGCGTCGGTGAGGGCGTAGCTGGCCGTCGTCTTCTGAGCCTCGCCGCCAGGGGACATGGCGAAGTCGAACTCGATGGTGTGATTGAACCGCGGGAGGTCAAGGTAGGCGGCGGGGTCCTTGTCTAAGCCTGAAGGCGGCGAAGCCATGGTCTTGTCGACGGTCGTCAGCGTGGTTGGGAATGAATGAATGCTGCGGACGCTACGGTTGGCAGCGATCAGGAGGTGTACGTAACCGCTAATCAAATTTTCGCCCGTCACAGTAACATTTTGTCGGCAACGTCCGGATTTTGGATTTTCCTCTTCTCCCTTTTCGATTGGGGTCCCCGGACCTTTCGGCATTTATACCTGTGCCAGCTTACTAGGGGTGGCATAAGAAAACCTGAGGACTCATCCAAGTTCAATGTCAAGAGACATTCACCGGGTTCTCGAGGTTTCTGATCTGCATCGTCAATCCATCGAAACACCTTGGTAAGAGCCTTTTCTATTACCTTCCTCACTCCGTATCATCATCAGATTTACGGAATAGATGGCTCAATAGCCTGCAAGCAAACTTTGAACAGTCGGGAGGTGCAGATCGAAAATCCAGACGTGTTGCTGCTGCAAATCAAGCCCTAATTGGGCGAAGAACTTTACGGAGATCTTACCAGCATGGCTAACTCCTCTCTCGCTCTCAGTCGTCTTAAGTTGAAGTCTCAAACCGGGTTCCACAGAGTTCAATCGGAATTCAACCGATTTCAACCCAAATGATGAACTGTGAGAACCATTAGCCATATTCGGACACGATCACCAAGAACCAGCGCCTATCTGATGTTTCGGTTTATCGCCCAGTGGCAGTGATAGACATCAACCGGCGTCTATGCCTCTTGCCTCCCTCCTCCGCCTCTTTAAAACACTACTCCGCTTACTATGCACCTCATGGAAGCATGCTGCGCGGTTTTTGCGACAAGTCATGAGACATCCACAAGCCGGAGACCTCATTCGGTTCTTGTTCGTCGGCACAATCATGGAAACGTACGTGTAGTTTTAGTAGTTTATCAATCTTTTCTGCGACTCAAATCCATCCGGAAAAAAAATCAGGGGACGGTCTCTGACCCAGAAGATTCCAGAATATGTGAATAGCTGTACGTTTAGAGACGCTTGCAGTCAACTCTTGATCTATAGTCGTGATATGCGTCTTAGTTTTCATGGTCAAGGTGAAGAACCGTTTGCGTGCTCTGGTTTGCTGGTTTTGAAGTCCACTTCAAGGCTCGCTTTGCGCGTGGGGATGCGACCTATGACTGGGTGAGCCCTCTCCATCTATTATCTCTGCGCATTGACGTTCGCGAAACGAAGGTCTCATCATATCTCTACCATCACCAAGTCTGGAATACTTCTCGGGATTTCAAAGTCACCGCAAAAGACACTGAAAAGATTGAGGATCGTGAAGTACGGTTCAAGAGCGGCGACGGATACCTCGATGCAGTTTATGAACCAACAGGCTCGGCGCCAAGTACCGATTTATTCCACTGGAAGAGGAAGTATTGGATCACTATCTCAGTTGACAACTCGGGGCTGATGCTCCAGGTTTGGAGTTTGAGGCAAAGTGTTCTGGACGATTTAATACAGGAGGCGAGGGATTTCTATTTGAAGAGGGAGGTTCCACCGCCGGTTGTTGCTCAACCTCCCCCTCCGGCTCCTGGGTTTACTACGGGAGATTGGGTGAGTCACGCGCTGTCCATCTCGTATCGAGTCAGATGGCAGACCTTTTCATCGTTGTCAGTTTGGCACCCAACTCGTTACGGGCATTTTTGACACCGGTGAGTTGTTCTCGATAGCTATGGCCAGGCAGCATGATTTACCGTGATCGCCAGCCGACTTCAGCTTCACTTGGATACTGGAGTACCTGCAATCTCAAGACATTATGAAAGATATCAAGCACTTTTATGTTTCAACGCGGCAATCGGACGCAGGCTGGAGCCCTCACGGCAAAAAAGCCACCGTTCACACTCTACCTATCAAAGGCTCTAGTGTTCATAGGTAAGATTATAAGTAACGAATTGAACGCAATCATTTCACGTCGATTTATTCGCACTCAGATTCCGTTGGAGGTCCTATTGGGTTCAAGCCAACCTGTACGGGGTAAATATTATTTGCCTTCCTCGCATCAGCACTGGATTCATCTGACTTCCTTGTATGCCGCAGAACGTAGCGTCTCCTCAAATCTCCATCCTGATACACTCATGCGACAAATCTGTGTTACTGGATTTCGTCGAAGCTGCGCGTTTACAGTACAAAGAAGCCTCCATTGCTGGTGTCCATGTTCATCTCACAGACGGATATGGCAATTGGGGACGTGTTATCGCAAAGAATCGACGATCCTTTTCGACGTTGATTCTTCCAGATGGGATTAAAGAAACATTGCTTACAGATATGAAGGATTTTCTAGACAACGAAGGATGGTAAGCGATATCCCACAGCCGCTCGCGAAGGGTGATCACTGACTCGGTTCAATTCAAGGTATTCACTTGCCGGGATTCCCCATCGCAGAGGTATGATACAATTCGGCTTTCCAGTGAATGAGCACTGTGACATGGCACAGGATATCTGCTATTCGGCGAACCTGGAACTGGCAAGTCAACCACAGTACATGCATTAGCCGGAGAGCTTGGAATGGAGATATATTTCATCTCACTTGCTGCCCCTGGGTGAGTCTTCACGTTTGCAGTCCGGCGTGTCAGCTGTTTCACCTATTCGCTCAGGCTCAATAATTTTACGCTTGGGGAGCTTTTCCACAGCACTCCTCCTCACAGCATCCTTCTGATTGAGGACATTGACTGTGCCTTTCCTTTGCGAGTGAAAAATGCTGAAGACTCCCCACGACGACATCCCTCGCCTTCGAAAGCAGTTGACGAAGAAGGTCATGAAGTCGGAATGCCCAAGCCACGGTCGATGGTGACCTTGGCTGGGCTACTCAACATTCTAGATTCGGTTGCGAGCCAAGAAGGATGCATTTTAATCGCCACGGTACCTTTACAGCCTTCCGCAACTCAATCTTCGAAATTAATCGCCTAGTTCAGACAAATCACATCGAACAACTAGACCCAGGTAGATCCTGCAGATGATTGTCACGCCGCCACTTTTCCGCCACTGACATGAAATCTCAGCCTTGATTCGGCCAGGAAGAATTGATATGAAGGTCAGCAGTCTACATTACAGCCATATCTTGGAGCACTTATGCCGTGGTCCCCATAGATCAAGTACAGCCTCGCAAAAACAGAACAGTTGGAAAATGTGTTCCACCGGTTCTATCCGGTTCAGGAAGATCTTTCCAAGCCCGTGGGGGTCAAAAGTGGTGATGTAGTCACCACAGAAATCGAAAAATTGGCTCAGAAATTCGCTTCAACGGTTCCGCATTCTAGATTCTCGATTGCACAAGTCCAGGGGTATTTATTGGGGTGGAAAAATGATCCACTAGGTGCTGTGGAGAATGTTCCCGAATGGATTGCGCAGCAGGAAGCGGAGACCATGTACTTCGTGAGCTAGGAACACTTCGTCAAATTCACCACTATCTCTTGATCCAGAAACACAACTTATCCGATAGGGGTTGAAAGAATGCTCATTAAAGCCGATTGAGCGCTGATAGCGTTTTCTCGTCACTGAGTACTTCTTATGTCTACGGGCTACAAGTCTGCAACTCAATTTGCGTTATTTTCAACGTATTCATTCATTGGCATGATTCTCGGAACGGAGTTGATTCGCGCCGCGCCCGCTGCGCTGAAGCATGAGGCGTCGGTGCGGACAAGGTGAGGTACCAGAGAACCATCAGGCTGTTTCCGTTTACAGCAAGTCCAACATGGACCCGGCCGTGCGGTAGATGTTATTTCGGCTCCCTCCATGGGAATCGTAGGCTCGCGGATGGACATGATCATCACAGCTCAGTCTTCTGATATCCGCCCTACTATCCCCATTGACCACCGAGAGGTTTTTGGCTTGCGTATCGCGCAGAGGAGACCTCAAATTCAGTCCCTTTCTTCGGTCATGACCTCGAATCCTTCCACTACAGAATTTCCGCCATTCTCCAGAGATCGTCAGAGTCTTGAAGTGGAGATATTAGTACCGAAGTACTGTACATTCTATGAATACACAAACACGTTGTCGCGCCCATTTCTTTCGACGTCCTGTTGTCAATTCAGTCTACCGGTCTAAAAAAGTCCAACCCATGAGAATTTAACAGCCTAAACAGCTCTTGTGTGGAGGAGTGCCTGAGTTTATTTGACGTTTTTACTTCTTTCAGTTCATCAAGACCGTCTTGTCGTGCTTCCAAGCTTCTTGGGCGCACGACCGACGAATTCCGACAGATACAGCAGTTCTAATTAACTGGATATTGCCGAAGTACCGAAAATGAAAGCTTAGTACTTATAGCGATTTACTCAATGAAAAGTGGTGTTCACACCTACTCTCCGGCTCTGTTGGGTATGGCAGGGAACGAAACTTTGCACCCCCGTAGTGGAAAGCGCATTCGACAATTCATCAAGGGAACTTTCGGGCGTCTCAAGCCAAGCGCTAAAAACACCGGCGCTAGCGCCCAAGATGTTCTGTCTACTGGCTTGACAGCGCTTCGATCGCCTGCAGACGCCTTCCCTCCATTGAAGGGTGTTGTAGGCGCCGTTGTGGCAATTCTAGAGATATCTGAGGTGCCTATTGGCTTAACCACTGTTCTGAGATGGTGGCGCTAACAGTTTCGAATTAGCGTATCACACATTCGAAGACAGACGCTCATGAACTGGCTCGCATCGCAGTTCGAATTCAACATGTGCTTGCGTGCGCTACTCCAGATGCAGATATGATTCATGATGAAACGCAACAGAATATCACTCGACTCAAAGGGTGATGAGCCGTCATTTTTGGCCCAGTATGCTCAAACTTAATAAGAATCCTCGGTAGAGTTCTGCAAGAGATCGAAGCCGAAATCAATTCGTTGACGGATCGCAGTCGCATATATATGCTCACACATCTGAATCGTAACGAAGAGTCGATTCAAACATCGAAGAGACGCCTAGATGAGGCTCTCCAGGAATTCTCAGTAAGTTTAATGCCATGGCCCATTCGCCCCGCATTAACTACTAATTCTGAGTTGTTGTCCAGATTGGAGCATTGACTCGAATCGAGGTAGCTCTGTTTCGAATCGAAGCACGGCTGCCGCCCCTTTCTAACACAAATCACACCTTCGTCAGAGAAGTGGGGTTTTCTCCCCTCCCTCCGATGCACTCTCGCTCACGGACATATTTTCAGGTGTATGTTCTTCGCGGTCTCATTATCGTGACCGTAATACCGTATCTTTTTTATATATCCCCCGTTTGGCGGCCTAGGGGGACCCGGAAGGCATCAAAGTACATAACTCCGTGCGTCCCGCTTCACCTTCAAAAGTAGTCAACCATTTTTTGGTCTTGTATCACTCGCGATGGACAGGCGAGTGCGGGGGGTGTCCGTCATGTCCACAAGATTCTTCCAGATTTCAAACTGCTCTCACTTGCTCTGTGAATCATGTCTTGAGATTGTTTTTTGTATGCTTTCGATCCTGTACTTGTACTACAACGCATATCCATACATGTTAGAAGCTGCGATAAAAGCTACTTAGTGATAGAAATATACTTATATCATGTTCATGATTTCCTCCAGCTGAGCTCTGTTCTTGGCTCCGCAGCTTCTAATTTGGTCCAGGCGATTTCAGAAAGGGCAATTGTTCAGTGTTCGAAAACACACACATTCAAATTGAACAACAAATTGAACGATCGGATAATGGCTCATGTGCGATGGCTGTGGACGCCCATGTCCATATAAGGACATGGGACCTGGCGGAACATTCCGACGCCCGTGGGTTCAATTCCCGGAAGTCGCAACTTTGTTTCACCTTTTATACACTTTTTTAACCTCGAGTAGATGGTGGCTCCAAAAGAGTCACGGCCCATTGTAGTAGGTTATAGCCCACAAATGTACTTTCTGTGTGGAATCTGAGGGGCATTGGGTGTTTGAGAACTGTAAAATGAGAAACATTCATGGATACACGGCTTAAATTTGGCTGTCTGCAACGAGACAATGGGTGACTTCCCGTAAGCCCAGACACTATTTTCGACTATCCGGCGGAGATGCCGAGGCTTCCATCAGGACCCCATCGGGCTTGGATCTGGACTTTCGCACTTTTACCCTCTACCAAACCTTGCTAGATGATAAATCTGAACAGGGGGTCGGGACCCCCTGTTCAGATTCTAAGCTACTTGAATAAACAGATTTGGAAGGCCTCTGCCTTTCCTCCGTTGGTTTCGTCACCGGCATTTTGCCGAGTCATCCTCGGCATCCTCCCCCGCAGCGGCCGCTGTGCCAGACATCTCAGGAAAAGATTTCGATCAACGAAGTGAAATACGCGTCAAGACGCGTTGAGTCGCGTGCAAGACGCGTAGGGGACGTGTTTGATCGAGGCAGCAAGCTGGCGCCCCATGGGAGAATTTACTGATAACCTTAGTTGGATTCTATTAATCTAGTCGGCAAAAAGGCCGAGGGAATAGAGTAGAATTATCTTCACGCCATCAAAGAACCGATGCCGACATCGTTGGCACCCCTCAAATATTCGCGAAAAAGTATCTAGGCTTGCGGGAAGTCACCCAATGAAATACATATATTGAGTGCAGATAATGTAACTAGATACTGGTACTACCGCCTAGTCTATTCAAAAGTCTTGCACCTTTCCATGGGAGAGCTAGTTTGAGACACAAGGCAAAGTTGATGGGAAGCAGATATATTGGCAGTCTAACCCCCTCCCATCCTGTATCAAATATATATTGCATTGAGCTCACCAAAGATCTCGGTTAAATTGAAGAAAATAAGGTTACTCTCCCCAACCTAGTAGGATTTGAAAATACAACCCAGTTCCGTTGAACCGGGATTTGCCGGTAATGCATCCACATTTTCTGGCAGAAATTAAATAAACAAAATCAGGTGGGTGCTTTCAGTTTTATGCAGCACAAAACAGCCAGATTCTAACAGACGCAAGGAAACGAAAGCGAAATGAAACCCCGGGAAAGCTAATTGATGCCATCAATTTTGTGCTTATTGTGGCAAGCCGACGTCTCGGCGGAAAATCTTGAATTTCATTGGCCAGATCCTATGTCCTTTCGGGGAATTCGCTCGAAAAGGGCATGGGTCTTGAAATCACTGAATTTCCTTAAACGGCCTTGGGATTCAAGATTGAAAAACCCTCGCAGCGTGATGAATACCATCGTATTACAACCAGAACGGGGTGCGAGGAAGAGACTAAATCGAGTTGAATCTCTCCCTCTTTTCTCCTTTTTCTCTCTCTTTTTTCAACTTGAAAAACTTGATTTCTTCGCTCCATCCACAGACATGGGACATGGGCCCGGATAATTCGGCCAAGTTAACGGATCAATTTACTACGTAACCAACCATCGACAGATCATCGAAACCCGTGACCTCAAACCCAACTCCCCCCCACTTCCATCTCTCCTGCACGACGCTGGGTATAAACTAGTTGATGATATTCTTCCTCCTCCAACAGACTCGATCATGCTTTGCGGCTATCTGGTCAACAGTTGCTTTGAACCAGCGTTCAAGCCTACGACCACACAAGAGTTTCAATGGAGCCTCAGTTTCTGAGCCTGTCTACAATTTCTCAACCACTCACAATGATGCGCGCCCGAAAACGGAGGTTCTGCCTTTTAACTCTCTAATACGATTGCGGCTGCCGTGCACTCCGGAAAACTTTCCCGCTCTCCTCGTGAAAATAAATATAGATGCTCTCCGTCATCCTCTGGTCTTCGGCCGCTTTTGCACAATTGTCAAGAAGTTGAAGCCTAAACCTGGATGAAACCGTAGCTGGTGTGCTTGGCGCAGTACTATATTGCTCACAAAGAAGCACAGACACGGGGTCGGTGAAAACTGTAGCACGAAAATGGAATAGCGGGTGGTTGATTGCTGGAAGGTCTATTCAGGTTACAACATCCGTTTATGCAGGGACTGGACTGTTGTCTGTGTTTCAAGTGCCGCCATTTGGCAGGTGAATCCATTCATCCCCTCTTTATACTGGGTGGTATTGATAACTTTCCGATTCTACCGGTCAAAGGAAATAACTTCAAACAAGTCCTTCGCGAGCGAAGCTCGTAATCGCAATGCTTTCTAGCGAGCAAGACTGTGATTCGAGATATCTTCTGCCGGTAAATAATACATGCTTCGTCCGCTCCCCCCCATCTTTTCAGTATTAACGGATTCATCAGCAACAGTCTCATTATTCCCCCTCCAACGCCGCCAACCCCGCTCTGCGCTTTACACGGCCGTTCTTGCCTCATGAGGCCATCTTGACCGATCTATTTAGTGCTATTCATCTCTCCTCGCCGAACGCTAGCTTATAAGGAGCGGAGTTACCGAAAGCAACTCCAGACACAAACTTCTTTGCCTTCATGGTTTCCCGCATACTTTTCAGTGTTGCAGCACTCTTGCTGAGCGCCTCAGCTCAGAATGTCGGCGTCTTGCAGAAGACATTGTCCGCACACGGAGTTTCCGCAGTCTTCCCCTCAGACCAAGATTACGGGAATGCAAGTAAAGCTTGTGCGTCTTCTTCCTTCAGAACTAAAGTTGCTTGGCTGACTATCTGAATAGTCAACGAACGATTCACATTCCATCCGATTGCCGTTGCGTTTCCTACTTCCGTCACTCAGGTATCCGCAGCCGTTGCCGCAGGTGCAGCGCAGAACCTGGAAGTCGTAGCGCGTAGCGGTGGTGTGCGTATTCGCCTCAAATCCACTATTCGTCTCTCTTATCATTGAACCCAGCACTCCTACGTAGCTAATGGGCTCGGTGGACGAAATGGCGCTCTCGTCGTCGATCTGAGCAAGCTCAAGACCATTACCGTGCGGTCATCCAACAACACCGCTATAATCGAAACAGGCAATCGTCTCGGCGATGTGGCTCTCGCACTGAATGCCCACGGCCGAGCGCTCCCTCATGGGACTTGCAGTTATGTGAGCTTGGACCGCTAGTCCCGATATACACATCTGCTGATGTTTGTCTGCTAACTAGGTGGGTATAGGCGGACACAGCGGTAAGTGATAGATATTTATCCTGAACAGTGTCTGATGTCGTGTTAATCTACAGGCTATGGGGGATTTGGCTTTACGTCCCGGGCTTGGGGTCTCGCTCTCGACACTGTCAGATCTGCAACCGTGGTTCTCGGCAATGGCAACATCGTCACTGCTTCTCCGAACGCAAACCCCGACTTGTTCTTCGTGGGTCTAGCATCCCTCCTCCCTTTCTTGCTTGACTCCTGGCTCAGGCAATCCGCGGGGCCTCGCCCTCCTTCGGGATCGTCACCTCAATCGAAGTGCAGACATTCCCCGCCCCGCCCTCAGCCATCGTATTCCAATACGTCTGGAGCAACGTTGATATCAAAACCGCTTCCAACGGCGTCGCATCCTTCCAATCGTTCGCCGCTACGAACATTCCCAAGGAATTCGGCGCGGAATTGGTCTTCACAGCGGGGAACAAGAAGGGCTTGGTGAACTTCGGACTGACAGGAGCATGGTACGGCGATGCAGCTCTATTCAACGCTACTCTGGCGCCGTACCTCAAGACAATGCCGAAGAACCCATCCACGACTTTGACTCCCGGTTCGTATATCAACAGCGTGGCGTTCCTCGCAGCGCCGAGGCCGCTCAACACCAGCTCTGCACCGGACCACCCAGATACGTTCTACACCAAGTCGCTTATGACACCCAGCGGCTCTCCCATGTCGAACGCCGCAATCACAGCTTTTGTTTCTTACATGGCAAACGAAGGATTCACTTCTGATACGGTAAGATCCAATCAAATATACGATACAAAGGAAACAAATAATTGGTTTCCGTAGAATTGGTTCGTCGAGGTCGAATTGTACGGCGGCTCGAACTCTGCGATCAATGCCGTCCCGTTGGATTCATCTGCCTTCGCGAAACGAGACACTCTTTTCACCATTCAGTTCTACGCCTCTTCTTCTACTGGTGCTCCGCCGTACCCCAAGGACGGGTTCAGCTTCCTCGATGGTATGGTTGCCAGTATCGTTAACAACGAGCCTTCGAGTTGGCCGTACGGGTAAGGCCACAAAATGTCACTGCGACTCCACTGCTTATTCTCCCCTGCAAACAGCGCGTATTTGAACTATATCGATGATAGGCTTCCCAATGGTAGGCTTTTCACGCATTCTCGTCTGGTCTCGGAGTTGCTGATTCTCCGAATTAGCGGCAAAACTCTATTACGGATCGCACTTGGAACGTTTGAAGACTCTCAAAGCGAAACTAGACCCGAAGGATACATTCCAGTTTCCTGTTGGAATTCCGTAGACCATAACTTGAGGCTATCAGCGGGGTTTTTATCTTATGTGCTTGGATCGAAATGGACTTGTTCCCAGTGTTAATACAGAGATAAGATATGCGTGGTGTAAAGGAATGAATGAGCGGTGGCAGCAACGCAATAGAATACAAAGCCAGCCTAGCGCCGGCGCGCGGTGATATCAGCTACAATCGACATAGGGCGCTGGCGAGACCTCGTCAGCGAAAAGGAGCGTCCCGGAGGTGACCGTTGCACATACCTGCCTTATCCCCTCCAGTCTTTTGGTCTCGGAATACAACAGAATAAGAATAAGAAATTGTCGTTCGTGGTCGTCTGTGACATTAGGCGACAACTGTAAAATAGGCATCTTGTCGCGGAAGAGCCGGACGTTGGAGTTAAATGTTGCGAGGACTGAGCCGTCGTACGAATAGACCTATAGCGCAAGATGAAGCGAACGAAACAGAGGAGGTAGATGAGAGACGCACACTCCACGTATTTTCCATCTCCGCCCCAAACTTTACACGATACTCCTCCTCTGGAAACCAGCTCCAATATCGCGAGCTATTGCCGAGCGAATTACCCTTAGTGAGAACGATGGCGACGCAAATTTCAAGGTACACGTACGAGGAGAACGCAGCCCGCTTCTTTCGGAGCTGCTCAATTCGTTGTGTCGCGCCAGCAATTTGGAAAGTGTGTTTCTTCCAGTCAATCACAGCTTTCGCGTACGGGCCCGCTCTCGGCGGGCGTTCTTCCAGCGAGGTCGTTTGCCGCGAGGAGCGACTCTGCTGCACTGTGCAGGTGGAGTAATGAGTGGATGATGGCTCGCTGTCCAGGTCCAAGTCCGGATCATCCCCGCAATTCATGGTGGTGTTCAGGATTCGCGAGGAGTCGAAAATGAAGGAGTTAAAGGACTCGCTGGACATGAGTACGTGGGTGGGATGAAGTGCGAAGTGGAGGGAAGGAGCAAGAAGGGAGGTTAGGCGGAGACACAGTCGAGCATATGTATCTGATGCTCGGCTCCTGTATAAGCTCCAAAAAGAATTCTCTTCCTTGATCTATCATCCGTGTCAACTGACATGTCGTTCCGTTGAATTGGAGGACTGCCATACCCAGATTGGCGCCCGTATTCGAAACAAAATCGGTGTAATGATGGGCGTTTGACCATTACTCAGAGTTCAATCTCAAACGCGCCGGAGGACCTTTAGTAGCCAAAGAGCTGGAAAAATTATCCCGCACTCGTAAAATTTGGCTGAAATAATAGGAATCTCGGCTGGTTACTGGTGTTATGGGACAATAGCGCCGTAATAGCGAATATCCCAAAATGGTTGATCATCACCAATATCTTCCCACGGGTAGATGTATCCCGCCATGGCCTTCCTTTGCCTTATAGCAGCTCAATTCTGTTTGCTTCTTGAATCATCCTGCCATAGACTGTTATAGATAGTACATAAGAAGACTTGGACAATTTTTATTCAGATTTGAACCTCTGTTCGGGTATTTACACAAGAATTACTGATAAATGTAGAAGTTTCCCTCTTGCAGCTCAGGACACGGTTTCAATCAACATAAAAAACATGGTTCGTTTGAGCCATAGCTTCTTATGAGAAGCTGTAGGTAGTAGTATAGCTATCAAACACTACCGCGCTTCCAAAAATCACCTTGACATCATTTTAAGTACCACTTACTACAATTGCAACTTCTACCCAGTTTCTCTGAGAGCGTAGGAGAAAGCAAAAGCTGAAATAACTAGCTACTAGCGAGATCTAGGCACTAGATGATATGTTACTTGACTCCATATATCCGCACCAGCATTATTGTTCATTAATACTAGCCGGAATTTGGAAACAGGGAGCATCTTGAAATTGGGACAGTCTGAGCCGCAATTCAAATCAATTCTGGTTACCTTTTGTTCTGTGTTTTTTTGTGGGTGAACTCCGGAAATTGAGTGATTTTGTCAAGATTTCGGCGCGGACGCGACGCGAAAAACGCGTTATGTCACGCGGCTGTGTCGTGTTCTTTGCTTGATGCGGGCGGAAACTTGCTTCGGGCCGCGGAATAAACCTTTTTAAGAACATCCGCTATGCCTTCCGATCGTTCCCAGCACGAGATGCACGGCATTTTCCGCAAAATTTATTCAAAAACGGCAATTTCCCACCATTTTCTTGCCTCAAGGTGGCGTCTTCAGTATGGACGCTCAGCGGCATTTTACGAAGCCCTCGCAAGGGCGCTGGGACCAATCAACATTCAGGAGGTCACTTCTCCAAATTTGAAGCTGAGAAGCAGGTGAATCGAGAGCTCTCTCTTTTTCTCTCTTCCCTCTTTCCTTTTTGGGAATTTATTTTTTTCAAGCCCCTGAGTCCCACAACATCGCTATCTTGCCGGAATCTCGGGATGTCGCTAGGGGCTGAAGTCCATCTGTGCCTGTGTCAGCTGCGTCCCCAGATAGCGGGTCCCTCAATCTAGGACTGATTCAGATCCTCGAGAAATTACGTCAATCCGAGTTGTCCGATGTGGATGGTCCGTGCGGCAGGCGCACACATATGGCGCGAAGCAATGGACCCACCGGATCAGAAAGTCGTGCGCTTTCGAAACGGAACGTCGCTAATTGGTCGGTAGGATATCACCTTAGCAGATTGGTGCGTCGATGGAAGTAAACAGCGCCCTGAGTGAACTTGAATTTGCTTGCGGTTGCGTCGATGAGCAGGATAGAATTCAAGTTGACCCATTCCGGGATTAGCGCAATCGTCAGAATAACTCGCCAGTTCCTTGCTGTAACCAGTTGATGATAAAATGGCCACGGGAGAGACTTGGGTGACGACGGTTCGGATAAGACAGGTATAGGCGAATGAAGTAATGAACACGAAGAACAAAAGAAAGGCATACTATGATTACATCGTTCGAATCTATGCCGCCGCAGTCACGGTAGCGGCCTGCTGAGCACGGAGAGGGGCAAACCGGGCGGTATACTTCTCCTTGATGACCTCCTACAACAAATTCAGCTCGAACTCAATTCAAAGAAATCTAAGTCTCACGCACCGGGTGGAAAGTAGCTTTGAAGCTTTCCCTCCCCTTAATCGTCTCGTAATACTTCACCAACCTGGCAAACCGGTCGCAAGAATAAAAGTACTCCGCCGCCTTCTTGCCCTCGCCTGCCTTATACGCACCAATATCATTCTTCAACCAAACCTCCATGCGCGCCAGGAAAGGCGTGATAGCGATATCCGCCGCCGTGTACTCGTCACCGATGGCGTAGGGCTTGTCTGCAGGGAGAAGCTTCTGAATTTCCTCGAGAGCATCCCAAAGAGGCTCGAATGCCTGGCCGCGCGCGACGGGGCCCATGTACGCGGGGAGGAACTTGGTCGAGACGGCGTCGATGAAGAAAGCGCACTTTGGCGCGCTGGACAGGGGTCTTTCGGGAGGATGGAGGAGTTGGGGTAGAGGTCTGCTACGAACTCGACGAGGATAAGGGATTCCGCGATTTTGGTGGATTCGGGAGAGGGTTGTTCTGGGGGTACTTGGGGACCGCCGAAAGCTGAAGAGGGATGACGAGAAATTGAGTGGGATAGCTAACTTGACTGTGGGAGGTAAACACACCGATAGCGGGAACCTACATTTGTCAGCACCAAGTCCGAAGTCCAGCACATATTTGCCTCACCTTGCTCGCAGGATTGACCTGAGGTGCATACCACTCCGGCTTGTTGGCCAGATCTATTTCACAGCGACTGTATCCCGCTTTGGCCTCCTCCAGCGCAAGTTCGACCTGAAATCTTCGTAATCAGCTCAAAAACTTGAAGGCTCGGCCGAGCAAAAACTGAGACGGTACCCGGTGCGCGAAGGGGCATATCTGACCGAATAGACGTCAGATACGAAGCTCAAGAGTGCAAGGAACGCACCTTTGCGGTATACAGGGTGATCTGGTCGACGGACATGGTGGTGGGAGTAGAGTCTAGGCAGAGAATCGGCTGCTACATTTAGAGCTCGTCGGTGTCGTCAAGTGGCGGGAAATATCTGTCATCCGGGCTGCAAATTACGAGCTCCGGATAACGGCATCCCTATGACTTTAGTCATCGTGCCAAAATCACCTGACTGATCTCCGGAGCCGCGGGCCGTGGGCCGAAAGTTGAACTATGGTTGAACTTTGGATGAACTTGAACCATTTTGAAGAATCGTATGAACCAGGAGCAACTACGTATGGATGGTGGAAGGGTTCTAGAAATTTGAGATTAATTAATAGGCAATCGTAACCAGGTCTTGATTCATCCATTCATCTGCCAGTGCAACCATTGAACCAAGTTGCCGAACGGAGTGCTAAACTCACGACGCCTGAATCAAATCCAACCTACATCCAGTCAGATTCACCCTGAGCCCGCACATCATATACAGTGGTACTATATCAACGCATGATTTTTCAGTTTGATTTGCTCGCCCCCTTATCTTCCGCCATGCGTTGCCAGCAGCCATGAACTTGAGTATAATTAGAATCAAACAGATTCTTCAGAAGGAGACGCCGTGCTCACAAAATAGCAAGGTTAGCGAGGGAAAATACCTATCCGAGAGTTGCAGGAAGCAGCGAGTTGCTTCAACTTGCGATGACTCGGATCCTAATTGTGTAACCGAAAAGTTGAGACCAGTGGCACACCTTGTTGCCATCCAATATTGGAATAAGTAACTGAAGATGCCACCCATTGTCCCCACGCGGCCGAACAATGGCCGTTGAGTCCAGGTCACGCTTTGGTTGTTTACTTGTCCACATACCAGATCGTGTCTATTCTTCACCACTCACCACACGCCTCAATCTAATTTAAGACGATGTCTCAACCTCATCAACCGCCGACTCTCGAAGAACCCCCCTCGAAAAGACGACGCCTGAACGATGTTGAAGATGATCCATCGTCCTCGCCGCAGGAAATCCACTCCACCCCGGCGTCGCGGCAGACTGGAAACCACAACAGAGCTACGCAGGCGCCGATACTCTCCTTTCCAACCGAGCTTCTGCTCGATATATTCGACATGGTGCTGCCGATAGACCATTTTCTCCGTGCTCGGCCTATCGTCAGGGATCGCCGAGTCGTAGATCTCAACGAAGCATGGAGGAAGTCGGTGGCAACGAAAAAGACAATCATCCTCGTCTGCAAACGTTGGTACACAGTGAGTTTGCGGGGTTTTTGTCTAATAGGAAAATGATAATGCTTACCTGCCTGCAGATCGGATGCACCATACTGTACCGCGACATCACCCTTCTCTCCGTTGAAAGCGTCTTCTCCCTTTCCGCGACACTCGAAACAGACTCTAGCCTCGCCAACCATATCCGCAGTCTCACCTTTTTGTTTTCCACTCCTCAACAGCAAATATACCGGCCAGAAATCGACGATTGTGCTGAGAAGGTGGCAGCCATAGTCAAAGCGTGCAAGCATGCCACGCGAGTCGAATTCTGCCCTTTCAACGGCATTTTCCCGCATGACCGCTCGATGCAGCCCTCGAACCAGATCGGCACCATTGCTACCCGCCCTCCCATGCAACATAACCTCCCTCGCTCTCGGCTCGCACGTACACGACGGGCTTTTTGCCCGCCCCATACTGCAGGAAAGCTGCTCTCGCCTCCAGGAGCTGAGTGTCTTTGCCGACGCACTACTGTGGCGACTTGTCTTCCCCCAACTCCACACTCTCCGCCTGACCTCCAACGGCAGCTTGGCAACATTCGGTCTCCCCGATGACGATAAAATCACCCTGCGCGCTGCGCTGCCGCAACTGACGCACCTAACATTTCGCATGCACGATCGACATCACGCCTTCAGCGAACAGCGACATCTATTCGCAGAGTATCAGCTCTGTCTCCAGCTATACGGCGAGAAACTCCAATACCTTCAGTTCCCCGACTGTGATGGGACCCCAGGAGAGGAAACGAACTGGGTCGCACTGCTTCAGAAATGCCCGCACCTCATTCACGTCGTGCTGCCGTCTTGGGCTGGAGTCTCTCTGGTCTGGCGAAACGCGGACGCGGCGGTCAGGTTTCGGACCGTGAAACATGTCGACGTTTGGCGGGGTAACGTGTCACTTCAAGCCCAGGAGCTACAAAACTTCGAGTGGGCCCGAATTTTGGCGTCTTTATTTCCGGATGCAATGACGCTAAGGAGAATGGACGGCATTTTGCAGAATGTGTTCTTGGAGGCGTTGCCTCGCATGCTGCACCCCAGCGTGAGGTGGCGCATGCTGGAGGTGGTGCCGGGGACTACTTTGCGGAGAGTGGAGCTTCCTAACGAAAGCCAAGACAGTAAAGTGGTGAGGTCGGATATCTCGATGGCGGATATTCAATTCTGTTTCTGTATAAAACACAGATACATCGAGTTGAAGGGTAGAATCGGTCGAGCTCGTCGTGACGCAGGAGAAGAGGATTATGATTCTGATGAAGATGAAAGAACCGAAGTAGCCGGGTCCGAATATTGGAGCGGGGGAATCTGGGAAAGCCAAAATCCATATCGATGCAAGAACGGGGCCTGCCTTTCGGGGAGTCTGCGCTGGGAAGACCTCAAGAGGATAATCATTGGGTTGCGGAACAGAGATTGAATTTTGATTTGAATGAACTGAAAAGTGGGCTTCCGATGTCTTTGCTGGTGTAGACTTCTGCTTCAAACGCATGGTAGAGCAATGGTAGAGTGCGAGTGAAAACGCAGCCTATTACGTTACAACTTGAAGGAAATGTGATCGTACGCCGTGACCGTTACCGTGACACTTTCCGCTACCAGCCGCTACCAGGCACCATGTCCTCTCGCCGCTCCTGGCCCACATCTCCCTTCTACAGCGCTTTAGCAAGCCTTTCTTATTTCACTTGCTCTAATCAGCAACTTGGTGATTTCCAGAGCTTTCTGCAAAGGACCGATATCAGTATATCTGCTAATCATTTGGGGGGAAATCACCGAATGTGTTACTCAATAGAGAGGTTTATTTTGCCTGCGCAGGCTGCGAATGAGTCCTGTTGTGCGTAGCAGACGCGCTGTAATTGGTTTACCGATCGCGAGCTGCCTTCCGAATTTAGCGGGACCGTGCCGTGTAACCTACCTACCTACCTACCTAGTACCCCAATTCACTTTGATTTTTTTTCCCTTGTGCTTGCGCGTATCACCCCGAGTCACTTGCGGACAACGTTACCGCTCGAGACCCTTCCCAGGACGACGAACAACACGTTCCCGACCGCCTTTGGGCAACAATTGAGGTTTGCCGCAGACAATAGGGCACACGCGAAATCCGTGATGTGGCTGTGCTCTCTCATTGTTCTCCCCCATCACCTCGCTTTTGCTAACAATGGCTCAACGAAACAATATAAGCCAACGAGCATATGTCGCCGGAAGTATCTCTTCACTCAAGTCTCCGGGCTTGAGCTTGACTTGACTTGCTTTTGACGACGAGGCCGACGACGACCTCAACGACTTGCTTTGATTTCCGGAGACGACTTGAAAATGAGTCGTGCGTTTCCTCTATATCTTCTCTTGAGTCTACAGCTGAATCAATGAGAAGTAGTATCCTCATACCTCCAACGCCGCTCGCGCGTGCGGCGCAACGCCGCCAAACCCACGACCCTCTCGACGACGCTCAGCAGTATCATCGAAGAGGACACCCGCTTCGCTGCCCCAGCCAAGCCTAACAGACACAGCCTCAAGGCCAAACGCCGTCTCGGCGTCTCCAACCTCTCCATCCCGCGCGGGTCCCGCTCTACTGCCTCACACTCGTCTGAGGACGGCGATGACGACCACACACACAACACGTCTCCCAATCCCCGCTTTCGATTCCTCCGACTCCGAGTCACGGAGCAGCAGCGAGTCGAGCAGGAGCGGCTCAGAGAGCCCTTTGACTTCCTCCGCTTGTCTCCATGTCGATATCCTCTCCTTCTTTTGATAAAAACGGCTACGCTGACAACGATGAAAGCAATGAATTTTCGTACTACGCCAACCACGCGGGGGAACTACATCACTCTCTCTGCTGCTGCTGCGCTCACGCCTTCTGCGCCCCGCAGACAATCCTCCTCCGTTTCCGCTGAAAGGACCTTGCGCCGTACGCGCTCGAGTCGCACCTACAGCTATACGATTCCGACTCGCGCGCCCCGCCGCCACCAATTCATGTATTGCCTATTGATATGGGGTGTGTTATTGAGGGTACGTCGGCTCGTTCTGTCTCCTCCAGCGCAGAAGCTGACTCGTTTTTATCTATTCATACAGCCGCGTCCCCACTATCCCCCTCTATAACCAGCTTCGACCTCACCCCCGCCGTACCCTCCCTCGCCGCCCTCCTCTCGCCACCTCCCGCTCTCCCCTCCGCCACCTCTCCCTCCTCACCTATGAATGTCTGTGACGTCGACATGTCTCCCGTCGACATCGAATATGTCGACGACGACGCGGCAATGCAAGCCGAGGAGGACGAGGTCTGGGAGGAAGTCTGCCTCCTCGATGATGATATCGACATGGTCGTCTCCCCCGTCTCCCCACCTCCTGCTCATGTCCACACACCCATCCCTGAGATCCATCTCCCGGAGGCAGAAGACGAGGATGACTCGGACGACAGCTTCGATGACATCCCGCTCTCGCCGCTCGTCCACCGGCCTGCGGGGGACGCGGCTGAGGAGGAGGCGTCTGAGGCGTATTTCTTCACGATGGAGGATTCGCCCGGGCAAGATGTCGAGGGATACGAGTATGACGAGGAGGTAGAGATGCACGAGCACTCACACTGGTCGATCGGAACGACGAACGCCGCTCTCTCTCCGCCCCCGCCGATGACGCCCGGAGGTGCGGGTGTGGGTTTGACGTCGCATTGGTCGGTGGGTACGACGAATGCGGCGATGTCCCCTCGGACGCCTGGGACGCCGTACGTACTGCCATCGCCGCCGCCTTTACCCACTTCTTCGCCCTTCTCCCCGCCTTCGTCCCCCTCCCCACTCTCCTCGAAACCACCCCTCCCCCCGCCCCCGTCCGACGCCCTGCGCTCCAGGTGGTCCGTCTCCACCACCAACTCCACCTCCACGCCCTACTCGCCGACCCCTGCGCTGCGCTCGCGCTGGTCCTCCTCCACTTTATCCTCGCTACACTCTTCGCACGCCACGACGAGTCCGCGGTTCGGATTCAGACGGTACTTGCGGGCGGTGTCGTCGTCGGGGAGTTCGTCGGCTAGCTCTGCTTCAGTGAAGTCCGGAGGGAGTGGGAGCAAGGGAAGGGTACGCCCGATGGGGAGTACCTCTCCTTCTGTTGCGTTGGTCTCCCGAGGAAAGCCGAAAGGGAAGGGGAAAGGGAGGAAGGGGAAGTTGACGGTGGGGGATATAAGGGTGCCGCATTATGCTCCCCCTCCGCCGCCTGTGCCCGCTTTCCCTACACAAGAACAAGCACTAGGACAGTTCGTGGTGGGCCCGCCGCCCGCCGAGAGCGTGCTGGGGCGGGCGTGTGGTTCGCCCGATGTTTTCTCTGCGGGGAAGGAGGCGCTTTGGACGGCGTACGCGACGCAGCGGAGTCCCCGGCGGAGGGTGTCGCAGTCGTCTTCTTCTACGACGTCGTCGCCTTCATCCCCGTGTTATGAGTACACGCAGCGGCGCCGGGGCGGGAGCCTAGAGGAGGAGCTGGTGATGTCGCCAGCGCGGTCGAGCTTTGGTGGTGGACATGCGAGGACGAGGACGGAGAGCGATTGTGGGAGTAGTGTGGTGAGCGGGATGAGTGGGGTGGCGGGGACGAGGAGGAAGCCGATCCCTGTGGAGATGTTTTTGAAGTAGTTTTTCATTCGTCTCCCCCCCTTTTTCAGAGTCTCCCTCCTTTCTTTTTTGCATTGCTTGCTTGACGCTTGACGATACGGTATCATACATCTGATTTTACGCATTTCACGCATACTTATTCATTCGATTCGATTTGACGCATTTACGAGTAGGTACATTCATACACTGATACAGTAGATAGATTGATATTTAATGACAAGACGTTTGCACGATTTCGGTTCTACTTGCATTGCACAACTTCAGAATTCAATCTAAGGAAGGAAGGAAGGAAAAAACTCAACCGGATTTGGATTGTACGGGTTGTTTGGCTCAGTTTTGAGTCCTTAGTTGCTCACAGCCAACTCAAAGCCTTCCCTACCCCCAGCAACGCACTTCGTGGCTCCTGCATGTGCGATACACATCTTGCGCGCCACCTGCGACTTGACTTTGTCGGCCTGCTTGCTCCCACTCACTCACCTGTGATGCCTTCGATCTACGCGGCGAAATCAATTCAGTTCTCTCTCTGGAGTCTGGCACGCGTCAAGTTCACCTCTTGCGTCGACGGCGCGTACGGTGGGCGGAGCTTTGCCTTCCGTTGTGCGTAGGAGATGGCGAAGGCGATGTTCGTCCGAGTCAAGTCCCAAATTTCGGCGGGCGAGATTTTAGGGAAGAGAATCCTTATCCACGGCGATCGCTCAGGTGTGGAGCAAGCACCGCCAACTTTGTTCCCTGCCATTGTGGGTGCCTACATTCTCAGCGAACCCTCGGGTGTGGTCTAGGCGAGTCGACTGCGAGTCGCAAGTCATTCGTCGTAAAGTTATCGACGAAAAGCCACGAGCGGGCATGGCAAAGCTAAATCTCTTCCTTTCAAGTTCATTCAATCTTTCTACCTCATCAAATTGCCTTCCTTCCCAATTCCTTCTCTCTCTCTCACTCTGCTTGTCTCCCTAGATCTTCACGATGTCTCTCGCCTTCTCTCCCTGCGGTGGCTGTGCCCTCTCCTTAAAAACCTACTTTCCCCGCCCGCCCACGCTTCCGTTGCTTTTCGTTCCGCGGGTACTCCGGGATGCGTTTTTGGCTGTACCGCCCTGCTTCTGATGGTCTCTCTAGGGCGCTCCCCGGCGTACTCTGAGCGCGCGAGGATACCCGGCGGGGGGACGCCGTCTTCGTCCACTCTTTCCCTCTCATACCATAGCTATACACACTGCGCTGGCAGCCGTCCGTGTTCGCAAGTAAGACTTTTTTTTTGAGGGCGGGTTCGACGATTTCTCCGAAACAAGGCAAAGAGTCTGGGCTGTCAAAGACATCGCCGATCGACGCCTTGCTTCGCTTGCCTCCTCTCTCTTACTTATCTGGATGCCGCAGCGAAGGCTGTATATGCGGCTTATTTCTCCACTTTCGTGTTTGTCTTCAGGCGCTTCGGACCGAGCACTCCTTTCTTTACTCTACGAAGATGAAGACGGGTGATGACAGCCTGCGGTCCGTGCGGAGCTAAAAGAGCAAGAAGCGCCGTCTAACTGGAATGGATATCTGGCTGCGTGCCGCTGTTGCCACGCCTCTCCGCCATGTCATTAGCGCAGCGGTGAAGACGACTCGAAGAATGGGGTAGAATGCAAGGGAAACAGCAGGTGCAGGTGTAGGGCAAAGGCATGCCTTCGGCGTCAACCAGGCGTCTTGCGTCGCTTCGAACGACGGAAGTTCCCTCAAATCGTTTACCTATCGCACGGACAAAGACTAAATGAGCTGCCGGCGCCTACTAACAGCTATCTTCTCTAACAATAGCAAGGACAATAGCGCCACCCTCGAGGAGGACGTGTGCTATCATTTTTACTAGCTCTCAAGCTCCGTCCTTATAAACGCCCTCAATCGGCATGTTGCTCTACTTTCATCCCTCTTTTTCGCCACGCTATGGCTGCAGTAGTCCCACTCCAGACCTATGCAGCGGCCCTTCGACAGTTGCTCCAAGCGCATCCTATCATATCCCAAACTGTTGTCCGTGCACCCCTATATGGGCTTGGTGCGGCGCTCATCGGACCCGCTGTTCTGGTCGGCCTCTTGAATGTCATCGGATTCGGTGCTGCGGGAGTCGGCGCAGGTGAGCGAATCGCAAACGAAAATCAGAAAATAAGCATGCTAAACATTGAAACAATTACAGGGTCCCTCGCAGCTCTGATTCAATCCACCATCGGCAACGTTGCCGCCGGATCCGTGTTTGCCTGGGCGCAAGGTGCTGCAGCTGGGGGAATCATAGTTGTTCCGGTCACGACATTGCTAGGGTCGGGGTTGCTCGGTTTGGGGACCTGGCCGGGCTTCCGCCGTTGAAATTCTTGGATGTCTGCTGTTGGGTGGATGTAAATTGTAAGTTTTTGATTATAGTAAGAATTCTGATGATCCTTCTCAATGATACGCCGACAGAGCAATAGTGAATTCATGTTTCCGTTTCAGAGTCTATGCGCAGGTTTTACTTGTTTCTGGCCCACCTTCTGATTCATAGTTTCTTCTGGTTCAAGCATTCAGTTCTCTCGATACTCGAATATGTATGATTCAATACATCTTGTGGAATCGGTCTGTTCAATCGTGGATTTCAAAGTAGGATTGTACACAGTCTAAGGTACATCGTGATACGGAAAATATTTCAAGAGTCTGTCTGAACCGCTGATGTCCGATAGGTTGGTGGCTTTCAACTTGATATCTTTCTCTCCCGAGCATCCAGGCAGGTATTGGCAAAGTTCGGCGTGTAAGCCTCGATCCACCCAGAGCAATTCAAACACTCTGAGGAGACAGCCTGGCTGCTGACTTGCCAAATTCTTGCGAATCCTGTCAAAGTTGCCTATCGTACCAATATCGTTGGAGACGGATATTGAATAGGTTTTTCAGAAGCTACAGGCGAAGAAGCTCAAGGATAAATAAAATCCCGCAATACTAATCCCAAGTTCTGCTTGTGCATTTGTATGTACAGTGCTTTCAAAGCGGTACTATGTATAATTCCTCGTATTTTTACCGGCGACGCGGTTCTCAGGCAGAGAAAATAGTCATCTGCTGGCCCGCATTCCCGGACTCACAGTCCTGCAGTTGGACCACAGATCTGTTTGCCTCGAAAGTGATGCACTCTCCGGTACCATTCAAGCCATCCGTCAGTTCGAAAGTGCATCCATAGGCAGCAAGCTGGTCGTCAGTGGCGAAATCGTCGCAGCTTCCGCAAGAAACTCTAAACTGTTGGTCAAAGAAAATGTTTAAGAAAAAAATACAGCTATCGTGGATTTTCAACAATTTCGACTTACGACAGTCGGGGTCGCGCTGGCAAGAAGCTTGCTTCCAGACACACCAATTGACTGAGCGTTTCGGCGTTGGAATGTAAACAGATCGGGCTGGGAGCCGACTGCAGCCGTGAAGATCTCGTTATCGTTGGGCTGAAAATGGCTGAGCTACGGGGATGGATTCTCAGAAATCAACCAAGCAATGAGTTCGAGAAACGGAGCTCACCCAAGCAAGGTCTCCTTGTTCGATAAGACCCGAGGAAGTGGTGAATAAATCCCAGCGTGTTTTCAGCTTGCTGTCGGCGTAGGCAGTTACACTGAGGCCTTGTAAATCTATATACACTGGGCGTTATTTTTGTCCGATAGAATTGAATTAGTGGTGTACTTTGGAGAGGGCAGGCATCTTGGCGTTTGAATGTAGGGGCGGCGGAAGCGACCAAAGTCACGGTAGCAAGGAGGGCAAAAGAGAAGAACATGGTTGCCAAAGTAAAGGTGTAGTGAACGACGACCGTGAAGAGGTGAAAGGAGTTTGGCACCAGGCACAGGTGAGTAACGGAAGAACGTGGGGAATGAGCGAAGGTAATGAAGAAAGGTGTTTTCTTTGCACTCCCTTTATACTCTCTGTTGCGCGAACTCTCGTAGCGCCGTTCATATCCATTCATCAAAATATCTGAGGAATGTCTGATACTAGCGGCAGTTGCAGCAGATGTAGATGGTGAAGAAGGCGCATTCAGCGACGATATGATCCCTGGATTCGCCACTGTCGATGAAAATTTTCCTTCCTCAAGTGGAGATAATTTTGCGGCGGCAATTGGAAGCAGTTCGACCGTTCAACTAGCGAAATCTACGACGAGCTATCATTCTTTCGCGATATGAAGATGGTAAATTGCCAAACGGACCGAAACTCCAAGCACCTTAAGATCCACAGAAGGTGCGGAATTTCTATTCACAAAGCTTGCTGTTGAGAGGCTTGATGGCGGTGATTGACCAAGTATGCAAGTCTACGTTGAAACTTTTTAATTGATAACAGGCGCAGAATAATTGAACCAAGATGCAAGTATACGTATTTCGTCCGCAATTCAGGAACGGTTTTTTTTCTCTCTTTCGTTTTGAGTGACGGCGCAAGATTCCAATCTCGAACGGGAAGCAGTTAACTAGCGAATTGCCGTATCGTGGAGTTTGTGTGGATTCTTGGCATACATCCCCCCTCATCGCGAACCTGATGCTGATTCTTCAGAACCACCGAGACGGCGCATCCGTAAACTGAGGTGAAACGCAGTTTCGTACACAACCTCAGTGGTTCATCCTTGTTTTCCTGCCTCAAAGATTTCAGCGGAACGGCATTCCAATGAGTTGGAAGCGTGCCTTGAGCAGGGTACATATAGTAGTCGGATGGACATTGGCAAAGTATGAGATTGAGAGGAAGCCACAGCTCTCGGAAGACAAGACAAGAAATGATCCATGAGGGCAGGAAACGAGAAGAAAATAAGCGATCCAAGGAGAATGAAGATAATGATAGTATTCAGCAGGCACCCATGACGCCCGCGGGCCTAACTCGACTTGACCCTCGCCGCCCCGCCCCCGCCAGACATACTCCCCACGACGACGTGGCATCCCCCTTCATTTGCGCCTGAGGAACGACTATTATCCGCAGAGTAACGGCCCCCATGGGACGCAGCCTCGGCTCCGGGTTGACATGCTTCATTTCATCCTGCCGGTAGCCAGGAGCCATCATCGACGAAGACGAAGACGGAGACGCATCAGCATGGACATCCCACCGCTTCCTCGCCCCAGCGATTCAAATACCTCCTAGCGAACGCCAGCGACAAGGTAGCGAACGATGATGAGGGCTTGTGCTTCTGCTTGCACGCGCCAGAAGCAGTGCCACGAAAGGGGATGGGAGGCAGTGGAGAGCGTGGAGGAGGACCGGTGCGAGCGGAGGGTGAGTGTCGATGTAAGGTCGATGGGGAACCACGAGGGTGACCTCGACGGCGGGGAAGGTGAATGTCGAGGTGAGAAAGCAGAGGAACGGGACGAGTCCTTCGCTGGAATCAAAGACGTGGCGTCGACATCGATGTTGGTGGTATGACCGCAAGCCGAGGAAGAAGCGAGGAGGGGGGCATGTCTCAGACCACTACGAGACGAAGAACGCGCACCGCAAGACGAGACGTCGTCGCAGGATAATGGCGATACGAAGTCCCGTATTCTGTCGACCCTCGGCCTCTTTCTCCATACAGTGGCGATGCGTACTCATCCTTCACGATCCCAGGAAGTCCCACCGTCATCAGCCGTGCTACGGTATCCGCTCCCCCTCTGTCGCCGAGGTATTCATCCTCAGACTCCTCAAACGGCACAGGTGACGGCGCGGGCGAGATGATGGGGATAGGTGCGGTGTGTTCTCCTCCTCCTCCACCCCCTCTCCCAACTATCGTTCTCGCACTGATACCCACTCCTCTATCTTATCCTCCTCCCCGTCGTCTTCATCATCGTGGATATCCTCCTCCTCGTCGCCCGCGCTTCCTCCCCCTTCAAGTTTCGCCCGTCGAAAGCAATGTCATGCACCACCCCAACACGGGTGTTCGCAAGTCCATGACCGGGGGCTTCGAATCTTGCGCGTCGCGGGTCCGCCGTATCCATAATAGAGTCATGCCCGCTTCGGCTGGTAAGAGCAGTCAGTCGGCGAACGATAACGCCACGTGGAGAGACGTACGCCGGCAGCGACGTCCAGAGCGGCGTTCAGCCGTCGTCGACGAAGGTGAAGCCATGACGAACCTTTCCGTCAAGGACTGAGGATCGAGTAATTAAGATTGAGGTCGAAGTCAAAGTCCAAAGGAGGCTAACCAATGCACTCCCATTCCGTACACACCACCAATCCGGGACTCAGCCTTTCCCTTTAACAACCTCCTCGCCGTTTCGGCAAAACGCATGACTGAAACACGAGTCGATAGACGCGGCGTGCTGTGCGCAAGGACATGTATGACCATGCCTAGGAGGGACCCAGAGCTGTGTCGTGGCGACGTTCGACATCGTCCAGCATCGAAAACACCAGCCCTCATCGAGGATTCGGGGGCTCCAGACACAGCACACATGGAGGCGGCATCCCAGTCCTCGTCGGAAGGAGGGAGCATCCAGAGATCGGGTGCTCGACTTCCAAGAAGAGTACAGAGATCCTCCGGTCAACTTCCAAGAAGAGTCAATCGAGGAGCGTCTGCGACTCGAAGACGAGCTGCGACCGATGAGTCGTTCATTATATTGGCAACTCGCGGGAGAAGGAAGGAGCGAGCTAGGAACACCGGCGGAGGCGATGCGTACGAAAAGCCGTACTGATGAAGACCGGCGGCGTCAAGTTTAGCGGGTTCGCTGTAGGCCGTAAATGTCATGCCTGCTTCGGCAGGTGAGTTGGCGTATGGAAAAGATATCGTGCAGAGACGTACTGGGACAGGCACATCTGGAGCGTCGTTGGATCATCGCTATTCCGCCGACGTCGATGGAAAGGAAGGAGAAGCAATAACGAATCCTTCCATTGATGTATTGTACGCCTGACCAAAGTGAGGATTGAAGTCGAAGAGAGCCCAAACGAGACTGACCAACACATAATGCGCCAATCCCATTCCCTCCACGTCACCAACAACCCACCGTCCCAGATTTGCCCTTCTCACAACCTCCTCCTCTTCCTCCCCCACCTCCTAAAACCCCTCCCTCCCCTTCGCACTCAGGCTCGCCCTCCGCGGCAGCGGCCTCAACGCACGCCGCACAGGCACCCCCGGCCGCGGTATCGGGCGCAATCGTATGACTCGTATCCGCGCCGCCGGCGGGAAAGGGTCCGGCATTGGACGGAGGGGGCATGGGCGGTTGGCGGGAGGGAGAGTGGAACGAGTTGAAGTTGGAGTCGAGGGAGGTGGTGGTGAGGATGCATGTGGTGGAGGTGGAGGTGGAGGCGACGGGGGTGAGATACGCCCGTTCGGGGAGGATGGAGCGGGAGGAAGAGGAGGGTTGGCTGGTGGCGAGCTTGAGCCCTGTCGCTCGGTGCTGACGAGGTGTACATGGGGAGTCTCGGTGGTGGATACGTCCGGCAAAGAATCCACAGCGAGCGGTGAATTTGAGCCCGTTTTTGACTCGCCGCTCGACGTTGTCCCCGACTGAGGTCGAACAAAGACTTCGGCTAGTGAGGTTGGGCTTGAGCAGGTGGACGCGATCCCCTTCGCGGTATTGTGCCCCATGTGCGCGACGTGAAGGAAAGAGTCGGGTTGGGGCGATGATATGGCGCCTTTGTCGACAGATTTGGGCCTGTCCATTCGAGTTTCTACCGAATGAGGATGCGAAGGGTGTTCAGGGCCGGCGAATGGGTCAAAGTACGATTGCGCTTCGTCCGCGCTGGATTCTCTGCGCGTGAAAGCGCGGTACGGAGATGAGGTGGGCATGGGGACTGAGCTCCGATCCATCCTATCCAGCTCGGTCAACGAGGCAACCCTCGCATCAGAGTCTATTCCTTGAAGCCTCGTGAAACCCTTTTCATTCTCGTACAAAGACCCATCCGCGAGCTGGGAGCATAAGCTTGGAGATGTCGGGCTCGACATCCTAGACCTGATACTATCGGACGACAGCCGCCTGCGACGTCGAATCTCTTCCGAAATAAGATCCCTTTCCTTGGATTCTTGTGCAAGAAAAGGCGACTCGAACCCAGAAGACGCGAGGCCCTTCTCCTCATCGTACGCGACGTGCGTAAGGTGGGAAAAGGACATAGAAGTAGGACTTGATATCATAGATTTGTCCAACTTCCTTCGCGGTTGCACCGGCACGGAAGGGGTCTCCGACTCCGTATTTTGAATTGGAGAGATGTGTGGTCTGGAAGCGCCGTACAAGCGGGCAAAAGAGGCGAAAAGAGGAGAGAAAGGTGAATTTGGCGGGTCTTGACTAGTGGTAGAGTCGGGCGTCGACGGCGGTGACGAGGACCAGGGCATTGTGAGCAGAGAAAGCAAGAGAAACTGAAGGCTCCACTGGTGACATCGTCGACCGTCGTGGCTGTTTTTGACCCAATTTGGCAAATCAACGCCACGCACCTGTGTCGGAGAAATCGGCCGAGCAAGGTCATGACAAACAAGGGAAGATAAGACGATCAGACATTGAAGCATTATCTTGTCATGATCAGGAAAGAGTCCCGGACAAGTCCGGCTGCCAAAGATTATGGCACAGCATGTTATCAGCTCCTCGGGATCTGAAGAGACCAGATAAGGGCAAGTGGGTTTATAAGGCGAGATAACGGGGCAGGACGGATAAGATGTTAGACAACAGTGCCAGATAAGACGAGGAGGACAGATAAGATGTTAGACAGCGATAGCTGAGCAGATTAGGCCTGATAACAGGGTAGGGTATGATAAGGTCAGAAAAGAGTGGCAAACGATTATCAAGTAAGCTGGCCGGCAAAAGGCAGCACCGGACCCAAGCCGGCGTTGTAATCGTAATTCGTAATTGTATTGTATTGTATTATTATTATTATTGTATGACAAGTAATTGTAAATTGTAATTATAATGTAATGTAATGTAATTGTGTTACCAGTAAGAGTCGAACCCGCGACCTCGTGAAAAAGCTTTATTATTAAGGATAATTACCACTATACTATTCAGTCCTTTTGAATAGGTATGTTTTGAGCCCACTATATCGGTTTCAGGCGGCTGCTCCAGGTATTTATAATAGCAGACCCAGTCGACCGTGATATGGTCAATTGTCTTTCTCACCCGTCTTGGCTGACTCCCCAGACGAAGGTAGGGATGGTAGCGTATTCGCCGCTTGGGAGGGGGGTTGTTGATGGGGAGGTTTCGGAGGAAGGAGGATTTTGAGGAGGGGCGAGGTTTTCGTTTGGGAGGAATTGGCGCTTGTTGACTATTTGCAGAGGGTTGCGGATGGGCATGGGTGACGTCGGGACAGGTTGCGTTGGCGTGGATCTTGGCGGGGCATCCTGATTGTGAGTGTTTCCCGTCAACGGCTCACATCCACGAGCAGATTATCAATAACTCGGCTGTCGAGAACGATCAATACCCAGGTGGCAATCGTAGACGGCCGGAAGAATTTCTTGTCAGCCCTATAGCAATGGTCTCAGAACAGGATGTCAAGGGAAGCAGTCGCACGTACATATTCCAGCTGCCATTTCTCGGTTGCTACAACCGGAAACCAATCAGCGTCGCCGGAAGAGAGAGGTTGAAGAGGCACATACGACATTCGGTGCTTTACTACCCTGCCCATACTTGAGGGTTGGCGGATTTAGCACGCAGGCTTGGGTCGAGACGACCTGGGGGGTCACCGTAAGGCCGAACTTGCGAACGTATTCAGATGGGCCGTAGGCGAGAATCTGTACTCGTCGACAGTGAGAGCATGATTGAACTCCGAAAGAAGCACTTACATCCATGCCCTTGAGTTGGTGATACTTTCCAGTCGTTCCTTCGGTTTCTTCGTAGCGAACGCGACAAGGTCGGCCTTCTTCTCATCTGGGATTTCCTTCCTCACGAGCTGCCCGCGCAGGACGAAGCAAAGCTCGAGAGTTATCAGAGCGCCTTGGCCCACCTCCAAAGAAATACTGGTCAGCGGGGATACATCAGAGAGAGAACACAAGCATACCTCCGCGCAGAGGAGGGTGGGGAACTGGCCCAGTCGTTTCCTAGAAGTACCGGGCGACGGCCATGCTGCGACCATCGCGCATCATGAAGGTAACCTCGCTGGCGCCCTCTTGGTTGCGCTTGCGCACAACGCGCGGAGGCCTCGAGCCCGGGGCATCCGGTCTCCTCGGGTCTCTCGTGTCGACGCGGATGCCCGCGATGAAGCGGCTCAGCTTGATGCGCATGCGGTTATCCAGCCTGCTCGTCAATGCGGGGGGGTTGTTGCCTGAGAGATTGAGGTAGGATAGGCAGATGATGATGAGGCCCGGATTGATACATGACGCCGGTGGAGATGTCGACGTTGATGAGCATTCGGCCGACTGCTGGGCGGATGGACTGGAAGCATCCGCACCAGAGCACCAGGCCGGCGCCGATGGCCTTCGATCCCTCTTGAGTGAAAAACGAGCGACCCTTCGTGGGGAATCTCTCCGGAGGGCTTTGACGAATGGCCACATTGAAGGCCTAGAACGCGTGAGAATCGTGGAAGAATCGGGACGAGGAGGAACGTACCATCAGGGCGGTGCTGACTGTATTATCATGAGACTACTGTTTTTGAATGAAGCGGTGAAGTATCCTGCAGCAATATGAGGAGGTGTCACTGCTGGCCGGCGCTCCGGGAAGATTGTCAAACTAGTCAAAGATCAAGGCTGCCGTGTCGAGTTTTATTGTCGGAAAGTACCTCCCGTGAATCGCCTCCCAGATTCAATTTGACTGGGGCATACAGGTTTTTGTGCACGTCGAAGACGCAGCGTGTTTCTGCGATGGGCGGAAGCGGCGGACGTGCGGGGAGAGCGGAAGAGAGCGGATCACATGTCCGACGGAGAGTGTATTTACTTGGAAGAGTGGGAGACGAAGAAGTAGAGGGCTTGTGGACACGAGGAACGCTCGTGGCGTGTTCGTGCGGGTCTGGTACAACAGGAGCTGGCGAGAATGCAGGTTTCGTGGGCGTAGTCGGAGGGGCTGAAGCAGCTGTGGGTATGGGCGTAGGCGCAGAAGAGGCAGGTGTGTCGATGAGAGCGGTGGTGGCTGGTGAAAGTGGCGGGAGACGCGTCATTCGGTAAGAAGGTGGCGCGTAGACGATGTCGGCTTCGTGAATGGCGGCGGTGGGCCTCTGTAGCCAAGGCATAGCTTGTGTAATTGCGTCGATCGGTTTGCAGGAGTGTACTGAAGACAGATGTAGCTAGAATATGCAGCAATCAATGACAAACGAATAAGTTACCAAAACGAATGCAAATTGGACCAACACATTCCATTGCTACAGCTGGCCTTCACGTCGCGATTCCGCCAACAACGAAAGTCGAAATCATCCTCCGCTCATACATCGCCCCAATCCTTGTGATCAAGACTTCCCAATCCTTCCGATTTCTCCTTCTGCTACACCTCGGGTTCCTCAGCCCTTGCCCGTGTGACCAGACGCGTTAAACAGCACCTCCCGTCCGGAATCCTTGCGAAAAGATTTTCGAAATTCGTGCCGTCCGCCGTCCGCACAATACCTCATTGAACTTCGTCGTCGTCTGTTCGCCTTTCTTGCTACCATGCCGCTTTCCCTAGCCGATATGTATCACATTTTGAGTATGTAAACACACATTCAACTTGTGAAACTCACTTACCACTGCAGGCTGCTTGATTTCCATGCTGCCGATATCTTCGACGTTGTATCGTCGGGTCTACACGCAATATGCCTTCATAGTCGCCCTTTTCGCACAACCTTCCAATTCCGACGTACCTGGCTATGTGTATTGGTTGGAGATCACAAACCCCGATGGTTTGATCGAGTTCAAGGCTGGGCGCACGGATGATCTCGACAGGAGAGTCGGGCAATGGAAGAGCCACTGTCCAGGTTGCCAAATCGTCCTGAAAGCCGCAATCTCTACATTATATTCCCATAAACTTGGTAAGTGGATTGAGCATTTACCTGTGTCCTTCAATGATCCTTGATTTAGAGCGCACGGTGCATATTTTTTTCAAGGTGGCGGATGCTTGGGTCAGTCCGTATCCCTGCCAATCGTGTGGCACTCAACACCGAGAGAAGTTCGACGTTGGGATGTGGGGTATCGCTGGAGCTGTTATGATCACTATGTTGCTCGCAAACTTTATTGACGCTCTGTAGCTTTTCTTACCTGTCACTGTATATATTTGTGGGCAATTGCGTTTGGCACTCGAAGGTTGAAGGTTGGAGGAGCAACCTAGAAAACCCAATGCTTAGCGTCGCCTTCTTCCGTGATTCTTTCCTCCTTGACCATTGGGATCGCCAGCTATAGTCGCGGCCGACCGTTAATTCTTCCCGAGTCCCTATCTGGCCTTTCGTTCTGAGCTGAAACTGTATTCGTCTTTCTCGCGCGTCTGCTTCAATGAGAGTATTCTTCTTCTTGACCTTTTGTTCGGTTACAGGCATCGCCAAAAGTTCGAGCAGAATAAAAGTCAAAAGTTTGAGTGATATTGTAATGGTCATCCGTCTTGTTACAGGGATGTACGTTGTTCCAAACCCGCATCAACCGTTTCTGCCAACCCCGATCCTACGTGAAACAGTCAACGCGCGTCCAAATCACGGAAATCGTCCGCACCTTGGATACTCCACAAACCTTGGACTCCATGTCCTCGACGTCCTTCGGTTTGCCACGGTCGCCAACCCCAATCTAGGGCCTTCTCAGCCTCCTCGTCATCCTGAAGCGCCTGCGTAGCGTCACGATCAACAAGGGTTAGGACAAATGTCAAGACGACTTACTCTGTCAACTCCTTCATGGAAGCAAATTGATGCAGTAGGAGATGAACTCGAAGTGCTTCTGCACAAACTCCTTCTCCTCAAGGTACTTGAACGGGTAAGACGACACATGGGAGGATTTGATGGCGTGGTATCAAGGTGGTGCTTAAAGTTGAGGTATGAAGAGGAGACGCCCAATTGACGAGTCTATAAAAATATCGGTGCTGGAAGAGAAGGGCTCCATGAAACCCTTGGGAAACATTCTGAGTAAGAGAAAGGCACAATAAAATCATAGAAGGGAGACATACTTTTTACGGGATTTGACGATGGTACCAGGATTGTTCACTACGTCGGCCTTGTACCAGTATGCTCAGAAATTTATTCTGCTTATCAAAGAGGATGCGGATAAACAGCTCTGAATCCCTCTCCGCATCGAGGGTTTTGGTCAAAGATTCAGAAGCGGAGCGAATTTTTGTCGAGGGTGGTAGGAGATGATTTTCAGGCAAGAGTTCTGTTTGCTGGGATATGTGGATGCAGCTGCAAAGAGGAGTGGCGCCAAAGGTAGAGATAAAGTTTGCAGCAGTCTGAAAAAGGTCGATGATGACGGTTAGAGGCAAGTCTATTAAGCGGTGGCAAAATTTCCTTTTGTGGACAATTTCTCTGAATCTTCCTCGCTTCAAGGCTTCAAGGGAGGCATCGTACTGATATATAGTTCTTGGTTCATTGCTTGCAATGCAATTTGGTTTCAATTTGGACCGTGACGATTCTTTACTATTAGTAGTGCGATAAAGTATGCATAATGTACCGAATCTGAATCCTATAACAAACAACTTGAACTTGAGCTTATTACCGTGTAGCTTTTGCGCGCGCCCGCTTGGCCACTCCTCCTCCTCTCCTTCCGCGTCGTGCCCCACCACCCCGAGGCGCAGGTTCCTCGGCCTCCACCGCTGCTTCTGCTCCTGGCGCCCCATCCAAATCCTCTTCCAAGTTGTGTGCTGGTTCGTGCACCGCAGGTACGGCCGGGGGCTGAGGTGTTGGCGCACGTTCTCCGGGGTTCTCTTCCGTCTCTGGTTCTTCTTCACCCAAGCCAAGTTCAAAGCGTCTCAACGCATCACTGATCTCATCCGTCCCGTTGTCGTCCTCGTCGTCCGCCACGTGATTGCGGTCAACGCCTTCAAGCACATAGCTACGTATAGCTTTCATGATCCGCTGGACATGGGCCTTGTCCTTGTTCTTGATCAGCATCTGACAATAGGTGCGATAATCTTTTTCGTATTCAATCTTTGAGACAAGACCCGTTGACGCCCATTGCTTGTCGGCAGACAGCACAAATCGAGCCTAGAGTCATCGTCATGCATTTATGGGAGGACCAGAAATTATACCCAACGCACCAGAATAGCGGCGGCCGCGACTGAAGCTTCGTTTACTTGTAGGTTGAGTTTAATACCATTGGAATTTGACGCAGGCTTGGCTCCGGAGGTCAAGCAACCTGGGCCGTAAAACATGATCTTGTGAATCTTTCCTCCTGCCGCATCAGCGAAATCCCTGTCAAAGAAACTAGAATGGGCCTACATCCTTTACAATATGTCCCGTGAAGACCTCCAGCATGTTTTGGGTCGATGAAGGAAAGAAGATAGGTGGATACACAGAAGGTTTCTTGTCGTTGGGGAACTTGAGAAGCTTGACAAGCGCTGGACATTTACTGCGGTCACTACTCGCGCCAACAAGAAGTGCGTGATCAACGCCTGGGTAATCCTTCAAGTTCAAAATTGTCGGCAGGGCTTTCCGTATGACTTTGATGACCGCGGAACGACCCTCGCTATGCTCGTGGACGAACTGAAACACAATGTGAGTATATACTAAATCAAGAACAGATATGAACGACGTACGTCTTTGGCAAAGCTGCTATAAATCTTGTAATCAAGGAGAGAGTGGAAACGTTCTGGAATAAACGCATATAGCTTCCAAGTGATATTGGAGGTGTACTCGTTATCATTCAAGAATGGATCAGCGATCTGTCCGGTCGGTTTGGGGCCAAATGCGCCCAGGGGAACGAAAAATTCCTCATTGAGGAGAAATGCCTTTGCAAAGCCAACGATGTGGTTTTTGTATCCAAGCTGGTCAAGCTCGCCCCCTGCCTTGCGCCCCTTCTTGGTCATTGAGGCGCGAAGCTGCGCGTTTTCTTGCATCAAACTCTGTTTTTCTTTGGCAAGTTCTACGATAGCTAATTGTGCGTCCTTCAGACTCTACAAGGGATATCAGCCAGGTGTGAAATCCAAGATGTAACAAACCGCAATGAGCTCTTCTCGAGTGGCACCAAGGTTGACGGCAAGACCCAATGATTCAGCATCAATGTGGTCGGTGGGATTAGACATGAATATATAAAATGAGTGTCGGTGGTAGCGAGTAAAGGAGTGTTGACGGTGCCTAGTAGTGAGCGAGTTGAAGGTAGGGGTAAGAGAAAGAGTCGTGTGGCACTTTTTTAATGATCGATCATTGACATTTTTAGATTTTTTTGACCAAATTGAGTGCAAAATTTAAATCGCGTCTCAATTTGCCAATCCCTCAGGTCTTACTAGTTTCATGACACCGTCCTATGTTGCTACTGGTATTACACACAATTCAGCCATAAGTTTTCGTGGATCTACGATTTGAATTAGTCAACCAACTTCGACTTGCCCTTAATCCTCTTCGTTGTCTGTATCATCCTCTGCGTCGTCTGTATCATCCTCTGCGTCGTCTGCATCATCCTCTGCGTCGTCTGCATCGTCGTCTGCGTCGTCTGCATCAACCTCTTCGTCGTCTGCGTCGTCCTCTTCGTCGTCTGAATCATCCTCTTCGTCGTCTGTCAATGAATCGAAATTCCCCTCAATATGCTTCGTCGACGCTCCCTCGATGCGCTTCGAACTTCCGTGTCCCATGACGGTTAATGCATCCTCCTCCTCCTCCTCCTCCATAATTGCGTTGAGCTCTGCAAGTAATTCTTTCGGTTTTGCCCACTCCAGATTGGTTCGTTCGACAGGAGGTAACTCTGGATCGCACTCTGGATCTGGATCGTGGCGGGATCGGCAGACACTATTCCCTGGGCGCGGTGAACGTTCCAGGTCCAGGGGAGGCGTAGTCACGCTCGATTCCGGATATTGAGAGACAGGCAGATCTGCCTTGGTGGCCTTTTCGATACACGGAATGATCTTAGCCCCCTTCAGGTACACATGGAGGGCTATAATGTAGGAGTTCTTGGATTAGAGAACGGCGGCGGTGCGACATGGTGAGGGCTGCACGTACCGGGACCCGATTCTGGCCCCTTGGCTTTTCGCGTCTCGTCCCACTCCTCCTTAATTCCTTCCACCCAGTGGGTTCCGGTTTCTGGCTTGCTCTCCTTGCTCGTGAACTCCTTGATCTGCCTCCTACAACGTAAACATCAAGATATGGACAATTTTGAAAAATGGCAAGACGCACAAGCTCCTTTCATATAAGGAGCTCATAGTCTGGTACTTGCGAACAACCGTCTTATATTCATCTGAAAACTTTTCGTAATCCTTCATGAGCTTGTCGCCTGCAGCCATGGACGCGTCGAAAGCTTGGTTGAGGTCGTCGTGCTCGTGAGAAAGGCTTTGGTATTCGTTCATGAGAACGTTAAAATCCCTGCTTATATCCTGCTTCTCGTCTTGGAGTTTCGAGATTGCTTCTTGAGCCAACCTCAGGTTTAAGCTCGGCCGATCGGATTGGTCGAGGGCACGATGCTGAAAGTAAAACAAAAAATCGCTCACGGAAAATCTGAACAGGGAAGCAGCCACAGAATGCCTACCTTCTCTTTCAAACCGTCAACAGTCCCATCGCGCTTATTCTTGCCCTTGGAGGCAGCATCGTCGGCGGTAGCATTGACTTTAAACTGAGTGATGATGGTCGACCGAATGTTTTGTCTCTTCGCTGGCTATTACCTCTTTGAAACCTTCCCCCATTAATGCATTGAGAACGTTTGAAAGCAACGAGTGGCGTCGTTCAATTGCGATGTCTTGTTCTGAAAGGAGCTCTGAAACCGCGCCAACAAATCCAGGCTTGAACATTGCAGTGAAAGCCATGTTGTTCGGTGCTGCCATGAGAGGTGAAGCAAAGGGAGGGCAGACCCATGTGGGCGAAATAACCGACGCGTCGTTGACTCGACAGATCCAATGATCTGTGGGAATGGAATGAGTTAGTTCGCTTTAAAAAGAATCTCCTCTTCTGAATTTGGTAGCGGCATAATAAGCGGAAGATTCAGAGGAGCGAACCGTCGCCGCATGTTGATCATGACAGAAGCCGGCCCGGTGCGAACCTCAGTAGGAAACGGTTTGCGTTCATGCAGATATGAGCGTAGGTGAGATATTTCTTTTCGCGTTTTTATGCATATAGGTCGTCATCAGCAGTGTCTGAATCCTCCATGAATTCAGTTTACCCATGCTTGTCGTCGCAGACTCCCGCCGGCCCATCCCTCATTGTTCAGCACCTCCCCCGGTTATGCAGCCACCCTATTATTCCCCGTTTATGACTCAACAGAGTCAACGCCCTTGCTCACGTCCTCCGCACTACATTTTCCATCCCGTCCGTCATTTGTGGCCGACGCGGATAGGAAACAGTTTTGTGGCTTCATGCGTATAGGTCGTCGCCAGCAGTGTCCTCCATGAACCTAGCGTTGCCCGTGCTCGTCGTCCCAGCAGGCGTATCAAGGAACTCGAAGTTGTTTCCGAACCCACGAGGTTTGCGAGAACATCTCGCAACGCCAGACATCCTGGTCCGACACTGCGCGACGTCTCCTCGATATGTTCCCTGAAGATGAAGATATCGGCTACGCATATAGGATAAGAAAAGAGAGATAGCAACGGACCTAATAATCTCAGGAACGGGGTCCTCCTCCTCTTCGTTGTCATCTTCCACTATCTTCTCATCTTCGCCGGCGACTTGCTCCTTCTCCCTCTTCTCCCGAGTTCGGCCAATGTCGGCGTCGATGCTCTCGCGGATGGCTAGCTTGGCTGCACGTTGGCAAATCTCTGTAAGATCAGCACCAGAGAAGCCGTGGGTGCTCTTGGCCAAGAAGTTAAGGTCGACGGATTGCGACACGGGAGACTTCTTGAGGCAAGCTTTGAGGATAGACAACCGGGAAGGCTCGTCGGGGAGAGGAATGTAGATGAGTTGATCAAGACGACCAGGACGCAGCAACGCAGAATCTATTTGGTCGGGCCTGTTCGTCGCGCCAATGATGAAGTCGTTCTTCTTCGCGTTCATACCGTCCATCTCCGTCAGAATTTGGTTGAGGACACAGTCACCCGCGCCTCCACCATCTCCACTGGTGCCGCCGCGAGCCTTGGCGATGGAGTCCAACTCATCGAAGAACATCACACATGGTGCGGCAGCCCGTGCCTTGTCGAATACGTCACGAACGTTCGCCTCCGACTCACCGAACCACATAGTAAGCAATTCGGGGCCCTAGAAGTACAGTCAGTAACGAAGAGTGAGAACTGCATAAAATACTTCACCTTGATGGAGATGAAGTTGGCATTGCACTCGTTGGCAATGGATAGTCTTTCCAGTACCAGGAGGTCCGTAACAATACACCCTTTGAAGGCGACATCCCGTATTTGAGGAACTTCTCCGGGTGCTCGACGGGGTACTGCACAGTCTCCTGCAGTTCCTGTTTGACCTTCTCCAGACCACCGACACCGTCCCACTTGACGGTGGGCACCTCCACGATAGTCTCGCGCAGCGCAGAGGGGTTGGAAGTCCCAAGTGCGAACCGGAAGTTGTCCATAGTGACACCAAGCGAATCGAGAACCTCTGCATCGATGTCGTGTCTTCGTCAAGGTCAATGAGGTCCATCTTTTCGCGAATTTGCTGCATGGCGGCTTCGGAACATAACGAAGCAACATCGGAACCGACGTATGCGTGGGTGTCGGCAGCAATCTACCAAAGATGAGCGAACCGTACTAAGGATGATCGGAGGAGTATACACACCTACTCCAGGTCAACATCCTCCGCAAGCTTCATGTTCTTCGTGTGGATGCGCAAAATCTCAAGACGGCCAATTGGGTCGGAGTTACCGATGATCGAAGCGATCGAATCGGCGAAGGGCGGGGTCGATGGTATCAAGACATGGATGTACGCCGACAAGATCGTCAAGCTTGACGCTGCGGAGACTGTTGCGAGCGACTTTGTTTAGTTGTACGCGGCCCTCTTCAACGTCATCCGAAGAAAGGCAAATCAAGACGGTGTCGCGCCGCTTCTTGCCGCTAGATTCAAAACTTAGTAAAGCCTCAGCAGAGACGAGTAACAAGGTGATTTACCGAATGACGACTGTGTCGCGCCGGAAGAGGCCAAGGACTTCCATGTGTTGGAGTGCAGACTGGTACACTGTGAATGAAGACATATTAAGAACAACATTGAAAAAAACGAGATGTATTTTACTTTCCTAATGTGATTCCCTTGCGCCGAGGTATCCTTATAAGCATATCAGAATGTGGTCCTCACAAGTATAAGATGGAGCATAAGAGATGAAAAACGAAATATGTTGGTCCAAAACTCGGCCCCAGTTGCGTGCGGCAACCCTTCGCGTCCCAGATCCGGGTACCGATTCTTGGGACGGGTGCCACGCAGCGGTACAGACAGTTCGAACATGGACCGTTTGGGATGCGACGGATACAGAATCGGGAAGTAGGTTAAACGATGGTAGCTCACCAAGTGAATCTGAATCTTCGTCTGTCGTTTCTAGCTCAAATTTAAGCTCCCCATTCCACGTCCCTAGCTGCTCCGGCTCCTTTCACAACTCGATATAAGTCCTGCACGCCTTTGAGGCCAAGATGAAGTTGATTCGTCGCCAGTTATAGTCGATATGGACTTGTAAGAGATTGATATGGTGAGGGAGCCATCCGAGTGAATTCAAAGTCTATTCGGGGCTGTAATCCCGCGTTCTATGCAGATATAGGCAGAGTCGAGGCCCCTCTTGACGGGAATAGCATCCAGAAGGTCTGAGGAAGCGGGAGACGGTGGGAGTTGGCAGCGATGAGAGAATTGCCTTTTTGGGACTTGCCCCAAACTTGCAAACATAAACGCGACGCGTTGTCTTCAACAAAACGCTGTGACTTGACGCGTCCAAACTTCACGGATGTCCGTGAATTTTGGTGAGGTCCGTGAACTTTGGAACCGACGCGCTTCGACCTTCAAAATACTACTTTCACTCATCACCTCCACGCTCACACTGCGCCTTTAAATTCGGCCTTCCCAGGCCTTCCCCACGAACTCTGCTGTTGCCTTGTCCAACTCTTGTTGAATTTCACCCGCTGTTGCGTCGGAAATCTGAAACTGTGGCTTAACGAGCTTCAACCTCCGAAACACTGTGAAGCTCTGGCAAATTTACGCTCATCAACTCCACGCTGGTGCAGGTGTATGGTTGCGGCGAAATTTGCAAGTCATTGACGCTATCAGTCAACCTAGGAGGGTTCGATTCCTTCCACCAGCCTAACCCCCAGCCCTCGCATTTTTTGTCCGCAATGTTTTTGTCCATCACCAGCTGTCTCGCCAAATATCAAAATCTCCGAACATCACCACTCGAGCCGCACTCCACCTCCCCACCAACTCCTGTCTCCTCAAATCCTTGTTAAAAACCGACGGCGTTCTGAAACTGTGACTTAACGAGCTTCGGCCTTTGAAATACTCAGATGCTCTGGCAATTTACACTTATCAACTTCACGCTGGTACAGGTGTATGGTTGCGGCCAAATATCTGCAAGTCCTCTATGACTATCGGACAACCTAGGAGGGTTCGATTCCCTCCACCAGCTTAAGTCCTGCTTGTGTGTCTTTTTACAATTTTTTTCTGTCCACCATCACTGGCCTCGTTTTGTTGCCTCATGGTCCACGATGTGACCGTACACCGTATCTCGACCTCGCCTCGCCTTCTGCTTACTTTCTCTGACTATGCCCGCCTTCTGTTTCGTCTGTTACAAAGCGGACGGTTCTCACTCATGAACTAGCCGTCCCAGTTTGTAGCCTCTTACAATCAAATATATTTATTTCCTGCGCAACTAGTACTTGGCTTGATCACCTACGGCTGATAATCTTTCGGAAACAAAACCTTCATGCGCCTCGACATATCAGGATCTACAACGTCAAAAACAACAAATTCTTCCGGCTCCTCAATGTCTTGTACCAAGACACACCCACGGATTATAGAGTGCACCGAAATGAATTCCGACTCTTTCCTTGCTTTGGCACGTACTCTGTGAAATCGTAACAACTTATCGACCCTCTTCACTCGGGTTGGAGCATCCAGGGGGAGGACGAGGGCGAAAGGATGCGACTTCCCTTCCACCTTGCAAGAGAACATGTAGAGAAGCCGAGCAAAGAACGGCTTGTCCTGGGTATTTACCAGAACACAGTCGTAGCGCGGCTGCCCGTTGAACTTTGGATTGCATCGCAGGAAGTCTGTCGCAGGGCGCCATGAGCTCAATGACTCGTAATGCACCTTGAGGAACTGAAACGGTTCAATCTAGAGCGGCGTCAAAATCAAATGTTCTCAATCAAGCACTGAATTACCATGTCCTTGCCGTCAAACTTGAGGCGCTTACCCCCAGGCAAGCCGTATCCAAATGCCGGTAAAAATGTTGAGATAAAGTCACCGAACTTGATGCGAAACCTCTCGAAGGCGTTGTCGTTCGTCATCTGTTGCTCGAGGGCCGAGAAAGACAGGTTCTTGAGCTTGGAACCAATATCGACATTTGACAATACTGTTGGCTCTACGTCATCCGGATCCTCTTGCTCTTTCAATTCCGCATCGATGGCATCTATTTGCTCGCGGACGAAAGTGGCGACCGCACGACGATGATCGTGCTTCACAATCTGAATGATATTGAGTTGGCGGCAAGGAAGCACAATGCAGAGACAGCTTACCTGCGGCGTTACATCCTTGAAATTCGTCAGTTGATGATAAGTGTCCCGTATGGCCCTATGCATAGATTCGCTGGGCTTGGTACCAAAGTTTCGCGCGGCCCCCCTTGCTTTTGATGTCGTCGAACGCATGCTGTCGTGCATGGAATTTGGGGAAATTCCAGTTTTTGTCCTCGTATGGGGTATCTTTGCAAGCGGCAATATATTTCTAGTGAAGGAAAGGCCATTGAATCAAGCATACTTGAATCCGAAGAAATGTTTACCTTCATCACAGTATCAAAGATTTCGACTTCGCGATGGCCTTCAGAAATAGTCTCATCAGTGTGCACTTCGGCAGCGAAACTGGTACAGAATGCGAGATAGCTTCGAAGAGCTTGTAATAACAAGAGGCCCGCTTCGTCGACGAGCACGCGGTAAGCCACAAAGAGCATTTGCTTCGCAATATCTTCCTGTTTTGAGCCGTCGTTGAACGATGTATTCATTACCGTTTCGAAATGGTTCAGATTTCTCCACCGCGGGAATGCGGCCATGCTGGAAGGAGACATGAGAATGGGTTCAAACTGGTGGGGCGAGAAGAAAAGAATTGATAACAATGTGCGTACCCGTTATCTATTTTCACAACAGCTGGCCTTCCGAGATCTTCAACGCGTTCTTTGATCTGAGGGGAAATATGGTCGTCGAACATCCCATTGTGGTCGGCGTGGAGTGGATCGTAGCTGAGTGCTTTGTGGGAGTCTGTGCCTCTGACCTTGCTGAAAGAATTCTGGGAAATGTTAGCCATGCTTCGCGTATGAGAGAAATACAGGATACGTCAACGTCCCGCAATCCATTTTGCTTGAGATGTTCCTCCTTGTCCTTCGCCGTTGGCATTTGTCTCGCCTCCTCAATTATCCTTGCAGTGTCATCTGCGCAACGTAGCGGATGTTTCTCAGAAAGGTTGGACTGCTCATTCCAAGGAACGAAGCAGATCGGGCATGGATATAAGCCCCCTGAGCCACGAATCAGGGCCATCACGGACCTACGGGGAGAATGCGATCGACAGCAATTATACGAAGGGAGAGACTCACGCTTCCTCGTAATCTGCTGCCAAGATCAGAACCCTCGGCCATAGCCAACGGTCAACGTTGTCCCCGCATCGCATCCAAAATCCCACCTTTGATACCTCAACAATTGATTCCAGGAGCTGATACATGGCTTCGTGCCAGACTATATTTTTGAACTGAGTGAAGGACGTCTTGTCCCTCATCTGGGGGTCATCCGGCACCTGCAACCTATGAAGAAAGTAGTTAGAGAACAATTAATCGGGAACTCACAATCGGCTGGTGTCCTACTACCTGACCACCCCCAAATCTTGTGCTGTTGCGGATATCAACAACCACGTTGGCCAATCGAGCCACAACCGAGTACGCTTTCTGCGTGCCGAATGAGGACAATTTTGCCTTGTCTGCGTAGACGATGTAGCATAAAGGTTTTGCCGCGGGATGATCAGGCAGGCCCGACTAGATGATTTGTTCAGAGGGGATCAGCGCGCCATGTTGTGCTCACCTGAGCAGCCCAAAACGCCTCTGCAGTCCATGGTTCATGGTAGAATCTGGTGTATGAATCACCATTGAACTTGTACGCTTTCTCGGCATCCCACACAAGACAAGAGGACAATGGAGCGTCCTGAACGATACGGAGGGTCCAGTCCCAAAGAGGTCTGATGTATGTGTCGAGCGTTTTCTGCTCGGTCTTCGTGTACTGGACTGTAATTGACCCTTTCTTGAACTGGAAGTACATCAGACGAAGATAAAAAGGATGTACTGCCAGTGTACGTACCGCAGTGCACTTGTGAGAAGCAAGTTCCCAAAGCTCGTTGAGTTCACGGCGAGTTTCCAACGTAAATTCTCCGGGCGCCGATATGCAGCGTCGAATCAAGCGGAGGAGTGTTGCTGTAGCTTCACCATTCAACATATTAAGTTCACAAAACTCAGCGACTTCAAAGTCCAGCCGCGACCTGAACGGTTGCCAAGGTTCTGCATCGTTTGGTAGTGGAGGTCGTGTTACTTGTGCGTAATCCCTGAAGGACTGAAATATGGGTGGCCGTTTGCTGTTGGGATGGAATACGCGCTTGATTTCGGGCTCTTGGTGGACGGGCTGATTGACGAGATCGGTGTTCTTGTCCACATTCTCTTCGGTGAAATCTTCTTCTTCGGGAGCGGAATGATTGTCTTCTGGATGCTGGTTTGACGCGGAGCATGTCACAATGAACGCGAAGCTTACCATGATGGAACGTCTGTGGGAGTACTTCATGCTGACCATCTACTACAGGTGCCACCAGAGGCTGGGGTGCAGTCACTGAATCAATGGTTTGGAGAATTAGAATAATCAGTGCAGTATTGTGAAACAAGAATTCCACCTCGTTGAACTTGTAGCTGTTGACGGCGTGCATACTGAACATCTTGTTTTTTCCTCCCGCAAACCGTCTGATGAGCTCCTAACCCCCTCGGTTTGAAGCGTTTGTTGCAGAATTCGCACGGAACCTTTCCATCGGGATCGTTCATCGAAAGAGTCAAATGAAAGAAAGAAAGTAGAGGGCGAGGTGAGGTCGAGACACGGTCACGTGCCGATATCACACATGAATTCGTCGTGTTCAAGTCGTGTTGATGAGGCAAAAACGAGGCCAAAAAAAGACAAACACTTCATAGATGAAGTCTGGCTGAGGGAGTCGAACCCTCGTAGGTCCTGTGAATCGCCCAAGTCAAAAGCTCACAACCATACACCTGTACCAGTAGGGAGTTAATAAGAGTAGTTTGCCAGAGTATCAGTGTATTTCGGAGGTTGAAGCTCGTTGAGTGACAGTTTCAGATCTCCGAGCCGCCAAAGACTAACAGCGGCTGGGTTAACATGAGTTGGAAGAGACGGCAGCGTGATGTTCGGAGATTTTGAATATTGGCGAGGTCCAATAGATCATGGAAACGACCATACCTCAAGGTAATTAACGCGGTTTTCAACAATAATTCGAGGAGACAGGAGTTGGTGGGGAAGGCGGAGCGCGGCTCAAGTGATGTTTGGAAACTTTGAACATTTGGCGAGACAGCCGGTGGTGATGGACAAACGTCGTGTTGATGAGGTAAAAGCGAGGCAAACAAGCACAAAAAACGATGCAGAGTCGCTTCAAATGCTGGTCGAGGGGATCGAACCCTCTTAGGTTGCGTGACGGAATGAGCAGATACCGGATTCAACCGCAACCATACACCTGTACCAGTGTAGAACTGAGAATGTTGGCAGTATTTTGAAAGTCAGAGCTAGCTCATTAAGCCACAGTTTCAGGTCTCCAAAGCAATAGCGGGTGAGTTCAGCAAGAGTTCGAAGGACAGCAGACGGTGTTCGTGGAGGCGCAGTTGATGCTCCGACTCTCAATATTTGTGGACCGTTGAGCATAATGATTACCATGAGACAAAAACGAGGCCAACAGGTGCAAAAGAGAATCCAATGCTGAGTATGTTAGTAGAAGGAGTCGAACCCTCTCAAGCTGCTACGAGATACCGCACACACTGCAGCAGCTTGACCCCTGTACTAACTCGCCGCGTAGAACTGAGAGAATTGAATCCGACTGTTGGGACAGCTGAGCATAGCTGAAGAGTCATTATAGCAGCCTTAGCATTGTGAGAAGCGAGTGCCAGGCTGCGGGAGCCAGAAAGAAAGGCCCAAGACATAGATTGAGCGAGAGAGAACGAAGTTATGCACAAACGGATTATCAGATCATTATCCGGCCTTGTCCGACGGAACAGCGGACTTATTCGGACCAGATCATGACATGATCATGTCGTCATCTTATCAGGCTAATTTTATTTTTCCGACATGGAAAAGGCAATTTGTGGCGGTGCACCATCTTCTTGAAGTTTTCGTTGCCTTCAAGCTCGACTCCCAATCCATCTCCGACCCTTCCCCTTCCCTGGCGCAAAGCCGCCATGCTGTGTATTTCAGTCTACTTTTCCGCAATCAGCCCCTTCTCCGGGCCCGTCCAAAGCCCCTGATTCTCCGCTCTAGCCTCCAAGGGTAGAATTGGCACTGCGTCGCAACTTCGTCGAGGGACTCATGGTGCTACATCATTGGGGCAAAACTAAGCTGTATACGATACGGTACTATACCCGCTTACCTGGTTGCGCTAGGCTAGGAGTCGGCTTCTTCTAATATTCGGTATGTAGACATGCGAACCGAACGCTTCTGCTGCACCTTACCAATACTTATACCTAACGAAGCTGTCGCTCCGCCGTCTCTCCTGCCTCTGTCCCTGTTTTCCAGTTGATACTCACTGTGGTACATGATGAATGCCGAAAATGCGACGAAAGAAAAGCAGGAGCCTTCCGCTGCCCATCTCGAGACAATGGACCACGCAGTCGATCCAATTTATCAAGCCAAGGCTCGCATTCTGAACAACGCACTGCAAGACATTGGCATGGGACGATATCAGGTCATTACCATTAACGCCGTTTGTAATACCCCATTCTCATCTTGAACACCTCAGTGGGCCGTATTCGTCGTCACCGGCTTTGGCTGGCTCTCGTGAGCTTTCTCCTTTCCTTCATGCGAATATGCTTGAATAAATATCGCTCGCATTGAAGGGACTATCTATGGCAGGTATGCTTACCTTATGCTTGACCATTCCTCCCGAAGCAACTCTATATATATCCTACTCAGGTCGTCGTTGCACTCATCCTTGTGCCCGTTATCAACGAATTTCATGCCCAAGGCCCGTTCCTGAAGCTGAGCCAGAATATCGGCCTCCTTGTTGGCGCTGCATTCTGGGGGTACATATATGGTGCTAGCTCGCGCATCCGAGTCATCATTGAATGAACAGCTTCTAGGGCAAGCGCGGATGTATGGGGTCGCAGGTAATCGCGTCCATCAAAACCACACTGAATATTCTTGCTTGAATACGCCGAGCAGGCTAGCGTTCAATCTGACGTTGCTGATCATCGGGATCTTTGGTCTCGCCGCCGGTGCATCCCCAAGTAAGTCAAGTAAAGTATGATTGGTACGATCGTCAACTCCTCCGTAGATTTCGTCACTCTGTGCGCTTTAACGGCTACTCTCTCCGTCGGTGCCGGTGGAAATTTCCCTGTCGCCTCAAGCATCTTGATCGGTCTGTAGAAATCTTCCCGTATCATACTCGCCATTCAGTTTTTTCAACGCGCTTCACGCAGAGACCGTCCCACCCTCACACCAATATCTCTTGACCGTCATTTCGATCTGGTAAGAACGTTAACCAAAACGAATATTAATAAGATTACGCTCAATTCTGACGTCTTTCTAGGGCCGCGGTTGGCGATCTTTCAGCAAGTTTGGTGAGAGATGGCAATTCTCACCGATATTGCCTACTAAATGTCCAAGGTTGCGCTGGCTCTAATCGGTAATTATTCCTGCACGCCTCCAGAGTGTTCGCGCGCTTCAAATCAGGGATGGCGGTATTTTGTATACACCATGGGCGGCCTAACGGTTCTCTTTTGGGCAATCCGATTCTTTGTATTCGATATGCATGAAAGCCCCAAATACCTCATTGTGCGTATCAATATTCCATTGTCGTTTCGAACAATAATCCTGATGGAGCTTGTTCCAGGGCACTGGGAGGGACGAAGAAGCCGTTGCTGCCATCCACAAAATCGCGGAATACAATGGAAAAACAAGCAACTTGAGCGTCGAAGACCTCAACGCTCAAGATAGAACTGAAAGAGAGCATGACATTGACAGTACCACAGTAGCTGCTGTCGGGCGCAATCTTTCGGTTTTAAACAGTGACCACCTCCGTCCGTTGTTCGCCACCCGCAAATTAGCGCGTTCCACCGGATTACTCAATCTCATCTGGGGTTCGTTCAATTGTGTGCTTCTGCGTCTGCTTCAGTCTCATCACGATACAATTTCTTCTTCTGTTACAGCGATAGTTGGGCTAGCCTTTCCTCTGTATGCATGCCGTTCATTCCCATCATCCTTTGAATCTTGAATTCACTCTCATCGCAGATACAATTCCTTTGTGCCATATTAGTGAGTGAGATACGCAGCCTCAACTTCCATACTCATGCTGCATCAGCCTCTCCACAAGAGGCGCGACGTTCGGTGACGGTTCGACGTATATCACCTATCGCAATGTGTGTTGAGCGCTTTCTGGTTTCTTCTATGTACTCGTACAACCAACCAACCCAATCCACAGACCGCCATCATATACGCAACCAGCGTCCCCGCGGGCCCCCTAACCGGTTATCTCGTCGAATCACCCCTCCTCGGTCGCAGAGGCACTCTAGCTATCTCAGCTGGTATTAATATTATTCTCATTTATTCTGTTGTTATCCCGCATGGTTTAGCTTACCACCCACCCTTTACTTAGCCCTAGCCGGCGTACTCATCCTCCTCTCCACAACCTCTCGCTCCTCCGCCGCCCTCCTCGGCTGGAACTGCGCCTTCGAATTCACCGCCCTCGTGATGTACAGCGTCCTCTACGGTCTCAGCCCCGAGCTCTTCCCCACCAAAGACCGCGGGACCGGAAACGCCCTCGTCGCGTCCGCGCATCGGGGTCTCGGCGTCATCGTGAGTTTTTTTAAATCATTACAGTATATCATGCCCTCATCTCAGTGGATTCTTTCTTACCTGTAATATGTAGTCACCGATCATAGCTCTATACGCCGACCTGACGACCTCCGTCCCGATATTCATTGCCGGAGCGCTATTGGTCGTGGTCGGCTTGCTTGCCCTGCTTCTCCCCTTCGAGTCTCGTGGACGGGCGGCGTTGTAGTACCCGCAGGATTCAAAAAGCGAAAGACGAAGGGCGAAAGAATTATTGTACAAGATTTCAATTGTATTCACTCGCTTTCTTTCGAAGTTATAGCTACAACAGTAGGTAGGCTACACTATTTTACATATCGGATGGATGGATGGATGGATGTAGTGGGTGTTCGTCTAAGTATACGGAAAGAAAGAATAGCACAAGAAGACGTGATAATGAGGGTGCATTGACAAGATACGAAATACGAAATGGAGAGCAAGCCAGAGCTCTCGCAGGACAAGAAGGATTGATTCGTGATGATCATGACGAAGAACAAAAAAGGCGGTCGGAGTGGAGAACGAAGATACTTAGTGTGGACCTCAGCATGGCGCCCGCGAGCTTAACTCGACTTCACCTCGCCCCCGCCCCCGCCCCCACGACATACTCCCCGGACGACTTGGACTCCCGCTTGACCTCGACGAAGACACGAGGGCTGACAGCACCCATCGGGCGTAGCCGCGGTTTCGGAGGACGTTTCGGGTGCACATTCTTCATTTCGTCCTGCATATCCTTGCCCCCCTTCCCCCTCCTCCCCCCCGCGCCCTTCAAATACCGCCGGGCAAACGCCAGCGACGACGAGCTCGACGACTCGGATGACTTGCGCTTTTGCTTGGAAGGAGTGCGCGAGGAAGGCGGGTGCGAGGCGGTGGAGAGCGTGGAGGAGGACCAGTGCGAGCGGAGGGTGGGTGTCGACGTGGGTGACGAGGAGGGTAAGGGTAAGCGCGGGGGTGACGTCGCCGTCGTAGATGGTGGGGAAGCGAAGGCAGAGGCACGAGATGCGGCAGAGTCCTCCACCGGGACCCTACGCGTAACGTCGCCGGTATGTTCGCACGCAGAGGACGCAGTGTAGGCCGAATGGGAATTGGATGAGGAGGCGGGATAGAGGCTATGGCTGTACGAAGACCCGTCTGTGGATTCCGTCGACCCTCTCCCTCCTCTAAATCCTCGTTCCTCTTCGTCGCACAGTAACAATCCATACGCGTCGTGATCTGCGTCTGCGTCCCAGGAAGACCTCCCTCTCCGGTGTCCTCTGTCATCAAAGAAGAAGTATTCGTCGTCCTCGGAGAACGGCACGGGCACCGGCGCAGGGGCGATGAGGGGGGATAGTTGGTAAGGCGTGTTCTCTTCTTCGTCCTCTTCTCCCTCCTCGTCACTATCATCATCCTCCGTCCAAGGATGCACATGAATCTCCCCATCCTCCTCGTCCACCCCCGCCCTGATCCCACCAAACTTAAAGGTGACCTGCACCCCCGGCGTAGGCGTCCGCAACAGCGGCGCGTACGCGGCGTATTCCGCTGCCAAGGAGTAGGAGGAGTCGCGGGTGGAGGCGGCGGGGAAATCACACATTGAGGAATCACACTTGAAGGCATCCGGCGTCGAGGAAGTAGATTTGGAGTTGGATGGGAGCAGAGCGATTTGCGAGGTGGGCCGGGAGAAGTTGGGTACGCGGCGGTGGCGTGGGGGGGAGGAGGTGCTGGATATGGAGTTTGATGGGGAGTGTTGGTGACCATTCACGCGCCGGAAGGAGGACGGTGGGGGAGGAGGAGGAGGAGAGGAATGTTGTAGGGAGGACGAGCGAGGAGGCGTGTGTGGTGTGAGCACTGATGCTGGAAGAGGATGAGACGACGAGGAGGGAGGTGGAGGCGGAGGAGGCCGGCGAGGGAAAGGTGGACGAGGTAATATCGCTGCTGCATTCTCCGCACCGTCTAAGGCACTAACAGGGGGAGTCGAAGACGGCGCCGTCGCGGGTCGCGATGAGCCGGGTGAGCGGGTACGCGGACGCGGGCCGCAGACCTCTGACGGCGCGCGAGCGTGATGATGTGTCAGAAGAAACCCAGGCGCGGGAGGAGGGGGGCGGGAGAGCGTGACGAAGGTGCTTGCGGCGGCGGCGTAGAACTCGGAGTCATCTGTGTAGGGCGTGTCGTCTGTCTCTACGGCAGGTAGCTTTGGAGGTGGCGGACTGGTGGCGTTGCGTTTTCGGATGCTCAGCGGGCGGACAAGTACCACACCAGGAGTTGTTCCCCTGAGAGAAAGTGTGGGCGAGGTAGGAGGAGTCGTTGGCGGCCCGCTCGAGGTCGGACTCGACGGGTGATGTGATGACCCATGCGAGCTGAGAAGAGAGGGCGTGGAAGAATCTGAGCTGGATTGAGGGGAGTGCGAGTAACGCGAGAAGAACGTCGCGTGCGTTTCTAGAGCGCCTTTTGGTGGGCGGGGAAACTCGAAAACCTCCTCTTGAGCGTCCACACTGCCGGAGTCGGAGTCAGTTAAACTGCAGTGGATTAGACGCCAGTCGGCCGAGTCGCTCCTGGTTATACATGGCGGCGGGGTCGGACTGGGAAGATGCAAGTCCACGACGCCTTTCCGACGTCGAGATTTGAGAGTCGCTGTAGATGACGTGCAAAGCTGACCGTCTTCATCATAGGATGGTACTACAAGAATTCCTTCAAAATTCACATTGGAATACCACAACGACAACGCAACCCACTCACCGCTCATCCTTCTTCAAGTTCAAGCCAAGTGAATCAAAAATATGAGGCTCTATCGATATCTCTCGCCAGCGGAACGAAGACGAAGACGAAGTAAAAGCAAAGAGGCGGAGACGAAGCGCAGAAGGGAAGGGGAGAAGAGGGGACGGCATGGCCAACACGCGCGTTCTTATAACCTCGACGTTACGGTTCAGGACAAAACGCGCTATTCCCATATCGGGATGCACCGCGTCGGAGTTTGAATTCTTCTTGTTTCCTCCAAACCACTAGCTTCTCCGCTTTTTGTGTTCGCTTAGCGCTGTCTTTTGTTATTCTTCTTTTTGTTTTCGTTGGCTCTATACCTCTCTTGGAGGACACCGTATCCAGGTCACACTGGCAAGCCGCCAAAAAAAATTCAGAACATTGACGACGAATTCAATTCAAGCGGCTTCCTCAGGCTTACGATACCTAGTACTGCTCGATTACACCTGGCAAGAAGGAAGGTTCAGCGGCAGCGCAGGCAGAAGCTTCAATCTTCTACTCTTCTTCTCCTCCCGAGGCCTTTTTGGGTCTTCTTTCTAGGCACACCGTACCCGCCGCCTTTTTTCCACTGCTCATGCTCAGCCTCCTGCTCGACAACGCGTCGCGCACGGTTCCGATGCGTATTCAACGGATGCATGCGCTTTGAATTTAGTATTCCTTCGAATCACGTCGGTCGGTGGAAGCGACACTCCGCTGGATATCCCTTTTCCCTTCCTCGAAAGCGTTGGGCGTCTGTGCTATTTTTCGCGAGTGCCTTGCCCAAACTTGTGTCTTGACACTGACAGAGGTCTGGACTCGCGGGACCGGAGCTCGAGAAGAGAAACCTCGTTTCTTCTTCCTTCATTTCATTAAATCTATGGCACATCCGAATACTTACTAGTTTTAGTCGTGGTCGGCGGTGGTCCAGACTCGAAGCATAGAACGAGCGGAATATTGCGTGGAGGTGTAAGTGAGTGTTGGGTGGGTGAGTGGTGGGTGCGACTTCCTTCCTTCCTGTGTCTGACGAGTAGATGGCCTTGGTCTTTCATGCGTCATGGCATCCTGAAAATCCAGGCACCCATTCTGGTATGTACGCATACCAGTCGATTTTGACGCCAATTCATTTCACATTCTTCTTCGTCTTCTGCTCTCGCTGCGTGTTGACATAAGTATTCTCTTTAGCTGTTACACGTTGGACGGGACTCTCACTCCATTGCAGCCGCCAGCGTCAGCAACAATCTGTCGAACGAGTCACTGTATTCTCCTCCGAGTCCACATTCAATGCCGACTCGGAGCGATTGTCTATATCATCATGTTCAGTTCACGCATGCCTTCCTCGGTCACCCTTCTTCTCCCGTGGCTTGATGCTACGAGGTTCCTTCAAATTCTATCAGTGTCGACGCAAACTCATGCTTACTTCCCTTCCATCTTGTCCTACAGCCAACGCCGCGTTTCCTCCCTCAATATCCACGCGTCAAAACATTCAAGTTTAACACTTTCCTCAACTTGCAAGGTTCTCGTCATATTGGAAATGGACGAGACTGCTCAAACCTGAGTATTCACTATTCAGCGCCGATTTTATTTCGAAATGGCTTCGACAATGCAGACTTCAGAGAATTGAGTACCTCTGAGGTTGGGGATCTCTGGGGGATCTATTCCGCTGACTCGAAGACGACACTGAAATATTTTGTTGCCTTACGCTTTGGATGTTTTGAATGTTCGAAACATGTTTTTCACTTGCGAATTCCGAACGACGGTTGTAAAAATAGTTTCAGGTTCGGAGAAGATAATATTAGATTCTGCACGATGGTTTCCCGACCCAAGAAATCCTCTTTGCGATTTTCAACAGAAAATCTTCCAGAAATCATCCAGAAATTCTGAATGTCAGCCGCGGCGAACACCACCCTCCCATCACCCCCCAAACTCAGCACCAACCAACACATCAATCCTCATTGATGCCTCAGACCGCCCTTGGCTCCGTCCAGTGTCCATGACCTTCTGGGCACTCAGGTCCTCGCTCCTCTCATTCTCCCTCCTCCTCCTCCTCATCAACAATGCCGTCCTAGTCCTCGCCCTCCCGCGCAATTGCTTCCTCCTCTCCCCCGACCAACTGCAGAGCGGTACGCCTTGTCCCTAAGCGTTCAATGGATTTGATTCTCACGACGAAACGACGCGCAGTCCCGGGCTGGTCATACCTGCAAACGGCGGTCGAGGCGAACTACGGGACGGAGCCGTATAAGATCGTGACGAACGACAGCCAGGTGCGCTCTTTTGTTTTGTGCTGGATTAGGATGGCGGCCTGACAACACCGACTTTTGTCGTGGTCCTTGTTTTAAGTTTCCCACCAAAATGGCTTCACTGTGCGGGGGCGTTGCGGAGGGGTGGGTGTGGTTTGAGTACCACGCGAGAGTGCAGGGTCACTATAAATGTGCGTCTCCTTTATCCGTGCTATCCTTTCACTTCACTTCGCTTGTCGCCTCATACGGCCGGCAACTCGTCCAGCCACCCACCCACCCACTCATCCCTTCATCCATCCATCCCCCATCCACTCACCCTTCCCTTGCTTATCTACCTTCATGCAGGGAGTTTCCAAATCGAAGGCATCCTCCCCGAAGCCGCCGACCGCAGAGTCTCCGATATCATGCGCGTTTCCTACCCAGCGAAGCTACGAAGGTCGCCGGATTTCTCAGACCTGTGATTCGCTTCGTCCTTCCACCGATGTATTTATTTATCCATTCGTTCCTCCGAGTCATTTATCCGCCTGTCGTCGCTATCTACACAATTGCTAATCGAAATAGAAGAACAAGAGAGATATCTAGGGATTCATGCTTGTCGACGGGACGAATCGCTGTTGGACCAAGCAACTCGCGGCATTTTGCATCCATTGACCGGAGTCGGTTTCATGCTGGGTACGGGATGGAGAGTGTCCCTCCACATCGCCGTCGTGAGAACCCGCTCGCTGCTACTCAATGCCCAGTTTTCACAGTCCTCCTTGGCGACGCTGGGCGCTAAGCCAATGCGTTGTGCGCTGAGTCCAAGTGCGACAGTCATAGAAGTAACTCACTCGTTATCTCGCCCATAAACATTCTTGCCAATGGAATACAATACATATAAGGTAGGGGACAGACAAATACGGTTGCCCCACGTGATTTCACCTTTTTGAGAAGATGTAGTCCGTTTGACCTGTATTTGAGAGAAAATAAAAAATTCGGCTCAACAGTTTTGTGAAGACTCACAATGCCTACATGCTTGCACCTGAAACTTAGGAAAAATCTGTGGAACTGAGGGACTAGTTCCCGATTGATGCAAAACGAAGAATTTGATGGGATTTGTGAAGTCTCCCATCAATTTGGGAACTAGTCCTCCAATTCCCACTGTGTGTAGCCATAATTCAGTTGGTGAGTCCTCAGGATGTATTCACACAGAACTGTTGAGCCGGATTTTTCATTTTCTCTCAGATACAGGTCGAACGGACTACATCTTCTCAAAAAGGTGAAATCACGTGGGGCAACCGTATTTGTCCCCTACCTTACAATCATTCGGTCAAAACAGTGGCGAGTTCCGTGTCCGAGCCAACCAATAAATTATCGGTATTCAGGATCCTCATCCCGTCTTTTCCTCCTCAATCACCGACTCGACCCCCGTCCACAATTTCAACATCGCCTCCCCGGAATCCGGATTCACCTCAGTCCCATCCTTCGAGAGCCTCACCTCCCGATCGTGATTCCAACTATTCCGAATGTGTCGTGTGCGGAGAAATGGAATCCGCGTGGTAGCGAGCCAGGTCACTCGGAAGGGATTGCTTATCGTGACGCCAGCGGTGTGAGGGGAAGGGACGACGCCGAGCTCGATGCTGATTTTTCTCATTTTCTCGTCAAGGAGGAGATCGTTGGCGCTTTGCTCGGCGGTTTCGGATGGTGCGCTTTGCATGCTGCAATTGACTGTTAGCAGGAAGGAAGATAGAGGGAAAGAACTTGAAGGATTGTTTACCGCGCATAGCCGTAAAACTCTTTGGCCTCTACAGCTGAGAATATGAGGAAGACGTCGTTGGAGGTGCGGTAGGCTTGGTTTATTACGAGCTCGATATCCGGGGCTGATACAGCCCACATACCCAGCTCTTTACTGCGCTCCGCGATTCGCTGGCCAAGTCGCAAGTGGTCGGGTGAGCATAGTACGATACAGGCCGGAGACATACCTCGGAAGGACATTTCACCACAAAGAACCGCCTCGGAAAATGCGCCGCCATGAATTCCGAATTCGTCGATGCGTAGGAGGACATAGTCTGATTCGATTCTACAGAAAGCTTAAGCGTTGTGGATGTAGGCGGCGGCAACAGCGTGTCGATATGTTCGATTTGATTGATGATGGACAGGGAGGAAATTTGTGGATCCTCTACGGGCGTGCGCGGGGTGTGGCAAAGTATTTCTAGAGAGTCGACTACGGAGTCGATGGATGGTCGGGCTTCTTTCGAGTCGGCCCATAGCTGGGTGATAACATTCCATAACATGTCTGAGGTCAGCTCGTCTGGACGGGAAGGCCGCTTTCCTGCGATGATCTGGAGGAGAGCTGTTGCATCGGATAGGCCGGCAAATGGAGGGAGACCGGTGTACAGCTGGAATTCGAATGTAAATCTCTCAACGCCGTCCAAATAAGAAAGGTCAATCGTAAAGTACCTCAATACAGACACACGCAAAAGCATACGCATCGCTCGCTGTCGTACGCAAGAAACGTGAGCATCCAAACCCGCCGGGATCGATGAGTTCGGGTGCCATCCATTGGATGCTTCCGGCGCGATTGGTCGTGGATGGGTTGGCTGTTTCGTGATTATCCGCGAAGACTGTGAGTCCGAAGTCTGTGAGACGTGCGGTCATGTCGTCTGAGATGAGGATGTTGGACTGAGTATGTGTAGTATGTTAGGCAACATATGCGAGCACATAATGAGAATAACGCACACCGCGAAGGTCGCCGTGGACGACTGTCATTGAGTGTAAGTAAGCCAAACCTTGCGCTACCTGAAAGAGCTGGTGGAATTGTGAGCAGCAAAGTGGGTATGTTGATATGAGGGATGTTACCAGTTTTTCGACGACCGCGAGGCCATTCTTTTTCGCGTGATTTAAAGCTGTTCCTTGCTCCATCCACGGAGAGACCATGGCTAGGGATGGTTGAAATGTCTCTCGGTCTATCCCCAACAGAGGTAGAATGAAAGGATGCTGTAAACGTCGCCAGATAAGAACTTCTTGACAGAAACGCTGCGGTATCATTATATGAGCATTTGATAGTTACAAGAAACAATGTTTTCACCAATCGCGCTTTTCGCTGGTCGTCGACGTCCGCCGTCAGAGATGTAGAAAGTCGCTTGAGAGCCACTGTTCGTCCCTTATACGAAGCGCGGTAGATCTCGCCGAATCCCCCGCGTTCGCGGTAAAATCGGTCGCAATCGGAGATGGAATGAATGAATATGGTGTGGGGGAGTTGTTCTGAGAATTGGGATAGTTTGAGCATAAATCGATGCGTTTTGGAGATATCCAGTGGATACATTCGATACATCCCCGCGAGGTGTCCAGACAATACCTACATGAAAGATGAGTTTGTTGATGGAAAATAAAATATATAGGGACGGAAAGATTACCTGATCAAGGACGTCTATGAAACGCTGAGCTTCGTCGCGTCTCAGCGCAAGAGCCTCTTCGTTCGCTTCTGGGATATCCATGATGTACGTGATGTGAGCAGCAATCCGCTCTTCGTCCAATCGTACCGCGCTGAGTACATCGGGGGAATATTTCAATCCGAGCTGTTGGGCAATCTACGATGATGGATGTATGGTTTTTCGACTCCATGAATACGAGCACGTATTTACCTCCAACAGTGCTGTTCGAGGCTCTTGGCAACGGAGAAGAGCCAGGATTGGTGGCATGTGGTACGTCTCTAGCAGCTCGTCCAACTTGAATCGATGACGGAGTTGTTCCAGCACTGGCGGAGCGGGCAGAAATGTATCGTTTCCATTCGAAGAAACGATGGCTGTGAGATGGTCCAGAAGACACTGAACAAGTTCACTGCATCAGCTATACGTTGTGCGGGCACTTTTACTTGCCTGATAGACAAAGATTGACATTCCCAAGATAAGAGGCGAGTCTGCCGCAGCCTCCGCTCCCTACAAATTTTCGAGTGGAAAGTTTGAAACAGTTTGAGGTATTTCCTAAGCCGAACCGGTGTCGACAACTTCAAGATCTTGCAATTTTCCGAGTCCTCGAAATGAATTCTGAATCTTGCCAAATTTTGGCAGGACTTAGCGTCGAACTTGAGCGCACAAAGGCTTAATCCAGGGTACCTAATATGAGCAGCACGCGTCCCGGCCTCTAACAAGCTTCACCATCGGCTGCGTGATTCGCCCTTCGCCATTGTCGTCGCAGAAAAGTCCAAGCTGCCGATAGCCGAGTCACAGTGTGACCGTCACGCCCGCTCTCCTCATCTCCCGCCTCCCGCCCGACGCCAAGGCTACGTAGCTCTGTGCTCGTGGTGAGCCAGAGAACTACGAAAGTCCAAGTACTCTGAGGATACCAGCTGCCCCTCAGTTGCCGACGTCGACCATGCCAACGCCGGCACCCAAATCCAAATCCAAGTCTACAGGCTCCAGCAACGTTTCCAAGTCCACACACGTCTCAAAGCCCAAGACTCGAGTTCCTCTGGCAGTTCACGAACAGAAGAAACGTCTCTTTAAGACCCTCGTAGCTCAAATCGACGGAGGACACAACCTCAATGCGATAAAGACGTGTGACAAAAGTAGGTGGCCTGAGGCTATGACAGTTATCCTACTTCTGCTGTTCGTCGACTCAAACCTCGCACAGTACTTCGTCTCGCCCCATCGGACCCCGATGCGCTTCAGACGAAGCTCTTCCTTCTGTTGTCTACGGACCAGCCTGCAGCTGCTATCACTCTCATCGAATCTCTGAATGAGGAGGGGGCGAATGCCTTCGAACGCGCGTATGCGCTGTATTGCTTGAATAAGCGGGATGAGGCGCGCGATGCTCTGCCGCAAACCTCCGCAGAGGTAGATGAACGGGGTGCCAGGCATCTCGAGGCCCAGCTGGTGCGTCTCATCTATCTCAGCCTTACTTAATACCTCTTAATTCACCACTCCACTGTCTCGCAGGACTACCGCGAAGGCGCGTACCAAGCCGCCTTCGACATCTACAACGACCTCCTTGACTCTGCACCGGTCTGTCTTCTCTTTTCGATGACACCGCACAGTAACGCTCTAGCTTGCAGACCGCCGAGGAACAAGCCGACATCCTCACCAACATCCAGGCCGCCTCCTCGCACCTCGACTTCATCAACACCACCTTCCTCCACTCCCTCGACGCCCTCCCCACGCACCTGCAGACGCAGCTCGAGGACGCACCGCCACCCGCGCTGCCCTCCTCTGCACCCGCGGTGCAGGTCGCTGCGGAACCCGTTAAGGCGGCGCTGCCGAAGGAGAAGAAGGTGCGCCTACCGAAGGGTGTCGTTCTGGGCGTGACGCCGCCGCCGGATCCGGAGCGCTGGCTCAAGAAGAGCGAGCGCTCGAACCTGGGGCAGAAGCGGAGGAAGGGAGGTGGGGGTGGGGGTGGTGCGACGCAGGGGAGTGCTGCCGATGTGCCTAGTGCAGCGGATAACAGCGGTGGAGGTGGAGGTGGAGGTGGGAAGGGTGGTAATGCGAAAGGGAAGGGGAAGAAGAAGAAGTAGATATCGAAGGTATAGCTGTCGGGTCTGTGTCGACAAAGCTACCGCGTACATAGACCTGAAAGTCCCATCGATCTGTTTCAATTTTTGGATTCCGCCTCCTACTGACGACCAAAAAAGCCTTCGGGCACACCCCGCGGATCTATGGACCATGGGAGCCTATGTCGAGTGGCAGAGTGACTTTCGAATCTCGAGGATACTTATCCGGTAGCCCTCCGACTCCAAGTGGTTCAGTAACAACCAATAGAGAGTTAGCAGTAACATTTCATTGCCTTCGCCGCGGCAACCTTGAAGTCGCTTCTCAAACAAACTTCTCACCTTCCCCTCGATGCGTCCTCACGCGACTCCTTATTCCTTCCCTGAGTTCTCGTCGACGGACTTCTGCGCGGGCTATCCGTCTGCAAGTCATTCTGCTGCCCGTCTGCTCTCGTCCAAAGCTCGAAATCACTGCAGCATTCGAAGGAAATTCACGCCGAGAAGAAATCGGATACGCAGGGCCTGATCACACGGCCCATTGCCCAATTACAATTCAAGCTCTCGTCGCCGTCTTTGGGCACTAGTTCGCAGGACTCTCCAGCCAATCTCGACGTCCTCGTCTATCACTGGGGGCGCTTCTCATCGTCTCGACGTCGACGTCCCTCCTCGAAGCGATGGCCTCCTCAGCATCCTCCTCCGTTGTTACATCGTCCAGTGGTCCTTCGAGCTCGCAAGAGTCCTCCCTAATCGAATCTCGCACGCAGGGCCCGGGACCATCGTTTACCCCGGGCTTCCCAGCCCCGCCGCCTCCTGGTAGCAGCAACGGCGTAGGCGGAGGCTCGCACCGCCAATGCCCCGATGCACAGGGCTGCTCGTCGTCTCCGCCTGCAACGCTGTACCGTACGTACTCTGTCCTTCGTCGTTCCCCACCACGCTAAGAACTCCTTTTAATCATTCCCAGTCTACACCTTCCTCTCAACGCTCATCATTCTCCTCATTGCCAGCGGCGGCATCATCGGCCGCTCAGTCGTGCTGCGACGACGGCAGCAACAATTGGCTGTCCTTCGACGAAGGGAGAACCACCGTAATCGACATCGGACGCGACCTGTTATGTTTGAGGCGTACATTGCTGATGGGATTGGGCAGGAAGATGATAGTAGGAGAAGAAAGAGCTGGAGAACGGCAGGGGAGGGTATACAGGACAGATGGACTTCGATGAAGGTCGGTATCGTATCATCCTCCGGTGCTCCCAGAAGTCTACTGATTGCGCGTTTACTCGACTTTCAGCCGTTCTCTGCATGCGAAGAACCACCATTCCCGGTACATCCGGTCGCAGTCGAAGCTCCAGGTCCACAACTCTCACCACTACCTATACGCCGTGCCGCTCGCGATCGAATACAACGCACTTTCAGCCACCTACCCATACACAATCCGTTCCGTGCACCCGCTCGACTCAGTGCTATTCCGCCCTCCACAGTCTCGATCCAACCCCTACCATCCCAGCCGCCTCCTACTGCAGATGCTCGATCTCCGAGCAAGAAGAAGCTCCGTGTAGCTGTTCTGGTAGCGATGCCGTGGCAGGAAACACAGAAGACATCTTCAAATGAGGGAACCGAAGGGGAGATGTTTCTTCCGTATCTGGAATTTGGTGTGCTTGATCGTGAAGTTTTGGAGGTGGAAGAGGAGATTGGGAAACAGTCTGACGAGAGTGATCGAGGGAGAGCAGCTGTGGATGTAGGAACGAAATCATGACGGAGTGATAGGTTTGAACACCGAGAATTCAGTGACAGGCTAAAATTCCGCTAAATCAACAGGCGCGACACAGATCATGAGTTGCCAGATCGCGGACCTCGGTGCTGAGCTAGTATGCCCTGTGCGCCCGAGCACATTTTGTCGTTCAATCAGTCGCAACTCTGAGTTTGAGGGAATACGCCGTTTACGCACGCCGCGCGGCTACCGCTACGCCATTCAAATATCAGATCGCCGCAAGCAAGCGAGGGCGGAACTTCAATTTCATCAATTGAACGCCGCTATTCATCCGGTTGAAGTTTGCAATCTTGCCAGCAAGAAGTCTTGGCTTAGGGACCCTGGGATATAAAACCCACAGATATCCCAGGTCTTTCTTCATTCCCTTCTCCTTCAACTTCTCAACCTCGTGCCTGGCGCCGGATTCCTTCTTGTTCTTCTTCCATACTCTATTCACTTTCGACTTCCTCCCCCACTCCAGCATTTCTTTTTAATCACAATGCACTTCAACACCCTCACCTTCCTTGCTGCCCTTGTCGTCGCCGCTAGCGGAGCTCCGACTACCAGCCTCAGGCGTCAAAACGTTTGCCCTCTTCAAGGTGCCCTCATGCGATATTTTCTTTACTGAATTCTTGCACATAAATTGACGCTACCTCTCCTTCAGTTCTCCCCTCCATCGCCGTTCTGCCTACCGCCGACTCCAGTGCTCGCTGGAATGTATTCGGCAATCCAAAGGGTATCGTCCAGGCCGGCGAGCTCGGCTGGGTCAGTGCCCCTTCATTCTTCTTTACTTGATGCATCGACGAATATTAATTGACCCGTTCTGAATATAGTTCGTGACCAAAAATGGCCCGGGCAACAACGAAAAATTCATTGCGAAAGTCGGGGCCGCCGCCAACCTCTTCTCCTTCCAAGCCTTTGGAGGAAGTCAGCAAGTAGGTATCTCGGGGTCTAAGCTTCTGGCGAGCGCAAACGTCGGCGCAGCCACGGTAAGCCTTTGAGTTTCCTCTCAGGTTAGTCTAAGATCTAATGACTTTGTGTGATCTTTAGTTTAAAGTCGACTGCGGCGGAGGCTGCAACACATTCGCAACCGGAAACACACGCGCTGCTGACGGTTGCACATTTGAACTCACGGATGGGACGAACGGTGTTGGGCAATGTATCAGTTTTGAGGGCGAAAATACGGGAGTGCAGCTTCAGAGCTGCGAAGCTGGCAATTCGGGGCAGACGTTTACGATCTTCTCTACGAACTAGCGGATCAGTGCTCCGGACGAGATTGACATTAAGTACTTGAAATTGATGCGCGCGGTATTCAATGGCGGCAAACTCCAGGTGGACCATACAAGTCGCCGCAGGAATACCCGGTATACGGAATTACACAGAGCCGAAGACGGTATTGTTCTCATACCGGACTAAACCTAACGAAAAATCAGCTTTCATTCACAAAGGCCAGAAGGGAGACGAACGTAATAGAATGGACTAGTCTCCTTGATGCATTCAAAGTGCAAGCGACTTTCGTCGATTGTGAACGTAGTCTTCCTCGTGCGTTCGATGAGATCTAAGAACTGGTCTCTCTTGATCCTGTCGGTTTCATTCTCTTTGCAAAGGGCCGGATCTTGCATTTGGGCACTGACATCCGAGGCGACGTCAACAAAGCGAACCGGAAAGAACACTTTCGTATCCTTTTCTTCCCCAGCATCAAGCCCAGCGTCCTCAGAACGTATTTCTGCGTACCATCAGCCAAGAGATAAGCATAAACATAAAGAAGTAACTCGCCCTTGACGAGCGGAGCCTTGTCGCGGTCCTCCTCTGAGAGGTGCCTTCGCCACGCGCGATAGAAAATGATGTAGTTGCCGAACCATGGCTTAGGCGGAATGGGACTTGGCGCGTATTGGATATAGCCAGGATTCAGAGCCTCAGCAAGGTCAATGAAGTAGTCTGAGGGGATGCAGTAGCCGCTGTATAACGCGTATCGTGGTGCTTGCATGTGGAAAGCAAGTCGAAAGTGAGTGACTTGTTGATAACACACTGGTCTCTCACGCGCAGGCTTCTTCTCACCACGTTGTAGCGCCTCCATGTCCATATCTTTCTGCCATCCTTCATCTCCGACAACACTCATGGCAGCCTTTAATACGTAACTACCCAGAGCAAAACGATATTGTTGTCATGATCAGCCTAAACTAAACCTAACGAAAAGTCAGTTAAATTCATTCACACGGCAAGAAGGAAGACGAACATAATAGAACGGATTGGTCTCCTTGATGCATTCAAAGTGCAAGCGGCTCATGTCGACCGTGAACTGAGTCTTCCTCGTGCGTTCGATGAGATCTAAAAACTGGTCTCTCTTGATCCTGTCGGTTTCATTCTCTTTGCAAAGGGCCGGATCTTGCATTTGGGTACTGACATCCGAGCCGACCTCAACATAGCGAAGCGGAAAGAACACTTTCGTATCCTCTTCTTCCCCAGTGTCTTCAGAACGTATCTCTGCGTACCATCAGCCAAGAGAGAAGACTCAACATAAAGAAGTGACTCGCCTTGGACGAGCGGAGCCTTGTCGCGGTCCTCCTCTGAGAGGTGCCTTCGCCACGCGTCATAGAAAACGAGGTAGTTGCCGAACCATGGCTTGGGGGGAATGGGACTTGGAGCGTATCGGATATAGCCAGGATTCAGAGCCTCAGCAAGCTCAATGAAGTAGTCTGAGGGGATGCAGTAACCGCTGTATAACGCATATCGTGGAGCTTGTTGCATGGTAAAAGCGTGTTGTTTCGTTTGCTGATGTGAAAAGAAGAGAAAAATTACAGCATGTGACAATTTCCCACGCCATGAGAGTGCCCGCGAAGTATTCAAGAAAATCCTTAAACAACAATCGCCACATGTAAAGGAAATTCAAAACGCCGCTCCACGGCCTGCAGCCTTCCTTGGATCAGACGCAGCGGTAATTGTCCCGTTTTTGGCCCGCGCAACAACTATCGATTCATCGAGTCATCAATCAACAATCTGCAGGAAGCAAAAGAGGAGGAGGATCGCACCATGAGACGTAGAACCAGTCAAGCCTTGTGTAGTCATGTTATACCCCAACCCAGCGAGATATGCGACGGTGTTATTGGAGAAGGCGGGTACGCCCAGCGCGGGATCGCCCGTCTGCCCCACAAAACATCAAGTGAATAAATGCAACCAGACCTGAGACAGTAGAGTTACATCAAACGAGAAACGACGAACACACCTCGTAAAACGTCTGCCCGCTCAACTGGTCATGCCACCGCGCCTGGTGCGTACACTCCGCGGGACTCATCCCCTGATCGATATAATGATGCAGCTCCTGCATCGTCGCAGTGATGATTCTGCTCCCGCCTGCAGAGCCCGTGGCAATGGTGACTTCGCCTGTGAGGAGGTCTTCGGCGATAGAGCTGGAGATAGAGGATTGTGGGCGCTTGAAGGGGCGAATGAAGTTGATAGGGGAGGGGAGGAAACCGAAGGCGTTTGTTTGGCCGGGGGTCTGATTAGGTTGATTAGGTGTTGGAATAGAAGGGGGAGAAAAGCGTACAGAGAAATCGTCCATCTCGTCGTTAAGAATGATCCCATCCGTAGTCATCACCTGCGAACCCCAGAACAAGTTGACCTATACATCTCCGTTTTCAGCTCAACATCCCCTCCTCACAGATTAAATAAATACTGGCCGTCGTAGTCAGTGAAACAGCCATCCCACTCCCATCAATAACTGCCATATGACTCGTCCCATGGTCTTCGAGAGGGGTGTACTTGGTCGGGTCGTAATACCCAAGCGGAAAAGTCTGGTTGTCTTTGATCTGGCTGCGAACGTTGTCGACTGCCTTGGGGGTGAGGTAGAATTTTTCGAGGTCTGTGACGATGCTGGGTCACCGTCTGCGGAGCGTCAGTTCATGTAAGTGGAGAGGATGGGGATACAACAAGAAGAAAAATACGTACACTGCGTGCGTTGCCCATAAGCAAACCGCGTGGCTTCAATGAGCCTATGGGTCGAGAGATTGATCTCCGGATCGGACTGCTTGAAGTTCGCGGGGTATCCTTCAAAGACTTTGAGTGCGGAGAGCACGACAGCGCCGCTTGAGGGTGCGACGGTGGAGAAGATGCGGCTGTTGCGATAGGCTGGCGAAGTCTAGCGCATGTACTTGAAAATAAGTACAGTTTACTTACTGATGTTGACGGGTTCACGGATGATCGCGGTATAGTTCGCTAGGTCGTGCGTGGTGAGGATACCCCCGCGCGCGTAGGCTGCTTCCGCGGTATTGACGGCGATGCGGCCGTTGTAGAACACGTCTGCGCCGTGCTCCGCTATCCTGGAATATATGCCGTAGAATTGACATTTGCTCGAAGGGTCGATCAGACATTGATGTGTTACTTACAGTTCCAGCGTTTTCGCGTACCGCTGGAAGATAGAAGAGGTGAGATAGCGACGAGAATCTCAGACGCGAGTTTCTACCTTGCGATAAGCAGTGTCACCTTCGCGAAGAAGAGTCCCGTTGGGAGCGTACACCTCAGCCCACAATGGGTCATTTGGTATCCACGATTTCCCTGTGCGTCCAGTCAACGTTGGTCGACTTAACTAACAGACGAAGATCGACAACTCGCCTGAATCAATGGCAGCGGCCAGATCAACGTTGACGGTGAAACCATGTCTTGCTAATTTGATAGCGGGTTGGAAGAGGGCTTTCCAGGGAAGTCGGCCGTGGCGTTTGTGCAGTTTCTCCCAGCCGCGCAGCTCACCGGGGACACCAACGGCAAGGCCACCAATCGTAGAGAGCGTTTGAGGCGTAGTTGAGTTGGTCACGTACATCGTCTCGTTTCCTGCTGCTGGCACTGTACGGTATTTGAACACCTCGACACGGATCCATGAGCACGTAACAGCTTACTAGTCTCGCGGAAATCGATCTAGCACCAATATTCCGCCACAATGATCATTAGTCACGGAAAAAAAACCAAAATTGCACTTGATAGGCTCAACGCACCATTTCGTACGCGTGTTTTCTACTCGAGGTCGGATACCGCACGAGCATGAACCCGCCACCACCAATACCCGAATGATACGCGGCAACTACGCCCACACAGAGCCCACTCGCCAGAATCGCGTCTGCAGCGTTCCCTCCGGCCTTCATCGTGTCGACTCCGATGGTGCTACATTCAGCTACCTCGGTCGCGACCGCGCCATGCTTTCCCGATAGCGGCGGTGCAGCTGGGGGCTTTGGAAAGCTTCCGAGGACTCCAGTGAAAGTGAGAGAAGCGACGACGACGGTAATGGCGCCGCAGGGCGTTGGGACGCGCATTTTTCAGACTCCTTCAATCGACGTGGGAGAGAGAGAAATGATTCAAATCGAAGAGTCTGCATCAGCAATTGATTGAAAAGGTGAATGCGGTAGACTGATAAGAGATAAGATTATGCATTGAAATCAAAGTGCCAGGAGAAGGGAAAGTTGAACACAAGTTATGCTGCGTAGGATGGCCTTGTGGGCGGAGTAAAGTCCCAAGGAACCAAGTGCGAGAGAAAAGCGCAAGAGCAAAGGGATGGACGAAAAATTCCCGCCCAAATCGGAAATCCTGCCGACTTCGAGCTTCGGCCGAGAACATGCCCGAACCTTCGTCATCCGAACTTTCTTGGGTCCAAATTTAACACGTATACCTTTCCTTTTGTTGTCTTCCAAGCGCTCTGTATTGCTACATTTCCTTGTTTTGTTCCACGGCAATTTTATGTCCAATCTATACAAGTATAGCCTGACCGTTGTTTAGTCTGAGACTGTTCAATTGTAAGTTGGTTGTTCTGCATTATCCTCCTCCTGTGAACAAAAACAAGCTTTCTGTGAGATACTCTGCAGTATCTCACAGATTATGATAATTACATTTTACTGCGCGAGGCATGCATCTGCAGTCTACAATGCCGCCAGCCCTCGGGACTCAAATGGCAGCAGGAGCGCAATGACCCCAGCCACAATGAATAGCGCTCCAGCTATGAAAATTGGGACAGAGGTCGTCAAATCAGCGTATAGAGCTATGATCGGGGCCTATGTTACAAGGCACTTTCACTCAGTCTCCATAATTTCAGTCAGAGCGGCAACTCACCATGACCCCAAAGATCCGATTCGCAGTCGCACAAAGCGCATTGCCAGTCCCTCGATATTTCGTTGGAAAGAGTTCGGGGCTGAGGGCATAAAGAACGCCGTACATAGTGGCGGAGGTGAAGGTGAATGCACAATTCCAGGCGAGGAGGGCGTTGGACGAGCGGGACGTGGTAGAAAGGAGGATGAAGACGCCAGTGAGAGCTGGGGAGCGGTAAAGATAGGTGATAGTGTACCGAGGTATATATAGCGGGGGGTGGAAAAGTTGAGAGACGTACCTGTAGATAAGAATAATGTGCCTTTTCGACCGAAGTGGGGTAATTCGACTAGATAGCCTGCAATGAGGGAACCGGGGACGCCGGTCACACTGATAATGACGGTCTGTCGTGCATTGAGTGTTATGAGACGAGTAGCAGGTGAGGAATGACACTCAACGCACATTGCGATAAGTGATATATGTCGAGCCGTCACCGAATGTAGCGCCTCTTGTATCCAGACTGATTCATTATTGCAAGTGTGATACGAGTTGCACATTGAACTTACTAGTATGTCACGAAAGCACCATATCTGCGAATGAGAATAAATACCAGGGCACGCAATAGTAGTTCGCGCATGAAAATAGTACATACAGAGGGAACGCCAGCCCAACGATCCCTGCGATAAAGCAAAAAATCAACTTGAATTCTGAAGCATTAAATCAATGGTCAAAAAACGAACCCCAGATGAGAATAAGTAAGCCCGTAGAATATGCTAATTTGCGGGTGGCAAACAGCGGGCGGACATGGTCTCCGTTGAACACTGAAAGATTTTGCCGGACAGCAGCAGATATCATATTGACATTTTTCTGCTCTCCTTCAACTTTATCTTGAGCCTTGAGGTCCTCGACACTCAAGTCACTTGTTGTTTTATTGTATGCCGCGACTTTGTGCACGATCGCAACGGCTTCTTCGTCCTTTCCAATGCCCTATTTTTCAACAAAGAAACAAATTTGGGAGATGAATACAATTGGGTGGGAGCAAGAGGCAAACTAACCATGAGGTATTTTGGACTTTCATACAGGTCAAAGACGAAGAATCGAATGGCCCAAAAAACAAGCATGAGCCCGCCCATTGCGTATAGAAAGTAACGCCATCCTTGATTGGAGGAGCGCGAACACTCGGGTGGTGTGCATGAATAATTCCCGATGAGAGGCCAGGCAACCTGAGACGGTGAGTCAGCTTCTTATCGTTCGTTCAGAATAGTCCACTCTATCTGACCAGGCTTCCCAGAATCTGTCCGAAGGCCCACCTGAATTGATTTTAGCTCATGGGAAATTGAATTAGCAGGACTCTCGCTTACCAGACCGAAAGGACGGTCAACAGATATTGATGCGAGGCCGGGACGAACTCTATGTATCAAAACAATGAATCGATGCTGAGAATAAAATCAGGATGTTTGCGGACCGATGAAGATTGTGGAGTCCACAGGAAAGTTTCCACCGACACCGACGGATAATACCGCCATCAAAGCGCACAAAGTAACATAATCTGCGGGAACGTCGACCTCCGTGCTCATGTATTATGATGTTACTTACCCGGTGATCCACCAGCAGCGACGCCAAAAACTCCAGTAATCAGCATCGTCAGATTGAATGCCCATCTGGTTCGTGTCATTCAGCGGCAAAGCGAATAGAGTGTCAAAGAACACGATTACTTGCGACCCCATATATCCGCGCTAACACTGCGAAAAATTCATTTCAATAGTGAGATTTTGAGAGCTGGATTTGTTCACCCCCAGAAAGCAGCGCCGACAAAGAGGCCGATATTTTGACCTAATTTCAGGAACGGGGCTTGGGTTTGGAATTCGTTGATAACGGGCACTACAATAAGCCCGGCCACCACCTGGAGACAGGATTTGCCTGGGACAATCATTGAAGACGAAATACACATACAAGCCATAGATTGTCCCTTTCAAAGCTTCAGTGCATCATATCAGTAGATCAGTAATTGGGAAACTGCTCACGCGAGCCAGCCAAAACCAATGACCACAAATAGACCCCACTTCATTGAACAAGGTCAGGGTAAGATACCAAAAAAAAACACTACAATTGACCTGATATCGTCCCATACCCACATCTTGTAGTGCGTTGTTCAGGATACGGGCTTTTCCTTGATAGATAGGATCGATAGCGTGGTCCATAGTCTCTATATGCGTGTCGACAGAGTCCTGAGGCCCTTTTTCGATCTTTTCAGCCTCCGCCATGATAGCGTCTTGTATAAATAGAGAGATGGGGGTGGGGGCAAGAAGCAAGAGAGTGAAATGGTCAAGGACGGGTCAAAGATTGTCAGCGCAAGTTGTCAGCCGAGTGCTTCCACAGATGATCTGTAATTGTCTGTGATCCAGGAAGTTCTCAGCTCTTCAAAACTAAACCAAGCTCCAAGTCAGTCCAGTCAAAGTCCAGCGACAATTCTGCAAAAGCCTTCACGCATCGGAGTATGACGGCCTTGCTTCCGAGTTACCAATCCCATCAGGGTGAAGCGGCTAAATGGTCGTATACTCAGCGGAAAACAAGAAGCCCATAAGTAATCATGGGGGAAGAAAAACACAAGAGAGGTTCCGGGTCAAATTCCGCGGATTCCGGTGAACGCGATCACGTGGGCATCCGCTTCCCGAACTCCGGACTCACCGACCCGGTCATGTAGATCGATTTCTCGCAACCCAGTGGCGAAAATCTACCTAAGGAAGTAAACAGCAGTTTCCTTTTTTGTGTATGAACGCACACCGCCCATACAAGCGAATATCCAGAACACACGATGACCCACCACCTACAACGCAGCCCTTCCACGCGACTCAAACGGAAGCAACATCGTAATCAACCCAGCCACAATGAACAGCGCCCCAGAAATGAAGATCGGGACAGAGCTCGTGAGGTCGGCATATAATGCGACAATCGGTGCCTACAAGTATCTCAGTATCTCGAGTAAATCGATTTTGATTTCGACGGAGACGCACCATGATGCCAAAGATCCGATTCGCAGTAGCGACAAGCGCATTGCCCGTACCGCGATCCTTCGTTGGGAAGAGCTCAGGGCTGAGCGCGTAAAGGACGCCGTACATGACGTTCGAGGTGAAGGTGTAGGCGCAGTTCCATCCCAGGAGCGCGTCGGAGGTGCGAGAGGTGGTGGAGAGGAGGATGAAGAGGCCGGTGAGGGCTGGGTGACGAAAACATCAGACGATGAAGGAGTGAAACTGAATATATGCGGGGGAGAGGTACCTGTTGAGATGGCTAGAGTACCTTTACGGCCGAGGAGGGGTAGTTCGACGAGGTAGCCTGCGACGAGGGCCCCGGGGACGCCAGTTACGCTTAAGATGACTGTCTACACGCTAGCGTCAGCATGGATAGCGGAAAGAAACCGTGATTCACGCACATTGCGGTACGTGATATACGTCGAGCCATCTCCGAAGTCTGCGCCTCTTGTGGAAAGACTGATAACCAGTTAAATTATTGGAATATAAACAAAACGAGTCAATTAACTCACTAGTACGTCACGAAGGAGTTATATCTAGATACGTTAACGCAAGAGAACTCGTAAGCACATCGAACATTATAACTCACAAGGGAAACGCAAGCCCGATGATCGCTTTGGCCCATCAACGAATCAGCAAAATTTTAGCGGGTTGAAAGCACAATAACACTCACCCCATAGCACAATCAACAAACTTGTCGAATACGCCAACTCCCTCGTCGCGAACAACGGCCTCACATGGTCCCCACCGAACACCGACAGCTTCCTCTGCACCACAGCGGAAACCTTGTTCACGTTGACCTGTTGCTGATGCTCTCCGTCTCCGCCATCTTGAACCTTATCCGCAGCGCGGAGATCCTCGATACTCAACTCGCTCGTCTTGCCGTTGTATGCGGCGACTTTGTGCACGACGGCGACGGCTTCTTCGTCTTTTCCTGTGCCCTAGAGTTCGGTTGATACGTGGGGGAGGAGAGAGATATATAGTGGGATGGGAACGAACCATCAAGTACTTTGGACTCTCATACAGCTTAAAGACGAAAAATCGGATTCCCCAAAAGAAGATCATGAGTCCGCCCATGGCGTAGAGGAAGTAGCGCCATCCTTGATTCGAGGCGCGGGGGCATGATGGAGGGGTGCAGGAGTAGTTGCCGATGAGTGGCCAAGCGACCTATGTGGATTGTCAAGTTACTTATTGATTGTTAAATAGGTTGTAGCGTAGCGTACCAAACTTCCCAAGAGCTGACCGAAGGCCCACCTGCTCAGGTCAGTTTTATATTTGGGTATACAGATAGACAGACACTCACCAGATCGACAGGACAGTCAAAAGGTATTGATGTGAAGCAGGGACGAATTCTTTGATTTGTTGAATTAGTGCGTACGCCAGAAAGGATCATGCTTACCTAGGAAGATGGAGGAGTCGACAGGCAAGTTCCCGCCGACCCCAACTGACCACACCGCCGCTAAAGAGCACAAGGCAATATAATCTGCGAGAAGGGAAATCAACCTTAACGAGGAACAAAGCGGCAGACGGTCAACGCACTTGGAGATCCAGCGGCAGAGATACCGAACACGCCAGTGATAAGCATTGTGAGGTTGAAAGATAGCCTGAGCGGGAAGGCGGGTGAGCGGTGTTAACGAACACGAGGCCGCGACGGATACACGTACTTGCGACCCCATACGTCCGCACCGACACTGCGGATGTGGAGGACGTCGATTTGAGTTCACTAATGGCGGGATTTAAGTAAAGGAAAGGCGTACCCCCAGAACGCAGCGCCGACAAGAAGGCCGATGTTTTGGCCTAATTTGAGGAAAGGGCCTTGGGAGCCGGCAAATTCGTTTAGGACGGGGACGAGGATGAGGCCGGTGACGATCTGGAAAGAGTTTGCCTGAGAAGGTAGAATCGTAAACAGATTTAACATACCGGCCAAAGATTATCTCTTTCCCGGACGTTAGCAGGCAAAACCGGGCGACACAAAGGACGCACGCAAGCCAACCAAAGCCGGTCACCATGAATAAGCCCCACTGTCAAGAGAATTGAATTCAAGGCTAAGAAACGATCGAAGAGATCGTTGAGGAAGAAAAACGGACCTGATAACGACCCATGCCAATATCCTGCAGCGCCTCATTCAGAATCCGAGCTTTTGCTTGGTATATAGGGTCCACAGCGTCGTCTATCGTCTCTACGTGAACTTGGACGGAGTCTTGAGACGCTTTGTCGAGATCTTTGCCTTTGGCTGAGGTGTCCTGCGTCGACATGGTGGTGGAAGGGAGAAAAGGCGGGAAAGTGAAACGAGAGGAAGGCCAACATAATGCCGCCAAGGAAGCATGCGGGTCAAGACGTCTACGCATGTAGTCGATGCCCAACCGAGGATTGCGCCATTGGAGCTCAAACTGGCATCATCTGAATGGATTCCGAGATGAAACGACAAGCTAAGCATTTGAAGGGACTCCATCCAGAGGTAAGTACGCCGTGCGTTCGACTCAATTCTTGCCATGTTGAAAGGTTGAAGAAATCTTTTCTGCAAGAGGGAGTTTGAGGTGGATGCTAGATGTTGGCGGAGAACAGTGGCGACGTGATCGAGGGTTCGAAAAAATCCAAGCGACAGATCTAAATGATGGAGATTTTATCACGGGGAAATCGAGTCTGCCGAGGATCGGCTGTCGGCTATCTCCGGCCGGCACTTCGGGCGCTCGTCGCTCGAGCAAACTCAAAGCAAACTTGACTCTCGACCTCATCCTCACGACAGAACCAGTGAAACCCAACTGTTGTCCGGACACCACGAGGATGTATGCACATGGGTATGACTCGAGCACTCGGGATCAGGGCCGACGCAAAGGACGCAAAGGTGCAGTCAATCTTTACGGCGTCTTGATTTTTCTTTCAGCATTGAAGCATGTAATGGTGTTTCCCCACACAGATTCTTCGTCCATATCCCTTCGCGATGTGCACAATGCCACTCTTGAGTTGCAAGATGGTGACTCACAGAACGGACCGCGTCTGCCCTGGGAACTTCAATTTTTAATTGTTGAGGCGGCTCGATATGATAATGCGGCACTCAAAAACTTCTCATTGGTTACCAAAGCCTGGATGCGCATCTCGCGAAAGATGCTATTCAGCACCGTCTCTTTCTGCCCAAGCCGCAGAGGCTGGTATTCCCCCGAAGATCTCGCAAAAAAGGTCGCTGCTTTTGCTCATCACCGCTGCACCGTATTCCCCTATATCCAAACTCTCTATGTCGTTTGGGATTCTCCTTACCACCGAAGTCACGCCGACACCAAGTCTGCTGCCTGGATGAAAGGGTTTCTGTCATTGATGCCAAAATTGCAGGCACTCACGTCGATCAAAATAAAGAATCTCGCGCCGCAGGACTTGGATGCCCTTATTCGCGCCACACCGGTGCGGATACGACAAGCTATCCGAGTTTTGGATATGTTCCCTCCTCAAGGGACTACATTGTCCGCCATGGCGGCTTTCATCTCCAACTTCTCCGCCTTGACAACTCTTATCTGTAGAGATCGCGAATTGCGGGAGACATGGAATGAAGTGGCGGTACCTCCCCCAAGGAGCGTGGACAAGCTGATTATTGTAAAATCGAGCCTGCTCTCTTCCCAAATCCTGCGATGGTTCACCGATCTGCATCCCGGCGACATCGAATCGGTCTCTTACCACCGTGACTTATGGACGGGCCGGGCACACGGAAGGGAGTCTTTGACGCGATTCATGGATCGCTTTGGCCCGTCTTTATTGCACACTCAAATTTCTGTTGATGGTGACGGTGCGTATTCCTGTATAGTTACCGCAGAAGATTCATCCAATATTCAGATCTGCCACCATACCTGGCTGGCCTCAGACGGCTGAAATCGATGAACCTGACCGTCGACTTTTGGCACCTCACTGTGGAAACAGTTGCCGTAGCGGTTGCACAATTGCCATCAACTTTCCGGCTCGAGCAGTTGACTTTGGACCTCCACAATGTCCATGCGTTGGCTCGAGAGAGCACAATGGCTCATTGGGGCCAGCTTGATCGCTCACTCATGACGGCGGATTCACTTTTAAACCTTTCACGTTTAACAGTCGTGATTCATGACTATACCGCGGATCCCACCAGGCAGCTTATCAGCGAGTTTCATCAACAGTTTCTTCCCAATTGCGCCAAGAATCGGCCGCTCGAAGTTGAATACCGAGATTATACAGTATCTAGAATGTAGACACAGTGGTGAGTTTCATTTGTTTCGCGACCAATTTCGGTGGCTGAAAAGAATCAGTTTTGGGAACACGTTGCAGATACTTCTTAGCTCGCGGTCCTTGTCGCAAGACACGGGGATATTGTGAACACGTCCTCTAACTTGTATTTCAGGCAGAAAATGGATCGTCTACATATGACTGGCGTGCTTTTTGAATGAGTACAACAAATCCGGAATGACGGTTCAAGGCAAAACCGCCGTAGTTTTAGTTCATGCCTCTAGATCAGTTCTCGATCAACAATGGTGCATTTTCATCGTCGTCGTCTTCTGTATTATCGTCGCGGCCGCTGGGAATGACATCCCGATTCTTTGGACGACGGCGGAAACCCAGCCACGCTCCAACAGCCACTGCGCCTGCTCCAAGTAGTTGTAATGCGACTGGTGCAACTGCGATCCCTCCTGCAGCGGCAGCCTGTGCCCAGGCGAAAGCCGATCCAGCGGCGACGTTGCCAATGCTGGCATGAATTATCGCGGCGAGAGATCCTGGAGCGCATTTCAAATTCAATGTACTTATGGGGTGAGTTATCGTTTATTATAAGCTACTCACCGGCGGCGACGCCCCCGGCGCCAAATCCAATGAGGTTGAGGACGGCGACTAAGAGAGCGGGTACGATGACCGCAAGGCCGGCACCCAGCAGGGCAATGCCTGCTGCACGGAGCGCTTTGGGATGGTCACGTAGGAGTTGGAGGAGAGCAGTTCTGGCGGCGGCGATACCGCGAGCAGCGAAAAGGTCAAGGGCAGCGGCTTGGGCGGCGATGGGATGGGCTTGAAGCCAGCGTCTGAGGGTATCAGACTGGTTGGAGGGGCCGACTGCAGACATGGTACGACGAGAGAGGCCAACGGTGGAGGGCCACATGGTCGAGGTTGTTAATAATACGAGAATTTACACGCGTCCTTCTCGGGACTCGGAGTCGGTCCATTATTAGGGAATTCTAGAAATGAAAAGCTGTACATCCGTCCATTAATCTTCATAGATAAGGGAGGCGAGAGTTTGAGCTGGTTATTGCTGATTGTGAAGGATTTCTTTCTTTCGGGTGCAGGCTGCAGCATGAGCACCTTCCGGGGCTCGGAGTTGCCGATTCGTTAAAATCAAAAATGGCCGCTGATCCTCTTGGTGGAGGTTGCATCCCAATTGCAACTTGCTCGTGGAGTAGGGTTGGCCCCAGACAGGCCGATGCCAGAATGGGCAGCTCGCCGTTTAGGTTTACCACTCGTCGCGTTGTCGCGGATGAAAACTTCAAGATCATGCACAGCCACAAACTGCCTTTTCCAGGTGCGTGGCGTTGATTTGCCAAATTAGGTCAACAGCAGCCACAATGCTCGACGATGTCACCAGTGGAGCCTTCCGTTTCTCTTGCTTTCTTTGCTCACCATGCCGTGGTCCTCGTCTCCGCCGTCGACGTCCGACTCTACTCCTGATCGAGACCCGCCAAATTCGCCTTTTTCTCCTCTTTTCGCGTCTTTTACCCGGTTGTACGGCGCTCCCAGACCAAAATCGCACCACTGAGTCAAAATTCAGAGTCGGATGGCCCTTCAGCGCTAGCTTCAGTGCCGACGAAACCGGGAAAAGAGCTCGACAAATCTATGATATCAAGTCCTTCTTCCCCGTCCTTTTTCCACCTTGCGCAGTGCGCACGTCGTGTACGACGAGGATAAGGACCTGATCTCGACTGGGCTCGAGTCATCGTGACCTCTTCCTGCCTCAAAGTCCAGGGACCTGATGTTGGAAGACATTGGACGTCGCAGACAGCTGTCGTCCGAGAGTAACAGGTCCAGGATGGCGGGCTCACATTTCCAGGGTGAAGTATTCTTCCAGCTCGCGAATAGCTTGTGAGGGCTATGAGAAGGGTCTGAGTACCGAGAGCCGACATAGGCGAGGAATGTCCGACGCGAGGGTTATCTCCTTTGCCGAGCTGAACAGGATGGATCGGAGCTCGATCATGCCCACACCACGTCCTCAGTACGCGGAGAGAATCCAGCGCAGGTGAAGTACCATCGTATTTCGAGTCGTTAGGCTCATTGGCCATTGTGCTCTCAATCGAAGGAGAGTCGGGTAAACAGGAGTCACCTACCTCTCCTTCGCCCGCACCGGCCTCATCGAATGCCACTCGCCAGTTATGTATGAGGAAGAGATCGAGGGTCGACGGAATTTACAGTCATTATCCCGCCCTGTCATCCAATCTCCATTCCGCCTACACCTCGGCCTCTGATACCTGGCTTCGTCGTGTGGCGGCGTCATGGCAGCTGCGACTTCAATATACGCTTCATCCTCCGCTTGTGGGCATACCGGCAACATTGATGTCGATGCCCCGCCTATGGTTTCAGTGAAGGACGGCTTCGCCTCCACCTCCACCGCGTCCCGCTCCTCTGCCTTAGCACCTCGAGATTCACCCGTCTACGTTACCCCCTCGCTTACCTACTGACACACCCATCCTCCGCTCCTGCTCCACGCTCCCCACCGCCTCCCATCCCCCTTCCCCGCGTTACTTCCGGCGCAAGCAAGCAGAAACACAAGTCGTCTACGTCCTCTTCCTCATCGCTGGCATTTATGAGGCGGTATCTGAATCGCGCTGGGGGGAAGAAGCGGGGGAGTATGCGGTTGACGCTGCGTCTTCGTTTTCGTCGCCACCCTCGTTTCCGCTTCCAGGACCAGCACCGCACACCCCTCCCCGCTCATCCTCCCTGCATCATTCCGCTCCTCCCCTGCCATCCACCTTCCCGCGCGTAACGCCCTCTAGTCACCAACACTCCCCTTCGAGCTCCATATCCAGCACCTCCGACGCCCCTTCCATTTCCCCCTCCCCTCCGCGCCACCGATGCGTACTCAACTTCTCGCGGCCCACCTCGCTCGCCCTTCTCGGGCCCTCAAAAGCTACATCCGTGCCAGATCCAGGCGCGTATCCTCCCCTCACGCCCGCCACCCGGGACTCTCTCGACGTCGACCACGCCCTCGCAGCAGAGTACGCAGCCTACGGGGTGAGGGGGGGAGGAGGAGGAGGGGGAGGGGGAGGAGGATATCACGATTCATGTGCATCCTTACACGGAGGATGATAGTGACGAGGATGACCAGGGGGGGTAGAAGGAGAAGGGGAGGCAGGGGGGAGCGGGGTATGGGGTCCAAGTACGAGATGCAGGAGAACGAGAGGAGGAGGAGAACATACCTTACCAACTCTCCCCCCTCATCGCGCCTGTGCCGGGCGAGGCGTCCGAGGACGACGAATTCGAATTCGAATTCGAGTACCTCCCCGACAAGGGGGGAGCGGATACCGGAGAGCGTCTGATGACGACTATGAGGAAGTTGAACCAGGTAGAACGTCTGTACCAAGGCGTCGTCTTCGTGCGGTGGGGTCAGAGCCGCGGCTTGCGGGCTTGATGTCGCGCCCAGGGTCCCAGTGAAAGACCTCTTGACCTCCGCATTCGCCTTCGCGCCTCGGCCCTCAACATCGCCTCCTCGCTTACCCATCGACCCCATATCGACATCGACGCCCACGCTGCGCTCGCACTGGTCCTCCTCCACGCTCTCCACCGCGTCTCGCGGTCCATCCAAGCACAAGGTGTCGTCCTCCTCACAAGGAGCGGGGTGCGGCGTCTTCGTCGATGTATTCTCGATACCGGCAGGAGGAGGAGGGAGCGAAGAAGCAACTAAAAGGCTGCGCCGATGGGAGTTCGCGTGTCGGGCAGGCGCAGGTGCAGGTGAAGAAGCGGGAGTCTGAGTTGTCGACGTCGGGGGAGTATGCGTATGGGTATGGCGCGGGGGCGGCGGGGGCGGGGGCGAGGTAAGGTTAGGGTGTCATGGGCTCTTGCTGATCATGAACTCCACGCTGTCTGCGTCTTCGTTCGCCACCGACGTGCCTTCGCCTTCTTTTCTTTTCTTCGTGTTGATATCGATGCTTCTTGTGTTGCGCCTGGATTGCTTGCTCTCCATTTCGTATTTCGTATCTTGTCGATGTGCACTCGGTACTTGACACTATCAACGCTTCTTGTGCTGTTCTTTCCGTATGTAGTCGTACAGACCTTACCTGTTGTTGTATGTAGCTATGACAATTTCGATTGAAAGCGAGTGAGATAGATCAATGCAACTGAAATCTTGTAGTAGTACTTTAAGTAATTAGTTCTTCGCCTTTTGTACTAGTGCTACAATGCCGCGCGCCCACGAGACTCGAAGGGGAGGAGCAGGGCAAGGAGGCCGACCACGACCAATAGCGCTCCGGCGACGAATATCGGGACGGAGGTCGTCAGGTCGGCGTATAGAGCTATGATCGGCGACTACAGTACATATTACAGGGTAAGTAAGTAAAGTAAACAATCCACTGTGAGCAAAACGAACGCGTGATACAGTATCATAGAGAACTCACGATGACGCCGAAACCCCGATGCGCGGACGCGACGAGGGCATTCCCCGTCCCGCGATCCTTGGTCGGGAAGAGCTCGGGGCTGAGACCGTAGAGGACGCTGTACATCACGAGGACGGTGAATTCGAAGGCGCAGTTCCAGCCGAGAAGGGCATTTGAGGTGCGGGAGGTGGTGGAAAGGAGGATAAGTACGCCGGCCAGGGCTAAGTAATGGGTGGGTGGTAAGTTGAATCGTGCGAGAAAACAGAGTGAATGAGAAAATAGGTACCGGCTGAGATGGCCAGAGTGCCTCTGCGACCGAGGAGGGGTACTTCGACGAGATAACCGGTTAGGGGGCCCGCGGGGACGCTGGCTGCATACATGATGGCGGTCTGTGCGTTGAGTTGGTCAGTGAACAAGTAGAAGAGACGGAGAAGGAGCCTCAAGGCACATTGCGATAGGTGATATACGTCGAACCATCGCCAAACGTCGCGCCTCTTGTGGAGAGACTGATGCAGAATTATTACGGTGGATGCTAGATCGTAGTTCTGCATATCTCACTCACTAGTATGGCACAAAGGAATTGTATCTGCCGATGAGAGTGAATTCAAGATTCAACGGATGATGGCAACAAACAGCATGCGTACAGAGGAAAGGCTAGCCCAACTATCCCTGCAACAGAAGAAAAAAACGTATCGTGATGAAGCTTAAGTGGAAGCACACAATTGAACGAACCCCAGATGAGGGTGAGTAGTCCGGTGGAATGCGCTAATTTGCGAGTCGCAAACAACGGACGGAGATGGTCGCTGTTTAAAACCGAAAATTGGTGCCTAAGAGCAGCCGTGACTGTGATACTGTCTTGCTCTCTCTCAATTCTATCTTGCGCCTTGAGATCTTCGACGCTCAAGTTGCTTGTCTTTCCATTATATTCCGCGATTTTGTGGATGGCAGCAACGGCCTCTTCATCTTTCCCGGTGCCCTAAGACAAGCTCCATCATGAGTATCGTTCGAAGCGAGAACGGAATTGGCCACATTACGCACAATGAGGTATTTGGGGCTTTCATGCATATCGAAAACAAAGAATCGGATTGCCCACAAGAGAATCGTGAGGCCGCCCATGATGTATAAAAAATAACGCCATCCCTCATTTGACGCGCGCGAACACTCTGGAGGCGTGCAGGAATAATTACCGATTAGAGCCAGCGCAACCTGGGATATTTCAGTAAGCAATATCGGTGAGAATTGCCACCTCTCACCAAACTTCCTGAAAGATCGCCGAGCGAGGCCCTAAAGTTTTAGACGCGAGGATTGAGCGTAATCTTATTCGTTTTTGGTTAAGGTTCTTACCAGATCGAAATGACGGTCAAGAGATATTGGTGTGAGGGTGGGACGGTCTCTGTGGGCGCGTTGAAAACCTCAAGGTGAGTGTGACACGGGAGGAATCTACAAACCGATCAAGATGCTGGAGGCGACGGGGAAATTTCCGCCGGCACCGACGGAGAGAGTAGCCGTTAAGGCGCACAGAGTGACGAAATCTACAAATGAGTGAACAATCGTGCTATGCAAGCTTCTCTTTACTCACTCGGGGATGCACCGACAGCGACACCAAAGATCCCGATTATCAGCAAGGTCAGATTGAACGCTAGCCTGCTCGGCGTATTCAAACAAGAATATTCGGTGCGGTTTTGATGAACGCGGTTACCTGCGACCCCATACATCTGCGCTTGCCCTAGAAGCTGTTCATTCACGGTGGCAATGAGCGAGTTAGCACCGCGTACCCCCAGAATGCAGCGCCAACAAGGAGGCCGATATTCTGGCTCAGCTTCAGGAACGGGCCTTGGGCATGAAATTCGTTGATAACGGGCACCAGGATGAGTGCAACGACGACCTGAGTGGAATGGTTGTTCCGGAGGAATGGTCAAGCATAAGGCAAGCATACCTGCCATAGATTGTCCCTTCAGTAAGATATTTCAATATCCGCATGAATGAAATGAGAGACAGCTTACGAGAGCCAGCCAAAACCGGTGACGACGAATACGGCCCACTGAAGGCATCAAGGTCAGATTCTGTCAGAATGAGGTATCACAAATGGCGTTGAGCAATGACCTGATACCGTCCCATGCCAATGTCTTGCAGCGCATTGTTTAAAATGCGAGCCTTGGCTTGATAAATCGCATCGACTGCGTGGTCCATTGTCTCGAGATGGACAGTGGAAGGCACCTGCTTTTCTTTCGTCGATTTGTCGGCATTGAGCATCATAGACCAGAGCGAGGAATCAGCTGGAAAACGGGGACAGAGGCAGCAGAGACGGCGAAGCGACAGCGTCGTTCGGCATAACCGTATAAGTAAGGTGCAGCAGCAGCATCACGGTTCTGTTCGCATACCGAATATTGCGAGAAGGCGCCTCCTAGCCTAGCGAACCAATTTGTGCAGGTATGGTACCGTATACGGGCTTGGTTTGGCCCCAATGATGTAGCAGCATGAATCCCTGGACGAAATTGCCACGCAATTACGACGCATTGCCGGCGATTCTACCCATGAAGCGAAGAATCAGGGGCGTTGGAAGGGCTCGGAGAATGGGCTGATAAACAGTAAAATAGCTTGATAGTGAACATCATAGCTTCCTGGTGCCATAGAAGGGAAAGGGTGGGAGATGGAGTCGAGATTCGCAAAAGAGATTGAGCTGGTTGAAGGCAAGGACATTGAATTTGTCAGGAATTCAAACTCCGCCTAACGCGATCACGTGAGCGACTCTTCGCGTATTACGGTAATTACCTCGCTGCGATTTGCAAGGATCCACATTTGTAAGTATGAGTGCAAGTAAATCAGTAAAATATATCAATATGGCAAGCTTACATAGGGGCTGGATTCACCTTCGTCTTCCATCAGTGTTCACTTTGCCTATGTTGCCAGCTGCATGCTCAACGTGCAATGTCTGCGTTTCGACGCGCGCATCAGCCATCTAACAGCGATTTTACACCATGAACCTACACCGAGTAGAACCTATTATGCTGCGCGCCTTCATGCATGCCAAATATACGATGTTGCATTCCAGGAATGGTCAAATAGCTGGCTCTTCTTTCTACCGCGACCATTCTGAATGTCAACACACATGATTCGCGGCTCGTCGATGCTTTAAATCTGCTGCCGCGTATCGGCAGTATTCGCAACACCGCTCAACATGGTGTATATATATCCTGCTCAAGGCACGTTCTCAACTATTGGATTGCAGTTCATTAGGCCGGTTTTAGGGCCGGAAAGAAATGAACCCGCGACGAAGCGTTCAGGAAATTGTGTTTCGTCTCAGTTCACAGATGCGCCGCCTCCGTGCTTCTACAAGTTTAATCAACATCTGGATCGCGAGGCGATGCGACAGATAATTTTTTTTATCCAAACTCGACTACTTTCGCTACATAGTCAAATCCTTTCTTGTGCGCCAGACAGTGGAATCTTCGGCCACCACCCAAAAAATTTGGAATCCTGCTTCTTACTAGACTAGTTCAGTTATACTGCGCCAGCGATACTGATGAATGTTTTCAACCTAAATTTGCACACTTCGTTGTTTACCGGCGCTGATAGCATTGGCTTTCGACGATAAGCTTTGTGAATAGAAAATCCGTACTGTTCGCGGAGCTTAAGGCGCTTGGAGTTTCGATCAGTATGGCAGTTCGGTGCGACATAAGGCTATTCATTTCGCGGTTGGTTGGCCGACCTGCTCCTAGATGTCGCCGCAAAATTATCTCAACGTGAAAAACGCTGGTGGTGATATCGAGGAACTCACCTTCCATCGTGATATCACCGCCCAATGCCACGGCGTCTTGACAATCCACATCTGCTTCAGCTACAGCACCAGTATCAGGCATTTGCGTGAATAACTTGATGAATGAAAATGGTAAGCGCTACAGAAACAATATAAAGGGACCGCAAAGCGAACCCTTTCTTCATTCTATTCTCTCATCCCTCAATTTTGTTCTCTGACTGACCTGTGCCTGGTGCCAAATCCCCTTCGTTTCTTCGAATCACCGTCGCCGTTTGCTTCATCTTTATCTCATCAACGATGCTCGTCTCTTTTGCTCTTCTCGCTACCTTGGCCACTGCCGCTTCCGCCGCCCCCGCATCCAAGCGCCAAAATACCTGCGCCCTCCAAAGTGCGCCACAAATGCAACGCTTTCGAACGGAATTAACGCCAATTTGAATAGATTTGGGTGGCCTCAGCGTTACTGCTTCCGCCGACAGCAGCGGCAAAACTCGTTGGGATGTATTCACCATTTCCTCGGGATTAATTCAACAAGGAGACCTTGCTTGGGTGAGCTCTTTTGTGCGAATTCAGGTTTAAATGGTTTTTGAGTGATGAATGATTCTCAGTTTACCGACGGTCAGCCTAACGGAAACGAGGTCTTCACGGCCGCAGTCGGCTCCCAGCCGAATCTGTTCACATTCCACCGCCGAAACGCTCAGGCAATTGGTGTTTCCGGAAGCAAGCTTCTTGCTAGCGACACGCCTGCTGTTGTAAGTCTATATTTCTTGATAGTTGTATTTTGTCTTACTCGAACGTTTTGTTTTATTAACAGTTCAAAGTTTCTTGCGGAAGCTGCGACGATTTCGCGTCTGGCAACCAGCTTGCTGCCAATGAATGCACTTTTGAATTGACGGATGGCTCGAATGGCATTGGAGAGTGCATCACTTTCGAAGCGAGCGGATCTGTGGTCCAGCTGCAGGACTGTGAGGCCGGAAATGCGGGCCAGCAGATGGGCATCTTCTCTGCCTGAGACTTGCGACACAGTTTTGGTTGTTATATATGATGAATTGTACCGCTTTCCGAGTACATACAAATGGTAACTTCTTCCGATTTTCGTAAGTTAGGAGTCCGGAGGAGGTATGGGTGTTTCTCGCACCTGTGTTCCTGCTCTCTTGAAGGCGCGCTAGCTGCAGCGTAGCCTGCAAACTAGCTCGAGAACCCGGGTCCTTCGCTGTTTCGGCCTACTACCTTATGGGCCATGATATGGTACGCCGTTTCGGGGCTTGAATCGTTAAAATGGCCGGCGATCACCTTGGTGGAGGTTGATTCCGGCGGTCAACTTGCACGTGGAGTGGTATTGACGCTGTATGTCAGAATGGGTAGCTAGCCGTTCTGGTTTGCTGCTTGTCGCGTCGTCGAGTGAGGATCCAATGAGGATCGAAGCAAAAATCATGCACAGCCACAAACTGCCTTTTTAGGTGCGTGGCGTTTGTTTGCCAAATTGGGTCTATAGCAGCCACAACGGTCGACGATGTCACCAGTGGAGCCTTCCGTTTATCTTGCTTTCTTTGCTCACCATGCCCTGGTCTTCATCGCCGCCGTCGACACCCGACTCTACAGCTAGTCAGGACCCGCCAAATTCGCCCTTTTCTCCTCTTTTCGCCTCTTTTGCCCGGTTGTACGGCGCTCCCAGACCACACATCTCACCACTTCAAAACCCAGATTCGGATGGCCCTTCAGTGCCGGTAAAACGGCGAAGGAAGTTTGAAAAATCCATGATATCAAGTCCTTCTTCCTCGTCCTTTTCCCACCTTGCGCACGTCGGGTACGACGACGAGAAGGGCCTTGTGTCGTCTGGGGTCAAATCGCCTCTTTTTGACCCAGAATCCAAGGAAAGGGATTTGATTTCGGAAGAGATTCGACAGCGCAGACGACTGTCGTCCGATAGCATCAGGTGTAGGATGTCGAGACCAACATCTCCAAGCTTATTCTCCCAGCTTGCGAATGGCTCCTTGTACGAGAATGAACAGGATCTCGCGAGTATTCAAGGAATAGACTCTGAGACGAAGGTTGCCTCGTTGACCGAGCTGGATAGGATGGACCGGAGCTCGGTCCCCATGCCCACCTCATCTCCGTACGGCGCTTTCACGCGGAGAGAATCCAGCGTGGACGAAGCGCCATCGTACTTTGACCCATTCGCCGGCCCTGAACATCCTTCGCATCCTCACTCGGTAGAAAGTCGAATGGCCCGTCCCAAATCTATCGACAAGAGTGCGATCTCATCTCCCTCCCTCAACTCGTTTCTTCATGTCGCGCACATGGGGCAAAATACTGCGAAGGGGATCGCGTCCACCAGCCCAAGTCCAACCTCACTAGCTGAAGTCTTTGCTCGACCTCAGCCTGGGACAACGTCAAGCGGCGAAATAAAAACGACCCCGATTTCACCGCTCGTTGTGGAGTCTTTGCCAGTCGTATCTATCACCGAAACTCCCCACCCACACATCGTTAGCACCGAGAGAGTCGTCTCAGGCTCGTCGACAGCCGACCCTTCACCTCTTCCTCCCGCGCCAGCCTCCTCGAACGGGCGTATCTCCCAACCCTCGCCTTCACCCCGACTCACTCCCGCACCTCCACCTCTATCCTCACCGCCATCCCGCTCGACTCCAACTCGTTCCACCCTTCCCCCCGCCAATCGTCCATGTCCTCTCCGTCCCATGCCGGACCCTCTCCCGCCGGCGACGCGGATACGATTATTGCGGCCGATACCGCGGCCGGGTGTGCCTGTGCGGCATGCGTTGAGACCGCTGCCGCGGAGGGGGAGTGCGAAGGAAAGGGGGGGCTATTAGGCGTGGAGGAGGAGGGAGGAAGGGCGAGGAGGTTGTGAGATGGGAAAGGCTGGGATGGTGGGTCGTTGGTGACGTGGACGGAATGGGAGCGCATTGTGTGTCGGTCAGTTTCGTTTGGTCTCCTAGCTCGATCGACCCCAGTCTTGCTGAATCTTCCCTCCAGTCAGACATACATTACATCAATGGAATGCTTTGACCTTGCTTCTTCTCCATCGACTTCGGCTGGGTAGCGGTGATCCAACGCCGCTCCAGATGCTACTGTCGGTGTACGTCTCTGCACAGTCTCGTTATCCTTCGCTGACTAACTGCTCTCCCCAGACGAAGCAGAGGCGATTCTCTCCAGGATCTGGACTTGCGATGTCCACGATTCGACGCCCCCAACCATAGATCTTCATGAGTACGGGCTCTCATGCGCATCTGCTCGGTTCGACCTCCCTCGCCCACTTTTTCTGGATGTCCTATCCTTCGACGCCGGACGGCATGAGGCAAACGATGTCGCATGCGGCGGATATGGACGACGCGAATCTCACCTCGATGAGAGCAGGAGTGCTGTCTCCTGAGCGCACGCGCTCGACGATCCCTAATGTTTTTGATGCCGGACGATGTGGAAAGCCCCGCGACGCAGCTCGGGATCACTTCTAGGCATGGTCAATCATGTCCTTGCACGCAGCGCGCCCTGTCGATGGTCTCCATCGTGTCTATCGATCGACTGGCGTTTTTCCGCGTTCTACGTGCGATTTAGTTTGGGTAGTGAGCTCTAGCTGCCGTTTCCGCCTCGCCGGAATCCCAGCCTATGCAAGTGGAATGCTGCGCCTGGCGCCCATCAGGCTCGAATGTGTACATGTTGGCCGTGGAAGTGTTGGATACCTCAGGTATCGAGGCGAACCTGCAACTCAGCCCACTACGATAGACGGAGATGTCGTCGCATGTGGCGGATTTGCGACAGAAAGTTACTTCAGGCGATCGGTCAACGTTTCTTTGATACGCTCTAGCGACCAATTTTTTTCCGAGACACAAGAACCGAGATTTGTCGTCTATATTTGTCACCGTATCATGTAGTTCGAGGCCCTCAAATACTATAGCACGGGAACACTTTCTTTCAGTTGCGAATGCCAAAGACTGAAGAGAATTTCCTTTTGTGGGTGAAAGCGGTTGTTTGTCTGAGTTGACGGCCTAACTCAGGATCCTTTGATCTTCCTTCTCACCTCAATCCCGCATCCCGCCTCATTCGCCGGGCTCAATCACCTTTCCAATCAAAGGCTTCTGCCGCCCAGTATCTACTTCGAAGACTCAATCTCTCATGTCTTCGCGAGACAGCTGTACATGCCAGCAGTGTGCCAAGGGTTTCACCTCTTCCCTCCTCCCTACGGACGCCCAAATTGCGAGCATCCATGAACTTACCCGCTCTGGTGCTCTCCCGCCCAACCCCTCTATCTTTCATGCTAGCATATTCGAGACTACTGCAGAAGTTCTTCGCTACAATGCGGAAATTGCTAAAGTCGAGGAAGAAATGGATCGACTATACGCGGAACGAAGAGCTTTGCAATCCTATGTCAATGGTTGTCGAAGCGTCTTGTCCGCTTTTCATAGGCTACCCAACGAGCTGCTCTCGTCCATCTTCGAGCTGTGCTCACCGACAGAAAACTACCGGGCTGGACAAGACCTCACAGAAGACGAGGAAGTTGAGCATGTGTCTCAAGATCATCTTCTTCAGTTAGCCCAGGTGAGTCGTAGCCATGTTTCTTGCAACCCGGTTGTTAACACTCGAATTTTCGCAAGGTATCGTCTCGCTGGTATCACATCGTGATGGAAACACCAAGACTATGGTCAAACATCGCTCTCGATACGGCTGTGTGGGATGATTGCGACATTCCAGAGACCACTCTCTTGTCTTTACTGGAGACCTCCTTGGAACGAGGACAAGGTCACCCTCTGAACTTGCAACTTGGCATTTTCTGCGAGTATGGGCATGGCGAGTCCGTTTTGGAGCTAGTCAGCAGGCATGCGCACAGATGGAAGAATGTGCGGGTCGTGACGTATGACTTTCCATCACAGCAAACGTCTAACCGTTGTGCTCAATTTCTGGGAAGGCTGGACAAGCTTGAAACGCTTGACCTCGAGGTCGGGTGGCAGTTAATTCAAAGCCTCGACGCCCCTCATTTGAGCCAGTTCGCTTTCAGCGGGAAATTCTGTCACCTGCCGAAAGTTCCATGGGCTCAGCTACGCCGTGTTCGATATCACAGCATGCACGAGCAGGATTCCCCATTCTCCATTCTTTCCATCTTACCCCATGCGCATGACTCCGCCAAGTTCTCTCTCAGACTCGATCTGAGGAACTGTCCTACCGTTGCGCCGTCAAATTTGTCTGTCTCCTCAGATATCCAACACCTTGCTTTCGCGCTGCACACAAATTTGAAAGATCCTGCCCCAGTCGGCATGCTGTTCGATTGTATGACCCTTCCTTCCCTCCGATCCCTCATTTGCGAACCCCCGGCAGACTATTGTACTCTCGCTTGGCCTTGCGATCGTTTCTTGGCTCTTGCCCACCGCTCTCAATTTTCCACCCATCTTATCTCCTTCTCCATCGATGCGGATGTGACAGCAGAGGACCTTCTACGCTGTCTTGAAGCGCTCCCTCAACTAGAAAAATTAGCTGTCAAGGAATTCCCCTGTTACGGCCGTCTGCATACCACAGTCACGAATGTGCTCTTTGAGGGGCTTTCATATGTCTCTAACGTAGCCCCCGTCATCCCCAACCTGCAAATCCTGACTCTTCAATCAGCCCTTGAATTTGCGGACTCAGAATATGTCGACTTCGTGGCTTCGCGGGTAAAGAAAGCACACATTGATGGTAAAGGCCCTTTCCGCGCAAATCTCTTCTGGCAGCCAGAGAGCCGCGATTTGTTGCCGGAGACAGTGGAAAAGCTTTCCGAACTTGTTTTTGGAGGAGGACTCGTTTTTGAATCCGGCCAAATCAACGGCTACGGTACGTCACCTTCCGCTCGTTCTTTGTCTTTTGAATGAATTGATTTTCGCAGGCTCTTGGTTGGGTGATGATTGATGTGCTCGAGCTAAAGCTGCTGCTATTTATTCCGTCCAGAAGATTGTTTGCTAACGTCGTAACGTTTACAGCCGTTTGCATAATTTCGTGAAAACGTGAATTTTTTTCTCGCCCTACGTAGTGATGCGGCAGAGCCCGGCATGTTTTTGTTTTGATCTTACCTCTCTTCGTAACCAACACACTCCTCAACTCCTCATTGTGCTGTACCGTCGACTCGTGCCTTTTCTTTCCCTTAAGTTCGAGTGGCAAATGGTAGCAAGTTTGGACGCCCCACGCTTGAGGCGGTTCATATATGACGGCAAGTTGGGGCACTTGCCGAAACTGCCTTGGGCTCAACTAAAGCACGGCGAGTTTCGCAGCATCAGCTCCGCCAGTCCGGCACGCGCACTCGCTCTTTGCGCTGACAATTCCGGATCATTCGTTTTCCTTTTCAGCTCAAGACATTGTTCTTATGATGCGAGCGCTTGGAACGTGTCTATTTGCTCCGGTGTTCGCCACCTTCGTTTGGAATTAAATACGCCTGATGATCCTGTGGAAGCTGGCAAGCTGCTCGACTGTCTGACGCTTCCTTCTCTCCATTCAATCACCTATGTGGGCCTCGAGTCCCTGCGGTTCGACGCTTCAAGTTGTTTGGGGCCTCCAAAATGGTCTTCCGAGAGTTTCGTGGCGCTTGCCGGACGTTCTGGATTCAGCACGCACCTCGTGTGCCTCTCCGTCCATGCGCAGGTGGCGGACAATGAGCTCTTGCGCTGTCTTCAAGGTCTCTCTCAGCTAGAAACGTTAACTGTCAAAGACCCTAGTTCTTTTCGCGAGGCCACCGTGACGGATGTGTTCTTGCGGGGACTTTCATACGCCCCTGATGTTTCCGACCCACTCATCCCAAACCTACGTGTTCTGACTCTCAAAGCCTTATTTAACTTCGGCGACGCAGTATATGCCGAGGTTGTGGCTTCGCGGGCCTGGCAGAAATTCGATAATGGACCATTCCATGCCAATCTATTCAGTCGAATTCAGTCGAAGCGGATGCTATCGTCCGCCGAGGCGCAGGGAAAGCTCGCCGAACTCGTTTCGCAAGGCAGTCTGATCTTCAGTAACGAGTTGGAGCCCTGAGGCACCATGGAATGGTTCGTCGCTTCAAGTCTTCTTTGTTCCCCGTTCTAACTCGTTCAGGTTTTCTGAATTATAGATTTCAAATTTAAACGCAGGTGAAGGTGGCCCCGCTTCCCATCGCAGTGCCGGGGCATTCTACCAGTTGACTCGAACGCGAGTCAGAAAATTCATGCTACTCATTGTACATACTGAAATTGAGGAATTTAAATTTCTAAGTATACGCGATTGCGTTGTTATTCAACGAAAGTTCCCATGGTTGAATCATTGAATCAAGGTTGAATTTGGGTGAGATGCTTGCTGTAGTTACTTATACGCTTTGAAATTCATGTAATTACTTAGCTGCCTTCAAGGAATCCGATGTGGTATATGCTATCCTGTGGTTAATGGCTCATCCTGGTAAGTACTGAGGGGTTTCTTTGAGAGTCGAACCAAGGGACTACTATAGCCGATAAAACCGATCAAGCCGGGTAATTCCGGCTTTCCTCCAACTTGCTCCGGTTCTTTGCCAAGGTCCAGAAAACCTCTCACCGTTCCGTGGTCTCTCAAGCTCTCAAGCTTTAACGCTGCAACAAGCCATCGAAGACAGTCGAAGACGGGCCCGGAAATTAAAAGTCGGGCTCAGGAGACGGACTCGAAACAACGAAGAAAAGTCTGAAAGCGACGACGAGAAAAGAAAAGCCACAATTACGATCTCTCTCTGCAGTGTACGATGACGGGCATAGCATGCGTGAATGGGCGGGGGACGCAGGTGCTCCCGTTGTCTCAAGAATCTAAATCCATTCCCTCCCAGCTCAAGCCTGAAGGCTGAAGCTGAATGGCATGCGCGGAGGCTATAGACTCGAGTTGCCCTCAATATCTGAGTGCGTTATAGCGCTTCGTGGACTTGTATGGCACTGAATGGAAGTCAATGAAGCTTAACGACCAGTTCATGGCGTGCTGGAATGAAAGCTTAGCCCCATGCCACGCAGCAGTGGTGTCTAGATCGATGATTGTCTGCTGAAGGTATGTATCTACCAGGATGTATCACAGTAGCTGATTTCGTGGATTTCAGTTCGGATTTTGAGAGGACCTCAGCTCCTACAGTGGGTTTTGCGAAATCGCAATCGAAATCGGGCACGAGTCCGCGAAATTCAAGTTAGTGCCATACACCCTCACTATCCTCAACACCTACATTCGTTCGTCGCAGTGATTCTGGGCATCAGCGATGGGACCAAGACGTCTTCAAGGATGGATGGGAACGCTACTCCGCCGTTCAGCTTCACGGTGACTTGACGGCCCTTCCTACCTCCTCCAATGCAATCGTTTGGCAATCGTGTCACTGGCACATTTCCAAAGCACTCATTATTTGAGCCCTCGAACGCGGCTCCATCCTCCTCCTCCCTATATCGCAACGATGCGGTGCCCTCCGCCCTCTCACCCTGGGGTCGAATAGACCTACAAGGCAGTTTCGGTCTTCAATGCCACGGACGAGATACGCCAGTCTGCGGAGCTCTCTGCCGCGCAGCAACACGTCATCTGTGTCTTCTAGCGCTTGTGCTGCTCGTACGCGACCGCACATATCCCATAATCGTCTTTCTCCTTTCTCCCCTCTCGTGCCCCCGCAGGCTCGTCAGCGGTTTTGCCAGGGCACCTTCTTTACCTCAATCGTCAGCGGGATTGTCATCGCACTCAGCACGTTTCCAATGCTGAGGCGCCACAACATCTCTGAGCGTGCTGCTCATGCGGCAGACGTCCACCTCTAGCCTCCCAGCATCGTGCCGATGCCCCCCCGAGCTTGATGGCCTGCCTACTCTGCTGAGGATCCACCTTCCACGCGGGGCTGCTTCCTCGCTGCGTGGAGAGCCTTCGACTCGGACCACGGTGCTGCTACGTTCTGTCGTCTCGCGATTGTTAGGTGGCGATGGTCCCAGCAGCGGAGGGCAACAGCGAACTGGGTACTGACCTGCTGCATGATCCTCCCTCGAAGCAGCTTGGCGCCTGCGTCGTCTACTGCCGTCCCGCAGTTTCGATGTCGTCCTGCCTGCGTCCGTCTCTTCGCCATGAACCTGTTTCATTAGGGAAGCTCCCGGCATTTAGCTTCGCCACCTCCACCATCTCATAGCACTCCACGTATACAGCTAGTGATATCATTCCCGCTGGTAATACTACCGCACTTCCCCTCTTTCATTCTCGCCCCCGAAACTCAGACGCTACGATGTTCCGCCCCCTGCCCTCTTCGGTGGCGGTCTGCGTCGCCCGCCGATGCTGCTGCTCGAGTCCCCGCGTTTCCGGTATCCCCCTCGGGTTCTCGGTCCTTGCGGCGAGCGCTGCTGAAGAGATTCCGCTACCCGTCAGTGCAGCCGGAACTCAAGGCGCCTCGGTCTTCCTATACCGCTATAATGCCACACTACCTTGCGAGTACGATGCGGAGTGACGATTGGGCTGCCACCTGTGGCCCCGGATTCATATGACAGGATGTCGACACCAGCTGCGCCGTCCCTATCATCCCAGATCTGGTAGTGGCGGATTTGTCGTGCTGCGGCTTCTGAGCGCGGCGATAGTCTCTGAATTGTCGTCTTCATCCGCAGTGCTCGTCGAGCACTGTCGCGCCGCACCCTGGCCGCTGTGACGCCCCCGATACCGTACCTTACTTACGAATCCCTGCCTGTGACCTGTCCTCGCCGACATCCCACCTATCCTCCTTTCGGATCGCAGCTTCCGTACCCTCTATCAGCATGCGCATGCCATGCGCATGCGCGCTCTTGGCCGTCCGCTAGCTCTTTCTTGTCTGTATTCTCGCGGATGCTTTTTTCTTGACTTGCATACTTTGTAATGGGCACTGTGAATGCTTGATACTGCTATCTACCCCCACTATCGAGGTCTTGCTCATCTTCATCGAAATTCCGTGCTATTGATAGCTCTCGCCTAATGATAAGGACTCGGATCACGATACGACCACCAAGTAACTTGACCTCTACCATGTACACCTCCGGCGGTCGCACATCCTTGGGCAGCGGGGCTAGTCAAGGTGCAGTTAATGTTTTGAGGCTTGATAGCGCTGCTGATTTAGGACATAGCTCGCGGCGTCGCAAAGCCTGTGAGCACGATCGAGTTGCACGCCCTTGTTATCAAGATGACGACGCGCATCGGGGAATTGGAGAAGCGCTTAGCCACACAGGAGGAATCCATGTTGGCCCAACAGCGAAAGACGGAGGTGCTCGAGCGCGAGAATTCGGATCTATGGAATGAACTGCGTCGGGTGAGTCGATGGCATTATAAACATTCCTTCTCCGTTATTCAGTCAACGAATTCAGCTGAAGGGCCTACGACTGCCCGCCGAGATATGTTATGCCATCGTCGAGTCAGCTGTGGCAGACAAACCGACGCTCAAAACATTCTCTTTGGTGTGCAAGAACTGGATGCAGCTTACACGGAAGACTTTGTTTTCCAGAATTCGCTTCAGCGCCATGTTCTGGTATGTCAAGATCAAACCAGAGCCGATCCTCGCCAGCCCCCACTGCACTATTTTTCCTTATGTGCAGAAAATCGAGTTTAACGGCAGCATGGAGGATGGATCCGAGCACAATCGTTCTCCGTCTCCTACGTGGATGGATGGTTTTCTTGTCCACATGCACAAATTCAGTGGTCTACATTCGCTGTGCCTCTATCACCTCGATCCGTGGAACTTCGACCTCATTGTCAAAGCAATGCCCATGATAAATCGACAAACCATCCAGTTCCTACGCATCGACCATTTCATGAATCCCGAACTGCACGAATTCACTGACTTTATTTCCAATTTCCCTGCTCTTGCCACCCTGGTATGCGGAGATATACGAGAATGGTGGTCAGAGGACGCAGTAGCATGGCTTGTAGAGACAGACAAGCCGTTGATCCCTCCTCCACAAAGCATAAAACAATTATACTTCGATTTTCAAGGCTCTCGCACTGGCAGTCATCTCCCCGTCAAAGTTCTTAAGTGGTTTACTAGATCCCACTCCGGTCGCATCGAGTCTTTATCCCCGTGTTCTCTGGCAACGCTGCATCCCACAGAATTCAAAGAATAGTTCCTGTCTCGGTTTGGGATGTCTCTTACCAACCTCAAGCTCGAGATAGCAGGCGATGAGCTTGGTGGGTGGCGGTTTTACGGCTCGACAGTAATTGATAGAACTGTCAAACAGATGAATTTGTCAAATCGCAATATTTCATCGGGCTGAAAAATTTGAGGAGTGTAGAGATTTTCCCCTTGACTCTGGTCTCGAATACGCTTCAAATGTTGGCACAACTTCCCCCTAGCATCGAACAAATCACTCTGAAGATTTCGCACAGCGATTTTAATGCAGCTGCGATGCGTCAATATGACGGTTTTCTCGCCGGACCAAGATTAGGCTCCCTTAGCAGGGTGATTTTATCGGTTTGGAGGTTTTGTTTGGATGATGAGGCACTTTTTCAGGAAAAGTGTTTCTACTCCCTTCCCCAATGTACCCGGAAGCCTGGCCTCAATTTATCTATGCATTATTACTAATATCAGTCCCAGTTGCTTGACGAGTAACAAAGCTTTGACAAAGCTTGCTTGTTAAATTCAGAATTTGGAGTATTCTTCCAGGGTTCGCTTGAGCTATGCCATCAGCCTGGGTACACAATCCCGTAACTGTAAATCTTCCTGTAAATGCATTGAATGAATATATTACTTCGTACTTGTTCTGCCATCTCGAAATTTTCTTTCGAATCCGATTCAACCCGAAAAAGGCAGTTTGTGGCTGTGTGAGCGGCCGATCACTCCCATGATCTCATCCTCAACCACAACGACACCCGACGCTGGGCATATTTTGCAACCGTTGTGAGTAGCCGCCAGTTGCGTTCCTGCGCAGCACTACACGGAGATCCGCCAGTTCAGTGTGATAGACGGGGTTGAGTCCTGCCGGCGCTGCTATTCCGATTCGCCGGCCAGAGGCAAAGTCTTCTCCAAGTTCGTGAATCGTAACATGAAGCTGTCGAATATATGTAAGCGCAGCCGATCAGTACACGTCAGACAGCTATCAGGGAGTATCAGGGCCGCATCATTGGTATAAAATCCCTAGCAAATCCCGAGCAGCTCATTCTAATTATCCCCGCCATCATGTCGACAACAGCGCGAAACCGAAAACCAATTGCGAAGGCAGAAAGCAGCTCAAACAGTTCACATTCAAGTGACAGCGATGCTGATTCTACCAATGATCCTCAAATAAACGAGCGGCTCGCCAAAGAAATTCAGAAAGAGTTCTGGTTTCGTTTGCGCCAGCTTCCCAGTAAAATAACTCGCTCCGTTGGGCCAGTTGCGTTGTGCCGTGAGTAGCATTTCGTTGTCGAAGCTGATTTCGATCCTTACCTCCGTGCCAGTATTATACTTGTGGAGTGTGCTCATTTACACGAACCGCTATGGTGCGATTCTGATCTAACTTCTCAACATAAACTACAGCTCATTGGCGCTCATCTATAGGGCCTCTTGGATACTGGTCCGCTTTTATATCGCGCTCGACGGAATATAGGAGACAATTCACGGACACGCCCCTCGCCCGTAAACTCGGTCTTGATTCTCCAGCCCTCAATCCATACAGCCTATGGCGTGGCGTTGTCGTTATTTCACTTTCGACAAGTTTCACGTACATAAGGTGCATCTCTCCGCCTTTTTTATCTACTTGTTCCATTTCTGACCTAAAACGTTATCATAGTATAGCATTTCTGGCCTTGCGTCACGAATTATTCCACTGGAAACCGGAGATGTTGGAAGAATATCTTCTCCGAGCCAAAGCCACTTTCTTGGGCCGGGTAGTTCCTCAATCTTGGCTTCATACCGTTTTCAACATCTATGAGTCCAAGCACGCAAAGCGAACAAGAGACCGTATTCAAAATAGGGACCATCGCGCGACGGATGATCATCACGAACTTGCCCAAGTTCTCCGAACCGTTCTACGTAATCTGGTGAGTAATAAGCCGCCATTTTGAAAAAGTAGCGAAAGACTAAGTATTCGTTACTCCAGCTTGTATCGACACTCGTCGTCCTAGTTATGTGGCTAGCACTTTTGCAAACTGGTTTCGATTCACACGATATTGTGAAAATGCCTCGAAGCTACGTCCCTCCCGTCCAGGTATGTGATTATTTCTGACTCATTTTCAACCGACTCTATGCCGACCTAGATCTTGACCTGGCACCTCATTGGCGATACTTTCTACTACTTCCCGCACTGCATCGCCCATACTCCCCGTGGGGGAAAGGGTATACACCACAAAGTCCTCCCCCATTTCTTGGCGGAACAGCTGGGCGGATTTCTCCGCAACGCGCATAAAAAGCATCATCGTGGCAAAGCAAATCTGGCTATTGGTTTGTCTCTCGCAACTATCTTTCGATTGTACTTCAGCTCTGAACGTTATTTCAGCTGCATGGTACTGTAGTGTGACAGAACAGATCTTGTTCAACTTGTTTCCCGTACGTATCAATTCCCTTCGACCTCAGAATTCAATCCTGAGTCGGTAGTATTTGATCCTTAGACGATGCTCGGTCCAGTCGTAACACAAATCATCGCAGACAAGACCGGCTATGCGAATATCTGGGGGACACATATAATTACACTGTATATCTGGCTGTTGGCAGGAACCGCGACTTCCGTTCTGGCACACACAGGATTCAGAACGAGCTGGAACGATCCAGGAAAGCATGGTGTGTCTACAGACATTTTACTTATATCTTGTTGTTTTTCTCATTTCTGCTTCGAACGCAATAGACGAACACCACGAATATGCGTTCGGTTCAAATGCGGTCAACTTCGGAACGGCAGGTTTTTGGGACACTGTGCTGGGGACCAAGGGTACAAAGTATATCACAGGGGCGAAGGAGTGGCGGGCGCAGCGGGAGAGGCAGGCGGCGCTCCGTATTGCATCACAACGGAGCGGGATACCGTTGACGAGGGCGCAGGAACTAGTAGTCGAGCAGCCGATGGTGGATTACGAGTGGATTGATACTCGGGTGGAGGATTAGGCTGCGATCATTGAAATAAATGAGATGGCTTGAAGGTACTCTTGACTAAGCCTATTGCCCGAGATTATTTGAGAAGCTGAAGTTGTTGTTTGAATTTCGTGGAACGGTGTCAGGATATATTTGGGCTCAGCCCGTTGAGAATTACATGAGTTGAGTACAGTACAAAGAGAGATGCATGAGTGATGGTGCACTAGTATATCTAGCGCAAATTACAGATACGTCAGTAAAAGTGAACAAAATGCAAGCTGCCCCGATCAGGATGTCAGCATAGATCCTCCTTCCCAATCACTTCAACGCAAACTGCGTTCGCGAGCGAAAACCTAAACCTCAGACCTCGGAACGCGTGGAAGTTGGTACGCGAATCGCGACCCACTGCTGTTTCCCTGGACGAACTCTGAGTCCCTGGGAACCGTCTCGTACAATTGGGTAGCGTAGGTCCCAAGCTCCCAAGGCTGCGCGTCATCGTCCTCGGAATCTTCACACTCGTCCGAGAACCACAGCTGTTCGAGAAACGGAACCGCCCCGTATACCTCATCCTCAAATTTGATATCCCGAGCCGCCGCACCGCAGCTCGCTTCAGCTTTCTCCCCGTTGAGAATCATCAAGAGCTTGTCTGAATCGAAATCATCGTCAAATTCAATTCCCTTCTCGAGCGCGTCGAGCCCCGCGCGCGCCTCCGCGCTGAGGACGTCGAAGACCCAGGAAGGAGCGTCGTATGTGATCTGAACGGGGGATGCGGGGCAATTGAGGATATCGAGAAGTTCGCTTGAGGCTTCCGGAGCATATTGTTCGCCAGTTGCGATGGCGGTAAGCTGATACTGAGCTTGGGGACTGAGCACCTCGTCCATCCATGAAGGTGAAGCGGAGCTAGCGCTGGTGCGGGAGGAGGGGCGCGACTCGGACGCGCAGGAGGACATACTCGTCGCTGAGTAAGAGGAGGTGGACTGCGAGCTGCTGAAGAGCGAGTTGTTGGATGCGGAGGAAGGGCTGCTGGAAGCAATGGACGGGGTGGGCGAGCTGTTCTCTGCCTGCAAAGTGCGAGCGGGCCACTTGCCACCCAACGCATGGGTGACAAACTCCTTGAGTTGTCTGTTTCTGACGTCGACAGAGGTGCTGGACTTTGCGCGGCGGATGTCGATGAGGTTGGTGGCATCGAAGAACCTGCCAGACGGACGCATTTGCGACGAGGAACCCATGCCGATTACTTTGAGTAAATGCTCGTGAATATGACTGAGATCATTGAAAGCGTAGACAGCTCACCGAATATGAGCTTCGATCCGACGAAAACACTATCCTACTAGTTCAAGAGAATTGTGCGTGGAGTGTGGGATGGACAACGACGAGGCTCAGTGCCACTCTACGATTCGACCAAAGAATCGAGTGATAGCGGAAAGGGCAGTGGATGAATCGTCAGGACACGGGGGAGTTGGCTTCAGTCAACGAACTGCTGAGAGATAGATGCTTCGAGCGTTCCGCCTTACAGTCAAGGACAGCAGTGGAGAGAGGAAAGAGAGTTGGCTGCACGTGAGCCCGCTTTGACGAATTTAAGGGATTGAGTTGACAAAGAAACCTTTATGCTGCCTAATTTGGAAATGGCTACTACGGCAGCGCTTGCTGGAAATCGTTGCAGCCTATTTAGGTTTAAATATATGGCCAGTATCACTCCAGTAACTTGCGACGGCGACGAGAGATAAGCGACGCCACATTTCAGGGCAAAACTACAGCAGAAGTTTGACGGTGCGATGCTACCGGTTGATGTCGTCATGTTTCCGTTCGACGCGCACAGTATTTTCTGGGACGAAACTTGGGAGTCGCGAAATCCTTTGCTTGAGTCAAGAAGCCTGGCCGATCATTTTGGAAGGGATATTCGAAGTGGATACCATGCATCACAGCCTTGAAGTCGAGCTGCAAAAACAATACGCCGGAACACTTTGTAGAGGTTTCACAATTGCTAGCATTCGGAGTTGGCGAAACCTTCAAGGGGAGCTAGTAATATTTTAGCAGTAGCGACGCTTTGCATAACCTGGCTACGAGCGGAGCTGGAATGAAGCGAGAAAAGCCTTTGAACTCGAAGTTTCAAAGATAATTCGCCGACAATAGCAGCAATGGCCGCGAGTGCGAAGAGCAAAGACATTGAGCCTGGATGTAAAGAGACAAAGAGAAGTGACTTCGGCTTTTGCCGAATATTTTGACAAGCGGTTACTTCCATAACCGGGACCGGGATGATGCGCTTAGATCGTTACCATGACGCTGCGACGAGGCAAACTCGTTCTCCCATTTCTCCTTCACTTTCACGAAAGGCAGCAATGCTCGGTCTACAAGGCGTCTGGATATGAGACTCGTGGTCAACATCTACTGTATCGTTTCGAAAGCCAGCCTCTTCCCCCGACGAGCTGTGTCTGTGAGGCTTGCCAACTTGAAGCGAACGCTAAACCAACTCTCTGAGCCTCCGTCGCTTGGGATGCCTTATTAGCGGCCGAACAGGCAGCCCCGGCTATTCCTTGGTCACATACCCATCGTGGATTCTGCCCGACTCGGACACAGCCAACGCCTTGTTGCAGTCCGCCATCCGATTCAGATGGCAGCTCCCAGGGATTTGTACACGTATTCTTCAAAAATTCTGCATATTATAATGGAGACGATGCTTTCCTGAATGCGATCCGTGCTGCGTGCGCGAGCGGCCAATCCGTTCGGGTGCGGCTGACCAGTTCGTTAATGTTATCACAGACGAGAGAGCGCGTGCGGAGACCCTGGCAGATTCGGAAACAACTATTAGTATTGACCTGCTGGATTCACTACTGCGGAGTCTGACTGCTCGCGAACTCTAAACTGCGGGAAGATATGTGTGTTAATGGCTCCGACAACCATAATGCAAGCCGGTAGTCACCAATTGGCAAGTCTTCTCGCGTTCAATACCGTTCTGTCCTTGCAGGTATTCAGTGCCTACAAATTTCCGATACATAATACTCACACATTGCGGCTGTCTGCAGTGGATGTGTAATGCGCTGTCGCGGCGCTTAAGAGTATATTCAACGACGGTCAACTTGAAAAGAGATAGCGAAGGTAGATCCGGCTTTCTTATCTGCAAAACAAATTCAAACGTTCACAAAAAAGCGGGGTAGAAGCAGGAGTACGTTGTCCTTTAAATTGAAAGGTGGATTCTGGGGCGACTTCTTGTGGGACTGCGGCATAAATTTGCCCCTTCCTTCCATTGGTCGGCTTCAGTTTGAGACGCCTTACATGGACCCACAGCATTCATTTAAAGCGAAGGGTGTCTCGTTTCAACACCGAGGTTTTTCCGCCTTTCTCGAATTGCACAGTAAACTACCATGTCTCTCGTCTCCAACACCGCCTACGCCCTCAGCGTTCAAGACAAAGAGCATTTCCTAACCCACGGCTTCGTCCACCTCAAGAACTGCTTCTCCCGCAAGGCCTCTGACGCGTTCAGTAAAGACGTCTGGACTCGTCTCGGGATGTCGCCTACAGATAAATCGACCTGGCATACCGAGCGCACGAATATGCCTGCCCATGGCACCGTACTCGTCTCTGAATTCGCGCCGAAGGCGTGGAGCGCCATCTGCGAGCTCGTTGGCGGGGAGGAGAAGGTTACCGACGAGACGAAGTCGTGGGGCGATAACTTTATTGTTAATCTCGGCAAGGAGGGGGAGGGGCAGATTCCGTTTAGGGGGGTGGATGGCTGGCATGTGGATGGGGATTTCTTTTTGCATTTCTTGGACTCGCCGGAGCAGGCGCTTCTCGTCATTCCTCTCTTCAGTGATATTGGTCCTGGGGGTGGAGGTACGGCGATTTGCACTGACGGGATCGGCGTCGTTGCGAAGTATCTGGTAGGGATTTTCTTTTTTCTGCGTGGGGTGGCGTACAGATATTGACGAGTCGGTCCATAGCACGAGAATCCCAACGGCGTGACGCCTTCGATGCAGCCTCGCGGTACTCCCGAGCCAGCTAAAGGCAGCCCTGAGCGGCTCGCATTCTACAGGTCAATCGTGCAGAGCCAGGATCTCGCCTCCGACGCCAGCTTCCATGAGATGACAGGCGAACTCGGCGACGTGTTCTTGCTGCATCCTCTTATGCTGCACTCCGCTACGAGGAATGCGACTCGCGTGCCAAGAATTATTACGAATCCTAAAGTGTCGGTGAAGGAGCCGTTCAACTTTAGTGTCGGTGCTGGCGGCGATGGGGGGAAGGGTTTTAGTTTGGTTGAGCAGAAGACGCTTAAGGTGCTGGGACGCCCTGGGGGCTTGGATGGTTGGAAGATCGATGGCGAGCGGGAGATGATCACGCCCATGAGGATCAAGATTATGGCGGACATGAAGGAAAGAGAACGCGAGCGACTTGCGAGGAAGGCGAATTAGTCCGTTAGATGGAGTATCTTGTATAGTTTTTCTTGACGAGCGCCAATTATCTGAATTTCTGTATTTCTGTGCCTATGTCTTCCTCCGTCTCAGCATGCGAGTTATGATCAGACTCAGCCCCAGATGCACTCGGAGTATCATCAAGTTTCCTCAGACCAAGATGAAGATTTTTTCTCTTCTGCCGTGTTTTTTTTTCGTGGACGGGATATAACGTGCTGCCATGAGAAAAGTCAGAGATCTTACCAAGATCTTACTGGTTTTGACTCGGATTTTAGCATACGAAGCCCATAAGAGTCGAATAGCCAAAGGCACGTAACTGTTAATACGCGTAGGGTCCAGACAAACAAGAAGAACAATCTGGTTTGGAGCAAGGTGGTTTGCGATCAGACAAGTTCCCAAAAGGGAATTCTTGCTTTGTCCTCCTCCTCATCGTCGCAGTTTCGGAGACTCTGGCTGTTCGCAGACATCTGACCATCCCGGAAGCTCACCGCTGCTACTTCAGGTACTTTATGAGCTTGAACGGCTGTAGTCCCCTCCCATGCGAACTCTGGAGTCCAAGAAAGAATCTATTGAATCCCGTCTTTGACGGTCTGCCGTGTTGCTCATCTCCCCGGCTCGTCCTCCTCTTCCGAATACGAAGCAACTGTCTCTCTGAAGGGCAGTAAACTGGAGACTATAAACGAGGCAAAGTGCATTCGATCGAAATAGAATAACTTGCGAGTCAGCGAGAGAACATCTCTCAGGGCGCATGCTGTACGATGCTACTCAAGAAACTCTCAGAGAGGCCCACGTTTCCCTTCCTTCGACGTCCTCCTACGCCCACAATCCTCGTGGCTACACTCGCGAGATCCCCACTGGACGAGACAATCGCTGAGCAAGTGGCGACGTACATCGACGTCGCAGACACGGATCCCATGGCCAACTGGTGACCATCCCGAGGTAGGAGGAGCTCTCATGGACCTCGTCTACGACATGGGTCTGTTCCCCCTGGACTATGTACACTGGATGGCAGTGGATTCTCGCCGCCATCTTTGCTGGGAGTAGCAAAATCGCCATAAAAGGAAGTCCGACGCCGATACCAGTCATACCACGCGCTTGGACGGTTTGGAGGCTTTATATGCGAACCATCAGTCTCGGCAGGGTTTCCATTGTCTTCACCTCGCGTGAATGGGGCTTTGGCCTCATTGAAGGGTGGAGGAGGCACAATTGGGGAGAACAATAGGATGCCGTAATGGATTCACACGCCATTGTTCTCTCGTCTTTTGTACTCTTTTCGTCAACAATGGCCTCGAAAGTCCTTATAAACCCCAGCTCAATGCGACGCCACTTGCCTCGATACCTCACTCACTCTCCGTCTCTGATTCATAACGACCTGCGATAGCTTTTAACGACATTCAAGTACATCATGAGCCGTGCGTGTTTCTCGCTCCCTCAACTAAATCTTACTGACGCGACTTGAATCAACAGTCTCTTCTTATCTAAAACGCCAATCCCGCGTCTTCCGCCGAAACAGCACTCTATCGGGTCTCGGCAGCATCACCGAGGAGGAGTCCTCTTCGTCATCTTCCAACGAACTCGACACGAAACCCAAGAAAAAGAACAGCACCAAAGCAAAACGCCGCCTCGGTGTCTCGGACCTCACCATCCCCCACTCCTCCCCGCTCTTCACCGCCGTCCAGGGCTCGCCTGATCAACCGCAATTTGATCTGGACTTGGACGAGGAGTGGCGCCTGCGCGTCGACGATGACGAAACGACATTCTTCGACTTCCCCCGCCCACCCGCGCCAGTCCCCTTTTCCGACAGCTCCAGCAGCTCAGGTTCAAGTAGCGGGTCCGCGAGTCCCGTGTCAAGCGGGATGCCGACGACGCCTACGCCTTCCCCTGTGGCCGATGAGTCGTACTTCTCGGGGAAACTGGTGCGATGCAAGACCATCAAACCGTTGACGATAAACAAACGATCCGTTTCGCCCTTACCTCTCGCTCCATCTTCCTCCTCATCGCCCCCTTCTTCCATCGCCTCTTCCCCTTCATCTTCAATCAGCAAAGAGGCAGACGACGAGCTCGAATCCGACGACGAATTCTACACCGCCCACGCAAGCGGGTACATCACCCTCTGCCCGCCCCTCCCGCCTTCCTTCCCTGCCATGCCTTACACCCCCGCCGCTTCCACGTCCACCGCACGCGCCATCCGCCGCGAATCCGCCGTCATCCCCCTCCCGCCCATTCTCACCTCCTCCTCTTCCTCTTCATCCCTCTCCACCATCTTGCCTTCCCCCAAATCAAGCCTATACGCAAGCCCCCGCCCCCCACCACGCACACCCGTCCCCACCGACGCCTTGAGCGGGGATTATTCCGGGTATGCATATGAGTTTGAGGGAGGTGAGTTATTATTTTCTTTCCTTCTCTTGTAAACATGAAACTGATCTTTACTTGTGTAGCTTCCCCGACATCGGCGTTCTCCTCCCGCCCCTCGCCCATGCCCTCACCCACCCCGTCCACCTCGACTTCTCAAACCGCCCGCCTCGCCTCCCTCCTCTCCCCGCCCCCTTCGCGCCAGCCCGCCGTCCCCTCCGATGTCGAGGACGACGACGACGCGTGGGTCGAGGAGGGCTCGTCGCATTCGCATTCACACTCGGACTTCGACTTCAACGACGACCTCGAGTACCTCGAGCCGCGGGTGATTTACGGCGACGACGAGTTCGACGACATCGCCCTCTCCCCATGTCCGCAATCCCGCTCGTGTTCCGGCGCCTCGGGCGTGGGTATCGCGGGCGGAGTCGAGGGACGCGCGAAGCGGATGTCGATCTATAGGGATAATCTTAACGTCGATGAGTTGCCATTGCCGCCATATCGTGGGTGGCATCATCCTGCCTCCACTTCCCCCGCAGCCCCAACACCGGTCCTCCGTTCGCGCTGGTCCTCGTCTACGCTGTCTTCCGTGCGTTCCGCACACGCCCGGTCCCCAACCTCTCCGTTGGCGAAGGGCTTTGCCTTGAGGCGGTACTTCCACGGGGCTTCCTCGTCAAGTCCCAAGGCGAAGAGGCGGGAACAGGCGAAGAAGATGAAGACGAAGCCGAAACCGATGGGGAGCGCCACCATCCTCTCACCTACCTCGTCGAAGAAAAGCGGGAGTAAAAAGCGGTTGACGGTGGAGGATGTTTTGATTATCCGGCCCCAGCCCGAACTTCCGGCGTTGGCATCAGCGTGTCTGACCCCTGCATCGGCGCAGTGGGCGACGTACCCTTCCACGCCGTCCCCGTCCCCCAAGAAGCAGCCGTTCCTGTCGCTCGCGCCGGCTCCCAGTAATGCGCATTTGCGGAGCGTTAGCGCGTCGTCCTCGGCTCCAGGGGAGAGGGAGACGGCATTGTACACTGCGTATCGGACGCAGCGGAGTCCGAGGCGGAGAGCGTCGAATGCGAGTTGTAGGAGTGCGGGGACGGAGAGTAGTGGGTGGTCGTATTCCACCTCTTCTTCTTCGTCTTCCTCTGCATCACCTTCCCCCAGTCCGAGGAGAGCGGGGAGCGATTCGGGGTGTAGCGATGTGAGCGAGGGGGGTGAGGGGTTGAGGAGGAAGCCGATTCCTGTGGAGATGTTTATTCGCTGATTTCGCTCTTTCTTGTGTTTTTCTTTCTTTTTTGCTCCATTTTTTGTATCTCCTCTTGACCACCCGCATACGCTCCTTACTTCGATGATACCTGAGACTCGAAAGATAATATTACTGTACTACTGTAGCCTTAGCTTTATTGTACCAGAAACGCAAACACTCGTTGTAGCCCTAGAATTGGAATGAATACAAATATCTGTGTAATTGTGCACTCGACTCTGCTAGTACTTACCCTAAGGCTGTGTGACCTGGACGCTCGCCCAGGCTGGGAGAGAGAAGAAAGAAATGCCGCAGGAAGGAGGAGGAGAAGGGTAATGCGAAGTGTTTTTTTTTGGGATGTCTGCTGCTTGGAACGCATCGTCCTCTGCATTGAAATGCAATTTCGTGCCAGCGTCTTGCATATCTCTCTGTGACTTTGAATGATTCTTCAAATTTTTGAATATCTTAGGACACTACAGCCGAACGACTATGAATTTACTAGATATCTAGGATCCTGGTTCTCCCCGTCACCCGCCGAGTGCGCGCCTCAGGAAGAGAGGGAACATTTTCGTCGAGGTCATCTTCTTCAATGAAACGCTACTGACTAACCAAAGAAAGATCCTGCCCAATTCCTGCCGCATTCACTAGGGAAAAGGGTCGGCAAAGTGTGCGGAATGTTAGATAATTCTAATGCACTCACGCTTAGCTTTCATTTCGACCAGGCGCGCGTGGACTCTGCTGCCGATGTACGACGGGAGACGCTTTTCCTGTCCATAAGGATGAGACCGGAATTATCAAGCGAGGCACAAGAAACAAAAGCTCACAAAGCCCAACTGGAGCTCGGATTCTGAGTGGAAAATCGAGTCTAATAGAGGCAGGAGATTCGAATGACGGCTTCGCAGGGGATTCGAAGGAGGATGTCCTGAAGCTTGTCTGTGGCGTTTGAGAGCACGCTCCGCACGGGCGAGAAGAATGTAGTTCGCTACGAAGGGGGTATCCCCGTTGACGCGATCGTAGTGCCAGTTCATACGCTCGTTGTTGACCCTGCATCGATAAGCCATACGAAGCTCCTTGATAAAAACTTGGGCCCCTCCCCATCTCAATTCATTCGTCAATATACCGCTGGGCGAGTCTTGATCTGAATCGTGGCTCACTCGGGCATACTCAGTAGGTCGCGAAAGACTTGCGCTAGAGTGGATCGGTGCTCATCTGATACCTCAGAGATGGCGAGAATCGCGTCTAATCCGGGGGGAACCGGGAGGTCCATTTCGTAGTCGTATGTGAGCTCCATGGGAGCTCCTCCTACTAGAGGCGGCCGCCAGTTGGCCATGGGCTCCGTGACTGCGGCGTCGATGTACGTCGCCACTTGCTCAGCGATTGTCTCGTACAGCGGGGAACTCGGGAGTGTAGCCATTAGGATGGTGGGCGTAGGAGGAAGGGAAAGGCGGGCCTGCATGTAAGCCTTTTAAATAGCATCGTACGGCAGGCAGCCTGAGAGACATTCTCTCGCTGAATCGCAAGTCATTCTAGCTTTTCGATCCAATGCTCTTTACCTCGTTTATAGTATTCCGTTTACTGCCCGTCACGACGGTTGCTTGTCTTGTTTCGTATTCGGAAGACTCGGAGGAGGACGAGAAATGAGGGTGCATAACAGAGTTTTCTTCATGGTGGTATATCGGTCACGACTGTTGGCAGGCAGATACAACATATGTTCAAGGGCCCTTCTCCGAGTTTCAGAACTTGCGAGCCGCGAGCGGAAAATTCAAGGAAACTTGAAGTTTTTCAAAATTGAAGGAAACAACACATAGTTTTGATGAAAAACATTGGTCCCATTGGCGCCCGGAATTGTGTGGTAGATATGGGTAGCCTTAAACGTCCTGTGAGCGTATGTAGGAGCAGCGCGAACAGAGCTCATGAGGGATGAGAAAAAGATTTGCCATCAAATTTCGGTCCCAAACGGGTTGACCTCCTTCTTTGAGTCTTCCGTCTTGCTTCCGTCGCAAACCCATGTCGCTCGCTGCTCTACGTGTTCAAGAGACCGTTGCTTCTGACTACGTTGCGGAGCCACGTAGGCGATAACTGGACCCCGCGTCTAAGCCGCCTCAAGGCTCAAAATTGTGTCGGTTTTTCTTTCAGAAGAACGGCGCGTTGGCAGTAACGTGTCGTTGCGAGACTCGTTGAAGCAGCTCTCAGCGTACTCTTTTATAGAGCCTTACGACTTTCTTTGGCTGCGGAGAATGTCTGGTCTTTGAGGCGCCGTCAGCAACCTGAAGCTCCCTGTACAATTGCGCGTTTTCTTATCAATCTGGACGCCATAGCTTAGCTATACTTGGATGCGCGTGCCATGCTCAGGGTGCATGCAAACTATATCCCATTGGGTGAAGGTATGAGTCTGTTCTGTCTTATATCACCCCCCTCATATCTTTCATGTCAGCTCCGTAGACCCTCGACTGGTCGCTCGATTACGTTCGCTGTTCTCAAGGCTCCTCATGCATGTTTGGCGACTGGTACTTTACGCGGCACATGCCCGAGTGTCGCGATACATGGTACTCGTCCCCCTCCCCTATCGCTGTCGTCTCTTAATCTGATTCACTCAAGTGCAGATGTAGGTTAGGCTGCACAGATCGATGCGCCTCATGGGTACAATTCTAGCAGAATCCTTCCGCTCAAATGCCTAACCCAACAAACTCATGATATATATCGATTGGATTTTGCGGGAATAGTCTCAAGTACGGTTCTTCCCTTTGATTCCTCCCTTGACATTGAAATTTGAATCGCAATTCAGAAACAAGCGTCATGCCGCTGTATCCAAAAATTGTTTCCTTGTGCTGCGAATGTGGCCCCGCGACGACGATCACGTATGAGTGACGCACGGCAACCTGTTGGCCAAAGCGTCCTTGACCAGTGTTGTCGTCAATTTGCCTCTGGCTCAAAGAGGACAAAGCGCGCTCACGTGCCTTCACCTTGTTTCCTCTTCACTCTTCTGACCACTACGACCATCATCCGAACACCACCTCCCAACTCCCTCCACGCGCTACCTTTCAAAGGAGACGACTTTACCCTCCCACCGCGTCCCCTTCAATCTCAAAAACTTATCTCTCCCTCAATTCTCGCAGTGGTCATCTCACACGCGTGTGCCACTTCGCGTCTTCTCCCTCCTCCTTCGCGTTTTGGGGCCCGTACCAGTGCCTCTTTGACCTTTTATTATTGTGAGTCTCCTTCCTTGACGCCGTTGTCCGTGCCACTGACCAACCTCCCGAACGCAGTCTACCTCGAATACAATGTCAGACGCCCCTTCCTGTCGCCTTCCCCGAGGAATGGAGCGTCTGATGAATCCGACCGACCTCACGCCCTCACTCGAAAATTGGGTCGCATCCCTCAGGGCGGAGCAACCAAGGAAACGCGGGGTCATGAGCATTGACCAGCTTTTGAATCCGATGCCCACGGAGGATGCAATCTCAGCGGAGCAAGCACAAGACGAATCGTCTACGGAAAAACCGGTGGCACTCGCTTCTGCATCATCCACCTCTCCCAAGCAGCCGACACGTAGGGCGCTTTCAGCCATCACCGACCCTTCTCAGCTCCCCAAAAGCGCATGGCTCCCCGGACCCCTTAGTTTCACCATACCCCCGCAGAATCCCTACAAACCCTACCTCCGCGATGGTCTTGAGGTCGACAGCGAAGCCAATGGTGAGACACCTCAATCACCTTCTACTTACTATGCATCCATTGCTAACAGAACATCTTTGACAGAACGAATAGACCGCCACCTCGAGCGCATTCTCTCGAACCTCCCGCCGATCAGATTCTATAGAGCCTTGGCCCAGCGACCGGCGTGTACTTTGGAGGCGACGAGGAAGACGCCGTCTTTCATGGATGCGTATGAGGTGGAGGATGTTCCTTCTACATCTGCAACTGCGGTGGCTGCGGGGGTGTGGTACCCCTCTGGTGCGGTTCATGGGTGGGATGCATTGGATGATGGTGATGAAGCTACTGGAGCTGGAGACGCGGAAAACGAGGACCCAAATGTCGCATCGTCGAATGGGATGCCCTGGCTTCTCGACGACGTATCTGTGGCTGCCGCTTCCTGACTCGAAATAACGACAGTGGTGGAAGCGGAAGGGTCGGGCTTCCGGCGTGCGGAGGAGATAGAGTATGCATCTCAAGGTCGTCAGTCAGGCGCTGGCCCAGCTGGGGCGTCTTCGAGCTTGAGATGCAGAGGTCGATGACTGGGTACGGTCTTTACGAGCACCATGCGCATGCACCAGCGGACTTGAGGACTGCCAGTCGAGCGAGATGCATTCTCTGGGTGTGAGGGCACCATAACTCTTGGTGCACTGGTTAATGGTATTCATTATCATTGCGGACTAGTAAGATGCGGTTTTTCTTTTCTTGGAATACATACTGTAATCTGGTGCCTGTCTGTCTTAGCTAACTGGTGATACGAACTTAATATTTCGATCGCTCAGACTGTTCCGCCCCCGACTCACAATCTTGCCCCCCAGGGATCCGACTCGTGGATTTCCTCAGAACGCGAGTGCCTCAGAAATGGTGGATTTGAGATTGTCGGTGGTTTCTCTGAGAAAGATTTCGAAAGTCAAAACATGGAAATCATGATCTAGATGTTGCAAGAAGAGACAAAAATGAAAATTCCTTTCAAGTTGACTGCTCTAATATCCGGTCAAACCAAATCATCTCCTTCAACTCCGGCTCCAACTTCAAACCCATTCTCACAACTCGATCGCCGTCAAACGCAAACTCAGCGTCCATTTCCCAATCTCCGCCTTCGAGCCAATAGCTCAGATGAGCCATGAATTTGGTCTGCCCCGAGATGTGCTCGAAGGTGGCCGTGAATCCAAATGAACGAGTGGTCGTGTCAATGAAGAGCTTGTCGTTTTTGATTTCGACTACCATGGTGTGGTAGCCTCGGTTCTCGTATGTGCCGGTGTACGCGGTTTGTGGTGTTGTCAGCGGTTGTGGGTCCTTCGGCTGAGACTCAGGAGACTCGTCTTCTTCGTCTTCTGTGTCCGAGTCCGAGTCTGAAGAATCAGCGTCTGCGGTATCTTGTCTTCGATTAGCAGAATCACTAACATTCAGAGATAAACCTCACCCTTGGTCGACTCTTTTTCTTTCTTGGGGTGTGTTTCTCTCTTATACTTCCGCTCTGCCTGCGGGATACCCAAAGCCTCGTCGACCAACCCCCTGCTCAATATCGCTGCCACACCGTGAACTCCATTCGAATTCCCAGACATGGCAGCACCGAAATTGAGCTCCGGGAGGAAAAAGAATCTACTCTGGAACCCGGGATTCGACCCTCCATGCTCGATGACCTGAAACCCTCGATAATAGTAGATCTCAAGCCCTGCGGCATATATGGTGGGCGAGGTATATGGCCGAGTGTGCCGGCCATTCGGGTGGACGAAGGTGCGCATCCGAACGAGACCGCGATAGACGCTTTCGGTAATGGGGTCCTGGCGATTTATCAACGCCTGCACCCATTTGATGAAGTCGTCGACGCTGGAAACGATGCGAGCGGCGCCAGCCGCCTCCGGGGCGTCCGGGTTGGTGATGGTGCGGTATGATCCCGTATCTTCGTCCCAAGAGTGTCCCATCGCAAGGCGCTCGCCAAATCCACGCTCGCGGGCCTGAGCGGGCTGAAGGCTCGTCGAATCCATGCCCAGGGGCCGGAAGATTCGCTCTTGAAGGAAGTCCGAGAAAGATTGCTGCGTTACGACTTGAATGAGGTGTACCGCGACGGTGAACATCATGTTATTATAGATGTACTTCGAGCGCAAGGGCGCCGCCACAGGAAGGTTACGCAAATTGCGAGTGATGGAGCGCGGGGTGTCAGGATGCTCGGCGCGTGGACCCATGTAGGAGGGGTCATGACGAGGCATGCCTGTCCGATGGCTCAGAATGTCGTCCACCGTTACCTGGTTTGTGTATGTCTCATCGGGGAGAATGAAGTCTTCGGGGAGCAGGTGCGACACAACGGCGTCGTACTTCACCCGCGGGTAATTCTTGTCGTCTACCAGCAATCCGACTGCCGCAGCTGTGAAAGATTTGGAGCAAGACGCGATATCCACGAGCGTGTCGGTGGTGAATGGTATTGGAGGATCAAGAGAGGCGTGCCCATATCCCGCCGACTTCACTTCGTTGCCCCGCGTAATAGCAATAGCAAAGCCAGGGACATGGTGCTGTTTCATCAAGTCCTCGACACGAGCAGCAAAAGTGGGTGAATCGGATGAGAGGTCCATTGCTGAGTTTCAATGCCTACGCAGAAGACAGTGCTCTATTTATCGGGAATTCAGATAGTGATTCACTGAGAAGAAGAGACGGAGCTTTGTACAGTGGGTGTCGGAGCCGACTGCACTTGCAGCAACATCGTGGTCCACTCGCAAGCGTAGCACTGCACTTGGCCGACGGCGAACAGCGTCAGCCCCACAAACGATGTCGAGCCTCGGGGCCGTCTGTGCAGGTCTGTACACTGCAATGCAAATCTCTGCAGTTTGAGTGATTCGCATTGCAGCGTACAGAGCCCTACATGATTCACATGTACCCACGATCCCCGCGGTTCTGAAATCGGATGCCCGCATACAACGCCCCCTGGCGATACACTCAAGCCTGTCCTACCCATCTCGATGTCGAGTAATCTTGCGTAGTCTGGTGCATTTAGCATTGCGTGGCGGCTAGGGAGATATAACTAGCTCACATTTTTCTCCTTTCGCCCTCATCGTCCATCTGTTGGAGGCACTCGTGCGCGAGCTCGACTACATCGTTGTCGATCTCCTCCTGCGTCGGACACTGGGCGATCCTCTCAATCTCGCCCCTGGCCTTATCTATCATCGGTGGTGGTGCGGCTTGATGAAGAAATCTCAGGAGGGAGAGCTCCCACCAGCCGTCTTCGCCCTTCCGCAGCTCATCCCGGATGGGATCTATAGTGAGCTCAGGGAAACGCTCCAGCTGGCGCCAACAACCTTCGTACGGGGGCCAGTTCGAATCCTGCAACCATTCGAGTAAGCCGGGGACGTGAGGTCGCATGTCGTCTGCAGTTTGGACTAGTATTTCGAGGCTCTGCAGGGCGAGGTCGTCTGCCTTATGAGCGGGAACCCATGCCTGCGTCGCATCTAGAAAGCGCAGAAGTTCCGAGCTGCGCCGGGATATCGCGGCTGTCTGTTCTCCGTTGGATTGAGAGTGACAACGAGACAGGTGTATGAGCGCATCGCGATACACCTCCGTGTCTTCACGGGGAAGAAAGCCGAGTATTTGATGCAGAATGATGTACTGCAGCGTAGAAGCTTGGGGATCAACCAGTATAGAGTGTATTTCCGATATGAGCTGGTCTTCAACCGGGGAGGGGGGATTGGTAGTAGACAACCGCGAGATGAAAAGACCAGCTAATTCTTGCTTGAGGTACCACGGCCAATCGCTACCGCGCCAATCGAGATACAGGAGAAGCCAGGGCACATTGCAGATGAAGTCAGAGGGCGAGAGGTTCTCGATAGCAGAGATATTGTCGTCTTTCTTGACGATCGCTGTGTAACTGCTCGCAACAAGCAGTTGTTGCAGTTGTTTGTCGAACTCGAGATTGGTTTGGGAAACGGCGGCCATTTAGTGAACTCAAAGATTCTCTCGAGCCTTCAAATCCGCTGCCGAAGAACTGAGACGGAGGCAACACACCAGACGTGCTTGGATTAAATGGAGGCAAATGGAGGGAGACAGGGTCACGTAACACAGTCACACATTCCAGTTTGACCACCACCTTGCATCCAAGAACTACCGATTAGCGGTCAATATCTATAGCCTTATCCGCCAGCGACGTTCGGCGCTCGAAGCAGATACGTCGTTTGACATAACATAGGCGACTTCCAGAACCTCGCCATCGCACATTGAAATGGGTGAAGGGCACCGATTCTCTCGTCGATGAACATTGAAGCGTATCGGCTTTCCGCAAAAACTTAAACTTCACGAGCTTCCCCAGTCTCCTACCCAGCCTCACTTTCGAGTGTTGGGGAGTCACTGAGGGAGTAGATACACTGTAAATTCACTATGTGTAATACTGACTGACAAATTTGATCTTATTACTCCCGAACTTCAAACCCCCAACACTCTCCAGGGCAGATAACTCTGACATGTCATGCTGTAAAATCACCCACGTCTTTCCCATCTAAATTCTCACAGCCCGCCGCCGTAGTACCTACCGCCCGCTGCACCAGCCATCCTTCGCAGGAGAATCTGCCCGCCCAGCACCCGCCTTAACTGTCAACGCCTTGCAGAAGAACCTAGCCGCCTAGCACCCATCCTCTCAAGTATGCCTGCGGCCGGATTTCGCCGTGAGGAAGCATGTCCATGCAAGATGTCGGCTGGAGGCTCAGTAGACTGCAGGAAGCCCCAGCAGCTACATCTGTCTGCACACTGGGTGAGTGTATGACAAACGTCTCAGGCCGCAGAGAGTGTGGGCAGGTAGATCGTGCCGCCCCGTTGTGTTTTACAACCTGCAGGACGTTCTCGCCGCAAGGCACATGTGCAGGTGGATTCCGCCGCCCCTTGCTGTCTCTCATCCGGCGGATGTTTCAGGCCGCAGAGACTGTGCGCGGGAAGATCACGCCGCCACTTTGTGCGTCTCAATGGGCGGGAGATACTAACCGTAGGGCTCCTGCGCGGGTAGATTCCGCCGCCCGTTGCGGTTTGTCGTTCAGCGGTAACTTCCAGCCGCAGAGAGTGTTGGCGGGTAGATCGTGCCGCCCCATTGTGCTTTACAATGGGCGGGACGTTCTCGCCGCAAGGTTGGTGTGCAGATGGATTCTGCCGCCCCTTGCGGTTTCTCATTCGGCGGGTGCTTCTGGCCGCAGAGATTGTGCGCGGGCAGATCGCGCTGCTCAAGGAGAATTATTGCTCGGCAGGCGCTTCGGGCTGCAGGGAGTCTACACGGGAGGATTCCGCCGCTCCTTGTGGTTCACATTCGGCGGGTGTTTCTGGCCGCAGAGATTGTGCGCGGGCAGATCGTGCTGCATCTCGCCACTATTGCAGTTGTTGTCAGTCACTTATGGGCGAGCTAAACAGTGCATGTTTGTGTAAAAAAAACATTAATTCATGTTTCGTATGCGTAAACGATTCCAAATACATAAGAAAACTCTTGAGTAGAGAATAGCTCGTCCTTGCGACATGTAACTAACAGATTTCCGAATGCGACCCAGTCCGCTGTTTCCACATTCACCGGCACTGGAATTGATATAGGAAAGACGGGCATCAACATTGCAATGAGTTTTGAGGAAAGCAGCAGGTGAGCACTTTGTATGCCCAACCGAGTGAAAGTCATCGATGAGAAACTGTGTGTTGGCAAAAAATTCTGGTTCCCGTGTCATGCAGTACGGTCCAAGTGCACAGGCAAAGTCGTAAATCACACGCTTGGGAGCTGTCTCCCACCGAGTCAATAAAGCCGAGAAAACATCGTTTCGACCTTCTCCCTTCGGGATGCAGTGGAACCCGTAGCAGATACTGTGGGTGCACCACACACACATAATACCCCCCGTCAGTCGTCGTTCGCCATACTGGGAGTAAAACTTTGAGCACTTCGCTCCTCGCTTGCCTCCAGCATCGATATTGACATCATGCTTCAGCTTTGGATAATAGGGTCGCTCCCTGATCTTGGGTAAGCCATAACAGCACCCCGTCTGCAACCTTTGATATCAGTCATTGTTCGTGAAACAAACTGACACTTACCTCGGTCCATGGCTTCTCTACGGCAGACTCATCAACCCTCGGCGGCTCAGGACCTTTAATCAGTGAGTTCAAGACAGCTCTGCCACGTTCCAACAAGAACCGGCAGACATCAAGTATTGTATTTGAGAAGGGCTGCTCTCCCCGGGCGCTCTCGTGACTTAGCACTTCATGAAGGGCGGGTATTTCGACCAGGGATGACGCAGAACGAGCATTTGGAGCAGCAATAAAGGCTGCCAGCAGATTGAGGGCAGGCCGATTCGCCATTTGAAGAACTGACTCTTCTGCGCATATCTACATTGCAGATCAGAACTTATTATAATATGCATGATTGAGATGAATTTTACCTGGACAAAAAAACGACGATACACATCTGCTGCCGGCCTATTTTGCATCACAGATTCTTCTCCGAATTTTGCGTCGAAAAGGGCTCCCAATGCGGGGCATGCCCGACTCAGTCCTTCCAACGCTCGGGGGATTGCGTCTAACCGATCTGCCAGTTCTCGCTGACGTTTTGCCGCCGCTCGTTGCACCCTAGTCCCGCGGCGTGCAGCGGCAGGGTCATCGTCGGTATCATCATCATCGTCCTCATTCTCCTCGTCATCTTCATCGCTCGAGGGAACAGCCTGAGCAGATATGGCGCTCCTGATTGCTTGACTTGTCAGCGGCGTCCCGGTGATGACAAGGCGAACAAGTCGCCGAACACTTCGGTTAACAATCAGTTGCTGGGCGGGGAGATATCGAGTCGTGGTACGCTCGATGGAGTCCGGTTGCGAAGTTGTAGGGGGTTCGAGTGTGGGAAGCAAATGTTTTCGGTTGAAGGCCAGTGTCACACCATCCCAAATTGTATTCTGCGGGGAAGGGCCGCAGCGGGGACATGTCATGCTGCCCTCCAAGTACTGTAGTTGCACATAAGCAAACCACACGCTGCGAAACAAGTTTGCTGTCACAAAGGGATGCTTTACACCGCCGGTGTGCAGAGCGTAGCGTCTGGAGAGTACAATGACCCATGCCGAGAAGGGGGTTTCTGAGGATGTGTAAGCTGCGCTGTACTCGTCCAACAAATCGTGCGAGAATAATTGGCGATTGTTATAATTGAAGATTCCCCGCTCGCGGGCATCAGGCCCCACAAAGCGATGTCGACACCGAGCATTAGAGCATGACTGAAGCTCAATCTCAGCCTCCCAGGCTCGAAACAAGCCATAGACCGTGCACCGCATCCTCACGATAGGACGAGCCGGATTGTAAAGAGGGCGTGGGTACGTGCAGGAACAAGAGGAGGTTGCATCCAGACATAGAGTCTCTGGTGCTACCTCTAGCGCAGGTGCTCGTTCGTAGAGTTGCGGGTCGGACGGGAGAACGGCCCATGACGGCGGGGATATGGGTAGATAAGAGACAGCCTTCTGTTCTACTGGGGCACGGCGTTGTCGAGGCACTGCTCGTGGAATTAGTATCTGGCAGCGCAGAATGGATAGCTGGTCATACCGAGGTAATCAATGGTGGACCCATTGTCAGTATATTGGTGGGAAGCCGTCGCATCAACGTGAATGAGTTGCTGGAGCAAATTTCGACACTTGTTGATGTGCGAACATCCGCGGTCGTTTGAGTCCTTCCCACATACCCAGTCACCGCTGCCTATGTCCTCCCCTGTATGTGCAACGATTACACGCCCCGCCAGAGATCTAGAGTTCGAGGAAGGGGCCGAGAAATGATTCAGGAAGACTCCTTCTTGCAACTCTGCGCGCGAAAACAGGACGGCAGTGTTATCTTCTAGTAAGCATACAAAACTTCACATTTCATGCAAGCGGTCATACGGAGAGGGCTTACCATTGGAATTTACCATAGTCGCATCGAATGGGAACATTTCTTCGCCGTAGTCAGTCAAGAATTGTTGATGAACACATGGATTGTCTGGTCGACTGAGGGGGCATTGGCAGGCAGTCACAAGCAAGTCTCCGATGGTCGAGCGTTGGAGGTGGTACCAAGAATTCTGTGTAGGAGAATGATCAAGAAACGGTACGTGAGAGATCAACACGACCTGCCTTTGAAACTTTCTTTTGCGTATCCCAGCCATTCACCACGAAGAGGTCAGTCCGAAGTTGATAAAAAGCACCAGCCTCTTCTTGTATGCTCTCGCAATATTCCGGGTATCCCTGGTCCCTACCGATCTCAGCAGCAGCCTCATTGTCCACACTTTGAACTGGTCGCTCTGGGCTATTCCAAACAGGCTCGCTGCCTGTTGTCAATTCAGCAGCCGCAGAATCCCAAGCTGGTATCTCTTCGTGTACCGGCAGTTCATCAACTCGTCCTGTTTTCCGACGCTGACGCCGCCTTGCATTCTCATTGTCGCGCCGCTTTCGAGTTGGGGTTACAATGGAGAGGGACGAATTCAACACTGGTGTGCTGTCTTGGAGCTGGATTTGAGCTGTAGGGGAAGGAGGGGGAGTATCCAGAGAGATATAAGGTATGTCATCAGCGTCTGTGCTCATCATGTTACTGCAGGCAGATCCCGCCGCCCGCCGCTCTGCAGTCATCCTGGCCTGCACACCGATGTCACGGGATTGCCAGCGCTTGAGTGCATACACCAATGCCACGACACGACCAGGAAGACATTGAGCGCACCTGTTCTCAATGCCCGGTTCCAACGAACCCTTCCCAGTGTGCTCACACTCGCGAAGGCCGAGACTTTCTCAAGCAGCAGAGGAGTCTCCATGAAATGGTCAGTTTTTTTTTTCTACAGCGAGTCCACACCACTCATTCCACCAAATTAGCAGGCATTGGGTGCAAATCCACTTCAATACTGGTCGAACGTGTATCCGACTTCACCGCAGCGGATCCCAAACCAGTCCCCCGCTATCTGGGCAAGCCCCAGCCCCCTCTATGCCGTCACCGTACCCAACCGCCCATCCTTTGTAGGAGTAATTCCGCACATAAGATCAACCTTCTGCAACTAAATTCGACGAAACCCGCAGATCGACCCTCTTTTACTTGCCGCCAGTCAAGATTCCAGCACCTCGTGCCCCGGTGAGTACAGCATGCATTCCTGTGCTCAGAACAATGACCATAGGTCTAGCAACAGAAAATATTTCCGGTCCTTCCAATTCCCCAGTTAGGGTTGCTTCGACTGCTACGTCTGAGGCAGGTTCCGGGTCTACGAGTTCCGCTCAAGGCGAAGATGTGATTAGTAGTAGCGAGAATGACACGTCGTCCGTTTCAGGTCACAGCGGCTCTCGTGTCCGAGTCACCAAGAAAAATCCAATACATGGCCTGGTCGTGGGGGCGATGCGTGGAGGGAGGGCATACGGTACGTGGCCTTTGCTTGCTCCAGTACTCATCTGAATGTCTGTAATAGATATAGTTCGTTCCAAACCTCTGCGTAATCCTATCGCCAGCCAGGCAGAAGCAAGTGCCCGGTTTCTGCGATGTGCTACCGATATCATGGAGCGGGTGCGTGCCCTTCTCTCTGAAATAAATCTAATCTGACGTTTACGAAAGTGCGAGCGCATGTCAAACGAAACTGGATGTTGGCTGTACTTCACAGCTCAGCATCTCTTTGCCCACGCCCCTTTCTTACATTACGCCTCTCCTCGCTTGTTGAAAGAAGGCAAGAAAGACACTGAACAGCTCACTAATCACTTCAACAAGTTGTTCGCCACCCTTATCGCGTTGCGTAATGAAGAAAGCAAGGACATGCACAAACGGCTTCTTTCCGCTGAGGACGACAAGAAGGCCGCGACGGAGGCCTTGGCAGCCGCTCAAGACAGCGAACGCGAGGCCGTTCAACGGGCCCAGAGTAGCGAGCAACAAGTGGAGGCTCAAAGAGAAGAGTTGGAAGCCCACCAGTTGCAAATCGAGGCGCTTAAGGCTCAATTGCGAGTCGCTGAGAGAAAGAGTCGCATTGCTGAATAAGATACACATTGTACGACTTGTAGATATGGCAATAACATTCATATGATTTACTACTCCACTATTTCACTGAACTGCTACAAGTACTCAGGGTTAACGAGCCTCAGTGGTCCTGCTTCTGGAACGCTGGAGAGCGCGGGCGATGGCTTCCGTTTTGTCTCTGTGAGCCTGCTCCCTCCGATCAGCAATCTCAGCAGATTTCTTGAGTCCATGTTTTGCGATGCTCTCACTTATTGTGTTGCGGTCAGATACTAACAAGAAGGAAGCTCGTAATGACTTACTCCATGCGCCGTAACCGTGCTTTAAACGCTATGGTTTTGGCCTGTCTAAGTGATGTCAAAGCGAGCTCGATGAGGTTAGGGGTAATGTCTCTCACTTTGTGCGATACCGTTGGTCTGCAGCCTTACAACGTTCTTTATAGGCTTCCCATTCACCATCTGTTTGTCGGAGCCGTTGTCGACGCCTGAAAGTGTAATTAGCAAATGTAACTGGGTAGTTTTGAGTTCCTGTACGCAGCCATTCGTATTCGAGCTTTCTCTCTTTCTTGGTCCTCATTCCTGAGAATATAAGAATCCTGTGTTCAGATGTTCATATAAGAACACACCTCCAGCGGTACACAGCTGCTGCCCGACGATGGGCATCCATAGCATACTTGGTCTTGATTTGTGCGAGCTCGTCGTCTTCGTCGTCCTCCATGCGAGCCTGAAAATATATGAGCATGAAACACAGTCAGAGGGGGTCTATGGGTCATTACCTATCAGGATATAACAAAATTTCAATCTGGTTGGTGTTTTGGTTTTGCGATGGTAGTGGTAGAAGACAAGATTTGCAAGTGAATCCTAACCTATGCTTAAGATGAAATGCGACGAAGATTATAAAATTCAGAAATTACCAGAATTCACCCAAGAAAATGACAAGACAGCCAATCATCATAGAAACATGATGTACAATTCAAAATTCCCCAAAGCGAGCGGTGAGTGAAGTTAGAGAGCAAAAGATTCTGGATGGTAGGCGTAACGAGTTCGTGATCCACCGATAACGAGTTCGGGACATGCGGTTAACAGAGCTCTGCGGTTACATTCATCAGCAGGGTTTTGCAGCGGTAGTATACACCTGCACAAGTGATTCGGTTGTGTGCACGGGAATTGAGCTGCAGGTGCAATCGGCAGGGGGATCACGCTGCGATGGTGGTGCGAGCAGCCAGATCCAGCTGCCTAAGAGATTGTGTTGAGTTTCTAAGTCCATGAGTAGGGTGTTGGTGTAGGGACCGCGCTTGTAAGTTGCATTGGCAGTACGATCGACCTGCGAGCTATTGAGACAACATCAATCTTTGTCCGAAAATGGAGTGGCTGTGACGGCGAGCAACTTTACCATCAGTGAATGATGGTAAAAGTGCTCGCCGTCACAGCCACCGGACTCTCAGTCCCTTTTTGGCATCACGATCTGCTTGCTTCCCGCGGAAGCATTTTCAATTCAATTCATGTCTTGTGGTGGGAGGAGGGCGGTTGCGCTGCTGCTCAGGTAGTAAGCAGTGCGTTCCGGAGGGTAAAAGACTCAGAGGTCAAAGGTACGAATTCAAGTCAAATACTTTGTTCAACAGCGCTCAAGGCGAATATATTGACAGGAAACTGTACAACTACTCCTGCATGGGCACGTCAACGGCTTTATTCGCGCTCTTCAGCACATTCAACTCTTTGACGAGACGTTCGAGCTGGAGAGTACGAATAGCAATCTGCTGCTCGTGCGATCCGAAACTGATATGTCTGCCGGTGTAGAAGTCCTCCACTTTGAGAAAAGTCCCTTGCTCGAAATTTTGAGCGAAAAGCGTACGATGACGCGAGGTCAGGCAATCGTTCCTCATTCCCTCTTCCTCTTTAAGTGCAGGATTAGCTGACCCAAGCTTCCAGCTCTTAAACCACATCAAATCCCAAAGCGCATCCGATTCAGCGCAACCGCATTCAAGATAGCCCGCTGGTTTCTCGACCCCCCTGGAAAACGGCACACCGATGTTCGCAAACTTCGATATTGTCGGTCCATCACAGGTGAGCCCCGCCTTGGTATCGCCCTTCTCGTCATGGAAGCGGCAAGTTGTAATTCCACTTTTCAGCGTGAGGATATGGAGCGCCAACTGTTTGCTCGTCGTCCCACATGCGGGCACTACTTCAGCCACCTTGCGCATCAGTCTGCGGAGACGTGGGTGGATGGAATACTTGTGCTTCTTGTCGTTCAGGTAGTTCTCGACCGCTGTCTCACAGGAAACTATTAATCATATCAGCAGCAGGATTATACCAAAGCATAATTGTACCTGTTATCATGTCCCTCCATTCCTCAGGACCTTCTTCCCCGTAGAGCTCTGGCTTATATTCTGCGTCCGGCGTGAATGAATCCCACCATAGGGCCTCGATATCCTTCTTGCCAGTGCCTTTCCCTTTCCCCTTTGCCTCACCTTTCACTTTCCCCTCGCCCTTTGCCTTGCCTTCGCCCTTTGCCTTGCCTTCCCCCTCGCCCTTTGCCTTGCCTTTCCCCTCGCCCTTTGCCTTGCCTTTCCCCTCGCCCTTTGCCTTGCCTTCCCCCTTCACCTTGCCTTTTGCTCTGCCCTTTGCATCACCTTCGTTGGAATCATCGGAGTCAGAGTCATCATCGCTGGAATCCGAGTTGTTGGTGTCTGAGCCAATCGAGATATACTCTGGAGTTGGTCAGTGCGCGTTACTTTATATGCATGCTAAACTCTGACCATAAGTAGGATCCGCAAGCTCTGCTTTTGCCGCAACAATCTGCTTCTCGACTTCTGTTATTCTGTCAGCCGTGGCCTTTCGTTGCTCCGGGGTCATGTTGGTGTTATTGTGCTCGTAGATGAGGGTGTTGACTATTTGATCAAGGTGAGCGATGTGCGTCTTTGCGCGTTTGCGGCGCTCATCATCCTCTTCGTCTGCTGACTCAGTCGACTCAGCAACTTGTCGAAGTGTGCGCTGGTTGGGCTCTTCTCCAAGACAAGTGAGTTGTTTGAATGCGGCTCACACGAAAGCACTTACCTTTCTTTTTCAGTTTTCTTTTCCTCTTCTTCTTGGCGTCCCCCCCTTCCGGCTCGTCTCCCTCACCGTTCTTCTCACCAGATGTGTCTGCCTTGCGCTTGGACAGTTCGTCCGTGTGCTTGCGCTCCTTGCGCTTGCGCTTCTTGTCAAGCTTTGCTGCCGCTTCCGCCGCTGCCTTTGCTGCTGCTGCCTCCACCTCCGCCTTTGCTGCTGCCGCCAAAGCTGCCGCCTTTGCTGCTACCACCTCAGCTGCCACCCTTGCTGCTACCGCCTCAGTCGCCGCCTTTGCAGCCGCCTCAGCAGCCGCCTTTACTGCCGCCTTTGCTGCCGCCTTGACCACCGCCTCAGCTGCCGCCTCAGTAGCCGCCTTTGCTGCCGCCTCAGCAGCCACTTTCATCGCTGCCTTGGTTGTCGCCGCCGCAATATCCTCGTCTCCCAATGTAATCGCTGGTACAACCTCAGGTGGCGCGTCATCGGCGGTCGCGACTGGCGGCGCAAGCACCAGATCATCCGGTTGGGTCGCTGCATTGCGCTTAGCTGTCGCATCTGTGTCCTCGTTGTCGTTCTCGGGCGTACCTGTAGGTCCCTGGTCGGCTTCCAACGCCATCTGTGCAGCAGTGAGGGCTGCTACGGCAGCCCTATACTTCTTTTCTGCGTTCTGAATGGCTAGGTTGGCAGCCCGTCGTTCTTGATGACTGAATCATCCCCCAGAATTGTAAAGTGAGAAGAGTGAACTCACGACCGGTCACTGCAGCTTGACGCGCTGATTTCGCGGCCTCAAGATCAGTATGCGCCTTGTTGACTTCCTCTTGGCAACGAACTACCGCTGGTCACAAATTGGTGGGTTGCTCGATCATATACACAATTATAATTGCTTACCCTCTAGCAGCATGTCCTCTGGCAGGGGTGACAAAGGGGGCGAACTGGATCCATCCATGGTGAGGGTAGAGTATCAAGTTCTGGAGCATCAGATTCTTCGCAAATGCCATATGGTGGTTGCCGGAATGTGAAACAACGACCTGAGTTCAAGATTCATTGACTTCGTGATACAGCAAGAATTCTCTCTAGTCAGTCGGCGGCTGGATTCGTATGCGCTATGCGTTTTACCAGCATATTTCTCTGCGCCTGCGCTGAAATCTACCCGTATCGTGCAGCCAGCGGACCCATGTGCTCGCGGGTAAATGCTTGCATGGCGGACGCGTAGGCCTGCTGACAGGTTCAGGGGGCTGTATGTGAGTTCAGCGGGCTGTATCCAATCCACGTTAGGCTCTGCGGTTTGATTTAGCTGCATGCAGCCAAATTGTTCTTTATCATTGTCCACGATCCGTCATCGATCTTCCCCATGCTTTCCATGCTACCCACCGTCCCCTACGTCCAGGAGCTCCCCTCCTATCCAACCCCTCCCTTTCTGTACCTTGTCTCGTTAGACGAGACAAATCATCATCTTCAAGCAATTCAGGACGGTGCCATCATCGGATTCGACATGGAAGGGTGCCAAGTCAATCGCGCAAAGCTGAGCAAGTCTGGAAAGAAAGCCCGACTAGACCAGCAGATCCGCGATGTCCGCAGCAACAATTTCACCATTGATTGGACCGACGTAGAGACTTGTCTGGTGCAGATTGTAACACAGGGTGGGGCTACTTTCGTTATTAATTTGAACGTGATGAAAGGTATGTTAACTATATTCGACTATCATCCATCGTTGCTGACGCAGGAGCCAACAGCCATGCCCGATGAGTTGCGCCGAATTTGTGAGAGTACGACAATCACAAAGGTCTCTGCAGGCATAGTTGGTGAGTCGTTGTCAACACTGATTGAAAAGATTTTGGGAATACCTCTTATAATGGTGCATGACAGCCGATGGGATACGCCTGTGGGACGACTTCCGCATTCAACTCCACAGCGCTGTCTCCCTTGGTTTGCTTGCAAGACTGGCATATCCAACGGAACTAGTGGGGGACGTGGCTTTCCTCCATGAACCGTCCCTCGGCATCATCATTCACCATACACTTGGGTTTAAGTTGGAGAAAGGAGAGCGGAGGTCTAATTGGAGAGCGATTCCCCTGAAGGAATCACAAAAAAACTGTGCGTTATATTGGCATGTTATACATGTCTCAGTTGTTCATTTTATGTTGTAGACGCTGCGTGCGACCCTCATGCAAGCCTCGCTGCGTACAACGTTTTGCAGGGGTTCATTGCGGCTCGTGGGGCTCCAGTCGAAAGGAGCTGGTATTGCTTTGATGTGGTTTACCGTCAACGGGCAGTGGAGGGGGATCATGTCCGCTCCTGGACTCCCAGCTGTCCATGGTGGTCGGCTGCAGGTTTCTTTAAAGGCTTCGATTACGCCACCCAATGAATAGATTCAAAGCCGGTGTAATTTATTCAAACTTCTCGCAAATAGCCTTGTAAAATAAGATGCTCGATTTCGTACTTCCGCACAACATATCGCTTCCCCGGCAAAAATTCTACCACACCCGATTCCGTGCACACCGGCCCATCGAGACTGACCACCCCCTCCACCATAACGAATATAGACACCCGCGGCGGGTTTTCGATGCCGAGCGCTAAGTCGATTATATCGTCCACTGCGAACTGCCGGCGGTATTCAACGACTGAGTCGTGGTAGCCACGAAGGAAGGTGACTTCTTCCTTGGACATGTAGCGGCGCAGATTGGTAAGGACATGGGGGACAGAGCCAGCCGCTGCCCAATACGCTGCTTGTATGAGCTCGAGCCGCTGGTTGTGATACGCCAAAAGGCAGCGCTTGTTTTGCTGGATTACCCTCGCAAGGATTATGAGGGCGGGCCAGCGCGGATGTTCTGGTGTCGTCACCCCGTCTGCCTCCATACTGCTCATCCTCCTGTCGATTTGACACTGCTCTTCTATGGCAAGGCGGACGAGAGGTCCGTTGTAGGTTAGGAGTTGACGCAGGTCCATGCTGAGCTTGGACTGGAGAACAAGGCGATGTGCCGACTCTGCGTAGGTGTCATCAAACGACATAGTGAAGAAGCGTGACTCTCCTATAATTTTGCTAAGTCAATGTTGCGGGGAGATCTGGCTGCCAGTCATCGATATGGTTTTTTACAAAGGTGTCTGCAGCCAGATCCTCCGGCAGGAAGGGCAGGCACATTTGTTTGACTGCACAAGCTTTATCTGCAAGCAAATCTCGCCGCAAGACCTGTGTGCGGAGGAATCCATCTGCAGGTAAGAGGTTGAACGTGGGCGGAAAGATCTGACTGCACGAGCGGGCGGCGATGAGATATTGCCGCAAGAGAGAGTTAGGCCGTACGCAGACAAATCTAGCCGCGAGATTTACTCGCGGAGAAATTTGTCTGCAGGCAAGAGGTTGAGCGCGGGCGGAGGGATTTGACTGCACGAACGAGCGGCGGCGAGATATTACCGCAAGAGAGTTTTACGCCATATGCAGACAGATCCAGCCGCAAGATTTACTTGCGGAAAAATTTGTCTGCAGGCAAGAGGTTGAGCGCGGGCGGAGGGATCTGACTGCACAAACGAGCGGCGGCGAGATATTACCGCAAGAGAGTTTTACGCTGTATGCAGACAGATCCAGCCGCAAGATTTACTTGCGGAGGAATCTGGCTGCAGGCAAGAGGTTGAGCGCGGGCGGAGGGATCTGACTGCACGAACGAGCGGCGGCGAGATATTACCGCAAGAGAGTTTATGCCATATGCAGACAGATCCAGCCGCAAGATTTACTTGCAGAGGAATCTGGCTGCAGGCAAGAGGTTGGGCGTGGGCGGAGGGATCTGACTGCACGAACGAGTGGTGGCGGCGAGATATTGCTCTAAGACAATGCCAGTGCGCGGGAAATTCTGGCCGCAGATCTAATGGGTGCTCAGAGGTATGTATTGGCGGTCATATTCATCTGCATGGCCAAAGGCGGCGAAATCTGGTCGCGAACACTGCCGTAACTCAGCGGGCTGAACGACAGTACAAGGTAAAGCGGTACGTGTTACTACAGCGGGTCACGTCTGACTTAGGCCCTCCAGGGAGGCTGGCATAAAACAACTGTAAACAACATAGCCACCTGCTTGAACAATTTTTTGGTTCGTCGGCTTGTCATCTGCATCGGCCCTATAAAAAGGTGAGGGAGCACTCAAATGCCCTCTTTAGTAGCTTGGACCCACCACCTATTTCCTTTGGGCCGCAAGATTTCAATGACGAATATTTTTCCGAAATGTGGCTATGTTGTTTACAGTTGTTTTATGCCAGCCTCCCTGGAGAGTGTTGGGGGTTTGAAGTTCGGGAGTAATAAGATCAAATTTGTCAGTCAGTATTACACATAGTGAATTTACAGTGTATCTACTCCCTCAGTGACTCCCCAACACTCGAAAGTGAGGCTGGGTAGGAGACTGGAGCTTCCCGTATCTCAACGCTCGTCACTCCTTTCAAGGTCATACTCGTCTTTCGTTGCCTATCTCAATATCATTGCATCAAGAAATGAATTTTCTGCGATGACGTGCCACGGTCTCCTCAAGAGAACCTCAGACTGAGCATACCGCTCGTGCTCAACACCTCAAATATAGCTACTTACAAGGTTCTCAGCACCCCCAGCAGCTTCTCTTTGATGACTTCGCAATTGGGGCCCAAGACTGACGTTGCTCAGTTTTTTTCCTGGTTTTTCTCGTTATTGCAAAGTCACCCCGGCAGATCTGCCCACCGCATCCGAAGTAATCTGGCGACTGTATAGCGCTGCTGCCAAGAGTCTCGTGGGTTCACAGCGCTTGAAAAGCGACGTAGCAAAGCGTCTTCCCAAAGTAGCAATCATAAAGCAAGCTTTGACCCTCAATCAAACGCCCGGATTTTTGAGAGTATAAAGGCGCGCTCACGTGCAAGTATTCGACAACTCCATCTCTCCTTCCACCACCACTTGCTCTTGCTCGCACGACCTTCGACTGTGCTTGGCGGCAATCTATCTGTTACTTCGGACTCGAGTCCCATCGTGTTGCCTCCATCTAAGATTCTAACATCACCCGGTAAGCCTTACATGCTTTGCTTTCGCGAGTGGCATTGACCGTGTTGCAGCCTCAAGGCCGGCGATGCCCGCTGTCTGGGGTCTTCAAGCGCTCGCTGCCTCTACCTCACCCACCAGCAGTTCTGCGATACAGACTCGCGCCACCACATCGTCTTCGACGGCTTTGAATGCTCTCCAGATCGGCATATCCGACGCCTGTGTCTACTTGGTCGCGTACGCGCTGGTGAAGAAGATGCACAAAACATTATTTCAAGCTACGGCCGTTTCTGCTATGAACCGGAACGCGTTGGGTGGCTCGCGTTGCACCACTGACGCGACTCACACCCATTCACAGCACATTGTGTCCGCGCACCCCTCCTACTCCTCGCACGCCACTTCCCGCGACGGAAGGCGCGTCTCGGAACGCATCGCCAGGATTTTCGACAAACCCCCGGCCCCCGCCGAGCCGTGGGTCTTTGGGCTCATCGACGAGGAGGCGCTCGAGGCTGCCAATGGTGGCGCGCAACGCGTCCTCGAAGGAGGACGATGAGAGCGATGCAGAGAGAAAGAAAATCAGGCGGCTACGCGGGACCTTGCGGGAAAGCCAGCCTCACGTCAAATGACTCACAGACGTGTTGGCTCGCTCGCACAACCGTGGCGTCACTAGCCAGTTCTGTGTTCTCCTTTGCACTTCCCAAGGAGAAAGACTTGAAGTCGGAGTTGGGGGAGAGCGATGAGGATGAGTTTTGACGGCCAAGCTCCTCAAAGCTTTTTATGGGATTGGACAAAAGTTTTCTAAAGATATGAACATTGTGGTCGTTATCGTTGCTCTGTGGTCTGTACTTACTTGTAATATCACTTTCTTTACCCTTTCTTCTATCCGCACAAAGTGAAAAAGTGAAATGCCAAGCTCGATTTTGTTGTGCTCTATTCTTACGTCTACGTCTTGAATGCTACTTGGCCATCACTCCGGTATGCGTTTTTTCTTCCCAACCACTTGACAGACACGCAGATACGAACCGATAAGCCTATGAATCTCACCTACCACAGCCTACTACTGGACCGAGACCTACAAGTTGTGAACGCCGTCTGATAACTACTAACTCTGGTGATAACGCGGCATTCTTCCACAGAATTTGGGACGTACTCGGAGATAGCCCACTCAGATAGGTTGGCGTCACCATAGCCAGCCTCGTCGAGACTGGCGGCGCTGGCCTCGAGCTCGTCAAAACCCATCACTGGTACGTGTGCAGCGGCCGCGGCGGAAGATGTGATGATCAGCGTTTCTCACAACTTCAAACAGCTTCAAACGCTCCTCATCGTCTCCCATGATGACGAAATCCGATACCCTCCCCACCAACGCTAGCCCGTCTCCTCCTCGACGCGCGCGTTGGCCTCTAATCCTGACTGTCGTTGGTCTCACCGCCATCCTCCGCTTCTCCGTCTTTTCCACGTCGTCTCTCAGTTTTGGAGGCTGCCACTTCGGTGCAAGTAGTACACTTGCGGACGAGCAGCTTTCTGCGGGAGTATGCCCACAAGAGTCTCCGATCGCTCCTAAAGAGCATGACGCGCTTTGGAACAATCTTACCTCGTTGCACGCAACACCGGCATTCCGCAAACGGGCAGCGGGTCAGCTTGGCAATGCTGTTCGTATTCCTACGGAGACCTTCGATGGAATGAGGCCTGTAGGAGAAGACCAGCGCTGGATCACTCGCGGTCCTTTCGTCGACCATTTGCGGATCACATATCCACTTGTGTGAGTACATAACGAATTCGAATGCGGGCTGGGACCGAATGATCGCAGGCACAAGAATTTAGAGCTGCAGAGGGTCAATACCTATGGGCTTATTTACACTTGGAAGGGCAGCGACGCGAGTCTCAAGCCGTTGTTATTGATGGGTCACTACGGTGCGTGAAACTTTCAGTAATCACCGTCAGAGTAGGGTTCGGGAGGTCGTTTCTCAAATCTTGAAGCATTGGAGAAATGAGAAACGACTTCAGAAAAGATGTAGAAACTCCTCCGCATGCGTTTATGAAGTTGGGACCTCAAAGCTCTACTCCGACCGTTACTAGTTCATCTCTGATAATCGCTCAAGCTAATTAACGCCCACCGCGCAGATGTTGTCCCTGTCGCTCCTCTAAGCGCTGACCAGTGGACCCACCCTCCGTATTCCGGCTATTTCGATGGTATGCGCTGTTTCTCAAAAATATTATCTCATTCAGCTTGTCTCAAGGCGAAAGCATCTGGGGCCGCGGAAGCTCAGACGACAAGAGCGGCGTCATTGGCATCATGTATGCCTTTGCTCAAAGAGACTGATGAAATCCTGACCCTGGTGTGTTTAGGATCGCCATTGAAAGCCTCCTCGACCAAGGCTTTGCCCCAACGCGTACTGTCGTTCTTTCTTTCGGTTTCGACGAGGAGGCTGGTGGCTATCATGTACGTCTTTCTCCTCTCACTTGTACGGTGCTGATCACCTTCTTACAGGGAGCTGGTTATCTAGGTCCCGCGCTACTTGAGCGCTTCGGGCCAGACTCGTTCGCCATGATCGTCGACGAGGGCGGTGCGTTCGTCTCGCTCACACCCCATGCTCAATGTCTGACCTCTAACAGCTGGCTTCTCTGAGATGTACGGCGCGACGTTCGCCTCTCCGGGTGTGGCTGAGAAGGGCTCCTTGAACGTGGATCTGGAGGTGCAAACCCCTGGTGGACACTCCAGGTACATGCCTCTCCATCTAACTTCGAGTGCCTCTGACCTCACTCTCCCCAGTGTCCCCCCAGCCCACACCTCCATCGGCATCCTCTCCGCCCTCATCGTCGAGCTCGAATCCAATCCGCCGCCCGCTACTCTCGGCCTCGCCACCCCGGGCTACGCCATGGCCTCTTGCCTGGCCGCACACGCGCCCGCTCTCCCCCGCCCGCTGCGCCGCGCGATCCTGCGTGCGCCGAAGAACGAGAAGACGAGGAAGCAGGCGGAGGAGCTGTTGTTCGCGGAGGGGATGCAGGGGCGGCTGATCAAGGCGTTGGTGGGGACGACGCAGGCGGTGGATATCATTAGTGGGGGTGTGAAGAGTAATGCGTTGCCGGAGCAGGCTGTGGTGCGTTCTCGCTTCCTTCTCGACACTTTCTCTGGTTCATCTGAATGACGATTCCACTCTAGGCGACCATCAACCACCGCATCTCTACCGAAAGCTCCGTCAACGAAACCGGCACCCGCGACGTTGACCTCCTCGCCTCCTTCGCCGCCAGCAAATTCAATCTCTCCGTCAAGGCCTTCGGCGAGGTCTTGTCTTCGCTGGAGAACGCCGCGGGGACGCTGGAGTTTACGGCGCACAATGAGTTGGAGCCGGCGCCGATTACGCCGTCGGATGAGGCGCCGTATGCGTTGTTGGCGGGGACGATTAGGACGGTGTTTAAGGTTGCTAGGGCTGATAAAGGTAAGGGGACCGAGGGGGACGTGAAGGAGAAGGAGATCATTGTGTCGCCTGGGATGATGACGGGGAATACTGGTGCGTTTTTGTGCTGTTTGCTCCGTTCGTGGGTAGGATCGATTGATTGTGGTGAATGTATGCAGATACCCGCTTCAATTGGGAGCTGTCGAAGCATATTTTCAGGTATGGGCATATGTACTGGGAGGGTAGCGGTCTGCCAGCTGGGATCCATACCGTCAATGAGCGTGAGTGCTTTGTCTGCTTCTACACCAATTCACGCCTTCACTGCTCTGCATCGTTCATCCTATCTCACTCTATACTTCCTCTACTCTATCCTGCATCCTCTAACTTCACTTTCTCTCGTTCTCTTTGACGCACGACTGCGATACTGACTACGATGTGACTTCTAGACCTCAGCGCCGATGCGTTCGTTGAGATGATCACGTTCTTCACCACGTTGATCTTGAATGTGGATGAGTCTCGGGAGATTTAGGACGGGCGCATTCGAACTCACTTCCGCAGAATTGAAGCTGTATTGAATGTATCACACCCATACATTGGCGACCGTCAATGGGCGCTGTTATTATGCGGGCATCCGATTTCAGAGGTACGGGCATCGTGCGGATTTCGGCCCTCGGAGTACATGTACATCCTCCGAGCAAACGAGTGGAGTCACTTGCATGCAGCAATGAGTTTCAATGATTCGCATTGCAGCGTCCAGGCGAGTCGAAACTGCTGGAGGCCACCGGCTGACGCTGTTCGCCGTCGGCGAATCACGGTGCTGCGCCTTTCTCCTGACTACGATGTTGCTGCAGTCGGCTCCGACAACGATAGAACCCAAGCTCGCCTGACGTTCCGGATTTTCCGATTTCTTACACTCAGTGAAACACCGCCTGAGCTTTCAATAAATAGAGCGCTGTCTTCATCGTAGGCAGTAAAACTCAGCCATGGACTACTTCGATTCACCCACTTTTGCTGCTCGTGTCGAACACTTGATGAAACAGCGCCATGTCCCTGGTTTTGCCATTGCAATTACGCGGGCCAACGAAGTGAAGTCTGCGGCATACGGGCACGCGTCTCTTGATCCTCCGATACCATTTACCACCGACACTCTTGTGGATATCGCGTCTTGCTCGAAGTCTTTTACAGCTGTGGCCGTCGGATTGCTGGTAGACGACAAGAATTACCCGCAGGTGAAGTTTGACGCCGTTGTGTCGCGTCTGCTCCCCGAAGATTTTGTCCTCCCCAATGAGACATACACAAATCAGGTGACGGTGGACGACATTCTGAGCCATCGGACAGGCATGCCCCGTCACGACCTCTCCTACGTGGGTCCTCGCGCCGAGCACCCCGACACCCCGCGGTCCGTCACTCGCAATTTGCGTAACCTTCCTCTAGTAGCGCCCCTTCGCACGAAGTACATCTACAATAACATGATGTTCACTGCAGCCGTACACCTCATCCAAGTAACAACGCAGCAGTCTTTTGCGGATTTCCTCCAAGAGCGATTCTTCCGGCCCCTTGGTATGGATTCGACGAGCCTCCAACCCTTCCGGGCCCGCGCGCGCGGATTCGGCGAGCGCATCGCGATGGGATACACTTGGAAGAAAGATACGAAAACCTACAACGCCTTCACCAACCCGGACGCTCCAGAGGCGGATGGCGCCGGTTGCATCGTCTCCAGCGTCGACGACTTGATCAAATGGGTGCAGGCGTTGATGAATCACCAGGATCCCATTACCGACAGCGTCTATCGCGGTCTCGTTCGGATGCGCACCATAATCCACCCAAACGGCGGGCGCAATCGGCCATATGCCTCGCCCATAGTATATGCCGCAGGGGTGGAGATTTACTACTATCGAGGGTATCAGGTCGTCAAGCACGGAGGGTCGAATCCCGGGTTCCAGAGCAGATTCTTTTTCCTCCCGGAGCTCAATTTTGGTGCTGCCATGTTTGGGAACTCGAATGGGGCTTACGATGTGGCGGCGATATTGAGCAGGGAGCTGATCGACGAGGCTCTGGGTATCCCGCAGGATGAGAGGAAGTATAAGAGAGAAAAACAGCCTAAGAAAGGAAGAGAGCCGAGTAAGGAGGTTTACCTCTGGATATCGGTGACCCTGCTAATAGAATTCAAGATATCGCAGATGCTGATGCCTCAGACTCGGATTCAGACACAGAAGACGAGGGAGACGACCCCCCTGAGCCTCGGCTGAAGGACCTGGAGCGCCAGCCGCTGGCAACACCCCAGACCGCTTACACCGGCACATACGAAAACCGAGGCTACCACACCATGACCGTCGAAATTAAAAACGACAAGCTCTTCATTGACACCTCCACTCGTTCGTTTGGATTCACCGTCACCTTCGAGCATATTTCGGGGCAGACAAAATTTGCGGCCCATGTGAGCTTTTGCCTTGAACCCGGAGATTGGCAGATGGAGGCCGAATTTGCGTTCGAGGGTGATCGAGTGGTCAGGATGGGTTTGAACTTGGAGTCGGATATGAAGGAATTGGTTTGGTTTGACCGGGTATCCGAGCGGTCAACTTGAAGGCAGTGTGGGCAGACTATATATTACAATTAAGCTAGTGTACAAGCCACAGATACAAGATACACTTAGATCATTAGTTAAAGCAGGAGGCATCATGAGCTATCATGAGTCCCAGATAGCCCCGAATGCAGGAATGCCTCGACTCGTCATGCCTGGATGAGATGAGGTGAATTTTGTACGGCTTTGAAAACACCGGGCGCACCGTAAACAACTTTCTGTGTCAATTTCTGGTTGGAGATTACGCAGACAGCTTCTGCATTAAATTCTTTGACAAGACGCATGGTCAACTGAACATGACATAAGTCTTGGGCAGAGATATCCCGTATATAAATTACCTTGACCATATCAGGTTTTCCGTGCTTGCGCGTGTCTTTGGTAGCTATGAGACAAATGTCTTCGCATTAAGAAAACATGTATCCTCACCATAAATCACTGCATCAGGCGACGCCGCCAAGATCTCATAAACAAACTTGTCGCCAAAAGTTTCACGAACATCCGGCGAAGTCCAGAGGAGACGGATAGGAATCTGCTGCTCGAAGAGAGTATTCGCACAGGGCCCGATTCCGCTTCCTGTTCCGATTATGAGCCACCACTGATTCGATTGTAAGCAAAAAGCAACCCACCAGTTGCGACAAGCACTATTCTACGAAATAAAGGGGCGATCCGAAGCAGTCCAAAACAAGGCGCTCCACGAACCCAGATATGGGTCGGTGCGTCCATTATGCGTGATTGTGTCCAGTTTCCGGCGTTCGATACAACGAGTGAAAATCCCTTTTCGTTTGGAATAGGGATTGTTGCAAAGGCATGCCAGTCTTTCAGTGGGTGCATCGCGAGGCGGATGAAACTACCGGATTTGGTCGTAGTATGCGTGAAATACAGGCGCACTGTCGAAGTTAAGTTCAGCGGAAAGTTTTGGACAAGAGATACCAACTCACCGGCGTGTTTCGACAACACTTCTGCTCGGACGGGCACCTTCCGTAGCCGCAGCCAAGGCAGAATGATGGAGACTGTCAAGCAGAAAAATGAGTAATAATTTTGAGGCAATGAGCCGATAAATACCTGACATGACGAGGACCATCCAAAACGGGGCACAGTGCACTAATGCCCGCGAAAGCGAAAGCTTTCCTCGGTAGTCATTGGTGAGAAGAACGACCTGCGCCCAGACAAGAATTACACTCGTCCACCCCAGGTATCGATGAACACGTTCGAAGGTATCATGTCGTTTGGTTCTGAGTGCGGGATACGCAAATGCTACCATGCCGAACAGGAGGAGAAGGATAGAGTATGAGACGGCAACAGTCGCCACAGACGCCTGTTCAGGTTGAGTGTTCGGTGAAAAAAAAAAGGCGGGATTGGAGCCTACGTGAGGCAAATCGCCTCCTCTGACTGCTTCTTTGGTTGATTGGCCACAAAACCACGCCAGCCATACCACACCCGATGTCGCACATCCACTATGCAGCCCGCCGATGTGATACACACTTCGTGAAAGAGATCAGCAAGGCTCGTGTGGAAGAAGATATCCTTACCGCGCACAAACTCGTCGGATGGCTAGCGGCCATCTATAAAAGGACTGGCAGTTAGAAGGAAAGCGTTACTTAAGGACAGGAAAACGAACGAAGAGGGAACAGCGCAGAAAACACTGAAAAAGATGTTTACTACATAGTCTTGCCTCATGAGACTAGACAGTCTGATCAGACACAAGAATATTCACACAAAAAACTTCGACGCACATAGCAACGAATAGATTGGCTAGCGTGATAAGCCCAAGCCGTTGCACATGGACACCTCCTCGAACGAGCAATGTGATATATACGGCGATATTGGTCAAGAAGACGACACTGAAGAGGCGGCGATACAAGCTGAGGACCTGGTGTCGTAAATTTCGAATAGCTTTCCCTTGTGTTTTGTCGGGAAGTACATCCTTCTCGTAATCATGCCATGGTTCTCGAACGATGGCTGCTTGGAAGTCGGAATCCACAGTTGACCCAGAATCGTGCGAAAAGTTCTTGCAGTGGTGGACGAGGGGTGGCGCGATAAGGACATCCGGTAAACCAGAGTCTTTCTGCCCTTTGACCTCCTCTACCGCAAGCGAGCTGATAGATGAGGCATTCGAGTGAAACCCAGCTGTAATTTCCGTCCGTGAAGTGACGACGGGCACAATCTCCTTCTCGTTCTGCTTCTGAAGTCCGGCAAGTGCGACACTGAAGCTCTAGGGCATCTATGAATCTCCACCGTACTCAATTTATCAGGAGGGACAAACCTTGTTGCTGACTTCGTCGTCCGTGTTGGACATAATGGAGTAGTAAATCGGGTGAATAGAAAGAAAATATTAGGAATCGTAGTCGTACCCCGCATTATAATAAACAGATACACTGCATACCGTGGAGTGGTGCCAGGCAGTTAAAGCGGGTCCCAGATTGCAATCTCGGTGAAATTGCTCAGTGCTGCGCACATACAGTTGGGATAAAAAAGGAGCCAATACAAGGAGAAAGTTGCGGAAGAATGACGCTCATACGGTAGTCGCCTAGAGATGATAGTTATTCATAGTCGAAGGCTCTGCGTTCGAGACTGAACAGTGCATCAACAAAGCTTTTGAAGGCATCCTTGAAACCATTGTTGCACGGAGAACAAAGTCAACTCTGCGAGGACGAACACCCTGGCCCAATTTGTGGGCATACTAATCAAAGACGGAAAATTCGCTGCCAGCGCCACTAGAGCAGATAGACAATGACTTCCAGTCGAGACACAGACACTAGAACTGACGTAGCGAGGTCCATGGATGCGTAGGAGCCATTTTTGTAGCACAAGCGGATGTTGTTTGGGAAGAAAGTCGTTTGCGATCAACTTTCCAAAAGAGGAAACGTCTTCAAATGTGCTCGTCTCAGAGCTGGGAGCTCACCATCACAGCCGAATGGTCCGTAGAGCACGGAGCACATTGAGAGTAAGAATACAAGTTGTCGGTGGCGTATAGTATACAGACAGGCACCAAATTACAATACAGTATGGATTCCAAGAAAAGAAAAGCCTGATCAAAGTCCGCAATAATAATGAATAGTGTTTCCATCAGCGCACCAAGGCACTTCCCCGGCCTGCGCCCCACTGATAAATCCTTGAGATGCATACTCTATTTCGCCTGCACACCGGGAGCCCGACCCTTCCGCTTCCACCCCTGCCACCGGGCCGCCGTCGTTTTTTTCGAGTCAAGCAGCAGCAGCCACAGATGGGTCGTCGAGAAACCAGGGCATCCCATGCGACGATGCGACATTGTGGTCCTCGTCTTCCTCCTCTCCAGCTCCAGCACCTTCATCCAATACATCCCACCCATGAGCCGCACCAGAGGGGTACCACACCCCCGCACCGACCGTAGGTGGGGACGTAGGACGCCCATCCTCGACCTCATGCACATCCACCAAAGGCGGCGTCTTCCTCCTCGCCTCCAGACTCCGATTCCAGTACACATGGTACGCCGGACTCTTCGCGCAGGCTCTATAGAAGCTGATCGGCGGGAGGTTCGAGAGAATGCGCTCGAGGTGGCGGTCTATTCGTTCTTTTAAAGACGTTCTGTTAGCGATGGATGCACAGTAAGTAAAAGAGGATTGATATGTCTCACTATTGGCTTCGCTGTCGACCTCAGGATCGTCGCGGAGGTAGGATTTGTAGGGATTCGGCGGGAGTGCGATGAAATCGAGGGGTTTTGGGAACCATGCGTTAATGGCTGGAAGGGCCCTACGCGTCGGCTGCTCGGGAGAGGTGGATGATGCAGACGCGAGTGGCACCGGTGTTTCCGTAGACGATTCATCTTGTGCTGGCTCCACCGAATTTTCATCCTCCGTGGGCATTGGATTCAAGAGGTGATGAACGCTCATGACCCCGTGTCTACTCGGTGGCTCCGGACTGAGGGACGCAACCCAGTTTTCGAGGGAGGGGGTGACATCGGTCGGATTCATCAAATGCTCCATCCCTCGTGGGAGGCGGCAGGAAGGGGCGTCTGACATTGTATTCGAGGTAGACTGTGGTCGGGAGGTCAGTGGCACGGAATACGACGTCAAGGAAGAAGACTCACAGGAATGAAGGGTCAAGAGAAGTACTGGTACGGGTCCCGAAACGCGAAGGAGGAGAGGGAAGACGCCAAGCGGCACACGCGTGTGAGACAACCACTGCGAGAATTGAGGGGATGATAGGTTTCGAGATTTAAGGGAACGCGGTGGGCAGGGGAAAGTCGTCTCCTTTGCAGGGTAGCGCGTCGAGGGAGTGGGGAGCTGGACTTCGGATGATGATCGTAGTGGTCAGAAGAGTGAAGAGGAAACAAGGTGAAGGCACGTGAGCGCGCTTTGGCCCGTTTGAGTAAGAGGCGGACAACTTGACGACAACACTGGTTATGAACGCTTTGGCTAACAGGTTGCTGTGCGACACCCATACGTGAGCGTCGTCGTGGAGCCACAGCGCGGCCTCAGGAAACAACTTTTCCGATACGGCGGCATGACGAGTATTTCTGAATTGCGAATCAGTGTCAAGCGATGGATTAAAAGGAGAAATCACACCTCAATTATTCCTGCAAAATCGACTCAATATATACGATGAGCTTGCGTGGTGACGACGGAATGCTTTGGTAGGCACTTTGAGCAGGAGAATTGTGCTAGCATTGTACCGGCACATGTCACACCCGCTACACTGGAATCAGTGAGACGAGGCGCTGGAAGGGGAGGAGGGAGCGAAGGACGCATACGTTTCGATGAGTTTGTTAGGAGCAGAATTACAAGCAGCTTACGAAGCTATCTGCTGCTGTACGCATATATGTACATTCAATGCTGCCGCCAATGGCTGTTCCTGACGGATTGCTGGTCGATGCCGCTGGCAACAGCTTTTCATGAGGGACTGCTGCTTTGGCTGACGCACAAGGTGCAAGAGTTCTAATCAATAAGTTGAGTGAATCAGATGAAGAGGCGCTAGCGGAAGGAGAAGGGGACGAGTACCATGTATGGCGATACCTTGAGTGCCCGTCGCCCAACATGCATAAGGAGCCGTCAGAGAAAGCAGGCGTAATCGAGCGGACAATCGAGGGTCTAGGAAGCCGGCCTGAGATGTGTGAGGAGGGTGTTATATGACAGAGCGGACACATACCTTCACCGCCAACTGGACATTCCCTGCAGACTGTCTGCGTATACCGTGCTCATAGTATAGCCAGCGTGTCCGGTTCGATAAGAAAACTCGCAATTGCACAAGCTTGAAGGAGGCATCAGCTTCCTGACGACGCCCCCAAAAGACCAGACGTTTGCTTTGATTGCAAGACTTTGCAGCCGAGAAAAATCGCAAGGCTTTGACAAGAGCCTGAGTACGCCGAGACTGCTTCAAGTATAACGAGTCTCGCAACAGCGCTACCGCCACGCGTTGTCCTGAAAAATCGACACAGTTCCGAGCCTAGAGTCGGCTGAGACCAGGGGGAGTCTATCGTCTACAATAGAACTCGCGCGGCTCCCGTCATAGCTAGCAGCAGCATGAGAATCTTGAACATGAGCCGCGAGCGAATGCGGGTTCTGGTTTGCGACGAAAGAGCAGGGTGAACCCGTTTTGGACCGAAATTTGATGGCATATCTTTTCTTCTCATCCCCTCATGAGTCCTGTTCCTGGCAGCCTGGCAGCCTGCTGCTCCTGCATACACTGTCGAGACATTTAACGAACGTCTGGGACTGTCAATGTTCACCGCGTAATCTACACTAGTAGTCGAGCAAGTGCTTTTATCGAAACTACGTCACGGTCTTTCGCCTGTAAAATTCGAATTCCGACACTTCAAGTTTTCTACGCAATACACGCGGACAAGTTCTAGCGCTTGGAGAAAGATCTGGGAGCGACGACAGACTACTTTTATATCTGCTTGCTGGCAGTCATGATCGATGGCAAGGAAGCGGAACGACCGCCGACCTAACCCATGTCACCTTCTACTTACTCAAGCACATAATCGGAGTCTGGCTCGCGCCATATCGACTTAACCGCGCACACCGAGAAGCCCAAACATCGGCCGAGTCTCTCGAGCGCTTTTCAAATTGCATACACTTTGTCTCGCGGAAGCGCTCTCCATGTCTCTCAGACCTCCCCTGTCTCAGCCTCTGTGCGGCCCATATATCTTTGAAGGCGTACACTACTATACACAACATATCTTTCTCTCTTACTTCCAGCTGCCAGGCGCAGAGTGCATTCAAAGCTTTACTTCCTTCGCAATTTCTGCTTGCCTACTTGCCTTGCTTTTCATCTGCTTTCGTCCTCTCCCATCCTTCTTCGCCCCTTCATCTTCCTCATTTCGCAATGTTCGAGAACGTCCGTCTCTCCTCTTCCTACGCTTGGGTTGCCGAGTTGCCCAATAGCGACCGTTTGACTTTGGTAAGATCGTATGTCTCTAGTATCGATTGTCACTAACCTTCCACGCGCAGACTACCACTCGTAATAACCATGCAGGCGGCGCCGCCGAAGCCCCTTGCCTTTCACACAAACTCCTGTCCGATGTCTCATTGCCCAATAGCGACCAGTTGAATCTTGTAAGCTATTACACGCCTCTCCCATGGACTTTCACTAATCTTAAGAACCTCCAGACTACCACTCATAATCATAATACTAGCGGCACTGCCCTTGACGTCCTCCCCCGACTCACACACAGAACCCTCTCTGAGTCTCATGTCTCAGTCACCCTCGTCGTCGGCCCCTCTCCCCTAATCGGCCTCGGCCACCCCTCGAGCTCCAAACGTCGGCTTTCGTCGGACGACCTGAAGTCCACCGCAGAACCTACCGCTTCTATCGGGCTCGGTCACCCGAAACGCCGCATCTCGTACATCGAGGTGGATACTACTGCATGCCCCAAACAAACAACTCCGACCAAGCGCGCGCGGATTCAGTCCTCCACCGTCAAGCGCCGCACCAAGCGCTTCCCCCGTCGCGAGCTCTTCGACATCCCGGAAGACCACGAAGAAGCTGAGCACTTGCACGCCCCAGCGGCTGCGAGCGAAGGCTTCTCTGGATCTACCTCTGATGTTGCTGAGTGAGTCCTCGGTATCTCACCGTCAACGAAGAACAGCCTCTAACGTCTCTTCTTCATCACAGATGCGCCACCCCCACCCTCCCCGCCTCCCCTCGCTGCGCGAGCCCGAAGTTATCCGCCCCGTCTTTCAATATCGTGGCGCTGGCGCCCCGCTCTTCATCGACAGGCAAACCGCTAGCCGGCCCGACCCAAGTCCTCTCCCCACGCCTCCTGTTCCCAGCGACCATGGCAGGCGCGCCCAATTTCCAGTCTCTTGATGGCGTCATGATGATTATCGTTTCCGTTTTGGTGGAGGCTGCGGCGGGAGAGGAGGATGGAGTGGAAGGGGAGAGTGAGAGCGAGAGTGATAGCAGGTGCGGGGAGAGCGAAGGGAACATAAGTCTGACGCAGGCGGAGTGGGAGGCGATGTACGTGGAGGACAAGAGGGGAAGGTGGAGGTACGAGATGGGGTGGAAGGTGTATTTTGCGGCGAAGCGCGTGCGGAGGTTGTTTTGATTGGGTTTCTTGCGGTTTCTTACTCTTTCGCCTTCGAATTTTTTTGCTTGGACTTTATATTTGTTTTCATCTTTCGCGGGATCATGGACCTTTTACTTACTCGTACTACGGACATCTTTACTATGGACTGCTTTCTTATGATTTTACCTTTACCTTTCTTTACCTTTGATAAGAAAAAGAACCATGAACAATATCCGCTGGCTTCTCGCATTGCTGCAGCTCGAAGAGCGCTTCCATTAACGAGCCAGCAGTCTCGATATCGCCGGAAAGAGAAATCGTCGGAAATTCCCCGTCGACATCAATCATCTCTTGCCTCTTGATTTGCACTCCGACCGCACGCTTGGGCCGATGCAGCTGCACCCTAAGGAAGCTTCGATGACCCTCGAGGTTTGGCCACGCCCCCCTGGTACATCTCCGTTTTTCCGACTGGACCGGGCAGCTTCTCGAGTCTGTTCCCTTGAATTTCCTGGTCTACGCGTATGCGAGTCTTTTCAGGCATCTGCGCAGGAAAAGTGGATCGCAGGTTTGGAGATTCGAAACTATTCACAAGTTACATGATACTGCAAGCTTTTCAGCTATACTCTAACCCTCCGAAAGCAAGTCATCGGCGGGAACTTGTAATACAAACATGGACGTAGCCAGTATCGTCAGACTCTTTCTCGTGCTGCGCCTTGTCCTCCGCAACCTCGACTAGTACTTCGTCCTCGTCATTGCTGAGGCTGCTGTTTTCAAACCCAAAAGTGGGATCCGATAATAGATGCTCTCGGAATTGCTCTCGAAATCTATCCCACTCCTCCTCCTCTGGAAACGCATTGTCACCAAGCTCCTGCACGGCCTGGGCCCAGCTACTATTAGGTATGATTTTGACCAAGGCAGGAGCACCAGCGGTGTTCTGCCTACACGTGCAGAAAAAAGCCCGATGATCATGATGGAGGTCGGTGGTGGGGATATTCGGGACGTCAGAGTAGGTCTCTGCGCTTCCAGTGCGAGTGGGATCATTGCTGCTTCTGGAAGCTGCCGCAGCCGCGGTGGCATGGTCCAGCTCCCCGTCGTCGCTGAAGTCGTATTCGATTCGTTGATAGGTTGGCAATGCACGGTGGCTATGGACCGGGTGCGGCTTCTGAGCCCGAGAGGAGGACGCCAGATGGCTGGGACGTTGCCCGGATGTTGTGGTTGAGGTTGGGGACATCTTGGCGTTTGACATGGTGTCTGTGGGATGGGTTTTCTATACATTGGAAATGAGGGTGAGTGAATGCCACCCAGACGATCAGCGTTCTGAACACTCACGAGAAGGCTGGTGGATAAGATGAAGGAGTCGCGAGGGGGGCTCTGCGTATCAGGATTTCGAAAACGGTGCCGATGCCACCGAGGGAATTCAACGATTTCAGTTGGTTCCGTCGACGACGAGGAATGGCTGTTCGAGTGCTGAGGAGTTATATGGTGGGGTGTGCTATGGCGTTTTTGTTCTGGAGGATTGGTGATGGTGAAGGAAGAAATTTAAAGTAGGGAGAGGTCCACCGCACGTGAGCGCGTTTTATGGTGCGCTGTTCAAGGGCCAAACTCGCACAAAGCGACAACAACGGTGGCCGTACGACAGGCGGTTGGATTTTGACATGCCTTGAGCCGACACCAGATGGCTTCCCAATCTGAATATTCGCATGAAACATTGCAGGTCAGATATTTGTTCCAAAAAATGATGGATTTCGACTCTGGGGATGGGTTCATTTACTTAGAAGGATAAGACTCAGGATAATGTATCTCAGCTAGGTCCCGTTTCGGAACGTGCTGATTTGTAACGACAGTACATACAGGCCTCTATAGAAGTAGTACTACCCCCACGCTAAGGTCGTGGTTTAGGGCCTCTGAGACCGCCGCACTGTGACTATATAAGTAGTCTTAGACTGGAGTAAATACTTTGCACTATATACATAAAATTTGACGTAGATAATCGGTAGATTACTTTTCTTCCCTCCTAGTCCCAGCGCCCACGAGTCTATTCTGACACAGGTGGCTGCGGCGTCGCCCTGCGCTGGAGACGCGGCCGATCAGGTTCAGGTTCGTCCAGCAGGAGAACGTCCCGCGTATGAGTCATCCAGGACGTCCGCTCGAGCGGGAGGTACCAAGTCCAGGCCATGGCTAGCCAGTTATGAAACGTGAACGAAATGGTTTGTAATCTCGGCAGGCGAGTCAAGAACCAGCGAGCAACCCGAATCTGAGAGTTTCTTTGCCGCTTATCGTTCGCTCTTCGTGGAAAGTCGAGGGATATGCGAACATGACGCAGCCGAGGGAAGCGGGCGAGCGAATCCAGTAGCCCTTGCTGTAAAACGTGGTTAGATCTTGGAACGCTTTGTTGGTGAGAGCTTACGTCGCGTAGGTCGTCAGGACTAACCTCGCCGCGCATATATCTTGGATATCCCAGTTCAAGAAATTCCAAGTCGGGAAATGCGTCAGCGACGGCATTTATCAGAGCAGACGTCGGAAAGTGATTGAGGGTAAGCGTGAGCTCAACCAGGTCTGTCAGGCGAGAGATGCGCTCAAGGACGTGAAACACACTTGTGGAATTCAGAGGTTGCTCGAGAAAGGATCTAACATTGTGGCGGGCAGGTCGGTAGAGGTCTTCTGCCGCCTCGATATGCAGGCCGGTCAAAGTTGTCGGCAGCTGAGCGAAAATAGGATCCTCAGATGTGAGGTTGGAAAATCGAGCCGAGGACAATCCAGGGGGCAGCGCATCAAGTTGTTTTCCGTTCACACTACCAAGAAAGAACGGAGGGTGCCGTCGACTGTCGCTTTGAGACAGATCGGCCGTAAAGAGTACTGAGAGCTCCCGAAGTAGGGGCATGTGCGATATTAGTCGAGGGACAGGGTAATACGGAGAGGGTATGTGCTCCGTGACCGTGAAGCTTTCCAAGCGCGGCCACGCAACACCTAAAAACATCGATGAAATGAGGTCGCCTGATATTTTCAGGGTTTGCAGCCTCGGAGCCACACACTGTAGGAGGAGCATAACGTTGTGGACCTCCGTCGCGCCGTGCGTTGTTCGAATCGTGGGTTTGATAGTGATTGCCCAAACCGAGATGATCAATGTTTCCAACTTTACAAAAGCTGTTTTGGGGAAGGACAGCGCTATACTGTCGAGCTTAGCACGGTGAATTTCAAGTGTGCTGAGCTGCGGTGCTCGGGACAGTGCCACGAGAAGTTGGGTGGGAATCGTTTCGTCGAGAGTCAGTGTTGCCTTGGTCAGGGCGGGTAATTGAGGGAGAGCGTCAAATAAGGCCGAAGAGAGCTTGATGGGTTGGGGATTGCGTATTTGACGGTCTCGCAGATTAACCTGGCTGAAAACCACGTTGAAATGAGGGAATGGGGATAAGCAGGGCGGACGTACCGTATCAGGTCCCATATCGACTCGGGCCAAATCTCTTGCTCTCGATTCCAGTTGTAGACAAAACGAAAAATCCAAGGCTGAATTATATTCCTCAGAGCCCGGCAAGTAGATGAGAGCGGTACAATCTCAGAGACGTTGCAGTCTTCTTCTCCCCAAGTGTTCTCTAGGAACGCTTCTGAGCAGTCCAATCCGTCCATGAAAACGCAGATGATGCGAAGAATTTCCGGGGGAAGGCTCAGAAGAAAAGAGGTGGGACGAAGAGAAGACGAGCCTCGATGGGATACCATTCAAGCAGGTTGTCGTGGTTTAGGTTAAGATTGTGGCCAACTGTGACAAAATGTGACCTAAACAACCGTGACTCTCCGTGACTCCCCAGCCATCACGTGGCCCAACGAATTTCTCCTCTTCCCCATCAGAGTTTTGACACATAACTTGTGGGAGCTTGTGAGCCCGTACAAGGTCAAAAAAGGTCAAAAAAGGCCGAAAAAGCTCACGGGCTGACAAGCTCGCAAGGTATCTCCTCGGACTCACAAGCTCCCATTTTCAGCCGATAAAATCTTCGCATTTTCGACTTGGCAGTGAGATTTCGGGGTGCAAGGTAAGTGGGATACATGTTTGAACTTAAATGGAGGTGAATCTGACTATCTAGTATATGTCTAATGTACCTCAACAGGCCAAATTTTCAACGCTTGAGCCTGCTGATCCCATCAAACAAGCTGACAAGCCCGAACAAGCCGCAAGATATTTGTCAAATGGCTGATGCCTTTTCTTTCGCAACTGCTTGCTAACGGTCAATCGCGTCGTTCATCGACATGTATGGATGACTTCACTCTCGCGCCTGAAATATGGCTAAATATTCACCCGTTTGGCCGTTTCAGAGCATTTCTCCCCCCACTGTGAAAGCGCTCAACCGCGATTCGCGAAGTCAATTTGAAGTCAATAGTACTTCGGCGGTGCATAGGCGAGATTTGGACACCTCCCTTTGGAAGACAGTGACTTGCATCGTTTTTTGACGGTTTGGACCCCACCATTCATGATCTGAGTTTGTGTCACTTACAGGCGGTCAGTACCGGTCAGTCTGCACTCTCCGAACCGCTCTACACCGTGACGACGGGGGCTGTATTTCGAGCCACAGAGACACGGATTTTCAGCTTCCCATCCCGCCTTAAATCGTCTCTATTGGGTTGAAAGCTTGTGGTCGGCATCTCGGTCGCATGTCCTCCTCGTCACAACCCCCTCTTTGCGTCACCTTGCTCTCGCCAGTTCGTTCAAGTGCAGTCTGCGTACGAATTCACCACGGCTCCACCATCTTTCCCGCCGTTTCGGTCTCTACAATCTCTTACCCTCGCCCGACTGAACGCAAACTGTGGACGTTACAAACTTTCGACTTGGGCACCTTGCCCATCTTACAGTAGACTCCCCAATCGTCGCGTCGAATGGATTCTCCCTGCTCCGGATGTTGCGCGTCCTCACTCGTCCTCTTCGTACTCCGTTTTCGCTGGTGATGCCGTCGACGGACAAATACCATTCCCGAATATCATGATCATTGAACGCTGCCCCAACCTAGAAGAGCTCAGATACGGCGCGAAGTATTCTTCAGTCCGACCACTTGCTGGCCAAATCGCAATCAGACCGTGTCTTGGGACGATGTCAGGGCTGCCGAGACAGTCGGAGATCCCAACGGCTAATGCTGAGCTGCTACTCAGCTCGACACCTTTGGGGCACTTGGCCGGGTCATGTTGGATGCGCTGGGTTGGTCTCACAACAAGACGAAGGGTTGGGAGACATGGGTATTTTCACGTCAGAGAGGGTGTCCAATCGAACCAACTCGACGCCTTTCATCGTGAAAGTACTAGATGCGCATGGGGATCAAACACACAACTCGTGATCATATTTGCGAAGTGCGTAGAAGGGCAATCTGTTTTTAGCGTTCGAGCAGAACTCACTCGTCGTTTCAGAGGAACTGTATGGCGCAGATACATAGACAATTATTCGGTGAAACTAAATCTTCCTCTTCAGTACTGACTGTAAGCCCAAGGTTGCACCGCGAATATTGATGCCGAGTGATGGACGCGCCCTGACGCGTCGCGAATTATCCAAGGAATTAGCGAGCGCTGTAAGGATAATATCTTCCAATGAAACTATTCGTTGCCGTCATGTTAATTTACAGACAGAATCAAACAAATTGCCTCTCATTTGCCTCACTGGAATTCCGATGCCGGACGCACACAGCTGCAGTTCAACACTAGCGAATTTTGCCCAGACACTCTTAAATCAGAAAAAACAGGTGCTACCCCATACGTTCCGAAAATTGGCCACGCGATTTTCACGTTGTATGTTCCGTTGGAGCTCCCGTTTTCGCCACCGGACCTATGCTCAACTCATCTTAGTACATAACGAGGAATATCGGCTCTCCGTTTCAACCTGTGACCCACCATTTATCTAAGCTCGATACGATTTCATCGAATCGCCACGTACCTCTGCAAGTTCAACACGTTGATTACGGGTTGAAACGACGTTAGAAGACGTGAAACTACATCGCCTATCCAGCAGTTACCCCTCCGAGCCTTCCCGAGCATGCTTGCGGGCTTGGTGGCCCCACAAACCCCACAACACCAAGAGAAATAAAAATGCAACATCAAGTCAGGAGGGCCAACATCATGGTTGTCATCGCGTTGATTCTATGCAACGCATATAACACACACACATCACCACGGAGATTATGTCTGGTGAGCACCCACAGGACCAACGTACTTTCGCAGCTGATCTGCCAGTGTGATCCAGGCTTGTCAACGTGATACGGGCGGGCCACGACGTATAAAGACTGGTCCAACATGCCTACCCGTTTCTTTTTCCTCCTCTCATGCTTTCATCGATACCCAACTTCTGTGTCCCGTTCGTCCTGTCCATGTTGCGCCGCCGTTTGACTATGGCCAATAGGGATATCGCCACACTACCCACCAATCATGTCCGCCTCCGCTTCCGCTACTCCGTCGATGAGCAAAATCTCATTCGGCTTCGCTTCTCGGCCAACCAGCGGCCGCTTTCCTTCCCTCGTCAACTCACAGCCCATCCTCCGCTCGCCACGCCTTCGGAATCGTCTTTTGTCGCGGGTAATTCATTCTGGCGAGTGGTGGCTGGGGTCTGTTTCGGCTCCGCCTCGGCCGACGAGTAGTGGGAATACTTTTGCCGTCGCAGGCGACAACCGCTGTGGGGTGCGATGCAGAGATGCGGGGCACGGAATTGAGTCGGAAGCCATGTGGAATGGAGGATTGGATGGGGAAGAGGGAGATGGGGTATTCTTTTTGGTGCGTGCCTCTCTCCATATTTTCTCCTGCTCGGATCTTGCTTTCGCATTCTTGCCTTTGTTTTCGGTCGTATTCTTGGAGAATATGTGTCCTCTGTCATTGTCATTGAATGTCTTGAGAATTTCTTGAGAATCCTCTTCTGTTTCGCCGCATTATCCCCATCTATCCACGTAGATGTTTCGTTCATCAGACGCCGGAGATATGATACGATATGTCCTTCCCAAAGTGGCCAATAGCCTGCATCGATAGAAACCTTCTACCAGACAGTGGCATTTGTTCGACGAACGGTATTGCATAGTTCCTTTTCCGGTGCGTTTTCTAAGACGCCCAATCTAGTCTCTATCTGATAGTTTTGCATCCGCTCAGCGGCGCCCTCGACATCACGAATGGGACCAACATAACCATTGTACGGGGTCGAACCCGACTTCACGCACATGTCTTCGCGCTCGGTGCCGCCTTTTCACTCCCACTCCACAACGCCACCAGTCGAAATGAGCGCCAAGGCTGCTTCCCATATTTTGCTCTAATGCGGAAAATTCGCGTCCATGTGCATTCGCTTCCACTTTCTTGACCGCAAATCTCGGAGTTCAAGTTTTCCCAGGTTTTCCTTTCCGTTCTTCCTGTGATGCATAATGTCCTCAGCGTAATCGATCACCTACCCCGCATTCCCCACACTTCCCCGCCGGCACCTTTTCACCATTTCGAACCCGATTCCAGCTGATTCCAGCGAACGGATCTTAAAGGATCTTAGCTTTGCGTGCTCTCTGTCTCACCTTTGTACCTTGTCTGAAATGTCTCACTGACTTCCTCTCTTAGACCCCTGTCGCAATCTCCCGCGCTAATACTGGTCGCTGCGCGTTTGTCGCGATGGCACGATGTTCCGATGCTCGTGTCCCCGCCTCCCGCCCAGATCGGGAATTGTCGGTCTCCAAACAATAAGCGCCAGTAAGCGCCTTTGTGCTTCTCTTGATGGATGGAAATAACTCCCGCCTCATTGGCCGGCTGCTCGGCTTATTTGGGTTATGCGACGCATGGCCCGATGAGCGCATGTGTTTGCCAGTCGGTGTTGTCGGGCACGAATTAATTGCTGATTATTTCTGATATTTCCAGAACCCGCCCGCCCATCTTGATGCGACCATCGGTGCGCGCTAGGTGACGCGCATCCTCTCCTTGTCTTGACAAACCAGTTAACTGTCCAAATAGTGAGTCTTTTGTGTGATTTGCTCGCACTGATAATCTAACTGTCCAAGTGGATTCAAAACGCGACGCCCTTCTTCCTCGTTGGCGACTGTACAACAATGATATCTGTCCGGTCGATATATAGACAGTACAGATTGCGAGTGTGTTGTCTGTTGATGAGCCGTCCAAACGTGCGCCTCCGGGGTCTCATTCTTTGTATTCAAACCTGGATCTCTCTATGCGCTCAACCCTCAAGCGCCGCCCCGTACTCCGCTTGGCTACCTGTTTTGCCACCGGGCGCCTTATTCAACCTGCCTGATTCTCTGCATCTCGTTTTTTGCTCTTGGCCAGATTAGCTTCCGCGGTAGATTCGGAGCGACACCGGTAATCTAATCTTGGCGTCGAGTCTTGCTCTTGTGCATTGTACGAGTTCGTCTTGCATGTAACCAAAACCGTTCAACTGCTCATCGGCGGCCGCCTCCACCACTTCGGCGATATACCGCAACTCGGGGGATCCACCAGCGCCAGTGCCAGTCTCACGCCGCGGCCTCTCACTTCTTCAATCTGTCTCTGCTCCTTCTATTCTGCATTGCTCCCTTGCCCTCAAGCTCCCTCCGCTCTTGCACTTCCATCTGTCTCTTGTCACCGCCTCAACCATACCCCGTCCCCACCTTCCGTTCTCTTCACCCTCTCTCTCACGCCCGTCTACCCGTCACTGCTATTTCCATCTCTTGAGCTTCTTGCACTTCTATTCTGAGTTTCCGCAATTCCGCAAAACACACACCCTCAATGGCAAGCTGGCTCGCACACAGCGGGCGTACATATCCCGACGTAGCGCCGCTCGGAGCCGCGTTTATTCCAAATTTATCCCGAGTGTCAGTGTGTTTCATTTGGAGCTGCTCATACTCTTTCCAGTGGCTGGGGTCGGTCGGGTCTTGCTTCAGTGCTCGGTAGTGCGGCGGCCGCTACGGGACATGGCTCAATTCAATGCGATCTTTATTTACTCTGACAACCCCAGGTTGCCTCCACTGCCTGACCCGACATCCCTACGTGCCTAGCTAGTGCCTTTCAAGCCCGCTGTTCAAGGAAACTTGGGTCTCGAGACGGAAACGGACAACAGATTACTCGAATCAAGCTTGTGATTTTAGGCTCTTCGAGTCCCGCCGCCCGGCTACTTACTAGAACGGCAACCTGGGAACCTATTCAATCCTCACAAGTCGGATTCTGCTCCGTGTCGCCCTTCAACCTTCAAGATTTGCTTGTGATATCTCATCTTTCTCTTCAAGTCCCGGGTAGGTACGGGTACGGCGCCCGCATACACAAGTTAAATGTTCGCCGTGCGTAGATCGGTGGTTTTAAATGTGTTTACTGTGATTTCCTTTATTGAGCGTGGTAAGTAGATCGACTGGAGCGCCGCATTATTGACTCGCTTTCAAGTCATTTTGTTTTCTTGCTTCTCGTCTTGCGCCTCAATTCCGCTGCTTATATATACATGTACACTCCTCTGTTAGTATTGCTTTCCCATTGTACTGATAATTCCCTCGGAGAATAGTTGAACAGATTTTCCGCATGCCATGCGAATCAACTTGTCAAAGAGACGCTTCTTTGCTTAATTTCTTTCGACTTTCCTCCTACGTCCTGCTTCTGGGTTCTTTTCTTGGTCCTCGGGGTTGGGGTCTCTGCTTAGGAGGAAGCCTGTGCCTCATTGGCTTTCCTTGTACATAGCCAGGTTGAGATGAAAGGTCTCCAGCATTCATTGACAGTCGCAGTTGATTCAGAGACGCAGATAGCATGGCGATGGAGATTCGCAACTTCCTCCTCGGTGTGCGTCATTCAAGATGCGTCGAATAAAAGATCAACGGCTGTTTATGTACCAGTGTGTTTGGGCAAACCGTGGGTTTCGTCGTTATTGTCTTCGTTCTGAATCTTTGTTTGATTTTGCTTTCTTGTTCTCAGTCTGACTCTCACGCTATGCGAGCCCGAGTGGGTTTCATGGAGGAAGCAATTGCAAACCAACGCGAGTCTTAATGGCCGCCGCCGCCGACTCTCGATCGCTCAACGTCTCATTTCATAGCGAAATTACGCCGGAAATGGGTGCATTCATTTCGTCTGAATCCACATGCATATGAGTGCATTATTACCTTGCCGTTGTACGTATTTAACGCACTCCGCGACTCACCCTCGAATTTCGATTGCTATACTTACTTACTTCGTGCCCTCTATTTCAGACCGAACATGGGTGAGAGGATCTAGACTCGAGTTGAGTTCGTTATGTTAGCACTCACGGAATGTCGTAAGTTGAATCTGTTGAGATTGAGATTGGGATGAAGAGAGAGAAGATCAGAACGAAATGGTCATGGTGGCGTGGAGCGGTAGCTCGAGGATTCACGCGTGCAGCGGTTGGTGAATAAGCGAGCTCGAGGATGAGTGTAGTGAGGGGCGGGAGGGGAGGGCGGGAGAAGTGTGAAGGAGGAGACGTAAAGATAACATGGTTGCTCCACCTCATCACATCGTCGGCGCGACAAGGACTCGACCTATGAAAATTTAATCTCTAATGTCAAATGGGAAATCCTGTCGGCTCTCGATCATCTCTGCCCATGTCTGCCTACTATACATCCTCGTTTCGTTCCTCAACATGCGCGTAACTCGCTGTCGTGAGGTGAGTGTTATCGGAGGGACATCTTGCAACGTTGAATTGCGTTGACTGATATGAAGATGAGATAGTACAGATTATTCGAATTCACCTTCAATTGCTTGCTGTTACTAGTCGTTTTGAAGCGGCAGTTGAAGTTTAAAGCTGTAACCGGCGCTTTGTGAATAGCTTAGGCCGTAAGCAGATCGACGAGTCGAGCCAAGGCCTTGCAGGTTTAGCGGAACGAGTCCCCAATCAATAACAAGTAATAATCCGGAGCGGATGATACACGATCGCTCAGAGATCCATCAATTCAACTTCAACATGTTTGTTGACACTTGTTTGTTAACAGTTCAACTCAAGCTTGTGGTGGAAATTGGGATGGGCATGTCCTGAATTTCAAGTTTTTGAGAGTGTTTGAAGTGAAGTGGGAAGATGATATTGAAGAGTCTTACCTTGAGCTATCTAGTCACTCAGGGAAAAAGATAAGAAAGTGGACCTGTGGCTGAGTCGAGTCTGGACTGAGAATCCAGTTCGCTGTGGACTCTGTTTCTAAGAAACAAAAGCCTCGGAGACTGACGCATGTGGGAGGACAGGATGAGACTCAGGATAAGTAATAAGTATCACGGCTCAGCTGAGTCCCCTTTGGGATGTCGATGCCGATTCGTCCGAGTGCGAAGTCGTGCAGTCACACACGGCCAGTTCTTGTCTTGTGGTTCTCAGCCTTGAATGAACGTCTGAAGATGTGAGGGTACCTATATATGTACTCGTTGAGTGTAGGCGAGCAAATTTTCTTTGAAGGGACTCACAACAAATTCGTTACCACGAGACGCGTTGCACCTGGGTTAAGAGGAGAAACGTCCGACTCCCGCGATACCACAACAAACTCATTAAGATTGACCTTGCGGGTGTCGTCGTCATTGAGTCCTTGTATCCATGAAAATGAGTCAAACATCGGACCGGATGCTCATTGCTAAGGGGGATTGCTTTTTTGTCCATATGTATGCGTCCCGGTTGCTCTGATCAATACACGGCATTATCTCTGCGAATTCAACTCTTGCATCGAGACGGCTTGTTTCGTGGTAAGGACTATGTGCTAAGCCCGAGTCCGAGAACTCTGCGTCATTTGAGATTGAAGGCGGGTGAATAGATTAGACGTTTGGGGTTTGGGGGTGGGGTGTACAGTAACTGCCCCTTGAGACGGAACACCGACGAAAGTTTGCAATTTCTTTTTTTTCATCCGAGGGAAGGAGTCGACTCAGTCAAGTCAAAGCTGGCTAGTTGATGTGGTGGTCGATGTCGAGGTCGAGTCGGGGGGAATAGAGGTGACAAAAACTGGCGATCACCGTGAAAAAGTGATTGATATAAGATTATGATATCCGATTACGCGGTGGGAAGGACCCCGAAAAGTATTCAGATCGGGAATAAGGCAAAAGGGGATAGTTTGAAGGAAGTGTGGGGACGGGCCGATAGCCGGTTGGATATAGGCTTGGGTGTTTCGCCATCTCGGATTGCTAAACTTTGACTTGAACTCGATATGGCCTCCCCTTCTTTCGCCTACAAGCCTCAGATACGCCAGGAAGGCTTCCATCTCCCGTCGCCGCCGCCCTCGACGAACTCACCACCCCCGACGTCGCCCGGCGGTAACGGAAGTAGCAATACCAGCGCCATCTTTGGCGGGCTAGGCCACGGCGGCAGCGCCTTCCAGCAAGATCTCAACGACGAGCTGGCCAGTCTGATGAACAGTGGTGGCGGCGGGTCCGTCCAAAGCAACGAGCGGAGCACACAGAGTCCTGATGGCTCTGGTTCTGGCCACTCTGGCGCTGGCGGCGGCGGTGGCGGCGACTACCGACCTCCGCACCATACCCACAACATTTTCGATATAAGCGCACCGCCGCACTCGCACCACCACCATCACTCGCACCATAGTCACGGCCACCCGCACCACCACGGCTCGGCGTCTTCGACCTCCAGCTCGTTTCCGTCGCATTTTTCGCTGAATACGACGTCGACGCATAATGGCAATGGGAGCCCCAGTACGGAACACGCGCCGAGCGTGCCGTATCACTTTAATTCGACCCTGCCTGCGCTGAATAGCAGCATGCGGTATGATCCGCATCCGACGAACAGCTATATTCCGTCCCCCAGCAGTTTCCGCAGTCCCAGTCCGCATGGCACGAGCCGCAGTCGGAGCAGGAGTCGTCCGCCGAGCTCGCATATGTGTAAGTGCCGCTTTCGCTTCTCTGTAGTCTTTTTCTCGTGTTTTGACGCGTCTTTGGATGCATGCTGATCTCTCTACAGCATCGAATACCCCCAACCCAAACACCTCCTCCGGCCCCGGCCCCACGCGCACCACACGCTCGCGACGGAACGGGTCTCTGAGCAGCACCTCGCCGCCCCCGCGCCCCGTTCCTCAGGCGATCGTGATTCCGGGGAGCCATGGTGCTATGCGTTTTCTTGCCTTACACTTGCACCCAGCTCATCCGGCTCCGGCTTAGGCTCGTCTCACCATCGTGGAAGCCCTTATGCACAGGCACATACACCTCCTGCCCATGGATGGTTCGGTGTTAATGGGTGGGTTTTTGTGATTTGTGTTTTTCGAGACTTTTTGCTTCGTTCCCTGTGGATTTCTTGTGATTCTCGGGGCGCCCTTTTCGTCTTGCGACTTGCGTCGCGTCTCGTTCTGCCTCGGCATTTGCACTCATGCAATTATTTTCGCTTTCAATTTCTCTCTCTACATCCATTGTGCCTCTTTGCTTTTTCCGCCCCTATCCCCACTTTCTTCCTTCCTCTCGTTTTTTTCACCCCTTTACCCCGCACCCCGCACATCCTTTTTCCCCTATACCCCGCGTTTCCCCGATCGATCGATCTGGGTCGGCGTCGTGACGCGATGATCGTTGTCGTTCGGGTCAATGTTCCGCACACAGACGACAACGACGAGTTGCGACGCGGTCTGGTTTTGTTCGACTCACCCATCTTCTCTGGATGGTGCATCGTCTTGCATATGCCCCCCCAAAAGGAGTGCATTCCTGCCTCGACACTTCGGATCTCGAGACGCCGGCGCAGGGAAGTGTCTCGAGCGGGTTTCGATGTCGTGCCCGCGCTGGCGTTTCCTGTGAGATCCGGGGAGCATACGATAAGGATCTCGATGCGACGACCGATGTACGAAGCGCGATTATGCGAGGTCTTTTTTTCTCTCGTTTATTTCATTTTATTCCGCTTCGAATTGTTTCGTGTTGTTACATGTCCGCGCTTTCTCGGTCTCCGACGCGGACAAGTTCGGTCTTGTTTGTGGGTTGGTTATGGATGGGGTGAGATGGGGGGACGGAAAGTTGGCGAGGTCGGCGGACATCGCACGTTCTTGCATTCTTTTCATTTTTCGAATTTTTTCACACCTTATCCTTATCTTCTCTTTACTCACCCATTTCCTTCACAGCGAATACAACCCGCACCCAACCCCCGACTCTCTCCCCTCCCTCTCATCACTCTCCTCCCTCCCCTCCCTCTCCACCTCCTCCTCTACCTCCACCTCCCACGCCAACACCGCCAACTCACTCAACTCCCCGCACTCCCTCAACTCACCGCACTTCCCCCCATCCCACTCCCACCACCTCTACAACGGCCACCCCGGCTCCTACGGCAGCCCCGTCGAGTCCAAATTCGGCGGCCTCGACCTGCGCGGGCCTAACCCAAATAATGGGCCCGCGCCGCCCGAGCTGCGGCACCACCACTCGCACAATGCGCATAACGGGCTGCACGGCGGGTTCGTCGGGATGGGCGGGGTCGGGCCCTTGGGGAACATGGGCGGCATGGGAGGCATGGGCGGGATGGGCGGCGGTATGCCTGGGTCCTTCGGGAGCATTGGCGGGATGCCCGGGAGCTTGGGTGGGATGCCCGGGAGTTTGGGCGGGGCGGGGATGAGCGGGTCGTTTGCGAGTGTGGGGAGTTTGACGGGGATGCCGGGGAGTATGGGCGGGATTGGGATGCCTGGGAATGGGAGCGGTGGCGGCGCTGGGGGCTCGAATGGGAATGGCGCGAACGCGAGTAATGGTGCGAGTGGGGGGAACGGGAACGGCGGTAGTGGGGGGAATGCGAATGGGTCGGCGGCGGAGGGTAAAGTTGGTGAGTTTCTTCTTTTTTCTTCACGTAGAGGCTGATTTGCTGACGATTCTTTGTGTTCTTGTGCTAATCTACTCTGCTTTCTATCTACGCTTGCCCTTTCAACAGAATCCAAAGCCTCTGTACTCGCCAACGAAAAGCGACGCCGGCGGCGCGAGAGCCATAACGCCGTCGAGCGGCGGCGGCGGGATAACATCAATGAGAAGATTAGCGAATTGGCGACACTCATCCCGGAGTGTATGCTTGAGGGTGGAGCGGGTGAGTTACTTCGTCATTCTACTACTTTTCCTCTTCACAGCTTAATTCGGTGCTTTTCTTCCCTCTCCCGCAGTCACTGGCGGACAAAATCAAAACCAGGGACAACCGCACTCCCCCGGGTCGCCGGACGACGCCCTTTTGTCGCCTACTACTGCTGCGAGTGGAGGAGAGTGGCCGCTTGTTTTGCCTAGCGGTGAGTTACTTGTCTATCTTGCCTACAGAGATTTGGTGTTACTTGTGGATTGGCCTTTTTTCCCCGTTGAAATGGAGCGCGGTCTCGGCGGCGTGTGCTGAAGGTGGATTGGCGGGCAGCGACTCCTTGCTTTTGAGGATTGCGAGCAGGTCCAGGCGACCAACCTTGGCGCGGTCTGGAGCTCTCACCTCATCCTTGCTTCTAATGAGGAATCTGGAAAGCGAAAGCCACGAGCGCTGGGGCGGCGGTAGAGCGGGCGTCGCCTAACATGTTAGCGAGGCGCTTCTGCTTCTTCCCCGCGAAACGTGGCTTTGTTAGCGAGCGAAGATGCGGGGTACGGGGCGACGGTTGATCCGCCTTCTTCTGTTTTGCCCACCGTTGCCGTCATCGCCTTCCTTCGCGTCTACATAACATAGAAGATGTGGATGCTGATGCTGAAACACATTTTGCAGGAACCAAAAAGGAGGTCGACGATGACAGCAAGGATGCGAAGGACGCGGGCGTCGTCAAGGCTAACAAGGGGATGATTTTGCGGAAGAGTGTCGAGTATATCAGGTTCGTCCCCATCGTATGAGTGGACCTTCTCGTACATATACTGACGTCGTCTACTTGCACACAGATACCTCCAGCAGCTCGTCGCAGCGCAGGGCGCACGAAATCGCGAGCTGGAGGAACAACTCAAGTCCTTTCGGGGGTCATCAGCAGGGAGCGCGTCGCCACCTTCACTTGATCTCGGCCTCGGTGGCGGCTGGGGCGCTCACGCCAACGGCCTGCTGGCTTCGATGCCGGAGGGCGATGATGAGAGCGGGGATGGTATGGGCATGGGGATGGGTCTTGGCATGGGCATGGGCATGGACGTGGATGGCGGGGACATTGACTCGCCAGATGTCGAGCTGCCGGGGAAGAGGGAAAGGGGCAGGAAGACGAAGAGGACTAATGGGGCTGCGTCGGAGAAGGGGGTGAAGACAAAGAGCCCCACGAAGAGAAAGGTCAAGAAGGTGGAGGAGGATGAGGAGGAGAGTGATTTGAGCGACGACGGCATGGACGTCTGAGGGCATGCTTTCGTTTCGACGAATGATGCGCTTCTGCGATGCCATGCCCACGATGATTGCGACGACGACGATACCCAATCGACTCCCGTTACCCCTCTCTCTTCTCATTCCCGACTAATGCGCCTCCGTCACGACAAAGTCACGCCGCCCGCGCCTCTCTCTTCTCGTCCTCAATACCACACCGTTGGCTTGTTCGCGACCTCCTCTCATCTTCCTTTCTTGCTCGCACCAGCGGGATCACATGAAATAATCTATGCTCATGCCTATGCCCTTTATGCCCCTCATCTTGCCATCGTCTTTGGCATCCACTTATCCATCGCAAAATGGCTCTCGCCTGATCTGTCGTCGTTCGTCGCTGCCTGCTCGCTCTTGTATCCTCATCTCAATACGATCCAACCCCTGCTGTGTACGATATTTGTCGTTGCTTCTGTTTCTGTTATCTACTTGCTATTCACTGTCCTTGTACAATAGTTGGGTGTAGCGGGGTACATATCGTCCATGTTTTCTTTCTTCAGGACAGAATGAAGCAAAACAAAAAGTGTATATAGTAGTTGAGTGTATTACCGCTGTACGTAGTAATTCTAATATCTCTGCGTCGACAAGTTTGTTCAAGTTGTGTTGATTCAGATTCATTCAATATTCATCGTGAATTGGTGGGGCAGGCACTGGCAGGCACAACTTGGGCACAACGCCTACTTCTCATCTAGGTTGGAACTCAGACCGACGGAGCGGCAGCTGTAGAAGACTCAGCGCAAACTTCTGCTATGTAAGATTGAAACACGGCATGGCAAGTATCTGTGATATTTTGCATGAGGAATGCGGGCGACGTGCGAAATGGTTGCCACACCGCATGCGATGGACTGGCAGCGGCGAGAGAGCTCAGGACTGAGGGAGACTCCAGAAACGTTCGAGGCTTGGAGCAATGACATCGAGTATTGTCTAATTGTCTTCCTAGCATCCGATTTCGAGGATAAGTAGTTTGAGGTTTGTAAACGGGAGAAATCGTTAGTTAAGCATGTACTATCCGAGGTGTACTAGTCATTGTCCTGAAGAGTTGCTAGAAAGTGGAGCGCCTTTCCTGTTTCCACTTCGCGGAGCGGAAAAGAATGGGATTCGAAGATAAAGCGCCAGAGGTCTAGATCCCTTGGTGCAGCACTATAGTCCGAAAATCAGAATATTAGCATGCATATTTGATGAAGGCGTTCCGCTCTGTCCTCGATTGGGTGGCCGGAAGAACATCAGAAAAAAAAGTCCGATTCTAATAAGCGCGCCCCTGCACTGATTGGTCGCGATATCCCAGACCTAACAGACATGGAGAAGCACGAATTCGGGGCCGCCCATGCACGCGTAGATTGTTGAATGGATCGAGTTCGAGACGCCATCAAATTTATTGTCCTCGAGCGGTTGCGACGGTTTGAGCTTTATTGCAATTGCTTTCTGCTTCCGAGTCTAGAGAATTCGTTCAGCGATCGGATGTTACTTGTTGACGTTGTTCCCGTTTACGTGGATGCGTCGCAGACTCGGACCGAGGGCGCCATGAACGCGAGCGATGACCGACCGACACAGATTGGATAGCGGGTGTCCGAGGTCCTGGTCGAAGATGGAACGCGTCGAGAGAACGCGTGCCCCGGATGGGGATACACGGATCCTAAACCAGTGCGGGGAAACAGAGTTTAGCGTACTTTCCGTCTTTCGAGTTGGCTGTATTGAGTAGATTGACTGCAGAGGATCTCCGTGTAAACCCGATGTAGCTGGCCTGCTGACATCGATGGGATGTTCTGCTCTACTGGGGGCGAGATTTTGTCAGTGTTTGAGTCACAGCACGTCGGTGATAAGCCTCGTTCCTAGCGAGAATCTAATCTCCAGATAATGAACGTGGGGACCCTCGAGACACAACGAGCTACGCTCGCGTGGAAGTAACCCAGATATATGATGTTTCCGAAGATATGCCATCGAGGCAAAATCAGACACTCGACGTTTGAGGACCACAGAAATCGAGGTGGTAAGAATAGGACGAATGACGCGCCTATACTTACTCGAAGTCCGTTTTGGACTCCTCCCAGACTTCGTGGCGTACAGGATGCTCTTTTCCGAAGTTATGCCTCAGGAACGAGAGGCTGGGTCCGCAGATTAGAGTTGAAAAGTGCCTTAAGCGAACCAGCCAATGACACATCATCACCAAGTAAATGCTCCCTGTGTCCAGCCAGCTCTTTCGTTGCCAGCCCGCGAGGAAACAAAATATACGCGTATTCTTGTGCCCCATTGAAGCACCCAATTTGGAAAAGTCGAGGAAGCAAAATCGCAACCCGTGACCTCGATTCGACAGCTTTAGAATTAGATGAACAAATGCGGGGAATCAGGAAGCAGCAGCGCTAGCGTAACGCAGATGCAAAGCCTGCAATAACATACGAAAGAAAGCAAGAGGAGCAAAGACAAAGAAGAATTAAGCTCGGGCACCGCCGTGTCACTTGTCATGATCATCCATTCCGCGGAATCAAAAACAATACCTTTGGAGCTCCATCCAGCACACAACAGTGGCGGAACAAATACGGAGAATTGCACTGCAGTTTTCGGTACCGACATACTCGCGTGCAACGTATGTATTCTTAACATGAACCTGAGAGATGATCTGTCCTGGGGAGTGTCTCCGTCAACAAGATAATACGTACGTACCAGAATTGTGCATACTAGAAAGAAGATTGATTCAGTTCTCCTTCTTTGCGTCCAGGGGTAAGTTCGAATCTACGTCGGCCTCTATGGAAACAATGAGAGCGCGGGGAGAGCCGGGGAGGAGTACAGCGTCCGTTGTGTTCCATCCTACAGTTTTCAGCCCATCCAGGAAGCGAGGGAAAAGTGGATCAACACGACGATGCGCCGCAAGTATTATTTCAGCAGGTCCAGGCCGCGGAAAAGAAGCGCGCTGTTGTAGAAGTAGCATCTTCCCAACTTCAACAGCATGAACCCATCCTTTGAGCTGATCGACAGTAGAGTTTCCCTCTTTCAGGCAGATGTGAAGATGAACAGCGCCCGGACGTAGGTCGTGTTGGCCAGCCTGAGTTGGGCGCGGCATGAGACAAGTGTGTTCAAACCAAAGAACGTATTGATCGTTCTTCATGTGCTGCAGAAGTATCGGAGGAATGGTTGAGCCGCGCAAAACATCGTTGAGCGATGAGCCGATTGTGCAAACCCCTGCGACGCTGTTGGTCTTCACTTCCCGCAATAAGTCCGGGCGCTGGAAGATCCGCTCGAGTTCCGCCACATTAGTAGGCGAAGGGACTTTAGTGTCGGCGGATTCACGATAGGCATCCCAGGCCAGTGTGGTGCGCTGCCGATTGAGCGAACGCATAACGACGCCGCGAACACCGAGATAGTTGAGCGCGAGATGGAGACCGACGAGAGCGAACAGAACAGAATAAGTTGCCATCGGTGTGGTGAGATATGGCACTATCAAGCTTCCAGCCTTGCAAGGGGGTAGGATTCAAAGACGAAGTTCAAGGCAATCGGAAGCCTACCAGCATACCGAGAAGAGCCAGAACAGTCTCTTTGCTACTGTCTTTAGCGTTCAGGTCACCGATGTCGCCGGCGCCGCTCACTGGGGTCGCAAAGTGCATGGTCAAGGCCGCTTTCGATCCACCAGCAGCGATACCACACATGGCGCGAAGCGCGCCGCTGAGACACAAAGCGGCAACACGAGCGCCAGGAAGCTTGATAGGTAGCGCGGGGGAGTTGAATAGCGGAGACAGTGTGTCGAGGATGATCGCGGCATCATTGCAAACGTCTGCCAGGAGGCGGAAGGTCTTGGCTTCGGGCGATAGCGATGGGCCGACTATGTAAGCTGCGCATATCGCTGGATTGTGTGATTAGGTTTGGGATGATTGAATAAAGGCGATTGAGATGGATGCATACTGGTGATGCGACTGAAGAAATCTTGCAAAACGGTCAAGAGGAGTGCATGCGTGGCTGAAGCGTTCGCGTTGCCGACCCCGAATCCTCGAGCCGGCGTCAGAGTGCGTTTCGACCTGTTCGATGAGAAATACCTTCGAGTAGAGCTCTTGAAGACAGCAACCCTGCAAGTGAGCTACAGAAGGCTTGTAGGGCGTTGAAAACTTGATATCTGCCGCTTGATGAGTGAACCCCGAGCTATCATTCGGAGAAATGTCTATTACTGAAGGTAATCTGAGGTAGATTACGCTTCTGTTCGAGTTTACTGTTAAAGCTGTGTGGATAAGACTTACCTCCGGAAACGCTGTTAGGATACCCTTCGGGTAGAAATACCTTTACTGCAAAGTCCACGAGCTGAGTATAGAAAGAGTTCTTCGTGTGGGAGGCTGAGTCTAGTGATCTCTGCAGCGTCCTGAAAATCAGCCTCTTGTCCATATGAACAATATTAATCATTGAACCTCAACCGCATATTCGCTGCCAGCACTGACGCCACTACTTGTCCGGCCAGTTGGATCTCTCTCAAGGACTCTGAGGCTCATTTCGTCCGCGTAGAAACAAGGAATTAAGTCGGGAGGATGTTCAACGTTCCAGTCCCGGGACTCCAGGGGCAGGCTTGAACAGAGCTTGAGGAGAAGAGAAAATGATCGCATCAACCAAACGTTGCCAAACCACATATCCATTTTTGGAAACTCCCGTCAAGGAACTTCAAGAATCCAAAAGGCAGCCCTCACTTTCTCAGTTTCGTTCAGCGAAAATACAACGCAATTCTGAAAAAGCGCGAGCTATAGCGGTAACCAGGTCCCTTCGCTGTGTCGCCTATCACTTTGTTGACAAAGAGATCAAACATATCTGATCTGCACTGATATCTTGTCAACACGGTGTCGCGGCTACTGTACCGAGTCTACCGACGCATGTGCTTTTGGCCCCGCCCCGCCCGCCGCCAACGTTATCTCACCCATTTTTCGACCAGGATTCGGGAGTGCATTCAGGGAGGGTCAGTGTGTCCGGAACCTTGCGTTTTCAGCTGGGAATATTCCATTTGTTGCGGTAACAGAAGGAGGTTGCTTGGCAATCATGTCGATGTCAGAGATCACCAAAGGTGCCTCGGTTCGGGTATCGGGCGTCTTCGATCCCTCTTCTCCTTCTCCCTCTACGTCCTTTCGACTTTCGCGCTGACGCGAGCGTACCTGGCGTACGGCGGCTCTTGAGTCCGTGTCTGCTTTCATTATGTCTCTCTTTGAAGCAGGCGTGCCTGCCCTTGTTTCGAGTGCGTCTCACATCACATCCGGCGTTTCCGCCCTCACTGCACGCGCACTCATCATCGTGAAGGGGAGGCTGGTCCTTCGACGGCTCTCCACCATAAGATGTTGATCGACCTCTTTTTGACCCTTCAAATGCTGGGTTTCGTGGGGAGTTGTGCCCTGGTCTTGACCACGACGTTGTCGAGCCGCGCCCCGCGCAATGCCACATGGCAAAACTTTTTCACAGCATGGATCGTATCGACTGTCTCGTACTCGCTGCTGCTGTTCTCCGGACAACTCAACAATCCCAAGCCCTCGTTTGGAGTCTGCTTAGCTCAATCAGGTCTCATCTACGTGCGTCGTCCTTCCTTCATTTTGCCCCGGGCTTATTTCCTGATATATGTTTCAGGGCATCCCTTCCCTGAACGCGGCGACGGCGTTCGGCCTGATTGCTCAAGTACTAAATTTATCCCCGCTCTCGACCTCACATTCTGATCTTACATCAAGATCTGGTTCAGCGTACAGACTGTTTTGAGCAAGAAAATAAAGTATGAGCGATTATGGATCATTGGGGTGAGTCAAGCCTTTTGTTCCAAATCTTCACTCAATCTTCCAAAGCTTTTAATCCTTCCCTACGCATTTTTGGTTGCAATAGTCGTTGCTGCGTGGACAGTAAGTGTATCAATTCTTTCACTGAATGTATATTCATTCATTTCTATCAAGACCGGAATACGCAACTCTGGGTCTGTTGAACTCATTGGTAGCGGAATGTACTGTCATCTGGTGCGTGCCTTCGTAGATTGCTTCAATTTTCACTCAGCAATTTGTTATCCAGGGCCACAGCGCTACACTGTAAGGTGAAACCGGTTGCCATAGACTCAACCCTAACATCTATGTTTTCAGCGGCAGAGTATCGGCGGCGATTGTTGCATTATTGCTCATCCCCACGTTAGCCCTCGAAAGTACGTGATTTTCTTCCCTCACACCATTCTCGCTCTCAAGCCGATAACAGTTGCGATTTGCGTTGCTCTTCGCCGAAATTGGGGAACGTTCAAGAAAATGAGAAACTCATTGTCCATCATCATGCGCGTCGTGATATTCACAATCTTCGGAACTTTGGCTATTGGGTGCGTGCATAGTGTTCTACTGTGCGTTTCCTTTCCGTCAATACTGACTGCACACACAGTGTGAGCGGAGTGTTCGTGTTTTCCGATGCTCACGGTGCGGCATTGAACATCGTCCTCGCGATACGTACGCCTCTCTTCCTCTAATTTAAATCTGTCCCTCGCTCATTATCCTCCAGTCCCCGTCACCGCGGTCGTCGTCTTTGCTACCCAGAAGGTTTTTCTTCTTTCTTTCAAGTAGTGGTGCGATGTACATACGAAGTTGACAACCAATTACTCTATTAGGACATCATCCGCGTCTGGATGTTTTGGAAGCGACCTCTACCGGCGGACGAAAAGTCACTCGACGATTCTTCCCCTCGCTCTTCAAAATCCAGTGCTCCTCCTGTCTAACCGTAACGCCGCGATTGTATTATGCTGGCCGGCGCGACCGTGTGGTTTGGTTTGTATGTGTATATGTTGTATTCATTTTTTATTTGTATTATTTATGAACGGATCCGAGGTTCCTCCTCCCTCTTGCAGAGGAGAAATTACTCGGACGGCAAATCGTTGAATCGTTGAAATTTAAGTCATGTCACACCAAGTCAATGGAGATGAATCGGAAAACAGAGGCTCCCAGACCTCAAGAATACACGGTTACTTTCTAAGTACACAAGGGATACGCCTACTTGGACACATTGTCCTCGGTGGAAGTCGGATTAATAGACCCACGACGTTTCACATATTGCCCACTGAAGATTTCCTTCAGAATTCCCCGCTGTCGCTCCGTGGGGGCATAGTCCAGCGAACGTCTGCGATCCCTAATATAGACGACGCCATCGAAACAGGGTTGAGTTGGCGACGCGACGTTGATTACGATTGTAGGGATTTCGACACCCAGCGATGAAGATTTACTGGCATACACATCCTCGGATGGAGACTTGGTCATTGATGCATGGCCTGCGGCGACTCGGATATCCAGAGATTGGGATGGACTGGCGCGATCCCCGTCGAACCCAGGAAGTCCAAGAACGCCTCCAACGGTTTGGGGAAAATCCCCGACACCATTCAATCCACCTTCCAAACTGGCTTGGTCTGCGGGCGTCTTCGGGATGCTCGCGTCTAAACCCTCGCAACCTACAGAAAGGTTATTCCCCACTGTTCCGGAATTCAGAAACTCCCGGAAGATCGCTTCCTCCAACGCTGGAGTCGAAGTCCCACTCGAACTGGCAGCGTCCTGTACGTTGTCTTCTGGAAATGGCACGTCAATTGGTCTGCAGCGCTCTGATTCGACCACAACCCGCCATTCGTCGATATCGAGTGCCTCGCCGCCCTTGCTCTTCTCGTATTTCTCATACTTTGAGCTCTTGCCTTTATGAACCTGGGCGGGCTTTTCGATGGGAGGCTGCGGTGGAGTCCGCGGTACAGGGGAGTAGCGTTGAATGTGGGGGAGCAGTATCGGTATAAACTGGTCAGATTCGCCTCGCGCCGTTTCGCCCTTCTCGTTTGAGACGGAAGCAGCCCCATACTCCGAACCCTCTGAGTACATCGTGGTCGAGTCAGGATTCATCCAGGTGCTGCATCCTTTGTCTTCGAACTTGGAGCCGGCTTGTCTGGTACGAGATCGCCATGGAGAATGTGGCGACAAGGGTCTATCCAGCTGTCCATTCTAGATACAGCGAATTGTAAGTTTGAGGAAGATATAAGGAACAGAGTCCACTCGTACGTTGTTTGAAGTGGTATCACTTTGATGGAGCGCGGACATAAGAGCTACAAATCAGGCTCCAATTCCTACGTTGGCGTGTTCGGACTATTTGGGACTGCTTGTTTTGGGTTGGATTTCGGGTTTAAGGACGCGTCGTAGAGAATGTGAAGTTATTGAGGGTTGTGTTACTGGACCTCCAATACGGTGGCACAGGGTACCACCCTGGTGACAGACTCAATTGGGTGTTTCGACTACGAAAACTTTCTGATGGTGAGAGAGAGAAGTAAGAACGTCTGCGACAAAACTCACCTGCCCTTCGTGAAGATATTTCCTGGTTCTGTTAAGAGTGGCGACGATGGACGTGAATGTGGTAGCAAAGAAGAAGGAGGACAATGGAAGTGACGCGAGGCGCGCGCATGTGATCGTGCTTTTGAATCCATTTTGGGAAGCAGTTCGATACCGCCTGTCAAAGACGAACCAGATCTCACGTTGGACGATTTTCTGTGGTTTGTATAGACGATTCCACCACGAATCAGACCCGCTATTCATCGATATATAAATAAGGACTGCAGCTAAGGTACCAACGTTTTGATGACAAATCGACCTTCAAGGTGGGGTTAATCGGCTCAGCTAAACCCAGCCTCAAGCTCGAGCAACGGCGTCGAGCATCACATAATGAGCCTTACCTCCGAGGCATTGCGTTAATTTAGGACCGCGTCGACGTTGGCGGCGGCGTCTTCGTTGTGGGCGGGCTGTTTGGTCATGTTATGATCTGATCAGACTTTCACTCTCCCTCTCCCTCGTCGCACTGTTGTCGCTACACCCACCATTCACTTGCTCTCTGTTGCTAGGAAGCATATAGCTTGTCTGGGCTGTCTACCTGGGGCTTTTTCGCGTCTTTATGGCAACGATGGAGGGTTGAGAAGCTGATATCATTTGGGGCTGCTGTGCGCTTGTACTGCTTGGCATTCCATGACGGCGCGCCCAATTGACCCAGTTATTTTACAGCAGCCTGATGTTAGGTTTATGAATGCGCATGCGAAGCCTCAGCTCACCAACTTCCCTTTAACACCTGCCGTCGTCGATTACCCCTAAATGCACCTTGCTCTCCCTTCGCCCTCTCACTTGCCTTGCGCCCCTGAAGCTGTGTCAGCGACATTCGACGACTCTGTACTTCCCTTCAGATAAATATGTGGCCTCCAGCGTGCCTCTTCGCACCGCACCGTCAGTTCCGCTCCGCTGCCCCTGGTTTCGGTTCCCTTGGCGCCTTCTCTCCCTAACGAAATGCAAAGGCAGCTTCACCACCTTTGACCATGCTGCCCCCATACTGTCCGCAACCTTCATGGTCTTCACCCGCTTCGTCAGCTTGCGCCGCCGGTTCTACCCTTTCGCTATCGATTCTGCGTATACCGTTCTCCCCCCGTCCTGTAAACATCGGATCGCAGTATCCCCACCTTCAGAAATGTGTCGCCCTTCCTCTCCGTCGTTGTTTTGGTCCTCCCCACATCTACCAAAGTCGTACCGCCGTTGCTGACCGCCGCCGTCGGTTCCACGTACCGTGTCTTTCGCGCCCTTCAAAAACTAAATAGCAGCTCCATCACCTTGGAGCACACGACACCTTCCTTCTCCGTCGTCTCTGCGGCGTTCGAGTCCTTCCTTATCTCGCACCGCCGGTTCGACTTCCTCACCGTCGTCTCCGCGCATTCTCTCCCCGTCCGGGTCTCCAACAATCCTGTAGCAACAGCATCAGCTTCGGGCACCTTGCCCCTTTCACGTCCGTAAGTTCCGCCGGCGTGGGTGCCGTATCCTTTTCGAACTCGCACCGCCGATTTCGCCTTCCGCCGACGCTGCCTCTCTTTTACCTGCCAATCCCGGACACCTCACCAACGCCTTCCCCTTCGCCTTTGCCACGGTGACGCCCCACATCTCACCATTGACTACAGCCGCTGCCTCCGTACCTCCGTCGCTCGCTGTCTTCGCATCTGCCATCTCCCTCCAAACACGACGGCGGCCGTCATTCTGTATTCCGATGTGATGCCTCTACGTTTTCTAATAGACCACCATGTCTTCACAACTGCTGCCAGCATCTGCATCGCCAACTTTTGCATCCCGCTGCCGCCGTCGTCACACCTGCCGCCACCGTCGTTGTTGTTCTCTTCTTGTCACCTCTTGTAATCAGGTCTTGTAACTTAATTTGTTCTCGCCTGGATAGCATACTGTATACGATAAATTGATATAAGCTTTGTTTTGTGGTCATGCTCTCAATCTCCGTCATTTTCACCGCCGTTTTGTTTTGAAATAAGGGAAACAGTTGGATTCTACTGAGATATGCAGTGTCAAGCACATTGCTAGTTGAATACCGTATTCCAACCATGCAAACTTGCAATATTTTAGCAAGCAGAAAAATATTGAGAAGACTTTGACTTGTGAGCACAAGCCAGTCCTTAATCCGCACTATGAACTAGAGCATCTTACAGGCCACTTTGTGCATCTGAGATAAAAGGTTGGAAACCTACGGATATTTTTACATAGAAAGTTTCGGGGATGTCGCTAGAACAATTTCCGATAGATATCGGTACAATTTCCTTAAGAAAGTAGAGAACGGTAAGCAAAACGAGAGACGACGAGATTTATTCGTCTCACGATTGGTTGGCTTTAAAGCGGTCTTTTACGTCTGTGGCTGTCGGCGCGACAATGCCGGGGTGTTAGGACGGCCTGAATGCGGCGGGACGTCGGGTCGGCTATGCTGTCACTGCCCGCCCTGGTCAAGAAGTCACTGTGGCGTGCTCCCAGTGAATCGCAGCTGCGTTTTTTGACCTCTCCCTTCACTCTCTTTCTGTTTGCTGCTGACGCACCTCAGGTCTCAACGTGTTCCCGACAGCTGCACGTTCCCGAACCCGACGCCGTTGTTTGTGGACGTCGACGTTTCTCGATGCTCCATACAAAGCCTAAGCTCTTACCTGGTGCTTTATCATCCTATCGTTGCTCGGGGCTTTGTTTGGCCTCTACAAACGTTCTCTCTTGTTTTTCCTTTAACACAGGTACAAACTTGCGTGCTAAGACGGTAGCCCATTTGTTCCTTCCGTTTGATTCTGGACCAATCCGATCTCTAGCTGTCCTGCAACCAAATCCTCGACGCCGTCGTTGCGTCACACCCACCGCCGCCGTTGAATGCCTAGTCATCGACGATTCGAACCCACCAAACCACCTCTAGCGCTGCTTGACTACCTCCAATCCTGCCATATTATCGCTCCCAAAGCCACAATGCCACACCAAGTCATATCGTCAGCATCCACCTCTCCCAAACGCCGCCTCCGTCGTCTCCAGAATGACGGAGGGCGTTGCGGGTGGGGGTTACTAATGTCGACGGCGGCGGGAGAATTGGGGCTTATGGTGATGATTGTGCGCAACAAGTTTATAGATTTGAGGGTGCTTGCGCAACATTCAGGGCTCTTTCCTAGCAATTTATTACAATTTTCGCGACGGTGTCGACGGAGGCGGTGGCGAACGGGAAGTCGAGAGCGAAGCAGACGATCAAACGGGGGGAGTAAGAGTAGATAGACATGGTTGGGGGCATGGCCTGCGCATTCTTCACGATTTGCGGGAAATTTCGATTTTTGTGGGCATCGGCCGTCGGCGGCGGTGAACGGCGCGTCAAAAGCGAGATGTAGGTGTGCGCAGATGGAGCTATTGTCTGACACGACATTTCATGAATATCTTTTGGCGGCTTGGCCGTCAGAGACGATGGAGTCGACAAAATCCACGACGAGAACGGTAGCCGACAGCGACGGAGGCGCAGATATTTGAAGAGGATACGGCAACAGTGGGCGAGAACCGATAATCCAAGTAGCAGAACCATTGCGCAAAGCGCCGCAACAGATAGCTGAACGGGACGAAGGTGTGGATGCGAGAATCGAGGACGGCGGCGGCGTGGTTAACAACAAGAGTGATCAAACAGATCAATCTGTCAAACAGGGATCAAAGAATGCGTTGGACACGGCATTCCGGCACTCGCACCGTGCCGGGGAATCGCTTGTGATGCCGAACTCTTAGATTTGACCAACGCTGGTTCGCCCGACGACGACGACGACGAGCCCCCGACGTCGACGCTCAACCGCCATACAGCAACGTCCTAATTAGGCTTAATGCCTCATTTTACGTGATACCCGCTTCCGTTGCCTGGAGCTTGAGGTAGGGTTCTACGCACCCTCAAAACCCGACCTTGAAGGTCGATTTGTCAGCAAAACGTATGTACCTCAGGTGAAGGACTGCTGAGGAATTGAAGAGGCGACATTACCAGCAGCGTATGAAACTGCCAACGAAATCAGTGTGGCCGCTTCTCCATCTCCACGATGCACCCTCTGTCCTTAATGCTCCGCCACTCCTCCCACTCCAGTGCCTGAGTGCCGACCCACCCAGGGCCCGCAAGTACCACCCGTTCAAGCGCACCGAAAGCCGGCCCCAAAAGGAGCAAACAGTGCGGATCGATGCTATAGGGGGGAGGAGAGTTATGCGACAAAAGATGCACACAGACGAGAGCAGACGCAAATTGTCCTCCCGTCGGCGGAATCAGTGAAGATGCGAGTGAATAACGCAGCTCCATCAGCTGCGGGAAAAGATCGAGAATCACCGCGAATGAGACTGTGCTAGATGCATAGTACGAATTCGCCAGGATCAGAGTACGCAGGGTGGGGATAGAGGGGAGTTGTAGCATGAGATACATGGGGGGAATGGTGAGCTCTTCGAGTGACGTTAAATGCGAGTGCCGCAGAAACGCGGATATGTCCGTGCGAGGTAGACCAATGACGAGTAGAGAGCGCAGACGGGAAAGGGGAGGGAATGAAGCGGACCGAAAGAAACTGGAGTCAATACTGGATGACGAGGAGATCGCGAGATGTTGCAGCTTTACTGCAGAACGCAAGATGGCGAGAAGCAGTGGTGTAGACCATGCAGATTCAATCCAGTATACATGTTGGAGAGAGGGTAAATCAGGAAGGGGCTCGTCCAGCGGGCCAGTATACACCCGCTCGGTACGCGGGAACTCGGGTTGTACAACGAGTTCAATGTGCGAGGCACAGCGTTGTAGGATAGAGAAATTGTGGTCGAAGCGCGTAGGGGAGAGGCGTACATTTCGAACAAGGGCTGCAATGTGCGGCTGAGATACTGCATTGGAGATATAGCTCCAATTCCTCGAATAATTAAGCCAAACGTGCGGATATAGCAGGTCCTGCGTCAAAGTATGCCAATGGCGACAAACACGCCGAAGCGCCATGACAGCCTGGTGAATTCGCAGAGACTGTGAGCAGATTTCCTTGCAATATACTAATGGGTATGAATTCTCCCATTGGGTCAGAATTCACGATTTCCTGCTCCCTCTCTTTACTTTTTGCCCCCGGAATTTTCCGGCATGTATTCTAGTAGTTGTAATGCATAATTCTACCAAAGGGCTTGAGGATTCGTGAAGAGGAAGGTATTAAAATACGGTTACCGGGACATCAAAGTCAGTGATCCCGCGACATATCTCAATGTTCTGACTTACCTCTTCACTGTTTAAACCCGGGAAACTTGGAGAGACCTCATACAACATGCCAAATACCTCGGACAAACTCAGATGATTTAACCGGTACGTCGTCGTCGCGCGCTGGAGGGGAGGGTTTGCAAGTCACAGAATGTCACAGTTTGGATCAATCTCGGCCCTGATCGAAATGATCCTTGCATTCTTTCCGCACTCTGCCATGACCAGCTACCTCGACGACGACTATCTACCCTCCTCACCCACAAGCCTGGCTCTGGATTATGAACAGTCTCAACATAAACAACCCATTCGCGATGAATATGAGGCCGAAATGTCACCACAAGACCTTGCAGAATACCGGGAATGGTGCCGTCGCAAACGCGTCAAACGCGGCTTTGAAGACGCCCAAGACGGCGACTACCCGCTGTGTCAACGCCGTAGGCTTGAGGGATATCAAGAGACCAAACCGGAACCTGTTTCAAGTCCAGTGCGCACCCCTCGGCCGTCCGCTGTAGCCTCAAATGAAAAGACGCGCCGGTGCGTGTCAAAAATCTTCTTCAAACTCTTTTATCTAATCAATATGCCAGGGATTTTGAACCCGGGGGATTTCTCAACTCGCAGACTACGTCCCAGGACGCCATCGACCATCTTGTTGGCCAACAAGAGCCCTCGCAGCAGCCTCTCAGCAGCGGCTTCGACTACGGCATAACATCTCAAGATGTTTTGAGCCAGTTGGATCATCGACAACAGCGGGTTGTCTATGGTATGTTCTACCATCCTGCCCTTATTCTGTTATGCTAACCATGCTGTAGATGGAGAACCTTCTCCGGAACCGGAGACCTACGAGCAGCTGCGCACGCGTTGCGTTCGGCTCGAGGCTGAACGTGACGAAGCTCTCCGTGAGCTTCAAGCTGCGAGGTCCGCATGCGCGGAGGCTCAAGAGGCTCAAATACGAGCAGAGAAGCGGCTCGTTGAGTGGGAGGAGGCTGTCGTTGGCGCTGCACCACTTGTTAAGCTTATGATTCCATGTATCTATTAATCAATATGGTATTCTGTGTCGCAAAACAAGTTATGAAGAGTATCTGAGTGTCAAATATGTACTGGGGTTAGTGAATGATATCAAGCTACTATGTACTACGAAGAGTTATAAGGATGTAGGTAATTTTGGTACGTATTCGCAAGCCTGAGATTAGTTTCTATATTAAATGGAATGTCCATTCCGAATGAAGTAGAGGTAGGAGGAGGATTGTGAGGGGTCAATTGGTCCTGTGGAAGCACGAATGGGTGGTTGTGGAATGAGAATTGGGGCGGCGGAAATGCGAAATCAAAAGATGGATACGTCGATGATGAGGGCATCGACAGCTCCGGAGGTGGAGGGTTGGAAGAGGTAGAAGGCAAGGAGAGTGGCTCTTGAGATACAGGGGGTTGTGCACGCTGCGCACGCGGGGCACGGCTGAATAGACCGCGATATTTGTTGCTTTCGCGGTCTGCTGGGTTGTCATCGAAGTGTTTTTTGATCCGCTCCGATAATACTGCTTTCGTGCCTTCTTCAGATAACTTGAGGGAATGAGCAATATCCTTCAAGTCGTCTTTATTCTTGGCCGAAAGGACACCGGTAAAGGCAGCATCAGGGTCCCGCTCCCTATTCCGCCGATTCTCCTCCCGCAAATTCTCCTTCTCCTTACGTCGCTGAGCACTCTCCGCCTTCTTCCTCGCTTTGCTCGTCCTCTCCGCCTCTTTCTCTGCCGCCAACCTCTTCCCCTCCGCCGAGGTCAATACCCGTGCCTCGACATTGAGCTTCCGCTTCTTGCTCGGCCGGGCATCCCGCTCATTGAGCTGCCGCTTCTGCGATGCAATTTCTGCCTCCATCATACCCATGTGTGCTCGGGTGGCCTGAAGCTCATTCTCGAGGTTCTGGATCCGTGCGAACAGAACAGGGTCATGATAAAATTGAGTGGTCGGGAGGGTGGATTGTGCGGCAGCAGTGGAACGAGTGGCTCGGGCGGAAAGAGTTTCTGGGGGGGACGACAAGGAAGCTGAAGGGGGGGAAGGAATAGAAGATGATGTTGAGGGCTGAGGAACAACAGGTAGAGTGACAGGTTGCTGAACGTCGTCGTCGTCACTGGATTCCGAGTCTGAGTCCGAATCACTATCTGAATCGGAGTCAGAGTCAGACTCACAGCGAGCCTGTGATCTCTGAAGTATGGGAGCCGGCGGATTGGAAGGGGGGGGGTGTTGCAATGGGCGCTGAGGTGGAGGGAGTATGGTTAAGCTCGGGAATGTTAGGGACGGCGCGAGCGGCAATGGAATATGGGAGACTCGGTGCGTAGTCCTCTGCAGTAAATGCATGCCGGCTGACCGGCCAGATGCCGCTCTTCTTGAAGGCAGAGATGATGACCGAAGGTCGGAAGGTTTCTTGACGTACAGACATGTATTCTTTGACGAAGTCCTCCTTGCGCATCTCAGAGCCACGGAGCGCGACAATATCGTCGCAGCGCTCCACCCAGCCCCGGGAGAACGGTCCAAAAATCCCGACGTCGAGTGGCTGAAGCTTGTGTGTTGTGTGCGGAGGGAGCAGAAGAACAATGATACCATGTTCTTCGGCGAGATCGATGATCGTGATTTGATCATGAGAGCCGTGACCGTCGAGAATGAGGAGAATAGGCTTCCCGGATTTGTTTCGAGCCTTGGCCTGGGGAATGAAGCATATTCTGAACCACTCAAGTCCAATGAAGTCGTCGGTCCAGCCGTTCGTGGACATGGCAATACTGAAAATATCTAGAGGTCAGTACTGAGATGCGGGTGGAGGTAGCAACACGTACACGATCTCATCATCTTCTTCAAACCATTCAGGACATTGCGCCGACCCAGGGAAAACGAAGCCGGGTTTGAGGCTTGTCCCATCAGCGCACACGGCTTCGATGATAGTGATGAGCTCGAGATTAGCGCTGCGGTGCTTGTACTTTGCCTTCTGCCTGCGCGAGTACAAATACTTTCGGCGGCTAGCTTTTTTTCCTCCGCCGCGCTGCACCCCCTTCTCATCCATATTATACACGTTCTCAATAGGAATGCCGTGCTTCTCGACAAGTTCTTCCAGCTTGTCAAAGAAGCGGCCGACAACAGGTTCATTGAAAGCCTTCGCGCGCTTGGGATCAAGACCGGCTGAGCTGGCGAAGGAGATGGTGGGATGCCGTTTAATGAAGTCATAGATCCAGTTTTTACTCGGCTTCTTGTGGAGTGGGTGCAATAGCTGAGCACGCTGACGGACAGTTTTTTTATACAGAGGGGTGCCAATTTCCCCGAGATGCTCAATCCATTTGAGGAGAACGTGCTCGACGGGAGGGGAGAGGAATAGCTGAGCGCGAGTGGCCTCGGAACGCGATTTGTGAATATTTTTCCAGCGATTGTAAAGAGTAGTATAAGGCAAGTCAAGCTCGCGAGCAAGATTCTTGACGTCCGGTTTCTGCCCATTGTTGACGCGACGAGAGAGGAGCCGGCACGCGTCTTGAATCTTCTGCTCCTTCTTGTCGACATCTGGCATGCACGGGGACGCGTCGAAGAGGTGTCAACAAACGGCACGGCGTGGCCGACGCGTTTAGCGAGCGGAGTTTGAAATTGTCACGCTCGGAGACGGTCCCCTCCAGCGCGCGACGACGACGTACCGGTTAAATCATCTGAGTTTGTCCGAGGTATTTGGCATGTTGTATGAGGTCTCTCCAAGTTTCCCGGGTTTAAACAGTGAAGAGGTAAGTCAGAACATTGAGATATGTCGCGGGATCACTGACTTTGATGTCCCGGTAACCGTATTTTAATACCTTCCTCTTCACGAATCCTCAAGCCCTTTGGTAGAATTATGCATTACAACTACTAGAATACATGCCGGAAAATTCCGGGGGCAAAAAGTAAAGAGAGGGAGCAGGAAATCGTGAATTCTGACCCAATGGGAGAATTCATACCCATTGGGCACAATAGTAGTCGTTCCCACCTTCAGATAACGGTGCAAATCCCTGTCATTCAATGGGAGCTTCGGCACTCCTTCTAGGTGATAGGTGACAGCATCAGCCTGGGTTTCCGGCCACAGATCTGCCAACGCAATACGATGGATGTATAGCCAGAGTTCGGGTGCAGAACCGGTAGAGGAGTAGTTCGAGGCCGAGCCATCGCGACAGTTGAATGAAGCGGAGAGAGACGAAGATGAGAGTCGTGCGACACAACAAACACCATCACCCAATCAGCGCTTAACGCGGTCACGTGGTTGAACTCGGCTCTCTTCCCTTCCTTCGTTTCCCGAGTTGCGCGTGTCATGAGGACCGGAGAGTGATTTCGCGGGACTCTATGGCCAAGATACTGCTTTTAAGCGACGTGAAATCAACACTGCATCATATATAAACGCAAGAGGAATCGAGGATACGTGTCGCCACGCCCTTCATGAGCCTCAAAGAGTCATATGTGCTGCGGTTGCTCCTAAATACAATCCCGACCATCGTCGCCTAGATAGTATGGCAGATGTACACGTTAACACCCTTCAAGTTCGGATGAACAACAGTCCACGTTCAATATACTTTACATCGCAATAGATACCGATTACAAATTTTGAGATTTCCGTCGAAAATTCAAGATAGTTGATACAAAATCATCGACCAACCGGGCTTTTGGCATGATAAAGACGACACTTTCATCGTCACTATCTTCCCAGTCGCTACCGCTAGCGGTGTTTGTCTCCTCTGAGCCGCTGTCGTTTGAGTTCGGTTCCATGAAGATTTTCGGAAAATTCGACTCGGCAGGACGGGAGGCGACGGTGGACCGGTGGTTGGTAATGAGGGAAACGGAGGTAGTGCCGTGCGGCGTATGTTTATCTGTAACTGATGGGGGCGTGCAGGATGATCGCTTTTGAGAGCGCACGACGCGACCGACGATTGCGGAAGCTTGGTTTTCCTTATCGGAGTCGCAGTCCCTCGCGCTCTTCGTCACAGTTGAACGCCCCGCGAAGGATGAACGGGGGCTGGAAGCCTTGTGGGTTTCGAGTGATCCGGGCATATCATCCTCGTCTCCCACTGGGATCCGAGTTGAGGATACAGCACTGGGTCTTCCAGCATTCAAAATGTCCAGAAGATCGTCGGAATCAAAGTCACGTCCGATTCCGCCTGCGGCAAGGGCGTCGAGTCCCGCGCGCGCCTCCTCGCTGAGGACCTCACGAATCCACGGAGCAGTCTCTGCGGTGACAGGAGTTTGAGGAGGGAGGTATGCCGGTGCGGAGTTCGCTGCTGCACGAGCATTGGAACGCGCGGGGGCGGGTGGCAAGTGGTTTGACGGGAACGATGGGCTAGTCGGGCGATTGTCTGCGGTCGCGTGGCGAGTAGACCGCTTTCTCCCAAGTACGGAGGTTACAAAGTCTCGGGTCTTAGACGACTTGGCATGCTGCCTTGGAAAAGGATCCGTTTCGAAGGTCCCAGGGTTTGCGTTTCTGGACACATTGAAAGTCGTACCGGAACTCTTCGGCGCCAGATGAGTGTTGGTGGATGCAGAGTGTACATCAGGAGACCCGTTCTGAGTGGCAGACGGGTTGCGACGCGAGAAGATCTGCATCTAGTCGTGAAAGGCAGAATGGTCAGTGCCACCGGAAAACCAAGGCGAAAAAAAACTGACTCGATAAGGTCGGAAATGCTATACGGATATATTCTTGGAGAGACTCGGGGGAAAGGGGATATCTATCGGTCTTGACTAGAGTCAAAGCTGGGGAGAGCAGTGGCGGAGAGAGAGAAATCGAGTTGTTTACACGTGATACGCTTTGTTCCTTTGTGCACTTGAAAAAACTCCTCGAAAGAAATATACTTTGGGATATATTACGGTGTTATGCGGCTCTCTAGGATTCCTCCAAGCACGCTTTTTTCTCTCTGTGAACTATTAGTACCTACTTCTGATAAGCTGGATGGGACACTGTACATCTGAATCGAGAGCGAAACTGGCGACTCACCGAGAGAGCGAATTTCGAACAATCAAACATCTCTTTGGAAGGCGGCTCCCACTAAGCATTGATAAAGGCGTTGGGCTGGAACTCTGAAGAAGCATGAAGAGCCGACAGGAGAATCTGGCTGTCAGAAGGCAGACTTGCATTTGGTGACCGTAAGGCGACTTCGGGGTTATTGTACGCGCCAAAATGCGACGTACAGAAAGCCTCGACTTTATACAGCTTCGCAAGTAGTCAAAAATAATGGCTTTTGGGGAGAAGGAGGACAAACAGACAACTTGAGCCTGGTGACTATACAGGCTTGCGACATTCGGACAGCAGTCTAAGTGAACCGAAAAGCGCACGCAAGACATTACTTTACGCATGGGCAATATTCGACGATCAGAATCAAGAAACTTGAAGAAAGCTGACAAGAAACCGGCTGGAAAGTTATGATTTCGAGGCAGTTGAAGTGGAAGAAAGGAAGAGACGATCCGGCTTTCGCCGAATATTTGATGGCAGTGATGCCGAGTCTTCAGCAGGTCTTCAGTCCCACAGCACCGTATTACTACCATGCCCGCCTCGATTCCCATCGAACTCCAGGAGCACCTTCTTGACTTTCTATTCAACGATATCACTACTTTGAAGGAATGCTCTTTCGTCTGTAGGGCATGGACCCCAACGACTAGGACGCATATTTTTCGCAAATTTTCCGCACATTATGAATATGATGGCAATGACCCCTACAAACCTCGTTGTTGGCAATACCAGCAAGAATTCATTCATCTCGTCGGCTACATACGCGAGATAGATATCCAAGACGCTGCAGGCATCCTCCTGAAACCTGAAAACGCCACGACTAACTCCTCCGACTCGGAGTTGCGTTCGCTGTGTGCCATCCTGGATCTTCTGCCGTCTTTGCAGAGGGTCAGCGTCTCCACGAAGTGTGGATCCTACAGGAGGATGCGCTCCTGGAACCAACTTTCCATCCCTTTCAGCGATTCCTTAATAGCTGCCTTGCAGAGATCGTCGTCTTCCCTGACGCACGTCTTTATGTACGGATTCTTCTTCAGTGCCCTCGACGCCAGTGTGTTTCTTGGGCTACCCCACCTGGAATATCTAGGACTTGAGGCTATAAGTGCCACAAACGACGGATCGGACAATCTTCCTCCTCTACCCAATGATTCACCCCAGTCTGGAAACCTTCAAACGCTGTCTCTGTATTTCATCTACCCGGAGATATTCAATGGCCACCTGATCGACCGCCTGATATCCACTCTGCAGGCTTCAAACCTACGCCACCTCCGCCTTGCAGGTCATGCTCAAATCTCAATAATGGAGGCTTTTCCTCCCTCATGGTCGTCAAGTCTCACTCATTTTACCCTTGAATTGACCGACTTCGACACCAGTAAGTCTGATTATATTACCAGCTCCGCTCACTCCCATATCATTTGTTTGTTTCGTCAGCAGGAGGCTACGAGGCGTATTCTCCGCTTTCCCCGTCGTTTATCGCGAAATTGCCAGCCCTGCACGCACTAAAAGTGCTGGAGCTCTCGCTCAACAGTGGGCTCTTGAATGACTTGAGTGCCCTCGAGAATTTTTTAGACGCCATGCTGCCTGGCCACCTCGACGAGCTCTTGATAACCATCGGAGCTCGAGGGCCCACAACCTCCATCGATACTGTACGCCAGATGTACGAGTCCAGTCTTTCTCGGGCTGAAGTGGTCAGAATACAGTGGGAGGATGGGAAGCTCGAAGAGTTAGAGGAGTATTATGGGGAATTGTTTGCCGCTGGAGCGATGGAAGTTGGGCACTACCCCTGGCAAGACCACTGGTGCGTTCTGTCCGTTTGACCCTCGATTTCTTCAAGTGATGAAACCTGCACAGGATTTCTTGGTGATTGGGATAGACGGAGCAGTATAGTATTTAGATGAACTTGATGAGAGGGTATACAGTCACAGATACAGACAATCTACACATCTTCCGAAAACTTCCATTCAAAGCTCCATAGAGCTATCCCCAATGTCCTTCTCTACAGCACGTCTTCGCGATCAAAACCCGTCCACGGCACTCCCCTCAAACCCCGACACCAGGACTTTCTCCTTGAGCAGCGCAAACGGCAACACGGACGGCGACGCCACAGTCGTGCTCGCATCGAGGTAGGTGTTGCGAGTGGTGTTTGAGGTAGCAGTGAGCGAAGACAAGACGCGCCTGTGAGTGAGGTGGCGCGATGCCTGCCTTCGCGCAGGGACGATGGGGCCAAGGTCCCGCACAGGGGCTTGGTTTTCCTTGTCGGAATCGTTGTCGTCGTCCTCGCGTGCGCATGAGTGAGAGGGAGACGAAAGGATCGACCACTCCGCCATCAATGAGCTCCACGGCACCCAGAATTCGTCAAGTGGGGGTAGGAAGTGCGCAGGGGGTGTCCAGAGGCTGCGTTGAGGGAACCGCCGCTCCGCGGCGTGCTTGGCTTTGCGCGTGGCGAGGTCATCCGCGCCACAGCCCTTCTTGGGGGGCGCGATGTTATTGACGGTCGGCCACTCCGTCATCGAGGAGCTGTGTGGCACCCAGAATTCGTCTAGTGGGGGTAGGAAGTGCGCAGGGGGTGTCCAGAGGCTGCGTTGAGGGAACCGCCGCTCCGCGGCGTGCTTGGCTTTGTGCTCGGCGAGGTCACCCGAGCCACAGCCCTTACCGATGGGCGCAATCTCATTAGTAGCCGCGTCGAGCGCGTCCTCGTCAAGGAGCTCGAAGGTCCACGGCTCCGTAGTGTCTGCGGCGGTGGCCACGGTGAGAGTGGTGGCAGGGTGAGAGGAATGGTCGACGATCTCGGAAGCGCGTGCCGAGACGCGTCGTTCGTCGCGTGGAACGGTAGATGAGGAGGAGGGGTGTGAGGACGCGTGCTCCTTCGGGTTGGTCGCGTCAGAGGCAGTGGAACGCGATCCACCGAGTGACGAGCCACCCGACGCGTCCCCGTCCGTGTCAGAGTCAATGGTCGACGCAGCCCTGGCCTTGGAGAGCGAGGATTCCATCGTCTTGGCCTTGTCGGAGATGGGAAGCGCCTGGACATGCCAGGCGTTGTACGGCGCGGTGGCGGAAGCTCGCATCGCAGGACCGATGGTGGATGAGGGAGAAACAGAAAACCGGGAGAATACTGGCATCTGTGGCCGTGAAACTGCATGACTGTCAATGCCACTGGCTAAAGTATCAAAGCGACGAAGGCTTACCAGATGATCGTAATGTTAGATCGAGGGGAATGCGAGGGGAATGCTTGAAAGGTCTCGGAGACGGATATTGGCAAACTCGACTGCAGTCAAAGCTTTTGCGAGCAAGAGCAAGTGGTGGTGGAAGAGGAACCAAGTTGTCGACTGTTTACACGTGAGTGGTCTTTTATCCTCCAAAAAATTCGGATGGTCAATGCGTCGGACGACGCTTGGAATCATTGCTACATTGGGAAGTTGCTTTGCAGCGTGAGACTTCTGAAGCTCATTGTAGACCATTTTTTTTTGCGCTGCAGCTTCAACGATCTCTTGGTAGTGGTGCCAGATAGAGCTGCCAAAATAATTCAGAGCAGAAAGAAGGAAGGGACACTCTGCACTGACGCAAAAAAGCAGAAAAAATGCTTGAATTTGGTCCTGCGCTTCGATTTGCGAAACTATTGAAGAAAAGTTTCAGGGGGGGGGGGGGGGGGAGGTTGAGACCTTGGAAGCAGCCATGCTGGTAGCGTCGAGCAGGTGCATTATGCTCAGCCTAGGGTCCTTTCGAGGAAAGACCGTGACACGTCATCGCAGATTATTCATTCCTTCAAGCCATCGCAAGGCGCCACCAGCAAAAAAAAGAGATTGTCTGTCGGGGAGCAGCCAAGTTTGTGATACAGGGATAGATTGAAGCTTTGAGAGCCTTTTTTCGTACGGCCATACACAGTCAGAAAAGTGGTACAAGATCGATTTTGTCCGAGATTCCAAGTACAAAGCCCGGCAACGCAGAGATAGATAGGCCAAAGTCGGGTTCTTCTCCTTCTCTGGCTGTTGATCTTGGGGGATTTGGCGTATCCGTAGACATTGGGCTGTTTTTTTTTGACACAACATCGTGCTGGACGGTTTTGAAAGATGGGCGCATATTCAAGGAGCCTCGAGTCTTGACACATACTTACAGTGAGACATAGCGATACGCAGCGAGGGTAAGGCCGGACATGGTGCAGTGCACAGAAGGTAAACGAAACGGGCGTCGGGATTCCGACTCGGGAAGTATCTGAGAGTGAGTCATTTCGGCTTTTCCCGAATAAATTCGCACACTCTCGCTTTGACAGTAAACGTCTACCAATGCCCGCCCCGATCCCGTTGGAGCTCCAAGAACAAGTGCTCGACCATTTACTTGACGATACTACCACGTTGAAGCAATGTTCTTTCGTCTGCAGAGCATGGACTCCACGCACCAGATCATATCTTTTCCGCAAATTCTCAGCACACTACCGTAGCCCAAATGACTGCACTCCTCGCTGCAGGCCCTACGTGGAACATTTTCTCTACCTCGCGGTCTATGTACGCGAGATAGAGATTCAAGACTCAGCAGACGCCATCTTCCTTACTCGTAAACATCCAGCCCACACAAAACCCGCTTTCGGTGACTCGGAATTGCTTGCGCTATGCAGCATTTTCGACCATCTGGTCTCTCTACGCAAAATTACCGTCTCCTCCAAGTGCGGAGACGTCATCCGTGACCGGTACTGGCCGCATGTCTCGGCCAAATTCAGGACTTCCTTGGAAGCTGTCTTCAATAAATTTTCGTCGTCCTTGACGCATATCCTCATGTATGGATTCTTTTTCGATGTGTCTCACGTCAGAATGTTTCGGGGATTAGACAGCCTCCAATATCTTGGATTAGAGGCCATATGCGCGGAAAACGAATCAACAGGCCTCGTACCCTTTCAAGCCGACGATTCACTTTCCTTTGGAAGCATTCAAACGCTATCTCTAAATTTCCACACTGCTGAATTGGATCCTGTAAACGGTCTCCTCCTTACTCGCCTAGTCAACACTCTCCGTATCTCAAATCTCAGGCATCTTCGTCTCGGAGGAGCGAACGACGTATCGATACTGGAGGCTTTGCCCCTGTCATGGTCATCGACTGTGGTTCACTTTGCTCTCGAACTGACTATCTTGAACCCAAGTAAGCTAGATTCCGTACTGTAGACACCTTGCAATTCATACACACCTTCCAGCCATCCCATGGAGCCCGCTTTCACCAACATTCACCGCCAAATTGCCAGAATTTCGCGCACTACGCGTACTGGAGCTTTCGCTAAATATAGAGCCCTTAGAAAGCCACCACCTCAATGCTCTCAAAGACTTCATGAACGCCATGCTGCCTCCGAGTCGACGCCTTGACGAGCTGATTGTCACTATTGCGGCCGTTGAAGAGGTGCCAGTGGACAGCAGCGCCGTGTCGACATTGTATGAGTTCTGTCTTTCACGCGCTGAAGTGGTCAGAATTCAATGGGAGGACGGGAAGCTCGACATTTTGGGCGACCGTTTCCCCGATTTGTTCGCCACCGGCGCGATGAAGATCGGGCATTTTCTACAAGACCACTGGTTCGCTGGCATTTCGACCGTCCCAGATTTCCACTGACGCAAGGCCAGGATTTCGTGGTGACCGCCCTTCACAGAGCGGAAGCATAACCTCAGGATCGTGGGCTAAACGCAAGAGTGTCCAAAATTATACAAATCGACGAAGAAAGTTACACATTTTACAAGGACTACACGGGTCTTCAGTGGTGGATGCAAGGTCGGCGCGTTCAACGACGTGCCGTTCGTCCCGGAGGCAGGTGCACAGGGAAGAGGGTTGCACTGGGAGCGGAGCCACCGAGTGGCAAGCCAGACGACAAGTCGGAGACGGCGCTCACGTTCGCATTCCTGCTCCGAGAGGGCCATGTACCCCCCAGCTGGGCAGTGACGAACTCTCTGAGCGCTGCTTTCTCGTCTATGCTCGTCGGCATCTTCAGCGTCCCTTCCACCTGAGCCAAAATAAACTCGCTGAGCGGCGTGTCCCCGAGCGCCTCTTGCGATGGAGGCGTATATTTGAGCGGTGGCATAGCGCTCGTCGGTCGATTGCGATTGCGAGACGGTGGGGGAGGTGTCATCGCAGGGATTGGGATAGAGCGCGGTACGGGGGGCGAGAAGATCGGCATTGTGGTCTTGAATGCACGACGGTGAGTGGTACTGAGATATCGAAGTGTGCAGAAGGTTTACCGATGGTGGTGGGACGAGGCAGTTGTTACAGGTGGCACGGAATTAGTTTCGACTGCAGTCAGAGTTCGAGTGGTAGAAGAGGAAGAGCTGGGTTGTTTGTTTGTTTGCGGTGTACCACACTTTCTATGCCCCCCAATATTCGGAAAGTCAATGCAACGCTTTGGTTATAATAATTGCTACTTGAGGGCAATCGCTGGCATTTGACAATTTTTTGACGTTTTGAAAGGTCACCACTGGTGACCGCTCGGGTTTTGCGACTCTTACAAAACTCTCGCCTAGTCGTCCATGATCAGGGCTGCCCAAAACATTGTCTCGACAAGCGTTGGCGATGAAGACAGAAAATCCCTTGAATTCAATTTCAGGATGGAGAAAAAAGGCAAAGAATGACCAAAGTGGAAGCATGAGTTCTGTTGATTGGCCGGCTTGAGGCGAAGTCTATCGAGCGTAGCATGCTGATATTTGAAGAATCTTTGAGGAGGAAGCGATACACGTCATCGCAGAGAATTGCTTTCGGAATTCGAGTCTCGATGTCGACGCGGCTCGGAGTAGAGCTCAGATAGACTCAGATTGGTTATGAGCTGCGCTCGACACCTGGGTCCTGGTTTCTGAGGAGATCATAGAATCTGAGGATGGTCGGATTGGTGAGGCTTGAGCCCCAGTGAGAATCCCGTATGCTTCAGGCTGCTCCAAACTGCTTTCAGCTGCTGTTCACCCGAGCAGCATATGGGAGCAGAGGAGAGCGTAGAAATGATACCTTCAGCAGATGGGGTTCCGGCTCCCATCTGCGCAGCTCTGCTCAACTTCTGCTCCAGACTGCTTCCGTCTGCTTCCGTCTGTCCCTTGTAATTATACTGCATTTCCATTATATTTTGTATTGAAACAGGTATTTTCTATATACTTCACTACAACAACTTCGACACACACGCGTCCCGCTGCCCACAAGTCCGCAAACCCTGCCCGACCGACCCACGATGCCGCCTGCACTGAAGCTGCTACCACTAACGCGAACCACGCTGAATGGTGAGGTAGATCGAGGGCCGGGGTGCTGCCGCAAAGTCGTTAGCCGAATGTGCAGCTAAGATGGAAAGGAATGCGCACCGTACGATCCCTCTCCTCCTCCTCCTCCCACCCCATAACCCTCACCCTCCCCTGCTTCACCCCCACATCCTCCGCTTTACCCTCGGCTTTCTCTACACCGGCATCCTCGTCTTCGTCCACCGCACCTACGACGTCTCCACCGCCCTCACCCTCCTCCTCTCCGCCTCCCACTTCGCCCTCCCCACCCTCTACACGGAAGTCTCCGCCCGCGTCATAACCGAAATGGTGCACGGCCTCTTCCACGCCGCCCTCCCCTTCACCGCCTACGAGGAGCTCACCCGCGGCCCATGGCGCGCAGGGGGCTGCATCTGCTGCAAGTGCGCTGGCCGGGTGCCCCGCATCCTTGAGTTCGCCCTGCGCGACGACGTCAAAGGAAGCCGTCCTCGAGCGCGGGAGCCGGCGCGCGCTCGTGGGGTTGTTCGAGACAGCGTGGGGCGCGCAGGAGTTTTCCGCCTCGTGACAACGATAGCGCGCTGGGTCTGCGGACACCCTAGAGACGGCAATTTATAAGTAAATACTGATAGAACGAAGAAGTCAGTACACAAACCTGCTCGGGCAGTTTCGATAGCGACGGTCGAGCTCTATCCGTGCATTTCAGTGGGATAGAATGAACACAAGACAATGGAACACACCTTAAAATATTCACACAACTGCCAAGAAGTTCTGTACGGTCGCATGTAACCACAGCTGCGGGGTAAGAGGAGGTCTACTCACCCATGGACCTGATAGCGCTGACAAGGCGCTGGAAACGGTGTCGCCGGGTCTATCAGGCGAGCTTCAGCAATATAGGATATGGGGTGGAGATGTAGATGGGAGACTACAGTAGTTCATAAGCAAGAAAGCAGGCCATGAATAAAAAATCACACACCGTACAGTCAGCTCAATAAGGTGACTCGGGCGAGTCCCTCGGGTCCTAGAGAGCATCCCACACACACTTCAGATTCATATTGGTTGAAAAGGGAGGCAGATGCACCCTGAAACGCGACGAGATAACGCAAAAGGCAGGATCGACATCCTGGATCGTGCACGCGAATTGGACGGCACAATTTGGTGCAGATGGGCGTAGAAGATCGGAGGACGCGCGTAGGAAGATGCTAGTTGCACGGCGCGGCGGTGGCGGACCGAGGCGGGAAGGGAAGAGCGCACAGAGGGAAGATGGTGGTGGTAGAAGGCAAGGAGCGCGATGTGTGACGACGTGATTGTGACAAGTGTTACTTGCCGCTTTTGTATGGCTCTCGACGACTCCGAGTACTCGACGACATAAGTCAGTGCTGCGCCAAGTTTCAAATTTTCAAGACAGTGATGAAGAAAAAAAAAACGCAAGTCGAACGGCAGCGATGTTCAGGAAAAGGAGAGCTATATTTAGCGATCCAAACAAGACCAAAACAAAAATAAGTACCCGTTCAAAACCCTTTGAGCAGATCACAGCAGAACGAGCAGAAGCAAGGCAGATTGGAGAGGATTAGAGCAGATTGAAGCATACGGGCTTTTCACTGGGCTTGAGCGGGCATGATGCATCTATCATATCGCGCGGCGAACTAGTTTTTGCGCGCGCTTGAAGAAATCCCTGAAGGACGGCGCGTTGAGCGAAAGATAGGACGACTCGGAATCGAGATCACAGATGGGAAGCAAACCAAGCCAGGATGCGGCAAACGCCGGATCTCATTTCGCCTTCTATGTTAGTGCTCTAACTCACAATCGCCATGCTTCCTCGCTCGAGGGGCATATAATTCAGCGAGATTGACATTACAGGCGGTAGAAGGTACAGTGATATCGAAGGTACACTCATCTACTTGGGGCTTGTCTGTATAGCCAGCCAGAGGATTTCGTAGTTACGGAAACACTTCGCAAAAAGGCGAGGATTACTTAGGTACACTGAGGGGGTGAAGTCAATCTTAGCGATGCTATGAAAAGCGCGATAGAGAAGGCTCGGCACTCCGGGACGAGCTGTGTCCCGTGGCCAGAGCCTGCTTTCTTTAAAAGCGGCTTTCCGCTCCTACACCAATTCACAACCACCATGTCACCCGCAGAAAACCCATACGCCCTCACCCCCGACCAGAAAGCCCACTTCCTCACCCACGGTTTCGTCCACCTCAAGAACTGTTTCTCCCGCGAGGCATCCGCAGCGTTCACCGCCGACCTATGGACCCGTCTCGGCATGTCGCCCACGGACAAATCGACCTGGCGTGTAGAGCGCACTAACATGCCGTCGCACACCACGATCAGCGTCGCGGAGTTCGCGCCGAAGGCGTGGAGCGCCATATGCGAAGTCCTTGGCGGGGAGGACCGCGTCGCTGATGAGTCGCGGGTGTGGAAGGATAGCTTCATTGTGAATCTGGGGACGGAGGGGCAGGGCGAGGTGCCGCCTAGGGAGCTGGATAACTGGCATGTGGACGGGGATTTCTTTTTGCATTTCTTGGATTCGCCAGAGCAGGCGTTGCTGGTTATCCCGATCTTCAGCGATATCGCCCCGAATGGCGGGGGGACGGCGGTTTGTAGTGATGGGATCGGTGTCGTTGCGAAGCACTTGGTACGAGCGCCTCTGCATATTAGACATCCACACAACTGACGACGCGATCCGCAGTATAACAATCCCAATGGGGTGACGCCTTGGATGGATCCTCGCGGCACTCCAGAGCCCCCCAAAGACAGTGCTGAGCGTCTGGCGTTTTTCAAATCGGTTGTCAAGAACAAGGAGCAGGCTTCCGATGGGAGCTTCCATGAGATGACCGGCGAGGTCGGGGACGTGTACTTGCTGCACCCGCTCATGGTGCATTCCGCTACCAAGAACGCGACGCGAAACCCGAGAGTCATCACGAACCCTCCAGTGGCGCTAAAGCAGCCCTTCGAGCTTCGTGCAAGTCCCGACGGGGCTAAGGACTTCAGTTTGGTCGCCCAAAAGACGCTTCGGGAGCTGGGATTCCCAGAAGGTCTGGAGACCTGGAAGATTGACGGAGAGCGGGAGATGATTGTCCCCATGAGAGTCAAGATCCAGGAGGCGATGAAGGAGAAAGAACGCGAGCGGCTTTTAAAGAAGGCGAATTAGTTACTGTATGGTTTGTATAGTTTTTCGATGCGTGTTCAGATGATTTCTGCATTCTACACATTTTCGTTATCTGGCACGTTGAGCATTCGATAGGGTCAAAAGCAGCATCACTGTCATACCTTCTCCCATTCTGAGCGGCACTCGTACGACGAATATCTTATGACCCATCGCGTCCTGAGTCGGACACTGAACAATCCTCTCCGCCCTTGCTTTATCCATCATCAAGCGGAGCTGCGCGTGGATATCTCTCCGCCACGAATCTGGAACAGCTGTACGAGCAAGAGAGCCTCGAGATAGACTCCCTCTGAAATGCTTGGTTTCAACGGTTGTGAGTAACTGCGTGTCCAAATTTTGACTCAGACGAAGCTTGGAGGAAGCTTCAAGCTTTGAGATGGATTTGAATTCGTTTGCGCGTTCCAAAGAGGTGACCCATTAGGCATTTTGACGGAACTGTTGCAGACGAGACAGTTATAAGAGTTCTAAGGATGAGAACAGCGCGAATTGAGTAAGCCATACGATGAGGCCTCAATGAGGAGGAAGGCAAGGGAAAATTTCCTTTTCGGGAAGTCTCATCGCGATCTTTTCCTACCACATGCCAATGGGACCAAATCTTGGGACAGTCTCTTCGTATCTTGACAATGAGAGCTCTCACTATTTTTCGGGTGGCCCGAAAGCTTTTTCATCGTCCTCTCCTGACACTAGCCTCCCTCCATCCTTGCCTACATTTCCTCCAGAGCTGCTCCGCATCGTCTGCTTCTTCTTGGACGGTATAGAGCCGTCTGGCCGCTTTATAGAACGAACATGGGGAGAAGAGGATATCAGGGTTATCAACCTTATACCGCTTTCCGTCACTTGTCGCGCTCTACGACTGGAGATACGACCGTACATCTTCCGAAGTGTCTATAACTGGAGCCGAGATGAAGCTTGCTGGCCAGAGTCCGTCTGGGAGCTGATACGGCAGGTACATTGTAAACATGCTGTGGTATTGACTCACGTTCGTCTAGGGAAGTTCACCTCCGAGACCGTCAGATTCGCCATCCGAAAGCCATTCATCTTTCCAACACTCTTCTGGAAGCCTTACCACGACTGCCTGCTCTCACAAAAGTGACACTGTCTATCGAGCAATCAATCCCAGCCAGCATTCTTATCTCATTATCTCAGTCTCCCCAGCTGACAACACTCGAGATTCAGGGCGCGCGGCTGGATGGTTCCGGGCTTATTCTTCCTGAAACTGTTTTCCCGCAACTCGACACGCTCATCATCTCGGTGTGGACAATCACCGCGAGAGCCACTCTCAGGAAAGTTCACAGAGCAACGGAGCTGCAGAATGTCGCCCTCCTTCTACAGTGTGTCAGCTGGAGGCTTCGGACACTGAAAGTGTCCGGCGACCTCATATCGTCGGCATTTTTAGCGATTGCTTGGCCATGTCTGCAAAATTTCACGCTCACTGAGCACCCCCCATCTCCGTATTACTCGGCTCCTCGACTAGTATCGCATATGCCTCAGTTACAGGAGCTCGCGTTCCTGTACACCGCAGATCTAGCTCGAAGCGACGAGGGTGAATTCCAGCCTCCATTCACCATTGGCTCTCGGGACGGGGAAAAACTCGCCACATCACTATCTTCCGTGCGGCTATCCAACTGCACCCCTCAGGACCCCATTTTCACTCAGCTGCCACCGAACTTGACTGGCGTGCATATTTTCGCCGCCAGGGATCTCTACGTACCCGACTTGTATAACCCGAATTCTTGCCCGGAGCTTCCTCTCAACCCTACGGATGCGCTCGCCGTGATTGCGCGCATCTCTCATCTAGATCTAACTGAGCTCACGCTCACACTCGATTATTGGCCGACACCTGCTCTCGTCAATGACATCGCTGCAGCGTTTCCGAATCTCGAGTTTCTCGAACTCAATTATGCAGAATACCCGCGATATCCATATCCTGATGGCGATTTTCCCGATGACTTGTGTGATGTAAGCCCCCACTTAATTCCATGTCTCGAAAATGCGTGATTGACTTTCTTCTCAGGACGCGATGTTGGGGTCTCTCACTCACCTCCCTCTGTTGCGGCATCTTCGCATCTCGCTCGATTTCGAGGAAAAAAACCCTGACGCTCTCCAGACAACCATCCAGACAACCACTGCACAGTGGTTTCTACGTCGTTTGCCGTCCTTGCAATCGATTTCGTTCAGCTATGGAAACTGGGAGGAAACGGGATGGGCTTTTATTGACCCCCTCGTTTGGGCGTCTTGGGCGACGTACACTCGTGGCGTACTGTTTTCCCCAGAACCATGGCCCTTTTCCCAGCACTGGCGCCCGTTGCGGAGACCACCCTCAGAGGAAAGCAGCCTCTCTTCACTCGCACTTTCAGAGGAAGGTAGCCTTTCCTCGTTCACTGATGAAGAGGATGGGCAACTACCGGACCCGCAACTCAAGGCCGCTAATGAGGACCAATAGGGCAACTGGATTTATTCGTACAAGTTCGAGTGCCATAACATATATGCAGCGGAATGATATCCCTGATTTGTCCTTCGACGTCGAGCGCGAGACGAACTCTAATCAACCTACCAGAGCGCCCCACCTACGTCGCCACAGTAAATACGAGGCTTTTGCTCAATTGTCATTTTTTCCCTCCACTAAAATGCTCGGCGTTTGGTTGTCTTCCCCAAGCGTGAGGAATTCCCAACTTCAGCAAATCTTTCAACCTGCACTGTTGCGTTGTTGAAGATGGGAGGTCGATCAGTCAAAGAGGTCGAACAGGGTACATGAATTCGTTGACGTCCTTCAATCGTGCCCAGCATATTTGCCCTTGCTCGCACTGTGGACGCGGAGTATGTAGATAGATGGGCGGGCATTCCTCGCTTCGGCGGCTCGTACGCCTTAGTTTATCGTCGCGACATCGTGGAAGCGTGCGGGCAAGGGCTTCGCGTTTTTTTTGGGCGCTATTGTCGATAAGTGTATCCTATCTGAGGTGATTTTTCGCATTGAGGGTCCAGGAATGAATCTCTCAGAGGATGAATATCGATGAATCCGTTTGCAAACAAAAATCTTCAATTGAGAGGGCTTGTCCACTCGACAGTGGCGTGGACGGTCAGATCATGTATCCAGCGGAATGATATGCGTAATTTGTCCTTCGACCTCGAGCGCGAGACGAATTCTAATCAACCTACCAGAGCCAACGTTGCCACAGTAAATACCAGTCTCTTGCTCAATTTTTGAACCGCCTTCCATTCGGTTTGCTCTCTCTTGATTTTGAGCCGTCATTCGCCATTCAATGTCGGATGATTTTAATTTCTTCCTCGACCAAATGCTCTGCGTATGAATCAACTCACTCTCTTTCTCCAGAAATTCCCAACCGCAAGTTGACTTGAAGTTCAACAAATCTTTTCATTCAACACTGCATTCCCCGCCAAAAACAGGGGTCCATTGACACTGACAGCCAAACGCCCTCGAACACAAGACATGAATCCATTGACGTCCTTGCAAGGCACCCACGACATTTGCCCTTGCTTGCTCGTGCTGTGAACGCGGAGTATGTAGATAGATGGACGGGCCTTCTTCGCCTCGGCTAGTACGCCTTAGTTTATCGTCGCGGCTTCGTGGAAGCGTGCGGGCAAGGGCTGCTTTTTTGCGCGCGTTTGTCGATATCTCAGATGGTGCTCTATATTGAAGGAATCACGCCGTACTCTTGCAGTTCAGAGTGGTGGTTGAGCGAGGAAGACAAAGCATCCCACCCGGAAAAGGGAATTCTTCCATGCGTCACTCACTGGCGTAATTCTGAGTGAAGGCCAGTGAAGGTCAGGATGAGAAAGCTACCGAAGATAAGATAGTTTGTGAGTGCAGTGCGTGGATACATATGTCGCTGGAAAGAATATGTATAGGTGTCACGCGTTCTAATCTGGATATCCAGCGGATGATAATCATAATAGGCAATTAATTGGGGGACAATGAGACGTGCTCGCGTTCTGTAGGGAACGGCGCTGGATCCGGATTGTCCTCGACGCGCGAATGTCGTCTGGACCCTGGTCTGGTCGCCTGCACGTGGTGCTTGCATCGACAGTCGTACATGCATCCAACTCAGCGCCGCTTGCCTGACGGTTTGACGTCTGCGGCAGTCGTACGAGCGTCTCCTGCCCCAGGTATTGTATAAAAACCAATTCGACGCTCTAGGTGCAAGACATATTTCCGACAGCTTCCAGCTTCCATCCGCTGTAGCCGGGGAACAATACTACGCACAGCCCGCCGCCGAGGGAAGAGCATTCGGAGACGCCATACACGCCGAAGATGCAGAATTCTTCTGGACAGTCGCGCGCTTCAGGATCTCTAGACCCTCGTCGACGGTAGATGGGACAGACATACTGTTGTCCCGCCAGCAAATACTCCAAGACCAAGAGATAAACAGATTCTCAGCTTCGCCGCTCCAGCACGTCGGCTCAGCGCCTGTAACGACCCACTCTCCAGCCACGTCAGCTCCGTTGTCGAGAGTACTCGGGACTGCTCTGCAGCGGCTGTGGAGCACGCATCCTCTGCCGCCGCCTAAGCCGCAAACGTGATTTCGAATATGTCGACGAATCCGACAACCCACAACGTCCCTTGAAGGAGCGGCGCCATATACAGTGATCCAGTTCCTCATCGCCACTCGCGTTGCTCCCCCACTTCCAGGCTGCCGGACAGGAGATCCCAACACCATCCAACACTGGACTGGCATCTACATTGCAGTTCGATGGTGCCGCCGTCCCGCACGCAACGACCGCGGACGCAGCCGCAGTACTTTCGGATGCAGTATCACAACCCAAGGATCATTCTAGACGCCCCAGTGAGCACGCGCATCACGCCCGGCGTCCCTTGGTGCAGAGCTCCTGCATTCCCTCCTCCTCTACCAGGCTTAGTAGGAACAGGCGTCGGATCCACCAACTCGTCTACCACCCGCGCCTGTCCTGGAAAACTCGACATTGACGGTCGGAGACGTCGAGATTTGGAGGTACGATCCCGGGCGGAGCGATAATGAGAACGAGGGGCTTGGAGAGCCATGCGAGTTCGGATGGTGGTGTAGTATGCGCAGAATCAGCTGAAAGGACCCGACGCTGAGATGGTGTACGTTGCGGAGCTGGGTACATCATGATACAGTCGAGTGGCACGTCCTGTTTGAATTTGTCGCCTCGAGAACGCACGTCAATCGTTCGGCGAAGGTGATTCGTCTATTGGATCCAAGCAGGTGTTGATGCTTGCGTGTTGAGTGGAGAGCATCTGGAATTTTCTTGTTTCTCGATGGTCTTGGGGCCGACGACAACGAGAAAGTATTTTTCGCATTCACACCCCCATGTATTACTTACGTGTGCCGGCTAAAAAGATAGAGACTTCGAAGACGCGCTAACTTGTACATAAGGATGGATACATACCGTCGTCATTGTCGCTATCGTCGGTCACTGGAGGTCAAGCGGAGGGGCTGCCGGAACGCAACTTGAAAGAGCCTGGTGGTGCGATAACGACTGATTTGGATTTTTATTGCTCTTTGTCATACATATGTATTTTGCAGTCGCCGCCCGGCGAAGGTTCATGGCAGCCTTGAGGTCGAGGGCCCGACTGGGGGGCTTGGGAGAGGAGCGCCATCATCGTTGTTTGATCATTGATGGGATGTCCCAAAGACTTTCTCTTCCCTCACGCTCTTGGATCGGGGGCGTCTATTCCTGCTGCCTCCTTGCGAGATGTCGGTGGATATGCTCTGAGATATGTATGCTGCTACTGATTTCTGCTCGCTGGTCCCGTGCTTTCGATGACTCGGGGACTGGGACTGGGTCAGACAAGGATGGGACGAGGTTGGACGGGGGCTTCGAATTTCTTTTGGCTCAGATTGAACTTCATCACAACTTCCCCAAGTGGATTCATGCGCTTGAGGAATTCGTGCGCTCGAGAAAAACGTTGCCTCTAAGGACCCTACAGCAATCAAGAAACGAAAAATCGTCGTCGTCTGTCAAAACGCATCTCCGAGACTAGTGGCCGTCAGCCTACACTCCGAATTGCTGCAAGAAACGAGACCAAGCCTGCCCGAGTCTCCCAAGCGTTCCATCCATTTGCATTTGCGAATACACACATCTCCCCAGCGGAAGCTTCTCACCTCTCTCGATCTCCGCCAACCTCTCCTACTAGTAGCTCTGCACCGGCCCTATGTGCTATAGGCGAAATATACCAGAACCAACACACCTTCCCCTTCTACCACGACCTGCCCGGCGCAGTCTTAGCCTTTATCTGCTCACAACGTCTGCTTGCTTGCCTTGATCTCCATCGTCGTCTGCTTGTCTTCGCTTACATCCTTGCTGAGTCCTTCGTCACGGTCATGTTCGAGCCCGTCGGTCTCTCCGAGTCGTCGTCGTATGCCTGGGTCACCGGACTGCCTGCAGTAACCACTTGGCCTTGGTAAGCCCCATATCTCCTCCATTCTCTAGCATCCACTCTCGCTGACCCGCGACCTCTAGACCACTTACCACTCACAATGATAAGACTCACGGCACTGCCATCAACGCCCTCTCCCGCCTCACACACAAGCCCGCCCGATGTCTCATCTATCCCCACCCTAACTTGGCCACTCTGAGTCCTCAATCGGCCCAGGTCACCTCTCGACCTCCGAACGTCGGTTCTCGTCCGTCGAGCCAAAGACCGCCTCAGGACCCTCCTCTCTTGGTCTCGGGCCCCCCTCCTCTTCTAAACGGCGCATTCTGTCGATCGAAGCGGCCTACTGCTGCAAGCCCCAAACAGATAACCTCTACCAAGCGCACGGATTCATGCCTTCACGGTTGAGTGCCGCACGAAGCGCTTCCCCCGTCGCTAGCTCTTAGTCATTCCTGAAGACCCCGAGCCCGTCCAGGATTCGTACGCCCGAGGTCTCTCCAGGACCCAATTCAGACATGTCCGAGTAAGTCATCGTCGTCTTCACCGCTTTACCTCATCGCAGATGCGCTACCCCACCTTCTCCGTCTACCCTTCCTGTGCGAGCCCTCGATCCTCCAACCCAGCTCTGAATATTACGACCGCAGCGCTGGCGCCCCGTTCCGCGTCGACAGGAAACCCGCTAGCCGGCCCAACCCAAGTCCTCCCCTCGCGCCTCCCGCCCCCGGGCTCACCCAGCTTTCAGTCTCTTGACGGTGTTATGATGGGATTCGTTTTCCGTCATGGTAGAGGCTGCGGCTGCGGCGGCGGGAGAGGATGCGGAGGAGGAACAGGAGGAAGAGGGTGAAACGAGGATGACAAGGCGGAGTGGGAGGCGGTGTTTGTACATGTGCAGGATAAGTGGGGAGGTGGCGAGATGGGGTAGATGGTTTACTTTGCGATGGAGCGGGTGCGGAGGGTGTTTTGATTTGATTTGATTTCGTTCTCTATCTCGCTTTCGCTTTCGACCCCTGCCTGGACTTTTTCTTGGTGTTTGTTACCCGCCCAGGGATTTCCTTGCTATGTACAAAACGGTTGTAAACTTTTCTTCGTTTATTCTTTTCGTGGCTCAATCGTTCGTGTAAATACAAGATAAATGTACGCTGGTCGTTCGATGGCTTTCGCACTTCTACAGCCTGAAGCATCAGCTTCGTCAACGAGAGTATCGCCGGAAAATAAGTCGGAGATTTCCGGTCGACATCAATCTCGGTCTCTTGCCTCTTGACTTCATTTCGACCTGCGCGCCTAGCCGTTGTATCCTTTCGCCGCTCTCGACTGCTCTTCGACTGCCTTGACCGTATCGCAACTTCAAGGCGTCCCAATATGTGCGCATGGGCGTCGGGTTTTCTAAGCCTTTTCTGAATGTCTCGCTGTGAGTCTCTGGGCAGATTCTCACTGGATATCTTTTCACCACATAAACTGCTTCAAGTTGCTAGAAATGATTTTTGAGCATACATTTCCCCTTTCCCCCTTCAATACTTGAACCACAATCTTGATAACACGAAGCCTATTTAATCTCGACAATTTACAGCAAATATTCCTAATATTGGCTGCCAGCAATACTACAAAGCGCGTCGGAGTTCGTCAACGGCAAGAAATTCGCACACGGACGGAGCCAGTTTCGCTATCTTTGTACACTCCATCCTCCTCCTCAGACTCGTCTTCGTCCTCATCCTCGTCAAACTCCTCCTCGTCAGACTCGTCTTCATCCTCATCTTCGTCATCACTGCTATGCTCGTCTTCGTCCTCGTCATCTATAGCTAGGAGTTCAGCCACTTCAACGAACGACTCATCCCCCGCCACTGCGTCCGGAAACGCGGTGGGTTCCGGACACTGCTGCAGCCAGCGCTTGACCCGAACAGTCCGTGGTATGCCTTTGGCGGCGGCGGTGGGCGAAGACGCGAGGTCGGTGGTGGATTCCGAGTTAGAGTCATAGTCGGTGTCTGCGCCGCCGTCCTCGGAGTCGTCGCCTTTGACGACGAGGACCACTGGCATATCTTCCTCGGTGCCGTGCTCGTATTCTCGGTCGTGGGTGGAAGCATCGTGTCCGCCGACCAGGGATGACGCATGAGCAACGAGAGCGAGTGCCGGAAGGGCAGTGTGCTGCCCGGCTGCGGTATTGCATGAGAGGGTGGAGTTTGACATCGTGTATGTGTATGTGAGATTGAGGTTTTCTATGCATCGAAAACGAGGGTCAGTGCCACCCAAAAGATTAAGGCTGTGAGCACTCACGGAGAAGTGGGATCTTTGAAGCTGGGATGGCTGCTCGGTCTGGGATGAGGGTTCCACGAAAGCGGGCGCTCTCTGCGCGCGGGGGATCACGAAGACAGTGTCTATGCCACCAAGGGGATTCGATCCCGATGGGTTCAGTCGACAATGAGGATAAGTTCACTGGGGACCGCGTGGGGTGTTTGAGGAGTGGTAAGGCGGAGTGAGGTACGACGTTTTGATTTATCCGAATCGTTTTGCCATGGAAGCAGTGATGAAGAAAATAGGAGGAGTACACCGCACGTGAGCGCGTTTTATCCCGCATTCGATGACCAAACTCACGCAAACCTGGCAGAAAACAATGGTGGCCACGCGACAGGCGCTTGGTGTGTCGAAATGCTGACTCAGACCATGTCCACCTCCCAATCTAAGCTTCTGTAAAAAAAACATGGAAATTCAGGAATAAGAAAACCTATCTTCGTGCAGCTCTCTACCTGTCCATTGGACTTCGAAGGGAAAAATTGATAGAAAATCACAGCAAGTCAAGATTGCAAAGCAGCCACTACTTATGTATGTAGGCTAACATTGACTACACCGGACACTCGGCCTGTCCGAGCGCCGATCTTTCCGGGAAAGACTCTAGATATCGAGATCCAACGAGTCGTCCGATTCAGATGCCGCCGGCGTTGGCTGACGTCTGAATCGCCATGGTTGTTGAGGGTGGTAATCTCTCAACAGCAGGACTTCACGTGTGTAAGTTTCCCATGATGTTCGCACAGGACGGGAAAACCAGTCGCGCACGGTGTGGCGCCAGTTGTGAAAGGTGAATGAAATTGTCCGCAGGGTGGGCAGACGATTGAAGTACCATCGGGCGGCTCTCATGTGATGGGACGTCTGCATTGAGCTAGGATATCTGTTTTCAAAGTCGATGGTAATGCGGAGACGTCGCAGCCGACGGAATTTGGCCAGAGATTCCACCATCGCTTCCTTCAAACGGTATTAGCAAGACAATTCGATGAAATTGTGAGAACTTACATCCTCCGACTCGTCGGGCTCATCCTTCCCAAGCCAATACTCTGGATATCCGAGTTCAAGAAACTCCAGATTGGGGAATGCGACTGCGATAACGTCGACGAGAGCAGGTGTCGGGTAATGATTAAGCGTCAGGGTGAGATCCGCAAGGTCCAATAAATGTGAGACGCGTTTGACAACAGCAAGAACATCTAGGGAACTGAGAGGCAGCTCGAGACGAGCTTGAGGATTACCTGGGGGTATATAAACATCTTTGTTAGCATATATGTGAAGTCCCGTCAACGCATCGGGAAGCTGTGAAAAAATAATATCCTCGGGCGCGCAGTTGGACAAGCGCAAAGAGGAAAGCCGAGGAGCTACTGTAGCAAGCTTCTTCCCATCCGAAGCTCCATAGGTGAAAGGGGGCTTCAATTGACCTTCCGTTCGAGTTAAGTCTGGAGTATACAGCATCGACAGCTCCTTCAAACACGGCATATGTGATATTAACCGACGAGCGGAATAGTATGGAGAAGGAGTATGCTCGGTAACGGCGAAGCTTTCCAAGTGCAGCCAGGAGATGGCCAAGAACGTCGACGAGATGAGATCGCCCGATATTTTGAGAGCCTTTAGGTTCTGGCTCACAGATTGTAGGAGGAGGATTACATTGTGCAACTCCCTTTCGATTTTTGCTACTCGAACGGCTGCTTTGGTGGGGCTGGTCCATACAGAGATAGTCAGGGTTTCGAGCTGCGGAAACGACGTTTCTGGAAAACATAGTTCTATATCGTCCAACCTGGCTTGCTGAATCTCCAGCTCGTTGAGTTGAGGCGCCTGAGACAATGCGATAAGAAGTTGGCTCGGAACTGCTTGGTCAATGACCAATATAGCCTTGGTCAGAACAGGCAATCGAGGGAGGGTGTCGAACAAATCCGAACGAAGCTTTATTGGCTGAGGATGGCGTATTTGTTGGTCTCGTAAAGTGACCTGGCTGGGTTGCGTATGAGACGATGGTGTGTGACTCATTAAAGCAAGTAGGTCCTACCGTATCAACCCCCGAGTCGACTCTGGCCACACCTCCTCTTCTCGATTCCAGTTAAAGACAGACCGAAAAATGAAGGGCCGAAGCCGTTCCCTCAACGTCCGGCAAGTCATGGAGAGCGGTATAATAAGGGAGATATTGCAATCCTCTTCTCCCCAGCGCTTTTCCAGGAGCATTACTGTAGAGTCTATGGCGTCCATGAACACGCAAATAATGCGAAGAATTTCGTTGGGAAGGGTCAGAATGGCGGCGGATGTCGGAGGGAAAATGCTGGGGGACAGTGGGGGCTTGGCCGAAGATCGAGAGACTGTCGGATCCTGATCTGGGGAAGGAGAGGGGCTGGGGGAGCCATAGGGTAAGGCTAGAGGCGCCATATCGGCTCGTTCACGGTTGTTCACGTCGCTCGACGTCGCTGAAATTGGGCGGAAATGCGGACCCACAAAGTGACTGATTGTGACAAGTAGCTTTTTGATGGCATCAAACGCAGCATTCCGAGTCGGCCCGTCAACGCGTCATTCGCTTCTCTGAGTCGACCCAAGAGCCTTGAAGAGGTAGCAGATCGGGTGGATCTGGACACTGATGATCACACGTAACGCACCCACCCACCACAAATATCAATAAATAGGCTATTCCCCTAAGGAACATCAAATTGACCTGTTGGTAGCTTACGAGGACATTCTGTCGACCAGGTGTGTCTTGAATCGTCTTTTCCAGTACTTGTTATATTTATAGGTGTAAACTATATTTATCTTGGGCGTTGCTTGAAATCGTTCAAATGCTGGTAGGAGGCTCAATGATACATGGTACTGTACATATAAGGCCTTTATATTGTTGCTAGCCCTCAATACAACTTGAATTTTGCTGTCTCGACGCTTTTTGGCTGGAAAGCCAAGCGGCCGGCATCCTGTCCATCATCAATTACGTCCCATCATTTGTATGCCCGATCTCTCGATCTGCCACCTCTTGAGTCGACCCCTACTAGGCTAGGGCCCCGCCACAACCTGAAATGCGATCTATCATTTGGGCCAACGTCGTCTCTTCATCCCATTTTCTCGGTGGTCATGAAGCTCCTTTTTTGTCTCTTGACACGGGCGTCTCTCCATCATCCGAGAGCTACCGCCGCTACCAGCCTGAAGCAGCTCCCGCAGCGAAAACGTGTTTGCTTCGGATTTGAACCCAACTTCGAGTTTAGAATGGTCAGAATGTCGCCGGATCTGCGGTGAATCTGCAGCCAAATAGCAGTCAGTGCCTTCACACCCTAGAATTATTTTGGTCTCCGTTGGTCTCTACCGCATCCCAACGGAGCCGTTACTCTCCCGTTGGCCTCCGAGCCCGCGCGCAGTCTCGTCAACCCGACTCTGTTTCATCGAGACGCATAAATGCAAAGATGAAGATACTAGCAATGATTTCAGACATCCATGAAATCCATTCTTTCCCAGTTTCTGATAGCCGTGCTTCTGGGCGGCTCTACTTTTGCTACCACACCAATTCCCCCAACATACGGTGCCTGCCCCTCCGGGATCACCTACGTCCGTCCAGCCTCTGACGGACTGTCACCCGAAGAACTTATCTGGCTCGACGCGAGGCGACCCCATGTCATCAACGCACTCAAATCATACCTGACGCTTGCAGGCATACCTGATTTCGATGTCGACGAGTATATCTCTACGATCTCTGCGAACAAGAGCGCTGTTCCGGTTATCGGACAGGCGTACTCGGGCGGCGGCAGTAAGTTTTTCGTGTGTCATTGTTCCCCCCCCGCTGCGTTGATCAAATATTCTGTCGCAGCCCGTGCTTCGGTCAGTTTTCTCCTTACTTTCTGCAAAGTCGAGGAACTGAACCCAATATTCAGATGAACGCCCTCGGATTCTATCAAAGCTTCGACTCAAGGGACAACAAATCCATGGCTGCAAAGTTAGGCGGTCTATCCCAAGCTACTACCTACGTTGCTGGACGTGAGTGATCCTGCCAGGCCTCCTTCACGAACTCCACGAAATTCGAATAAACACTAACTCAAAATGCACTCTCAAACACCTCTCGAATAATGTCTTCTTCTCAGCTCTTCCGACCCATTACCGTCGGACCTGTGTCACTGCAGCACCGCGTCGTCCTCGCACCACTCACGCGTCTTAAAACCACTGCCAATCTGGTTCCTTTGCTTCCTCTGGTGAAGGACTACTACACACAACGCGGGAGCACTCCCGGCACTCTCCTCATCACAGAGTCCGCCTTCGTCGCTGCGAAAGCGGGAGGATATCCTCACATACCGGGTATCTATAGCCCCGAGCAAATCAACGCGTGGAAGGAGGTGAGTGACCTTGGCCATTTCTTTACACCTAAATTCATTGGTTGGAATGATAGGTCGTCGACTCTGTACATGCTCGAGGGTCCTCGATATTCGTTCAACTACTGGCTCTGGGGCGGGGTGCCATGCCGGATGTGCTACGAGCCATGGACCCGACCTTCTCCGTCGTCTCTGCTTCCGACATCCCAGTCGACCCCAACGCTGAGGACAAGCCACGCCCCTTGACAATCGAGGAGATTCAAGAATACGTCGGTCTCTTCGTGCAGGCAGCGAAGAACGCCATGGAAGCGGGGTTCGATGGAGTCGAAATCCACGGTGAGTTATACGCGCACTTCAGCCCACATCCATTGACTGTCATTGCTAGCCGACAACGGCTGTCTCGTGGACCAATTCCTGCAAGATGTATCGAACAACCGGACAGACGCCTACGGCGGCAGCGTCGAGAACCGTGCTCGTTTCCCGTTGGAGATCGTGCAAGCCGTAGCAGACGCCATCGGCGAATCCAAGACCGCCATCCGTATAAGTCCCTGGAGTCCATTCATGGGTACGTGCTGTTCTTTGAACCTTCGAGCCTATACATACCTAACTGCTCATCTTACTCCCTTCTTCACAGGCATGGGCATGAAAGACCCCATCCCAACCTACACCCACCTCCTTTCCGAACTAAAACGCTCTCATCCCAAGCTCGCCTTCCTCCACGTAGTCGAGCCCCGCATAGCCGCCAACCTCACCGTCGAGCTGTCCCCCGACAACGCCAACCACTCGAACGACTTCATCCGTGAGATCTGGGGCGACGACATTCCACTGATTAGCGCCGGTGGATATTCGCGCGACAGTGCGATCGCGTTGGCGGACAAGCATCCTAATGCGCTGGTGGCGTTTGGGAGACATTTCATTGCGAATGTGCGTTCTCGATTTATATGTCTCATGGTGAGGGTCGAAGACTGACAATATTTGCAGCCCGACTTGCCTGTACGATTGGCGAAGGATATTCCTCTGCATCCGTACGATCGATCGACGTTCTACTTACCTGGAGTAGATGAGCCGACTGGGTATACGGACCAGCCGTTTGCGACCCAGGCATAGCCCTTAGTTCAGGACTTGGAGTCACTCTCTATACCCTCCACTGCCATTCTAACTAGACTAGGACTTGCCTTGGTCCCTACTGGTGTTACTTAGAATCATAGACATTATCAATGACGCGAAATCCCAAGGAGAATGCATTCGAAAACCAGAATACCCAGGAGCCACAAATACGAGTAAGGTGTAAGAACGGATACGACAGCGAGCAAGGCGAATGTCGGCCCGTATTCATGTGAAGGAGGGTGGAGAGTAGGTGGGGATCAGGAAAGATAGTAACGTTATCATTCAACGAGAGGGAAGGAAACAGAGAAAACCAAGGGAGTTCCATTCAGAGACCCTCCCATTAACTGGCACCAGCATTCTCCGCCTCCAGCTTCTTCGATACCCGCTTCTCCAAACCTACCTTGTACTTGACGTAATAGTGCGTAGACGAGACTCTACACGCGGCAGTGGCGCGAGGTACGCGAGCTGCGTTTTGAGGTCGGCGCCGTTGACGATGATGGCGCGCCAGACGCAAGATCGAAGGGGAGGGCGAGGTCGGCCTCGGTGCCGTTCTTGTCATCGTCTCCGCCGTCTGACAGTGATCGTGTCCTCGTCGGGAGCGAGGGCTTGCAGGAGTGCGACAGTACGGCTGCGGGTGACGGCGGGGTGGATGACGGGCGGGTGCCGCAATTATGGGGACGGGGACGGCGAGTAGAGGGTGCGGATGCGGAGGTGATTCCAAGAACCGACTCGTTGGATGCAGTAAAGCCATCCGCGGCGGCGAGGGCCTAGGAAGCGCGCGAGCCTGCCTGTCTAACGATGACACGGCCGGGGGTATACGACGTCTTTCCGTTCTTGTTCTTGTAGAGGAAGCGGCGTGTCTTGATCAGGTGTATCGCCTGCTTTGACGGAGCCGGGCCCTGATTCTACCGCCGTAGCCATTTGATTCGTGTATAGCGACAAGCTCCTTCTTTTCGGGGGTCTCGCGCTAGAAACCACACCATCAGCGAAGGAGCGGCAAATTCGGCGGGACTAGACCTAGCTCTTGCTTTTTCAGCCGCAGGGAGATCCGTGAGCTCTTTGAGGAGGTCAAAAGATATCAGACATAGGAAGACGGTACATACGAAGGCCGTGGGCCATGACGGTTGAGAGACCGGCGGTGCGCTATCAGGTGAATGTAAATTAGAATGTGCTCTTCATTACATTCATTGGAACGCACCTCGATGTCGGACCTGTGGACACGACGACGTGCGAGGAGCGTAACAACGCTCAGAAACGCGACAGAGTCACAGACCCACGATCGGGGAAGGGAGGAACGTTTCTGTGCTGGCCCTACTGGCAGGCGAAGATGGACGGCATCGAAGGCATGTCTTCACGAGACGAAAATCGACACCCCGTGCCCCAGGCCATAGACCCTCTCAACTTCATGCGTTTGGAGGATACCTTGAATACTACGATCCTAGGCATGGAGGTAGCAAATTCGTCGTTGTTCCGCGCAGAAGTAAATTTGGCAATTTGCTGTAATTTGACCGCGCAAATAAGTACCGAGAATTTGCCTTGAAGAGACCAACGAAAAGCCATTGAAGTGCAGTCTGTAGAAATTAGAAGCTTGATGAAGCTTCGATAAAGGCTCAGGGAGGCTCGAGACGCGTGAATTCGAAGTTCAAAGCAGGCAACGTCGTCGTGGAGGAGAAAGAGTTGCGATCAAATTTCCCAGAAAGGAAACTTCCGAGCCTTCCCCTCCTCCTCCTCGCGATTCCAGTCGGGTCTGGCTGTTCGCCTGAACAGCGAGTATTCAATGACCGCCTCGTCTGGCACAGTATCTCTGCTATGTCAAGCCTGTCCCGAGTCTTTCTACGGAGCGTAGTGACCCCCTCTGACTCCAACCAGCCTTGGGAGTTGGACATGGAAGACCCGGTTCAAGAGACCAACTGTATGGGGTTTCCCGAGAAATCCAAACGATCACTGCTCGGTTCTCGAACGAGCATAGAACAAGCTCACGAAACTCTTTCTCCATACAGCTTCGAAGCAGCGGCATCGCAGTGAGCATTGTATCTTCGGTCCCTCCAAAGTATCGGTGCTGCTGTTCATCAAGGGATCGGTATGTCCCTCACGATCCAAGATACAGTTTCTCGCTGACTTACCCTCAGTCGCTTTCCAATACGGCGTTCATGAGTGCTCGAGACCAATTTTGAAGGGGCCTAACGTTTATCACCTCCTGAGCATGCACCATGTCATGGTAGTCCGTCTGTGAGCTTGTTTTTCTAATCTAGCTATCTGGATTGGCCTAACCAATTTTAGCCGTCGATACTGTTCACTGAATCATCCCGAATGGCAAGTCTGCTTTGATAGCGGTGTCTCTACAAGCAGGGTTTCCCTGAAATCGGTGGATGTCCAGCAGCTGTCGGCCGCACAGATTAAGTTTTGCGTACGGCCCAGTCGAAAGTACTGGTTCTGTACTACGCTTGTTGTTCGACAAGGTGAGTTTGCCTGCCGTTCGAGTCCTTGCCTTCAAATGACGGATAAGCGGAAGGCCAGAGTCAGCGAAGCACTACCTGAGGTGGTTCTCGAGATATCTGGTGACCGCAGATGAAGTCTATTAGGGACTATTAGGGAGCAAGGTAGGTACCTGCTAAAGCGTGAATATCCGGAATGTGGTCGCTGATGAGTGTGTCTTAATTCCCAGCAGGGGCCAATCTAGGTAAATTCGCCAAAGCACGCTCACGTGCCTCCAGTTCTCTTCCTCTCTCCCTGCCACCACCGTCTTCCGCTCGTGGAATCACGATCTTCAATTGCTCTCCTGTGCATGACAATTCTCCCGCTTCACACTACACTACTCGGAAGCCTCCTCCCCTGATATTTCACGGATTCTCGGCGGTGGCATTCCAACGCCCGTTTTCTTCGCTCCACCCTTCCACCCCTTATCCTCATCACCCCCACCTGCACCTAGAGGATGTCGTCTCCCTCTCCGATCCTCCCATCACGACCCATTCTGACCGAGGTCGTGAACTCAGATACGAATTACCTGACCATCGACGGCGAATCATCTTTCGAATTATCTTTCGAATTCGAAAACATGGTCCCCCAGGCGGAGTCTTCCCGTCCCGCCAGTCCCAGTGGCAGATCGAACTTGAAGTCATCCGAAGGAGCCTATAGCCTGCCACCATGGCCGGCGGATCCCCCGGATTCGCTGCTCCACGAGTCCGACTCGAAGTCATTCGAAGGGGAAGGGGCTGCCCAAACCTATAGCTTGCCACCATGGCCATCGGATCCCTCGGATTCGCTGCTTCACGAGTCCGACACCAAGTCATTCGAAGGCGCTGCTCAAACAAATAGCGTGCTACCGTGGTCATCAGAGTCGTCGGATTGGCTGCTCAATGAGAGCAGCGACTCGGACTCGGAGCATACTAGTAAAGATGTCGACGACGACGACGACGCGCCACTCAACGACGACTATACTCACTTCTGGAAGACTTTGGAGGATGGCGGGGCGTGGGACGACAGCGACAGCGACATGGTCTTGGACGACAGTGGCAGTGGCATGGTCTTGGACGACAGCGACAATGCCAGTGGCAACGGGACCCAGGATATGGAACTAGACGACAATCTGTCTATCGACCTCGGCGAGATCGTCATCACCATCGAGGAGCGGGACGCCGACCCTGCAGCAGATCTGCAGCTGGCCATGCCAGTGCCAGTGCCAGTGGGCTCTGTGTATTTTGCAGATCCACAGAACGTGCCCATGCAATACCCACAATTGCAGTGGGACGAGATATCTGCATCCTTCGGGTACCCGGACACCGATTTGTGTCCTCGATCCAGCGTGATTCCCTTGTGGACAGCTGAAGCCCCAACGGACCCTATCAATAGCCTATTCGCTCCGGAAGAGGGGGGGCTCGAGGGCAAGGTGTCTACCGAGAAAGGTGGTTGGCCAAAAGGCGGGGTGGATTCCTTTGACTTCACGTTCACTACTTACGACGATGAGTAAGGGCACGGTGACGGGCTTCCGGATGTCAGCGTTGAGGAGGAACCGCATCGTCTCTCCCGTGTCTTGTCTCGTCGACGATTAATTACCATGGCTGAATATCCAGCCGCAAACACTTGTACATATTACTGGCATATATATACCCATGCATTAGCACTCATACTTGTCTTCAGGTCGGAGATTGAGCGGATGCCTGCCTTAACTCGCGACACTTGTGCTCAACTAGTACTTCGGAAAACGTACAAGATCGTTTCTCCACCTAAATACTCGAGATTGCGACCTACAAGTTACATATGTCTACAAAAGTTAAAACAGCGAGAACCAAGAACTACAAGCTGGACCGCTAAACATTATATAGATTCTTCCTGAACTGGGAGCTTCGGGTCCATCTTGGGTATGGCCTTCGTTCTCCAGGAAATTGAGTGACTTGAAGAGCGTGGGAACTGGCAAACAAGTTCCATGGTGGCTAGTCCTGCCTGAAGGATGGTGTGAGTGAAGAAAGAGGGAACAGTTATCAAAAGTATTCACTCGACCAAGGATATCGGGGCCACGATAATAATCACTGCCATGGACACCGATAAGCAATTCTTTAGGCTGAATGGTGCCGATGATATATTCGTGCTTTGAATCCTCGGGCGCGAAAGGTTGCGCGTCCTGGTGGTTACACAAAACCCGTAGATCAAAAACGGAATCAGGATCATCACCAATGGGAAGCTCGAGATAGACCAGTTTCTTTTTGGCCAGATCTTTCCGAATGTAATGGTCCCCTAGTAGATATCGTCCTCCCTCAACCGGGACGGACCTCTCAGGGCGTTTTAGGTCGATGTAAACACTATCGTCCCCCTCCTTGCTCTTGATGTAGTCGTAGATCATTTTCACGATCTCTGCCTTGAGGAATATTCCAGCACATCCGCTGTCGAATAGGATACTCCCTCCCGGATCCCCATATTCCATTTCATTGATCCTATACCATGGCTTCGAAACGCACCATCGTGCGGAGTGTGGCAACTTGGGCAAGGTGGGCTCCCTAGGAAAGCTCGTTGACACAAGAGGAATGTTGTTATGCCAGACTTGATCAGATATGTAAGATACGCGGTCGCCGAACGTGATAGTGCTAGGAATAGACAAGGAATTGTGGTAAGCGAAACGAGAGGCTCATCAATGGCAACTCACCCTTCCGTGCGAGTTATCATGAGAGTAAACTCGGGAGATTTCTGAAGACGACTGATATCAATGCGGAAACAACGCTGCGCCAACCAGGCTTACGAGTTCCTCTTGAAGCTGCGTTAAAAAGCTCTGTAGAAACAAGTTGATAAATCTTGCCAGCCGTTTCAGTCGTTTTCATATTACCTCTCTAACTGCGTTGTCTAAGCATGTTTCACTGGACAAGACATCTCAGAACTACGACATTTGACCAAGTTGAAAAAGACAAACCGATCTGGGGGACACAAACCAATGACACCAGAATAACCGGGTTCCGCGTTTTGCATCACCTCAATCTGGGTCACTATCCCGAATTTCATGTGCAGCCACGGCGCGGCCTTGTCTAGGCGCTTTCGGGGGTCTTGATCAGGGTCGAAATGGAAGAGGACATGGTCCCTTGTGTAATCGTACACTATTGATTATGGCAGAGGCAGAAATTCACATCGAAATATTCAGAGAGAACGGTAGATGGCACTCACCGAATCGACTACCACCGACATATCCTGCTATCACATTCTTTTCATGATTCCCAATGGACACGTTGGAACAAGTCTTGCTGCCTTCGGGGTTGAAAAGTTTCACCCCCATCAAGTCATCGTAGCAGTTTGGACCAAACAACCATCTGCAGGACCATATAGATATTAGTGAGTAAGTTTTTCCGAAGCACGTAGAACAAGTCGTACGTATGAGAGGACCCTGGGCAAAAACTTCGTCAAGACACATATACAATGGAATAGCATCCTGAGTACTCACCCAAATCAAGCATCATGGGATATGTACGTTGCTGCATGAGGTCGTTTCGATTTCCGATCGTCTGACGCAGATGTTCTTAAGATTCGATTCCGACAATACTTAGATGCATGCGTACCACGTTGATGACTGGATGTCCTTCCACTACCAATGTTCGAGATGAGCACGAGCATACACATCGGGAGGGAGAGGAGACCGGGCAAGAGGCCGAGAGATAACTTACAGCCCGAACGTCTCTCGAGAACAGCTCGTGCGTCCAGCCATTGATCACCTGTGCGTCGATCCGGAGGAAGAGCAAGGGCTGGACCGTCGTTATGTCCTGCTGAAGTTCCTGCTGGGACTTCAGTGAAAACAGACATCACAGCTCCGGGGCGATTCAATGATGTAATATTTCTGGCCGTTCGCGCATACGGGAAATATCTGTGATTTCGAGAGGTGATCTGCGACGATACTGGTGGAACGGGTGGAAGATTGGAGCCAGGCAATCCCCTCGACATGGGTTGTTGCATATTTGAAGATCTCTGTACTGCAACAGGCGCTTCAGGGACCCGGGCGACAGTCTGGTCTTCAATCATTCGTTCGTCCGAATTCTCTTCACCGGACACAAAAAATGCCTCGAGCTCTTCAGAGGACAAATCTTGTCCTTGAGAGGCCATATATCGAAGCGCGGCATTGATTTGCTAGATGTTGACTCAGCTGAGAGGACGCGCAAGGAGTGGTACAAAGAGAAACCTTACTTCCAACAGCAACATTTCCCTCGATGGAGAAGGGATTGTGAACTTCGCAGTAAAGCTAGCGCACGGCATTGGGAGGGGAGAAAAGAAGGTATGTTTTTAACAGCCTAGATGGAACGACGCCTTTAAGGCCAACTCGGAAGTCAGCTGTGTGGGTCCAGTAACACACGGAGTATCATTCGTTCAGCACTGAGAACAAAGGCTTGCACAGCAGTTCAACCGTAGATGGAGACCGTTGCTGATACGCATTCGACAGCGCGGTTGAACAAGGGCAAGAGAAACAATAGGGTCTTGGAGAACAAAAAGGTCTGCCCTTGTCCGGGTCATCAGTGAATCATGGGCCCGACGCTCTGACAACAAACTGCTTCTTCGTCTCGGCCCGGGCCCTCTAGGCCTTTGTCTTTAGTTTGGGTCTTAACTTGCGAGTGACGAGTCTCTGGTATTCAATTGAACTTGTAGACGAATGGGGTTTGGCTATGGCATTATTTATCGGCAAATATTCGAACTCTGAGTTGCGAAGTCGCAACAATCCAGACGGGCTGTTTCGGCCGACACGTTGAAGTGAGTCCATGAACACCATGGTTGATGACCGAAGTCCGAACTTCCTAATCGGGAGACGAGATGCAATGTTCTTTACCGCAAACTTGCAAGACGAGCTCAAGACTCCTGGCGCCATCAGCCACAGTTCCCCTATATAAAGCAATATCTGGCACACTGTGGACGCCATCAACCACACCGCTCACTCAGAATCGCCGAAATGACCATGGTCAAATCTCTTTTCTTCAAGTCCTCTCATCGACTCTGCTTCTCCCTCTTTGCCCCAATCCTTCACTGGAAAAATGGCTGTTCGTCATTGAAGTCTTTTTTGCGATTCTCTGGATACTGATTCTGAGCTCAGACGAATGAGAATCACAACAACATCCCTCCTGGGTTTCAGATTATCCACCAATTTCGGCGATTCCTCGTCGACCACCCGGAATACAACAACATTCCGGCAGCCCTTCCTTCAACGCCGACTCCCGCAGCCAGAACTGGCGCCTCTGCGGAGGATGAAAATCGGGACAATAGTGCAGGTGCGTTGCAAACCCGTCAGAATGAAATTTGACACTAAATTTGAGCACTTTCAGCTCCTGTCCGCGATCGCTATGAGAGCGCACGCGCTCAAACACAGGCACTCGTAGCTCCGCCATCCTATCAGTCCGCTCTGGGTCCAGCCACCCTTGCACCTTCGAATCCTCGTCACGTCAATCAAGAAAGACTCGGAGTCTCCAATCTCAATACCTCTGCCGTCAATCGTGACCGCGTCAATCACGCTCTCGCCACCCTTCCTCGCAGCTCGACATCTTCTCTCGCCGTTCGCAATCGACGCACCAGAGGTCCAGCACGCGGAGGGCCGGTCCTCGCGAGCCGCCCGCAGCGACGAGCTATTCCAGATGTTTCCCACTGCCTCGAGGCAAATGCAGACACTCCGACAGCCAGAATCATCGTCCTTGTATATCCCCCCCTCGTAAGCTCGCTTCAATCTTTCTTTATCCTCTTATTTATCTCTGATTCACAACCTCAGAGTCAGCATGCCGGGCCCCGCGAGTTTCTCGTTTACAACATACTCCATCTCGACTTTCTGGAGATCCTGGAAGAAAACCATCTGCTTTACCGATACATCCTTCCCCTCAATACGCGCGTCAACGATGTCCTGCGCATGGCTCATGGTGACATGGTTGTTTCGGGCGCTCGTTTCGGCTTCGAAGAGACCATTCGGTCATCTGCTGCCGCGGCAGTTGCGGTCACCACCGTCCAGCCGCTGGGACTTGCAGATCGCGGGCGGACCTCTGCCCATTTTACTGGACCCCGCCTTCGCATCATACCTCAACCCCTCGAGACGACCCTTCACGAGCTCTCGCTCGACAGAAACCACTTCGCCGATCCCGGGAGCTTCCGGGATGGATCTTGGATTATCAGACTCGGTTCGTGCCTTTCTTCTTACTTTCGGTTGCCTACTCACGATGTTAACAGCTGTCATGGGAACTGAGCTGAGCTACATTTCTTCGGACGGCCGCCGCCATGGCCATGACTGCCTCGGTCAGCACATTTACTCGCTGTTTCCGTGCGATGGCAACAGTATGCGCTCTGATGACGACGTGAATACGTCGGGAGGGGAGGAAGTCGACAGCGAGGAAGAAGAGCGCACAGTAGCGCGTTTGCTCTGGGTATGTGGAAGCAAAACTCCTTTGCTTTTCTCGTTTCAACTGATATCTTCGCAGCGCACCCCTCGCAACACCGCCGCCCAGACCCCTCGGTTGACGCGTTCGAACGCACACGCTGCACCTGCTCCTCAAAACACTCCAGCAGGCAGCGCTCCAGCCACCACACCAAGCCGTCCGCGTGTGCGCACCACTGCAGACGCCGCCACCTCCACTTCCCAGCTTCCGCGCCGCGTGCTTCGCGATCCCGCCAGTACCGCCAGTGCCGCACCTGCGCCCGCAACCGTCTCCGCCCCACCTGCCTTAACTCGCCCACCTCGCTCTCGCCGTGTGCTTGGTGACCTCCCCGTCCCCCGAGCCCGCACGCGCTCGTTGTCCCCGGAGCCCGACTTCTCTCTTCCTCGTAGGATCTGGGGCGACGAGAACACATACCAGCCTCACTCTCGTGGTGATTTCAGCCCCAACCGATTCACGCATGACCTCAGGCAGTGGGCTGTCCAAGGCGCAGGATCTGTCCCTCCCCTGTCAATCCGCGGAGCCAATATCGACGAGATGGTGGACGCATTTGTAGCAGTAATAGATCGGCTTGGCAGAACAGGTGATTATACACAGCTCTTGAATCCGGAGCGCAGTTTTGTAATGTAAGTTCTTTCCTGAACTTGGAATCCTTCTTGTCTAACTTCAAGTGCAGGACCACGGATGAGGCAGTGGGGGAAGGGGTGGAACGCGAGGTTGTTCACGCAGCGCTCCAACGGGAGCTTGCCGACGAATCTACCTATTTCAACCACGGAGAGGACAATGTGCTCACCCTTCGCATACTCCCCTCATCCATCCCTGCTTCGCCCGCACGGCTCGTCAAATTCAAACGTTTGGGCGCTCTCTGCGGCCTTGCCCACATCCTTGGTCAATCGATCCCCCCAATCAGTGTCGCTCTTTTTCAGTATATTGTCAACCACTGCGATCTCCGCGCCCTCTCGCGCAACTTTACCTATGAATGGTTCCCCGCCCTCACGCGCCAAGTGCTAGACTTCCTTGCGACTTCCGAGACGGATGATCTTAGTGCTTTTCAAACCCATCTCATCACTTATCATGGCGCAGAGGTGAGTGTCTGCACTGTTTGTTATTTTGTAATCTCAATCGTAGTTCAGGCTGCAGCGTTCCGCTACCGCGACCGTGCTACGCATGACTCCCTTGGTGTCCACATGCTTTATCTGCCTACCGTCGCGAATGACACGTTCGAGAAACCGGAGCCCACCTCTTTCCGCACGGGGTATCTTCTGGCATGCAGAAACGGGGTCAACCTGCCTTGGGTGAGTTGTCTTCATTCACGTCTCAACCTGCTTACTGAATTCTTCACCGCAGGCAATCCGCAACTTCGAAGGCGGGTCAGACACGTTTTTCAGCGTGATGGAAACCTCTCGCATCAGCTCTGCAGACTCTCTGCTCGCTGTTCTCGACATTGTGAACGCTCCCAACTCGGCGGAACTCCTCGACTCTTTACGCGGTATCACAGGCGACATCACTCTCACCTTCCACATGCTCATCGAGCGTTACCTGCGTGGCATCGGCACTCCTTGTCCTGCAATGTTCGCTGCCGCGAAGGGCGCATTCCACTCCATCATCGACCTAGACCGCATCGACTCCCCGGCCTTCCGCTCTCAGATGCTTGCGTGGGCTGCTACAGGCTCGCCCTTCGTTGATCCAGCAGGCGGTCGTATCTCGGTGCGTCTTTCCTTTTCTCTGATTCATAAACCGAGCTTAATTGCCTAACAGTTGGGCCCTATCAACACCCATGGAGAGGGTTATGGAGTTCCTGGCAGTACCGCTGCCGAGCGCGATGTCTTGGCCAGGGAAGGTACTTTTCATATCCAGACCTGCCATCGCAGCATCCGCTTCCCAGTCGAATACGCCCTTCGCCTCGCTGAAGCTCGCTATGTTCCAGAGGGAGAACCTCGCGATTTCCAAGAAGCTTTTGATTACTGGTTTTTGACTCAATCTCTCATCGCTATCGGTCGCCATAGTATGATGTAGTTTTCTCTCTCCTTCAATCTGTCAGTGCTCCACCTACTGTGTAACATGTACTTGCTTTGTCTGCTCTAATGAAAATGGTGTTGAGCTTTAATTCCTCCGAACCTCCCTGAGTTGAGCGAAGCTCTCAACGAAGCATTGCGCCTCAACAATTGAATCCGAGTGGTTCTGATACCCCCATTTCAAAAACCTCATTGCGTCGTCGATATTGGGTCCGAAGCCTTGATTACATTTTTCCTCTGTAGCTCATACAATACTCTATACATATGAGGTTTTTTAGCATGAGTTTCCCTTGAATGTTAAGGCCCCATAACTCAAGTTTTGCGACGCCTTTCTGTCACACCTTGTGACATATGTGACACCTACACCTTTCTGCCGCGCAACCGCAAGTACTACTCTAACAGGGACTCGTTCCAGCTAGTTCTATCCTGTATGCGACTGTTCAGAAGCGCCCCAACGAATTCTACTTCCATTGCTTCTGTTTTGTGCCATCCGAACAAATTCCGATCTGAGTCAACTCAGTTTTCCGCCCATATGGGACTTTTCTTGGACTTTTCTCTGAGTTGCGAGTCCTTTGAGAGCACTGGGATGAGACCTAGGACTCCGGTCGTGTTCTGCTCAAGACCAAAGACACTCAAGATGCATTTCTGACACCGAAATCCGCTGGCAGATATGTTTCTGCATCATCTCTGATCTTTATATGGCTGCATCATATCTGAACACGACGAGGAATGGGAAAAGTGGAAGCGTCAAATCGAGGATCACAAAGGCTGGGTTTCATTCTCGGATCCAAATACCTGAATACTTCGCTAATCGAGAACGGGTTCTCAGACTCGCAGAGATCATTCACAATCTACTCAAATATCCCTCGCACCCAGCGTTCCCGTATCCCTCCGTAACATCCCCACCAAATACAACATCATCCCTCGTTTGTGGACTTTCGCTTTCCATAAGCTTCTCGAGTCGCTGCGTCGCGCCTCCTTCACTTCTCCTCTCGCCCTCGAACATCTTCAAGATTTTATCTACCACGCCTACACCTTTTATACAGGCTTGCTAGAGGAAGCCTCGCTCAACCCCTTCAAGAGCGGCTGGCTGGAAGCCTTGGGCGATCTTGCAAGCTAAAAATGACTGTGGCTGCTATGGTTGTGGGCCGTGCGGATACTATTAACATTCCAACAGCAGACACTGTTTCTGCAGCCGTCAAGTCTACTGATTTCTAAGGGGACCTGCTCAATGTACCTGCCCATCCCTCCCCCAAATCTGTCAGCGATGCCCTCGCCGCGCGCATTGACGACTCCCCCTCACCTAGTTTCTCAGTTCCAATTGGTACAAGATTCTACTGGAAGTTTGTGCTTTCCTTTCCCCATTCCCCTCAAACTGATTTGTTTCATTTCTGCAACCTCACAGTGTTGCCTTCAGTTCAGTTTCCCGCCGGCTCATATGGGCGGACGCGACGACCGCCATTTCGACGTCCGAACAGATAAAACTTACTATTCAAGATGAATACTCGAAGTGTGCGCTGAGCTGAATTGAACAAGACTGTGACAAGGGAGACCGAAAAATGTGTTACAAGACTCGATAGTGCAATTAAGGAGTCAGCAAATAATGAACTGAGTTGAACGAGATGTATTTGAAGATTCACCTCGAGCTCAACGCGCTTCAAAATCAAGTTGAAGGGAGTGTCGTTGGTAGTGTGCGATCTATTTTATACAATCAAGAGAATCAGTTGAATAGACTGAAACAAAACCGATTGGCAACTCACCAAAGTACTCAATACAATGCGCTACTCGAATGAAACGAATGAATAGAAAAAACCTGCCGACTTTAGGCGAAGCGACACATTAATATGAAAGGATATCTAATTTGGATGGCTTACCTGGTGCGAGGCTGCGCTAACCAGTCGAAAGGTGCATCTCATTACAGAATGAAGTCGGTTAGTATTGGAGAGATTGGTTGTATGCGCAAGACAAGTAAATCCATTAGATATCTGAACCTGGGTGAATAATGGTCACTGTAAGAAGGAGATGAACCGAGCGAAGCAGATAACGATTAAAGTAAAGTGGGCTTACCTTTAGTTGCATTGACGAACGAAACGAGAGTTTACTTACCTGAACGAGACCTTCGAATGAAAGTTACTGTCAGCCTCGACTTGAGTCAACTATTAATTACCTGTTAGAATCTGTATAGGTGCGCGCGCGAATCAAATTACACCGGCATAGGTTTGCCCTTGAAAATTCAAGTCAGACAGGCAATATTTAGGGTAAGGCCTGAGACGAAATTGGTATAGTTTCGGTGTTAGATTCAAAGTGGGCATATTTTAGGCGTCGAGGGTGTAAAGAGTGAAGTCAGTATTGTATCATTTGGGTGTTGAAGTAAAAAAACATGAATGCTTACGGTACAATTTCGGCTTGGAACCTGAAACACACAGAAAACTTGCGGTGCACTTGCATAGTTTCGGTCTTCAGAAGATCGAAGTCAGTATTGGTATGTGTGGAGAAATGCAAAACAAAAAAAAAATCAGACATACCTGGTAGTGTGTACCCGCATAGTTTCGGTGTCCAGCCAAGACATGCGACAAAAAACCTGTAACAAGTCAGATTGACTCAAATGGTGAACGAGTTGGAAATGCGCATCTTGTACCAAACGCAACCTAAGCTGCGCTTCAAATTCAACACCGGGCAACTCTAGAGTATGTTAAAGGAACGAATGCAGTGCTTAGATTTCTTTAGTTAGATTAGACGCACAAGGCTAAAGATCGTGTTTACCCGAACAAAATCCACCCAAACTCAACACTTTCAAACTGACATTCGTTATATAAGTCAATCCTGCTCGATTTCGTCAATACACGAAGAGCAAAGTGCGAAAGAAACAAAAGGCTGACTCTCCGGGATCCCCGAGTCCGCGTCAAAGTCAACCCATGTCCGAGTTTTGAAGTGTTAGTTGAATTGAAAGCGTTCGCTTGAAGGTATAGGGCGAAGGAGACTAAGTTATGAAAAGAGTCAATTGTCGTTGATACAGCCGTATTAGATCTTACCTAGACAGTCGAGATGTGGATCTCACAAAGTCATCAGACGGTCAGTCATTCAAATGTTGGAAGTCAATAGGGAGCTCACTTACCTTGCGCACACAGTCTAAATGTGCATCTCATGCACATTGAGAATAAATAAGGGCTGGCTGATTGTGAGGCTCACAGCGGAATCAACCCACTCAACAAAGTCGCCGAAATGTGAATTGAAGGTTAGTCGGCATTGGGTTGGTTGTCGAATTCCGATAGAAGCAGTCAAGTCCCCGCAAGACCGGCGGAGCATCACACTTGGAATTTTTTCGAGGCGGAGCTGGCATAGAGTGGTATAGAAGCTGTAAACAGCAAGATAGAATTTGATTCGCCCGCTGTATGTGTATGAGGTGGCTGAGCGAGATAGCAGCCCAAAGGCGTAATGTATTAGCACATGCTAGAGAGGAAGCATAGAACTACATACGAGGTTGCGCGTGGGTGTAAAAGGGCTTGCAGAGCATGTAGCAGTCGGCAAAATAAGGCTGCCAGTGTACGAGTGAACCGAATTTCGTTTAAGTCGAATAGGTGACATGATACAGTACTTGAGCCGGCATTCGCGCTTTCAGAAGAGCAGTCGCCGAAGAACGTAGACGAATTGTTAGTCGAGGATCAGTGTTCTGAGAGTCGGAGGCGGCCAGGAGGACTGGCCGCGGCCAATGATGATGTCGATCAATACAACGACAAACTCTCTCCCGCCCTCTCTGCCCAGTGCCTGAGTCTCTCGACGTTGACAAACGCAAACACCTCAACTCAGCTCCCACTTCGGCGGACTCATTTGCCCGCATTCCTCTTGATACCTCACCTCCTGCTGTGTCTGCATTCTTTGCTCAAAGCCCACTAAGTATCAGTGACCTTGGTTTTGAGCATCCCTCTGAAGGTCTGTACTCCTCGCATTGTCTATCACATTCTTTGTCGCTCATTCTGCGTCTTCATTCAGTGCACAGGAGTGTATTCCCCAGGCCGTGCTTGGGATGGACGTCTTGTGCCAGGCGAAATCAGGGCGGCAAAACAGCGGTCTTTGTCCTCGCCACCCTCCAGCAATTGAAGCCCGTGAATGGCGAGGTTTCAGTCCTCGTTCTTTGTCGCACCCGTGAACTCGCTTTCCAAATCAAAAACGAGTACACACGTTTCGCCAAGTACATGCCAGATGTCCGGGTCAGCACATTCTACGGCGGTACTCCAGTAGCCAAAGACGCAGAGACGCTTCGAGACAAGAACAAATGCCCTCACATCGTTGTCGCTACCCCTGGCTTTACACTCAAAGCCCGTCCTGACCAGCGTCCTTCCCCAAAACCCTCCACCCGGCGCTTGCTGACAGCACAAGATTAAACCACGTCCGGGTTGCGCGAACCTGCCCACAAGGAAAACAAAGGTGCGTTATTTCAACTCATTCTCTCTCTTTCTGACGCTGTCAACCCACCCACAGCCTTCCACGCCTTTCCACGACCGCGCATTCGCGCCTTTTCTCCTCACACCCCAAACACATCGCCGACCCGTCGCTGTCGAACGCGACGCGTCCGCTCACGCACATAGTCTACCCCTCTCTTCTCCGCAACCGCCGTCTCATCCGAAACCGCCGCCTTCTCGACTCAGCTTCACTCCTTCCACTCCCTTGTCACTCAACTCTTTCCTCCACTGGACCACACGTCGAGCGCAACCCAACACCAACAACCTTAACGATGTTCTTGGCCGTCTCGTCTCACTGCCGTCCCGCTGTCAACGCCGATGTTTGCCGTCGTCCCCAGCAAACCAATTTGCACGACTTGCTCTTCGCCTCGTCTTCGTTGTCTAAGCCGTGCGTTTCTTGGCAGCTCACTTTGTCTCCTGGTACCCTCACCCTTGTGCGGCTTCGCTTGTGTATTCAAACAAAGGTATGTGATCTAGCCCAACCCCGACCTCGACCTCTCTCTTTGACCGCTTTCACGCCACAGTATCCCAATCAATTCAATAGCCCATTCAGCGTGGACTCAATAAAAGAGATACCGCCGTCTCCGCCCCTCAAGTCCTGCTGTTTCGGTCAAGATCGCGAATTCTTTGTTCAAATCCCACTCAAGTCCGCGCCCATTCAAAGACGGTGCCTGCCTGCCGACCACCCCAGCCAACTGCTGTAACGGAACGCAAACTACGTCGGAGCCACGTCTCTAATGAGTAAAATACAGGTGCGCGATCTACCCCACCTCAACCACTCTTTCTGTCTTTCTGACTGCTCTTACCGGGCAGTCTGCGTTCCACGCCCGCATGTTAGCGCCTTTTCTCCCTCCGTGAATCTCACTTCTCACCCGAACGCAGTGCCGTTCTTGCAGGCGCCAACGACGAGTCGGGATCTGGTGGCAGCCATATGCTGGGGCAGCGAGTGTCGGTGATCGGAGGGGAGGCGGCTCTCACTTGTGTCGCAATGTGTCAGCGGACAGTGGCGATGCGGCTGAAGGGAGAGACCCACAACAAAAGCTGAATCTCAGAAGCCGATTGCCTTCGTTCACGATCGTCGCAACCCAATCGCACATCCCTTTCGATACCATTCTCGTCATCAATACCAAAATCCGTAGGTCCTCCGACCGCAGGTTTTGAGGCATACACACTGTCGCCGCTAACGTCGAGCGCGACTTCACAACAATCAAACGACCGCGCACCGAATGTCGCGTCGGCCCTAGCGCCTCTTCCTCCGTCGCCCTCACACCCTGAAGACATCACCACGCCACCGCTTTCGAACGCAAGGTGTTCGCTCACGCCCCGCCCATCCGCTCCGACGCCATGGGTACTCCACCACGCCACCACCTGCCTCGACAATGACAGACATGTTCGTCGGCGCCACCGACGTCGAGCACGACTTTGACGAGAGTTGTTTTCTCGTCGCTTTCCGAAAGCGACTCGCGGACACCCGTTCGATGGTTCCGAATCGCGTCGCCGACGGCGTTGTCAGTAACTTCGACAATGTTCTGGACCAACGCAGACATTTACCGCCTTCCCCAACAAACCAATTTGTATGACTTGGCCAACGTGCGTCATAATACTCTTCGCCTCGTCTTCGTTGTCTTCGTTTTCTAAGCCCTGTCTAAGCCCTTTCTTTTCAGCTCACGTCTCTCATGTTGACCAACCTCAACACGCCCGATGACGCGTTAGACGCCGGTATCGATACTCCTGTTTCCACCGCCCATCTTCGACCTGTTCCTCCGACATCAGCGGCAGACCTACCTGAGACGGGAATCCGCGTGGTACTGGGGAGTGGGTTTGGGCAGAAGGTGGGTGAGCATCATCGGTGAGTGATTCTGTCGGTGCCAAGCATCTCTATCTAATTGCAACGTCGCCCACTAGACACGCGCCGTGATGTTCAAGAAATCTTCCGGACGACGCCGCACCACAAGCAAGTGATGATGTTCAGCGGCACGTTGGCGAAGGAGATTCGGGGCACATGCAAGAAGTTCATGGCCAACGTATGTTGTTTCGTTTTCACATCTACCCTTGTCTCATGATCCATCAGCCTCTCGAAATCTTTGTGGACGATGAGACGAAGTTAGCCCTGCATGGTTTGCAGCAACACTACGTAAAACTCGAGGAGAACGGGAAGAACAGGAAGTTGAACGAATTGCTAGATTCGTTGGAATTCAACCAGGTCGGTTCTTGCTTCTCAGTGAATGACCATCATATTGACCTACTGTTATAGGTCGTTATCTTTGTCAAGTCTGTGGCGCGGGCGAACGAGCTCGACAAGCTATTGGTCTCTTGCAACTTCCCGAGTATCAGTATTCATTCGGGCCTTGCACAGGAGGAGCGGTATGTCGTGTGTTGTGTGATTCGTTTTGTTATCTACAGCCAGTGCAGTATCAGCCGATACACGGCATTCAAAGCGTTCGAGAAGCGTATACTGGTTGCCACTGATATCTTCGGTCGCGGACATCGACGTGGAGCGGGTCAACATTGTCATAAATCACGACTGCCCGCCTGATGCTGACAGCTACCTCCACCGAGTCGGGTGAGTGTGTTCAGGACTGAATACGAAGAGAAGCTTACGTTGCCGACAGTCATGCAGGTCGGTTCGGTACCAAGGGTCTTGCAGTGACTTTCGTCGCGTCAGAGACAGACCAGCAAGTCATGGCAACGATTCAGTCACGGTTCACAGTCGCCGTACCTGAACTCCCTGATCACATCGACTGTGCTGACGCTACCGTGAGCTGAGGTGAGCTGCCTTCATGTTTTTTTCGTGTCTGCCGCTGATGTTCGCGCTTAGAAAGGACTTGAGAAAGGCGAGAACAGCGCGGCGCAAGATTGATGCGCGCAGGTGCTCGGGCGGGAGGCAAATGGAATCGAGATTGGCGGCGGAGAGGCGAGTCGAGACGAGTAGCGTAGAGTGATGCAGTGCACAATATAAGTATGAATTTGAATAAAACGAAGTTGGTTTTCGAAGAAAATGATATGTGCGGGATGAGTCCCAGTTTTTCAGTAAGTGATTAATAAAGAACGGTGTAAGAGCTGAGATTGGGGTTGTAGACGGCCATTTCATGTGACTTGTTGTGACATGTCGTGTCTCTCTTCCACAACATCGACGCGTCGACAATGCCTGAATCTGACATAGCAAAGGCTTTGAAGCATGAGATTGAGAAGGCTCTACGCGACGAGGCCAAAATCTCCCAGGACTGGCCTGAAGGTGCGAAGGTTGTCTCGTTCATATGGAATCCGCGCTAATGTCTTTTTAGGCCACCTCGAGATTTTGCCTAGGTCATTTACAGTGGGAACGAACGTGAAATCGTATACGACGCTCACCGTAGATCGCGGGGACTACCTTGAATCTCAAGAGCCTCTCCCTAATCTCCGGTACTACGAAAACAAATGGGACCGTGTCCGCGTTCCTGAAAATGCCGACTGGGCCTATCTTGCGCAACACCAACTCAAGGCTGGACCCGTTCATGTTGCCGTCCGTGGCAAAACTCTTGCTCTTGCTGCAGGCTTTGTGAGTTCATTGGATCGGCCAAACGTCGTCTCCCCTGCTTTACCTTATTTTCTTAGCATGTAGTGGTGTGTCACCTCGGGCTCGAGGCGACTATTATCCCTATGAGAGTGGTCGATTACCGCTCACTGGTTGCGCCTTGGAATTGTATTGATGGTCCCAATGAGGACTGCGATAAAGCCGCCCTCATGCGAAGCTTTGTTTTGCCGGAAAGATTTCGTGATCGTGCCCGCCACCTGGAAGACCCCATTGTCAACGTATTCGCGGCTGTTGTGACTGCCAACACTGCATTCGTAATCTGCGACTCCAGCCGGCTCATTCGCCTCTGTGTCCTCAGCTCGTCGGCTCTGGTCACTCAAGACGATTTGCTCCCTGGCTCAGACGTATAGTTTCTTTTTCAAAATACATCTTGCAGCAGCTGACTCTTGTTTATCAGATGTGGAAGTCTCGCCTCTGGAAGGCGTTCCCCGGCGGGCCTGACTGGGTGTCTGAGCTTCCCGAAGCTTTGGCATGCCTGGACCATTGGCGAGACAATGTTTTGAAGTCGGGTAAACGCAAGACGAAATGCATCGTAGACGTTCTCACCGAGGCGAAGGGCCCTGGTGGTGGCATCGGGAAACACCTGGCCAATGACTTCCTCTACGAAGTTGCTATTCATCCCGACACTCCCAGCTTTGTTCTATGCACCGACGACGCATCCTTCTCTCGCCTCCGCAGCCATCTCCCGATTTTCATGGCTCGCTGGGAGTCCCCTCAATACCTCAAAGCATGCGCCGGCCGAACCAACTCCCTCAATCCCTTCGCGTTTAACACAACATCTGATCGCAATTTCTTCTCTTCATATGTACCAGTCTACCGCCGCACATCGGTACGGGTTCGTCGGGATCTATACAACCTTTATCTTGCGAACGGTCTATTCGATCCAGACCACATAATTGGTAGCGCTTCTCCCACTTCTTTACCGTTCTTTGTCAACAAACCAGCTGAAATGTTTCCAGGGACTCTGTATACCAAACCAGTTACGCTTCTCACCAACGAATGGAAGGACGTCCCAGTGCGCTTTTTCCCCGCAAGCAACACCAACCGATACCATATCATCAACGCTCAGGTTCCCAATGGCTGGAAAACACGAGTCGAGGTTCGTCATTAGTCTATGGGTATGATTGGTCTGTGGCTCACAGACTTCAGGAGCCTATGTTGAGTGATGTAACGAATGCTGGTTTTGCGACTACATTGGGAAGGGCGTCGTTTCGTGAGCAAGTGAATAATAAGACAGATTTAGAGCAAGCCAAGCTCTTAGTACACCGCGGCCGCCCACGTAAAGTCTGTGCGATGTCAATCTTCTGAACCGTTTTTTCTGACTTGGTTGTTGCCAGGAGAAGACGGGACTACCTGGGCGCCCTCGGAAGACTGACACGAAGGCGAGAATCGCTAGGAAGGAGGCTCAGGCAAGGGTAATACACCCTATCGCCTTCGTTGAGCAAGAGAATGATGAGCTGTTGGGAAGTGAAATTCCTGAGGACGGTCCGCGTCGTAGCAAGCGAATTCGTCTTACCTAGCAGAAAATTAATACTAATTCACAATCCCCGCAACTTGATTAGTCTTCACTCTTGGGTGCAGTCTGGCTTGAAAGAGACTCAATTTACAATCTATTGATACAATATTTACAGCATCCAGATTCGAATTCTCTGCATTGTCTTTACCTCTCTCTCGAGTCGCTGACTGATTCCACGCAGTGTATCTACTAGCTCTGTCAATGAGAATAGTGTTTTTATCCTGTACAAAACATTCACCCTGTGTTAGCCACTTGCCAAACCCTTGAGTCTGGATCGAGTATTTGGCGAGTGTAATATTCATACGCGTCACGGTGTTCTAGAGTACCATTGTTCTAACCCTCGCTATGCGGTCATCTTTGGGAACAAATCCTTGATCACATTTTTCTTGTATTCTTTGGAGACTCCTCTACACCCCTGAATTTTTTCAGCATAGGTTTCTCTTGAAAATTGAGGCCCCATAACCCAATGTTTGCGGGTCATGATTCCGACTCAGTGTGACAGTTTGTGACACGGACCCTCTCCGCCCGATTTCACGGTGTCCTCACCTCTCTCGCTCTTCTTTCGTCGTCGTCTGCTTTCACCGTCGCTATTTGCTCCGAAAATTGACATACAACACAGTTTATGTGCAGAAGACTGCCAGTTCAGTGCTCAGCTCCTGGTTCTTGACTCACTGCCGCAGCGCTCGTCTACATCACCATCATTAGCACTGAATGCCACACCTCATCCCGCCTCCCAACGCTGGCACAATAGTTCTCCTCTAATCCTTCTTCCACTCGTCCTACCCACACCTCTCGCTACTTGAGAACACCACTTGGTAACTTGAAGCTGCCCTCGTCGTCACGCACATATGCGCAAAGGTGCGTGTCGGTTTGTTTTCCTTGTTTGCTTCCAGCTCGCATCTAGTACATAGAGCTGCTGCCGTCTCCCCTTCTCGTTCTCTTGTCTACCCCTTCTGCGCACACCCTATGTTCCCCTCGTCAAACCAACACTTCCACAACTCACCCATACTTCACTTACACCCAACCGCACGCTGTTCCCGCCCTGCACTTACTGTGTTTGCCCCCCCTCCCTCCCCCCTGACTCGTCTGTGATGATGTTCACGTCAAGAAAGGTCCGTCACCGCCGTCTAGTTTGGTGTCCGCGCCACGCTAACTTCTTTTTAGCTTCTGTCACTTTTACTTCTCTTTCTCTGCCGTCGCACCGACCTCCGCTTTCATCTCCGCCCCTTCGGTGACTCACATACCACAAGTTCCCGCCCCACGTCCCGCCGACGACCCGCCTTCGCTTTGCAAAACCGACGCTGTCATGTACCTACTTACACAAAGAAGTATTCAGATCAACGTACGCCCCGCCGCTTCATCTCGTTCATCTGACTAACAACACCCTCTCCACTCTAGCCCGCCTCCTCCCCACCTTCACTCATATCACGGCCCCACCCGAGTCGATCTGCCTGCCACCGCTGCACCCTCGTTCACCGCCTTTTCACGCCTCCGACGCATTCGTTCCATTCCGCCCTCCCGACTCCACCCTCAACACCCCTCCCACGCGCTAGTCGCTGCAACCACCCTCCTCGATACCTCAGGACCAGCAATGCCGATGATGTCGTTTGCGAAGACGCGTACACGTCCCCTTACTAACCACACTCCTACCCATTCTAGCACCGGCTCGTGAGGGCGGCATGGAGGTGAGGCTCAAAGGGAAATCGGTACAGCTGTCCCGCATTGTTTGTATACCAACCTTTGTATTTTAACTAACCGGAATGAATCATCTTCTTTCTGTTGCTTACAGAATATTTTGTTATGCACCTTGTCGGCGCCGTTCCAGAATCACATTAGAGTTCATTTGAATCGTGAATACAGTACAGTGGGATTGTTTTGGGGAGGACTGAACTGACACAAGTGATCGTAAATACAGTACAGTGAGATTATTTTGGGGAGGATTGACCGGATTATAATACAAATGAATTAAGCCGGCAAGGCAGGATGTGAGAGTTGAAAACATGGGTGGATAGCTGGGCAGACAGAGATGGGGGGGGGGAAGGTGGACAACAAAGCGAAAGCATACAACAGCAGAGGGTGGAATGGATGGAAGGGAAAAGCTGATTATCATAATCACTGAGATAGGTAGGCTACAAGTTGGGTCAGTTTGCTGTAAAGTTCATTCTGTGACAGAGTAGATACACGGCGTTCGTCGTTGCTGCCGAGGGCATCGTTTCTGGGAGGAAAAGGCTGATCACAGAATCCGGTGGGCCCAAACATTGACCTAACGGCTTGCCAAAATACATAGGTAGTATGGGCGGTCGGCGAAGAAGCGAAGGCCGGGGGTGAATTTCTCCAGGAATGTGTGCGAGCAAGAACCTTCGCCTTGCGATAAGCTTTGGATTTTTTGGCGAAGGTGCTTGGGTTCCAGCCAAGCTCAATGACCACGTCTGCTGTGGTGAGCTTCCTGCCTCCGTTAAACTTTACACAACTGTCCTGCTTCACAACGGAGAGCCCAAACCAAGAAACTATCTCGCATGCATGATGGTGATTCCGAATCATGCCCCATAGTGTCCCCAATTCTTGGTGACGGCCTTGAGTTATTTCGTCGTCTGTAAATCCAGCCCTCTGTAGAATGAAGGCTACACCGACATATTCTGTGATTTCCGGAGAAAGCAAGAAGTTGGCAAGTAGGGGTTGGGCGGGCAGACAGGAAGGGAGGGTGGGTGGCGAGGAGAGGTCAGGTAGATCTGAAACTGTTGCGGCTGAAGGCGATGACCCAGGGAGGGGAAAGTATAGTTCGGAGGAAGGGTAAGCTGAGCGGAATGAATGTGATTAGATTGGCTTTATAAAAAATACAAACAAGGAGCTAACCATTGTCTAGAGAGTACCCGACATTTTGATCAATTGGGGCTTCTGTAACAAATGATTGCAAAGCAGAATTAGAGGTCGAAGCTTCGTCTGGCAATGCAGGAGGTAGAGATGGGAGGAAGCTGAGGTCAAATATGGGCGAGCGTTGCTCGTGGAGGTTGGACAGAATAAGAATGAAGTGTTTTGCAAAGGATCGGAGACCGACTGCTCGAAGACATCTTTTGTAAGTGAAGATTTCGGGCATCTCCCCCCACGCCCTGTCGAGAGCAACTGAGTCGATACGCCGTTCGGTAGAATATGGAGGAAGAAACTGATGGAATGAACCAAGGCTACGGTAGCCATATCCCGGATTTTTCTTCCGACTGTCAAATATCGGGATTGAAGTCGTAGCAATTTGCATATGAGGACGAAGATGGGGGTTCGAAAGGATATTGTAAAGGAGGATGGGCAATTCCGAATGGGGATTTGATAGGTTTTGAACTTGGAAAAGAATGGAGCCCACCAGGGACGATAGTTGAATGGACGAAGAGTCGGAATCTTCAGGATATAATGCAATGGCTTGTCCAGTGACAAAAAGGTTTAAAAAGTCGTGCGACTCCAAATCAAAATGGGAGGAACCATCTGGGAGAGCAACGACAGTGCAGGAAACAATTTCGGCGGGTGGCAGACCACCCGTCGCCATCGTTGTCATTGAAGCACGAAGGAACGAGGGTTTGTTTGGTTCTGTTTCGAGTCACATGTATCGTGTGCTTGTCCGGCCCGGTGAACTATCTCTCCGCTTTACTGCTATGGCGCTTTCTGGGGCGGCGTCTGAAGAGCTTCTGAATGCTTTTCGACAACATTATCATCGCTATGAAAGCAGGGTTCATGAGGCTATAGCTAACTCTGCGGATGCCATGGTTCTCTGGAGACTCGGCGACGACTTGGAGCAATATCTTGGACTGGTAGACGAGGTAGCGTGAACGTATGAGGCAGTCTAGCATTGGCTCTGAGAATTGTCTGTAGTATCGCGGTATTTTTCCTGAAGAAGAACTCACTCTCATCTTGCAAAACGGAGCAACAATGCAAAATGATATAAGACTACAATACCAAGATGCTGTTGATCGGTCCCACCATGGCCACCCTGTCGTAGTCCGTACTGTTCATACGGGCTCTCGAGGCAGACCCTCCATCGAGATTGACCCCGATTTTCTTCGTTGGGCTTATTCGCTGCGATCTACATCTAGCATCGCTCGCTTTCTGGGAGTCAGCCGCCGCACAGTTAGATATGCTCTGCTCGAGCATGGCATAGCTGCCCCTCGTCAGCAGCCTGCCCCACTCGCAGCTGCCCACCGGGTAAACGACACTGAAGAGAACGACGAGGAGCAGGAAGTTGGTGCCCCCAATCTAACATCATATACCGGTCCTCTCTCTACCATATCAGAAGACGATCTCGACGCTCTACTCATCAGTCTGCGGCGGCACTATCGGAGGGCGGGTGTAACTATGTTAGATGGTATGCTGCGGCGACTCGGTCACCACGTCCCGAGAGAGAGGATCAGACAGTCTCTCATCCGAATCGATCCTGTTCACCGTGTATTCGAAAGAATCACTATACGTAGACGCACCTACCATGTTCCTGGCCCCAATTCACTTTGGCACCATGATGGCCAGCACGGTGAGATATCCGTGACTTCATCTCTCAGTTTTCTCATCTTTTATACTAGGACTGATCCGCTGGCGAATTGTCATTCATGGCTTCATAGACGGATATTCTCGGCTCATTACAGGTCTCCGCGCAAGCGATAACAACCGCGCTCAGACTGTTTTAGATTTATTTTTGGCAGCAGCAGCTATTTATCTAGCTCCATCCCGCATGCGTGGAGACCACGGGGTGGAGAATCTTCTAGTTGCAGCGTACATGGTCGCTCTACATGGAGAGGGCAGAGGATCATATCTTTGGGGCAGGTTCGAGCTTTCATTGCTCGTCGAGGGTAGAACTGACACAGATTTTACAGAAGCGTACATAATGTTCGGATTGAACGGTTATGGGTGGATGTTACGGCTCAAATTGGCGCCACCTGGGCCGATGTCTTCATTCTCTTGGAGCTCCATCACGGCCTCGATATCAACAATTCTTTTCACATCTGGCTTTTACATTATTTGTTTTTGGATCAAATCAACAGACAGCTCGAATTCTTTCAAGAATCGTGGAACCACCACCAGATCCGCATGCGTGACGGGCCAAACCGGAGCCCAATAGACATGTTTGGATTCGACTCGTTGGTGCATGGTGTGCGAGGAACGAGCGTGGCTGAAGAGCCCATGACAAACGAGGAGTTGGAGGTGTACGGGGTGGACTGGGAAGGTTTGCACGATGAGAGTCTCCTTGAGTCGCGCCAGGAGAACAACACAGTCGATGAAGGCACAACTTCTTGGATCGGTCGTATTGGCCCGCCTCCCGAAGACCAACTCAATGAGGTGTTGGTTGATCCGCCGATTGGCCCGCTGTCGCCGTTGGAGATGGAAGAAATGGATGCCCAGCTGGGTCCTCTTTTTGGTGCTGTGGAAGATGCGGAGGTGGCAAATTTGTGGACGCAGGCTTTGGTATTAGCTAGACAAATGCATCCAGAATTGTTTTGACTCAATGACCAGTGTATTCTATTGCTAATCTATCCCTTTCTACCCCTCTATGCTTTTGTTGGGCTGTCTGGCATCTATTCGAGCAGTCGGATGATTTTCTTAGCATTGTCCCGGTTCGTTATTTCGATTATTTTGATTGGGAAGACACGGCATCAGACACAGTTCTGGGCATCAGACACACTTCTCACGGCCAGATCAAGGGACTCCTTGTATCCTCCCAATTTTCAGTTGGTAGTTCATACCTTACTAGCTGTGCTATGTTATTGCGACTTGAAAGTTGCGAGTTCGGAGTTCGATGTTCAGATTACCATTTTCGGACATTGACATGGTAACAATCTCCGCATTGTTCGGTGCTCGACTTCCGAGTTGACAAAAACTTGGGAGTACCGACTTGAAAGTATCCTGAAAGTACTCACTTCCCACTTGTGAGTACATCCAAACTATGCTCTTCGCACTTCCACCTCAAATAAATACCGAAAAATGATCTCATATTTGGCAGAGAGATTCGAGGGCGTCGTGCAAGGCGTCCAAAAGCCGTCGTGATTCAATCGAAGTCCAGGAACGAATCCGACCAATACGACTTCGGAATCCTGGCAGTTCTTCTTGTGCTAACTGCCTACTGCGGACGAGATTCTGGAACCTGATGGTAGTTAGCTTGCAAGGTTGGTGATACTTTACTGTGACGGGCCGAGCGATTAACCGGAATGTGGGGGAGGGGTTGATTAGTCTAATGATGGCATGCCGTAATGACAGCTTCTCTTCCCGAACCACTCCGCCACTGTCAACAGCGTTCTGCGCGACAGTCGGGATCGTCGTCCGCGGCGCTTCCCTCCGTTCGGCGGCGACCGTCACGCTTTTGTCCCGGCGCCTGTGACCAGCGTCCCCCTGTTCTCATTGGCTTGTTTCACAACTAGTTTTGCTCGAGACGACTTTTGGCAGAAGAACTTTAAAACGTACTTGATCTAGTCCTACTCAATCTACGGTTTCTGGCGGTATCTCAAAATATTGTGACTCGCTCGCCAACTGCTTAAATGTGCGGGAAAATTGGCGCTATAATTATAACGATTTTGTTCCTCTGCCTTTTGGCAGGTCTTTCCCCCTCGCGTGTGCTTTTGCGTCTTTGCTTGCTTCGACGTTGTGCATTTCCATTTCCCTTACAACACGAACCTTTCCTTCTCCCAAGGGTTCATGGTTCCTATGAATTTGAATCCTCCCCATGTAAGCGCTGGCTTCAAGTTGTTCTCAGCACCGACAGACTTGCTTCGTTCGCTGATCACCGCAGCAACTATCCGATGTCTTGGGGTTGAAGACTTGCTGCATTAATAATTCTCAGTTTACAGCAATCTCCTTTCTGAGACAGCTCTTCATAACTTCAAATACTCTACTTTCGCATCTGCTTGGTTATCTCAGGACCGTGGTCCTTCGTCGTGGACTCCGTGTCGGCGTGAAAATTGCCGCCCTTCTTTCAGCCTTGGCGCTATCGCTCTCTATGACCTTAATGTTGGCACGAATTGTGCCAACGTCAAAATACTTTGTCCTTCGTGCTTCGCACCGCTGTTTTTGTGATGGCCTCCGCGGCGTCAAGCTCTTCACCTTCGGCCTCTGTATTTCCCTCATGGTCTCCGTGCCGTCTTCGTACTTCTCGCTTTGTCCAACCTTTGCGCCGTCGCGATTTCTGATTACTACTGGACCGACAATTTCGCTCATTTTCGGTCTTTTTACCGGTGCATCGGTCGTCTGGCGTGTTTACCGCGTTGCAAGAATGCATGACAATTCAATTGTGCTATCCAATGCATCTGTCGCGACTTTCACATCCCCACCCTGCTGGGCCATGATCTTCCCACTCGTGAACCGAGGCAATATAGAGTAATGTAGTAGTCAGTAGATTGAAGGTGAATAGACATGGATGTTGGACTACTAGCGCAGTGTACAGATATAAGGATAGGACTTGTCCGCGCATACAGAATGGGGTCGAAAGGTTTTGTAATGTGACTGTGCAGCGAGAAGGGCTGATCAGCGCTTATAACTTTATAATATAAGGCTCACCAGGCCATCACGATCAGGGTAACAATTTCTCCACGTTGTAACCCCGATCTCATGGCCTGAACTGACCACCGGTCCATATCTGCGTTGGTAAGTCTTCTGGCTGAAGTAAGTCAGTCAGTAGTGAGGCAAATTTTCAATTCAATTGTGCTATCCAATGCATCTGTCGCGACTTTCACATCCCCACCCTGCTGGGCCATGATCTTCCCACTCGTGAACCGAGGCAATATAGAGTAATGTAGTAGTCAGTAGATTGAAGGTGAATAGACATGGATGTTGGACTACTAGCGCAGTGTACAGATATAAGGATAGGACTTGTCCGCGCATACAGAATGGGGTCGAAAGGTTTTGTAATGTGACTGTGCAGCGAGAAGGGCTGATCAGCGCTTATAACTTTATAATATAAGGCTCACCAGGCCATCACGATCAGGGTAACAATTTCTCCACGTTGTAACCCCGATCTCATGGCCTGAACTGACCACCGGTCCATATCTGCGTTGGTAAGTCTTCTGGCTGAAGTAAGTCAGTCAGTAGTGAGGCAAATTTTGTTTCAAAATCATCAGCCGTGTATTGGCACCATCGTCAAACCATATAGTATGCATATGAGCCGACATCGAAAGATAGTCATGTCACTTGCATTATGAGGAGAAAGGGGAGCTGCATGTCAGCAGAAAAATAAGCTTCCTCGAGTCGCGGTTTTGCCTGTGTGCGGAAAGTTGTTTTGACGAACGGGATTTTTAAATCTATAATCATACTCCAGATTGTTCAAGACTAGTCAAGGTGTTAGATAATTCGAGGCTGTAAGATCGAGTCATTCATACGATATTTCGTTACTGACCCGTTACACTGTTGGCATTAATATATGACTTTGGTCGTAAGCAGTCAGTGAATGCATGCCAGTAAGTATCACGGAGAGAACTCACCTCTCCTAATTGCCCCGTCCAAATCGGTTTTGAAAACACTACAACTTGAGGCCAAGACCCTAACTAGCCGAGAATGAGAGTGTACGAGGAGTCTTGGAAGGGTTGGAACTAACTTCATCGAAACATGATGGACTCGCGTCGAAGAGGCGAACATAATTGCAATGAGCTACAAAAGGAGGCAGGATGTGAACTGCTACAACTGTAGGAAGCGGCGTAGTCGGCGCATTCAGCTAAAATTCAAGAGAGACTCGAGAGTCAACAGCGAGCTGCCAGTGGAAACTTTATTATTGCAGACACGCAGAGCAATGGACTCCCTGAGTTGAGCCGGAGTGTTTGTCCCGGGATAAGTACTAAGTATCATTCGAATGAAAGAAGCCTATAAGGAGCCGTCTCTTGGCCTCCGTCGCAGGGGAAGAATTCGCGAAGAAAGTCGAAATCACAGTGTGACTCTGCGCCGGAGCACCGCCCAACATGGCCCGAGCGCTCGCCGAGAGAAACACCGCCTCACTGATTAGATTGATGCTTCTTGTTATCACAGCCTATCACAGCGTTATCTGACATTATCAGCATCTTCTGTGCAGTTCTGGACCTATTACGGCATTTGATGACTAGACTAATCCACCTACTTCTCCCGGAATGTCACAAACAGTCACATGTTGTGGGTCCGCACTTCCGCGACCACGAACGCGCTAGTAGTAGTATGGGGCGGGAGGTCGTCGCTCTAGCCTTGTTTTGCGTATCATCGTTTGCTCTTCGACGCTCGTGGGCTCGTCTGCATGGCTCCCCTAGCCCTTCTCCTCCCCCCCATCAGGATCCGATAGTCACTATCTCTCGTTCTTCGTCTCCACTTCCCTCACGCCTTTCGCCTCCCACAAACACCTCGTCCATTCTCATCCTTCCCAACGAGATTCTTCGCATTATTTGCGTATTCATGGATGCCATAGATTCTACAGTAATGTTGCTGGAAAAGCGCTGGGGAGAAGAGGACTGCAATATCTCCCTGATTATACCGCTCTCCATGACTTGCCGAACTCTGAGGGAACGGCTTCGGTCCTTCATTTTTCGGTCGGTCTATAACTGGAATCGAGAAGAGGAGGTGTGGCCAGAGTCGACTTGGGGGTTGATACGGTAGGACCTACCTGCTTTAATGAGTCACACACCATCGTCTTATACGCAACCCAGCCAGGTCACTTTGCGAGACCAACAAATACGCCATCCTCAGCCAATAAAGCTTCGTTCGGCTTTGTTCGACACCCTCCCTCGATTGCCCGCTCTGACCAAGGCTATATTGGTCATTGACCAAACAGTTCCGAGCCAACTTCTTATCGCATTGTCTCAGGCCCCTCAACTCAACGAGCTGGAGATTCAGCAAGCCAGGTTAGACGATGCAGGATTATGCTTTCCCAAAACGTCCTTTCTGCAGCTCGAAATCATGACTATCTCGGTATGGACCAGCCCCACCAAAGCGACCGTTCGAGTAGCAAAAATCGAAAGGGAATTACACAATGTCGTCCTCCTCCTACAATCTGTGAGCCAGAAACTAAAGGCTCTCAAAATATCGGGCGATCTCATCTCGTCGATGTTCTTGGCCATCTCCTGGCTGCACCTGGAAAGCTTCGCTGTCACCGAGCATACTCCTTCTCCATATTATTCCGCTCGTCGGTTAATATCACATATGCCGTGTTTGAAGGAGCTGTCGATGCTGTATACTGCAGACTTGACTCGAACGGACGGTCAATTGAAGCCCCCTTTCACCTATGGCGCTTCGGATGGGAAGAAGCTTGCTACCGTGGCTCCTCGGCTTTCCTCTTTGCGCTTGTCCAACTGCTCGCCCGAGGATACCATCTTTTCACAGCTACCCGATGCGTTGGCGGGACTACACATATATGCTACCAAGGATCTTTATATACCCCACAGAGATAATCCTCGAGCTCGTCTCGAGCTGCCTCTCAGTCCCTCAGAAGCTCTCGCTGTCATCAAACGCGTCTCACATTTATGGGATCTTGCTGATCTCACCCTGACGCTTGATCATTTCCCGACACCTGCTCTCGTCGACGTTATCGCAGTCGCATTCCCCAATCTGGAGTTTCTTGAGCTCGGATATCCAGAGTATCGGCGTGGGAAGGATGAGTCCGACGAGTCGGAGGATGTAAGTTCTCAAACTTTCATCGAATCGACTGCCTAATACCGTTTGAAGGAAGCGATGGTGGAATCTCTGGCCAAATTCCGTCGGTTACGACGTCTCCGCATCTCCATCGACTTTGAATACAGAGAACCTACTTCACAACAGGCGGGCCATCACAGGAGAGCCGCTCGATGGTACTTCAATCGTCTGCCCACCCTGCGGTCAATCTCATTCACCTTTCACAACTGGCGCCACACCGTGCGCGACTGGTTTTCCCGTCCTGTGCGAACATCATGGGAAACGTACACGCGTGAAGTTCTACTGTTGAGAGATTACCACCCTCAACAACCATGGCGATTCAGACGTCAGCCAACGCCGGCAGCATCTGATTCGGACGACTCGTTGGATCTCGATATCTAGAGTCTTTCCCGGAAAGATCGGCGCTCGGACAGGCCGAGTGTTTGGTGTAGTCAATGTTAGCTTACATACATAAGTAGTGGCTGCTTTGCAATCTTGACTTGCTGTGATTTTCTATCAATTTTTCCCTTCGAAGTCCAATGGACAGGTAGAGAGCTGCAAGAAGATAGGTTTTCTTATTCCTGAATTTCCCGACGACATTCCGCTGATCAGCGCGGGTGGGTATTCGCGCGACAGTGCGATTGCGTTGGCGGACAAGCATCCTAACACGTTGGTGGCGTTTGGGAGACATTTCATCGCTAATGTACGTTCAGTCTTGCTTGGCGAGGATCGAAGACTGATGATATTCGCAGCCCGACTTGCCTATACGACTGAAGAAGGATATCCCTCTGCATCCGTACGATCGGTCGACGTTTTACTTGCCTGGAGTGGATGAGCCGACCGGGTATACGGACCAACCGTTTGCGACTCAGACATAGCCATGACTCCAGGACTTGAAGTCGCCCTCTATACACTCCACTGCTACTTATTTTAACTAGACTAGGATTTGCGTTGGTCACTATTGGGGTTGCTTAGAATCATAGACATCATCAAAATCACACGTGGACAGAGAATCTCAGGAGATCGCATTCGAAGAACTCGTTATAGCCAGAAAGCATAAATACGAGTATGGCATGAGAATGGATGCGACAACGAGCAAGGGAGGGGAATGTCGGCCCGTGTCCGTGTGAAGGAGGGTGCAGAGTGGGTGGGTATCGTCCAGCGAAGGAAAAGAAAAGGAGAAAACCAAGCGAGTCCCAGTCAGACACCCTCCCATCAACTGACACCAGCCAGCATTCTCCTTCTCCAGCTTCTTCGATACCCGCTTCTCCAACCCTGCCTTGTACGTGACATAATAGTGCGTAGACGAGACTCTACAAGCGGCTGTGGCGCGAGGTACGCGAGCTGCGTTTTGAGGTCGGCGCCGTTGACGATGGTGGCGCACCAGACGCAAGGTCGAAGAGGGGGGCGAGGTCGGCCTCGGTGCCGTTCTTGTCAACGTCTTCGCTGTCAGTCCGAGCCAGAATCAGTGTCCTTGTCGCGTGCCATGGCCTCGAGGAGGGCAATCCGCGCGGCTGCGGGTAAGGGCGGGGGACGACGAGTGCGGGGACCACGACAGTAGCTGGGGTTGGTATTGGTGCGGACGTGATTTCGAGAACCGCCTCGTCGAATGCAATGAAAGCGATCCGCAGCGGCGAGAGCTATACGGCGTCTTTCCGTTCTTGTGGACGAAGCGGTGTGTATTGGTGGCCAGGTGCGTCGCCTGCTTCGATGGAGTTGGGCCTGATTCTACTACCGAAGCCGTTCGAGTTTGTGTATAGCGACAAGCTACTTCTTTTGGGGGGGTCTTGCGCTAGAAACCACACCGTCAGCAAAGGAGCGGCGAGATCGGCAGAGGTAAAGGTACCTCTTGCTCAAATAAAGCTGCTTGTGCGGCAGCAGGGTCATCCGTGTGGAGGTAAGAAGATATCAGTCACAGAAAGGCGGTACATAATACATACGGAGGCCGTGGGCTTGAAATTGCCTATGACGGTCAAGAGATCGGCGGTGCGCTACCAGGTGAAAGTAAATTAGAATGTGCTCTTCGTTGCATTCATTGAAACACACCTCGATATAGGACCTGTGGACACGACGACGTGCGAGGAGCAAAAGCTAGGGTAAGAATGCTCAGAAACGCGATAGAGCCACAAGCCCACGAGGGGGAAAGGGATGTGTGCTGGGCCTACTGAAAGGCGAAGATGGACGGCATCGAAGGCATGTCTTCACGAGGCGAAAATCGACACCCCTGGGCCATGGACCCTCTCAACTTTACGCCTTGGTGAATACCGCGATCCTAGGCATTGAGATAGCAAATTCGTCGTTATTCCACGCAGAAGTAATTATTTGGCAATTTGCTGTAATTTACCCACGCAAATATCGAGACTTTGTCGTGAAAAGACGAGGAAAAGCCATTGAAGTGCAATCCGCAGAAGATAGAAGCTTGATGAAAAGCCTAGGGAGGCTCGAGACGCGTGAATTCCAAGTTCAAAGCAGGCAACGTCGTCGTTGAGGAGAAAGAGTTGCGATCAAATTTCCCAGAAAGGAAACTTCCGAGCCTTCCCCAGGCCCCTCCTCCTCCTCCTCCTCCTCCTCCCCCTCGCGATTCTGTTCGGGTCTGGCTGTTCGCCCGAACAACGAGTATTCAATCACCGTTTCGTCTGGCGAAGTATCTTCTGTGATGTCGAACCTGTTCCCAATGTTCCATGCGAAGCGGAGTGAGCCTGCAGAAGACCCTCGTTCAAGGGAGTCCAATTGTATGGGAATTCTGAGGATACCCAGACGAACTACTGCAAAACTCTTGAACGTTGAGCATCAAACAAGCACACGAAATGCTCTTTGACACATCCAGCTTTTGAGCAGCGGCGTCGGTGTCTCTTGGCTCTCAAGGACTCAGACTCGGTAGGTTCATCCTGATGTAATATACGCCTCTTTGTCGTTGATCTGTATACAGTCGCCTTCGATAGCGGGTTCATAGACACTTTAGACAAACTATGAAAATGCCTGATATTCTTCATCCTGCCGGATTAGCAGCTCGCGCGTGGACGTGCACTATGTCACAATAGTCCATTGTGAGCGTCTCTTCTGATCCAGCTCCTTCAATTAACCTAGATAAATTAGATTCGTCTCGATCCGGTACACTGAATCGTACCGCATGACAAGTCTGCTTTGATAGCGGTATAACTGGGCCGTGTCTACAAGCGGGGTTTCCCTGAAATCGGTGGATGTCCAGCAGCTGTCGGCCGCACAGATTAAGTTTTGCGTACGGCCCAGTCGGAAGGACTGGTTCTGTACTACGTTTGTTGTTCGAGGTGAGTTTGCCGTTCGAGTCCTTACCTTCGAATGACGGATATGCGGAAGGCCAGAGTCAACGAAGCACTCCCCGAGGTGGTTTTCGAGATATCTGGTGACCGCCGACGAGGTCTATAAGGGAGCAAGGTAGATACTTGCTAAAGCGTGAATATCCGGGTTGTGGTCGCTGATGAGTGTGTCTTAATTCCCAGCTGGGGCCAATCTAGGTCAATTCGCCAAAGCGCGCTCACGTGCCTCCAGTTCTCTTCCTCTCTCCCTGCCACCACCTTCCGCGCGTGGAATCACGATCTTCAATTTCTCTCCTGTGCATGACACCTCCCCACCTCACACTACACTACTCGGAAACCTTCTCCCCTCATATTTCACGGTTGCTCGGCGGTGGCATTCCAACGCCCGTTTCCTTCGCTCCACCCCCTTTCCACCCCTCACCCTCATCACCCCCACCTGCACCTAGAGGATGTCGTCTCCCTCTCCGGCCCTCCCATCACGACCCGTTCTGACTGAGGTGGTGAACTCAGATACGAATTACCTGATCATCGACGGCGAATCATCTTTCGAATTATCTTTCGAATTCGAAAACATGGTCCCACAGGCGGAGTCCTCTCGTCCCGGCAGTCCTAGTGGCAGATCGAACCCGAAGTCATTCGAAGGAGCCCATAGCCTGCCACCATGGCCATCGGATCCCCCGAATCCGCTGCTCCACGACTCCGACTCGAAGTCATTCGAAGGGGAAGGGGCTGCTCAAACCTATAGCTTGCCACCATGGCCATCAGATCGAACGGATTCGCTGCTCCACGAGTCCGACTTCAAGTCATTCGAAGGAGCTGCTCAAACAAATAGCGTGCTACCGTGGTCATCAGAGTCGTCGGATTGGCTGCTCAATGAGAGCAGCGACTCGGACTCGGAGCATACTAGTAAAGATGTCGACGACGACGACGACGCGCCACTCAACGACAACTATACTCACTTCTGGAAGACTTTGGAGGATGGCGGGGCGTGGGACGACAGCGACAGCGACATGGTCTTGGACGACAGTGGCAGTGGCATGGTCTTGGACGACAGCGACAATGCCAGTGGCAACGGGACCCAGGATATGGAACTAGACGACAATCTGTCTATCGACCTCGGCGAGATCGTCATCACCATCGAGGAGCGGGACGCCGACCCTGCAGCAGATCTGCAGCTGGCCATGCCAGTGCCAGTGCCAGTGGGCTCTGTGTATTTTGCAGATCCACAGAACGTGCCCATGCAATACCCACAATTGCAGTGGGACGAGATATCTGCATCCTTCGGGTACCCGGACACCGATTTGTGTCCTCGATCCAGCGTGATTCCCTTGTGGACGGCTGAAGCCCCAACGGACCCCATCAATGGCCTATTTGTTCCGGAAGAGGGGGGGCTCGGGGGCAAGGTGTCCACCGAGAAAGGTGGTTGGCCAAAAGGCGGGGTGGATTCCTTTGACTTCACATTTACTACCTACGACGATGAGTAAGGGCACGGTGAGAGCTTGCGGATGTCAGCGTCGAGGAGGACAGACCGCACCATCTCTCCCGTGTCACGGGCACGCTTGTACATATTGCATATCTACTTACAGTGGTACAGTATAATGTACATATAAAGTTATTATAAACTGTCTTCTGTTCAGAAGGTTGAGCGAGTGACTGCCCTAACTCGCGACACTGCATTCCGGAAAAAATACAAGATCGATTCTTTCAAGAGTCGTATAGCGCTTGGCCAGCCGGCTTTCTCTCTGGACTCAGTCACTGGCCCGAATTGCGCACATGATGAATTCGCAGGACGTTATACTAGTACTTGCGACCATGTAATATACAAAAATGACAAGAAACAAGGGAAAGAAGAGGCTCAACTCTCATCCTCAGACCCTGAGCTATACAGCATTGGGGCCATGTCGCCCAACGATTTGATTCTCCAAGAAATCGAATGACTTGAAGAGCGTGGGAACTGGCAAACAAGTTCCATAGTGGCCAGTCCCGCCTAGGTGGTGTTTGAGCAGAGGAAGAGGGAACAGTGATAAAAAATATTCACTCGACCAAAGATATCGGGGCCACTGTAATAACCACCCTCGCTACCGATAAGCATTTCTTTCGATTGAATGGTGCCGAGAATATACTCTTTTCCGGTGGGGCGGGTCAAAGATTCCGCGTCCTGATTGACCAAAATCCGTAGAGGGAAAACGGATTCAGGATCATCACCGATGGGAAGTTCCAGATGAATCAGCTCTCGGACGCGACTCTTGGCCAAATCTTTCCGGATGTAATGGTACCCCAATGTATACCGTCCGCCCTCAACCGGAACAGATAAATCAGGGTCTCTTTCCTGGACGTAAACACTATCATCTCCCGCCTTGCTCCTGATGCAGTCGTAAATCATTTTCACGATCTCTGCCTTGAGGAATATTCCCGCACATCCGCTATCGAACAGAATACTTCCTCCAGGATCCAGGACCTGTGTTTCATTGATCCCATACCACGGCTTTGAAACGCACCATCGTGCGGAGTGTGGCAACTTGGGAAAGGTGGGCTCCCTGGGAAAGCTCACTGACACAAGGGGGATATTGTTATGCCAGACTTGTTTCGATATGGAAGACGGGCGGTCGCCGAACGTGATAGTGCTAAAAATGGTGCTGAGTGAATTTACCAGAACCTCATACATGGTAACTCACCCTGCCCTACGAGATATCATGAGAGTAAACTCGGGAGTTTTCTGGAGACCGCTTCGAATTCAATCATAGCAATGATTCAACAACACCATGCTTACGAGCTCTTCTTGAAGTTGCGTCAAAAATGTCTGTGGGGATCAGGTTAATAAAATACAACCATTTCTATCATGTTGATATGACCTCTCTAATTGGTTCATCTGAAGATGTCTCACTAAACATGATCGAATTCAGAGCGCGTATGGATTTTATCATATCTTGAAAGAGACCTACCGATCGGGGGGACACAGACCAATGACACCAGAATAATCGGGTTCATCGTCTTGTATACACTCGATCTTGGTCACCATCCCAAATTTGAGGTATAACCACGCCTCGTATATACGTTTTGGGGCTTCTCGGCCGGTCTCAAAGTGTAAGTGGACATAATCCTTTGTGATATTATACACTGTTAATCATGGTTGAGGCTTCATGTTCAAACACTCAAGTCAAGGCAAATGACACTCACCGAATTGGCTTAACCCGACATACCCCGCTGTTATGTTCCTTTCGTGGTTCTCAATCTTCTGGGAGGAGCAAGTGTCACTTTCTGCCCAGTCATAGAGTTTAACCCCCCTCAGATATTTGCGGCATTCTCGGCCAAATACCCATCTACCGAACGGTTATAGCCATGAATCAAGATTTTCTGGGAAGCACGGAGAATGAGTCGTACGTGTGGGAGGAACCTGTGTGAAAATATCATTCAGACGCAGCGGGAAGCCTTATCCACTGGCATGCTTACCCAAGTCTATCATCATGGGATATTTATGTTGTTGGTCTGGGTTGTCTAAATTTCCGATTTTCTGCCAGCGACCGAGAGTTTCCGTATTCAATTACGACAATACGTGGATCGATGCTTACCATTTCAACGACTGGACTTCCTTCCACTGCGATGTTTCAAATAAGCACAATTATGCGAGGGGGAAGGTGATCGGGAGATCATTTACAGCCTGAGCGTTTCTTGAGAACCGCTGTTGTATCCAGCCATTGATCACCTATACGTTTGTCTGGAGGAAGAGCGGGGGTTGGACCCCCGGCATCTCCTGATATAGTGCTTGCTGGGATCTCGGTGAACACAGGCATTACAACTCCGCGTCGATGCAATGATGCAAATCCTCCCTTTCTCGGGTACGGGGAATATCTATGATTTCGAGACGTCGTCTGTGACGATACTGGTGAAGCAAGTTCGGAGGAGGAATGATTCGTCGACGTAGACTGAGCTGGAGCTTTTCGAACTTCAGCGGGCGCTTCGCAGACCTGGGTGATAGCTCGGTCTTCAGCCATCGGCTCGTTCGGTTTCTCTTTGTGGGTGATCCGAGACAAGATAATTGCTTCAAGCTCTTCATAGGAGGAAAAACCTTGTCCTTGAGCGACCATGCATCGAAGCGCAGTGTTGATTTCCTGCGTCGACCGGAATGAGAGGAGTCATAAGGAACAGTGCAAGAGCCTTACCTCTAGGAGCAGCATTTCCCGTGATGGAGAAGGGATTGTCAATTTTGCAGTAAAGGAAGTGGGCGGCATTGAGTGGAGAAGAACTTAGGTATCCAGAGATGTAACGGCGTTGTTTTATAGCAGACTCGGAAGTCGGATCAAGTGGGTCCAGCACACAGACTATCTTGTCATTGGCTGAGTACTGAGTACCGAGGACAAATGCTCGCACAGCAGTTCAGTTACAGATGGAAACCGTTGCGGGGTACGAATATACACTTGACAGCGAGAACAAGGGCAGCACAAGAGAAACAATAAGGTCCTGAGGAACAAAAGATCCCATGCTTATCAACGGTGGATCATACTTAGGACAACGAACAAACTTCTTACAATCTTCACGGCCCGCTGGCGAGCCCTTTTCCTCCAATTGCCAGGGTTTTGGCTTGCCAACAAGTCGAAACAACAGCGCCTGATTGAATTCAGAAGCTACCGAATGATTCAAGTTGATAATACTATCTTCCTAACAAGGCTCTAGAACCCCGATGTCGGTTTTCCCGTGCCGTGTGCGACTCGGGGATTCCGCCTGACTGACTGCGCGCGTGGTTGGTGTCAGAGTTACATACGGCTGTCAGAAACGGCTGCCAATCACAATCAGTCACAAGTCACTTGTGGGTCCCAACTTCCACCACGACGCACGAGTCGGTATGGGGCGGGAGGTCGTCGCTCTAGCACTGTTCTGCATATCGTCGTTTGCTTTTCGACGTTTTGGAGGTCGCTCTCATGTCTCCTCCGCCCCCACCCCTACCCCCAATCAGGATCTGGCAGCTTCTTGTGCTTCATCCGAGTCTCCGCTGCCAGTGTCCCCCAATGTTTCCTTTCCGACATCAGCTGCCATTCTGGCCCTTCCCAACGAAATTATTCGACTTATTTGTTGGTTTATGGATGCCATAGACTCTCCGAGAATGATCTTGAAGCACAGATGGGGAGAAGAGGATTGCAATGTCTCTAGGATCATACCGCTCTCGATGACTTGCCGGAATTTAAGGCACCGGCTGGGTCCCTTCATATTTCGCTCTGTGTATAACTGGAACAGAGCACAAGACGTCTGGCCGGAGTCGATCTGGGGGCTGATACGGTGGGCTTCCTTGTTCCGTCTAACCCACACATTCGACTCAAGAAATATAGCGAAGTCACTGTGCGAGATCGACAAATACGCTATCCGCAGCCGATAGAGCTCGGTTCGGCCTTGTTTGACGCCCTGCCTCGACTACCCGCTCTGACCAAGGTTACGCTGGTGATCGACGAAACCATCCCCACCCAAATTCTCATCGCACTGTCGCAAGCGTCTCAGCTCAACGAGCTAGAAATACAGCAGACCAAGCTCGACGATATTGGGTTATGCTTTTCTCAAACATCATTTCCGCAGCTCGAAACACTGACCATCTCAGTATGGACCATCACCACAAAAGCGACCGTTCGAGTAACCAAAATCGAAAGGGAGTTCCACAATGTGATGCTCCTTCTACAATGTGTGAGCCCCAGGCTCAAGACTTTGAAAATCTCGGGCGACCTCATCTCCTCGATGTTTTTGGCCATCTTTTGGTTGCGGTTGGAAGGCTTCACTGTCACCGAACACACCCCCTCCCCTTACTATGCCGTTCCTCGATTGATATCGCATATGCCGCGTCTTCGGCAGCTCGAGATGCTATTTACTGCAGATTTAACTCGAAGCGACGGTCAACTTCAACCACCCTTCACCTTGGGCTCATCGGATGGAAAGCGACTTGCTTCCATAGCCCCTCGGCTTTCCTCTATACGTCTCTCCAACTGCACTCCCGATGATCCCATTTTTGTTCAGCTGCCTGATGCGTTAACTGGAATGCACATCGATGCTGCCAAGGATCTCTATCGACCTCACGTAGATAATCCCAAACCTTCTCTCGAGCGGCCCCTCAGTCCGTCAGACGTTCTCGCTGTCATTGAACGCATTTCACGTCTGACGGACCTCGCGAAGCTCACTCTAACGCTCAATCACTTTCCCACACCTGCTCTTCTCAACGTGATCGCTGTCGCATTCCCCAATCTGGAATTTCTTGAGGTCGGATATCCAGAATATTGGCGTGGCGATGTTGATCACAATGACCTGCACAATGTAAGTTTTCAATCTCTTGTTGAACCGTCGTTCTCATTGCAGTCAAAGGAAGCAATGCTGGACTCTCTGGCCCGGCTTTGTCGGTTACAACGTCTCCGCATCTCTCTCGACTTCGAATACAGAGATCCTGACATGATGCAGACGGCACATCATGTCAAGGCCGCCCGATGGTTTTTCAATCGTCTGCCCTTACTACGGACGATTTCGTTTACTTATCATAACTGGCGCCATACGGCGCACACCTGGTATGACCCTCATGTGCGGACGTCCTGGAGAACATACACACGCCACGTTCTGCTTCTGGAAGAACCCGTCGTTCACCGACCATGGCGATTCAGACGTCCGCCGACGCCGACATCATCTGAATCGGACGCCTCGTGGGATCTAGAGTCTTCGCCAGAAGAAGCAGCCCTTGGACAGGCCGAGGGTGCGGTGTAGCCAAGATGAGATTGCATGTTGTACCTTTATATCGAAGTAATTGTACCTCAAAATACGATGGAGAATCAGATAGAACCAGAGTTTTTTCTGGCAAAAAACAATAGTAATACTTCGAGTAAACAAAAGGGCGACCGTTAGGATTCAATCGCTTGCAAATACCTTGTTTCTTGAAAAGCTTGGACCGACTTGTCTTTTAGGTCGCTTTACATCAGTACAACTACTTGCTCATTGTCCTCTTGAGACCAACACCGTGTTTCCGTTGTTGGAATCTGCTTATGTTTTTTATCGAGTAATTTCATTGTCTTCGGTCGTTTCAACTCGCGTTCGACCTTTCGATGTTAGTGGTAACTTGAATACCAGAACCACTAAGTAATGGCCAAGTGAAACACGTTCAAGCTCTTGATCATAATGAAGCGCACAAGCCGGAGTCGTTATCAGTTCATGTAGTATTTACATAGCAAGCTCCGCGCTCGATAAAAGACTATTACTTAGCTGATTTGTTTTGAGATGATCGTAGATTCTGAATCTGCATGAGCTTCCGGCGAAGCCCATCCAAAGCCCATCCTCCTGAGCTTTCCTGCAACCAATTCAAACTTATTTTCCGCGGAATGCTAAAAGCCGTCTAACGTCCACGCGTCAACATATATACCAAGCGTCTGTCGCGTGGCCACCATTGTTCGCGAGCGGGTTTGCGCGAGTTTGGTCATCGAATGCGGTATAAAACGCGCTCACGTGCGGTGGACACTCTCACTACTCTGTTCTCCATCTACCATCATCAACACTCTCCCATCGCGTCACGATAACTCAGAACGACGTACCTCACCCCATCTTACACCCTCTCGAACACCAAACGCGATCCCCAGTGAACTTTCTTCATTGTCGGCTGAACCCATCGGAATCGAATCCCCCCGGTGGCATAGACACTATCTTCGTAATCCCCCTACGCACAGAGAGCACCCACTTTCGTGAAAACCTCATCCCCAGACCGAGCAGCCATCAGACCCACCTTTTCAAAGATCCCATCCCTCTGTGCGTGTTCACAGCTGTAATCTTCTGGGTGGCACTGAACCCCATTTTCGATGCATAGAAAACCTCAATCCCACATACACAATGTCGAACGCCTCCCTCTCGTCCAATACCACCGCTGAGGAGCACACTGCCCTTCAAGCATCCGCTCTCGTCGCTCATGCGTCACCCCTAGTCGGCGGACACAATGTTTCTACACATGACCAAGCCGAATACGAGCATGCCACCGAGGAAGATCTGGACCAGGCCACAACGACGGTCGAAGACAACGACTCCGAGGACGGCGCAGCTACCGACTCTGATTCGTCAAACGTCCCCACCACCGACCTCCCCACCTATACACAGCACGCCCCCGCCAAGGGCCCGGGTATGCCACGAGCTGCTTCCGGGTCCGGGATTGAGCGCTGGCTGCAGCAGCAGATTTCCAGCGACTTTCCAGATGTAGGGGATGATGAGAGGGATAAGCTCTTGGGTCATGTCCTAGATGCCTGGTCCAAGCGAAGGAGCGAGGACGAGGAATCTGATGAGGACGAGTCTGACGACTCTGAGGAGGACGGAGTCTCGGAAGATAGCGAGACTGGCTCCATCCGAGTGCGGATTTCGTGTCGTTGAAGAATTTCTGCGCCTTCGTAAACCCCGTAAACCGCTGTATTGTAACGATTTGTAGGACTGACACAGGAGGCAAAGGCCTTGGCGTTGTGTTCATGGCGTTTGGACGGCGTTCGACAGGCGTTTGACAATTTATCACGCTTCCCTTTGTGACAGTAGTGACAATGGCCTGCCGGCGGCGGGAGCTGATAATTGGCTCCGACCAGGCCAGGTACAGTTACTGTACAGCAAAGGTCTCGTGGGGTAGAGGTATGGCGTAGTTCAGTAGCACCACGTGGCGCTTCGCATCCGGTGGTCACTGGTTCGATTTTGCTTCCTGGCATGTGCCTTTCTTTTTACAGTGTTGCCACGACGCCAGTCACATCCTTGTCACAAAGGGAAGTGTGACGACTCGACAAACGTCTGTCGAACGCCATCCAAACGCCATGAATTCAACGCCGAGGCCTTTGCCTCCTGTGTGAGCTTGCTGTAAGATATCGATATTGAGTAGGAAGGAGGCTTCGTGCTTGAGAACCGTTGGTGTACTAAACTTCAGGCTGATAGACAAGGTTTCTTGCTGAGAACTGCCAGCAGTTTTTGTGGCGGAAAGATATCCGAGAATCGGCCTGGCAGAGTCTTAAGGAGAGGAAAAAGGCGGAAAGTCCGACGCCCATGCGCAGATGTTGGGACCCTTGTTATAAGATTGAGGTAGGCGAAGAGCGGTCGAGAGCGGCGCAGGAATACAAGGCCGAACCGCAGTCGAAGAGCAGAGAGTTCGAAGTCGAAGTCAATGTCAGGAGCTAAAGAGGATTGATGTCGACCGGGAATTTCCGATTGATTTTTCTGACGATACTCTGGTTAATGACGCTGAATGGCTTCAGGCTGTACAAGTGCGAAAAGCCATCGAATATTGGCCATGTTATATCTAAACGACCGGCGCCCATTTCCTTGGTATGTAAAGCGACGATAGAGGTAAGAATACGCAAAAACGAGTCCGCCGTAAAGAAAAGGTCCGTGAGCCCGTGCCGATTATCATACTCAAGAACGAAGAAAAAGCCAAAGCGGCTGAGGTCGAGGGCGAAAGCGGGATAGAGCAAACGAGATCAAATCGAAACGCTCCATCGCAAAGTAGACCCTCCACCCCATCTCGTACCTCCACTCCTCCACAAACATCGCCTCCCGCTCCGCCTGCGTCATCTTCGTCTCACTCTCTTCCTCCTGTTCCTTCTCATCCTCCCCCGTCTCCTCCTCCTCTTCCGTCGACGCCACCGCCACAACTGAAACGAATCCCATCGTAACACCTTCAAGAGATTGGGGATTAAGTCCCCGCTCTCCGCACCCTCCCCCTTCTCCTCGGTCGACGCCGCCGCGATAAGGGAAACGGAGCACATCATAAAACCGTCAAGAGACTGAGGGTTAGGTGTGCCCGAGGGGCGGGAGCCGCAAGGAGAGGACTTGAGCGGGTTGGGCAGGCTAGCTGTTTCGCCGGGGAGCGAGGCGCTGGGATTGGATGGTGTGGCGGAGGATTGGGGACTCGCGCCACCACGAGGAGAGGCCGGGAAGGTGGATAGCACATCTACGATGAAAGAGAAAGAGATGTCAGAAGATGATCGAAGTCGTCATCGGGGGATGCCAATAGCTTACTTTTTGATATCCGCGACACCGCGCTCGCTGCCACCGGTGGGGCGTACGATTGTTCAGCTGGTTCGGCATCTTCAGGGATTACAAAGAGCTGACGATGAGGGAAGCACTTCGTGGCGCTTGATTTGCATGAGATTGAATCCGTGCGCGCTTGGACGAGGAGCTAGGGGACGCCTCGATGGATGAAATGGGAAGTTTGGAAGGGGAGGCGTGACCGATCGCGAGACCAATGGGAGGGGGAGCCCCTGCGACGTTATTTGGCTGGACGGACGAAAGTCGACGGTTGGTCGAGGGGTGACCTGGACCGATTGGGAAGAGCCACCGAGAGTGATCGAGCTCAGAAATGAGGTTGTGTAAGGCGGGGAAGAACGTTTTGATGGTAATGCCACATGTACTATCGTTACAAGTGGTAGTCTGGAGATCGGAGATGAGCGAAAGTCAATGTTAGAGATGTACTTATAGGCTTACCAGAATTAAGCGGGTCGGCGTTAGGCCCGGTGCCCCAGGCGTACGACGAAAAGAGACGGACGGTCTCAAACATCATGAAGAAAACAAGGATGAAGAAGCGAAGACATAGGAAAGCCAAAGTAGACGAAAGCGACGATCAAAGCAAGCAAGCACTGGACGTTGTGAGCAGGTAAAGGCTAAGACTGCGCCGGGCAGGTCGTGGTAGAAGGCCGCCAAGACACTTTGAGTCTGATATACTCCATCTGAGAGCACATATCATGATAGCGGCTGCAGCGCCCGAGATAAGGGAGACTCCGAGAGAGAAGAACGGGTGCACACTTCCGCGGGACAGAGCTATTCGCGAAGGAGATCGAGGGCAGACTGTGGAGATTCGGGCAGAGTCTGTTCTCGTTTCTTGCAGCAATTCGGTCGATACGGATGGTAGACTGAACGGGCCACTGGTATCTTGCTCGTATCGCAGGTGACTATTTTGACAGGTGACGAAGACAATTTTTCGTTTCTTGATTGCTGTCGCGTCCGTGAGCGTCCCTGGCAGAGGCTTATAGACGCAGGTTTTTCCCGAGCGCTCGAACCCCCCGGCGCATGGATGGACTTGAGGAAGTATCCTCAATGATCTGAGCCGAAGTTTTGAAAAAGAAACAGCCCTTGTTCCTGAGTCATCGGAAGCACGGATCCAGCGAGCAGCAAAGAGTAGCAGCGTATCTCAAGACATATCCACCGAACATCTTGAGTACATCTTGCGAGGGAATAGCAGGGATAGACGCCCAATGCCAAGAGCGACGTGATGGAAGAGAAAGAGAAAGCCCGACATCAAAACGACAGTCAACAACGAGCCATGACGAGTCACGACACCAGTGTTGCCTTCGACGGCAAAGGCCCCTCTCTCAGTGTACTGCCAGACACTATGTCGATGAAGCTTTACTGGGCGGCGATTGCAAACAACAGATGACAAGGAGCAATAAAATCAGTCGTTCGCACCACCAGCATCTTGCCAAGTTCTGGCGTTGCGGCAGCCCATGTTCTCCAGCTCCCCGCTTGACCTTCAGCGCTTCTGCACCCGACCATAGCCACTTCCAACCCATGGACAATGACGACAGTGTGTATTCATGGATCCATCCGTATGTACTCGGAGCGCGGCATGCCGCAGATGCCTATAGCTCCTCTTCGAAGACTTCGTCTTTTCAAGCCGGCAAAAAACATTTCCTCCTTGTGGTCGACCCGAGGACAAAACAAGACAATCCCAAACGTCCTCCACCCAACGCACAAGCATCAACACTCCCGACCCAATAGACGAAACGCCTTCGCTGAAAGATTGGTGCGCTCTGCCGAGGCCACTAATTCTAGCCGGACGTGCCACCCGACTATACATACCCCAGCACCATCTCCGCGTCTGGTCCTTTCAGCCGACCCCGCACATACCCCGCGCAGCGACACCACCATCCGAAATTGCATGGCTCCCCAAGCCCCTCGTTCTCATTATCGCTCTTCCCAGAATCGTAACTCCACAATGCTCTCGGCCTCCCGCCGTCATTGTCGAGTTTCGCGGCAGGCGCGACTGCTGGGCGAGTACGATGGTGGATGCGTCGCCGGCTCCTACCAGGCCTAGTAAAGGAGGAGGGAATACAGGAGCTCCGCACCAAGGGACGCCGGGCGTGATGCGCATTTTCGCTGGTGCGCCGAGGACACGAACGCCCGATCCTTGGGCTGTGATACCGCGGCCGCGTCCGCCGTCGTTGCGTGCGGGAGGGCGGCACCATCCGAATCGGATGTCACGGAATGTGGATGCGGTGTTGGAATCTCCTGCGCTGCAGCCTGGAAGTGGCGATGAGGAACCGGATTACTTATCTGCCGCCGCTGCCTCAGGGGACGATGAGGCGGGGAGGTCTCCGCTCCGAAAGCTTTGCACGCGTCGGTTCAGCGCCTGTAACACCAACTCACTCTCCGGCCTCATCGTCTCCGTTTTCGAGCGCGGACTCTCAGCGGTGAGCAGCACCAGCGGCGGTTTCGTTCTCCACCGCCGCCAGAGTCGCAAACGTCGAATGTATCGACGAATCCGAAACAGGTGAGAATTTACTTCTTTCATTCATCTCTCACAGTAGTTGCTGACGGCAGCGTATGACCACCTAGTCGACTGACTTCTGTCTCGACAAGTGTCTACAGAGCGTGGCGCGCGCGACCGGCCAGAAATATTCCACATCTTCGACGCGTACGAGGTGGACGCCGTTCCGTCTACATCTCTGAATGCTCTTCCCTCGGCGGAGCAAGCTGTAGTATTGTTCCCAGCTGCATGTTCGAGACTGTCTTCCCGATGGGGCGTCGACTTACTTTTCCGACACCGCTTGGGGCCGGACCCGCTCGTATGCTTGACTTGTACAACCTGCCGCAGACGCTATATCGCCAGTTATTAGCAGCGCTTGAGGAAGATGCACCAGTGTCAATAGAAGCATCACGGGCAGGCCTCAGAATTCGCGCGTCGAGGACAATCCACCGCCGTTCCCTTCAGAATGCGCGCGCGTCTCATTATGTTATGCGGTGGGCTGGCTCGGAGTAGTGTCCAACTCGCAGCAGATGTATTGGTGTATGGTGGCCTCCCACCCAATCAGCTCGGAGGAGCTGTCTACGAAGCCGGGAAAGGCTGAAGTGGTGCTGAAACCGCTCGCTCTACGGTAACTCGAACGCTCACTGTATGGGACGCGCCACTGTACATGCCCAGCTCCGTGCATACATCACCTCCGCGTTGGGTTTCTCGACTGACCCCGCGCAGCTACACCACCAACGGAACTCGCATGGGTCCCCAGTTTTATTGGAACTTCGCCGGGCTCATACACGGCATTCCAATATCATCGAAGGAGGAGAGCGGTCGGGAAAGCACCCCCTCTTTTCGACGCGTACGAGGGGACGACGTTCCGTCTACTATACTTCCCTAACTGCTATGCCTAGGGGGGAGCAAGCCGTAGTACTGTTCTCCTAATGTCAGTGTAGCTTGGAATCGTTCCATGCAGCCGGCAGGAGCGTCGACCTGCTTGGTTCCTCGCCCCTGGGATGACGATAGCTTTGTCAAGCAGGATTGAAGTTGTTGAATGTTGAAAGATCCCTTGGCAACTTTCGGGGCCATAGCCGACTTCTCGTATACTGCGGCGGCGGAAACATCTCGGATCCGAAAGCGCTCGTTCTAAACGGTATTGCGAAGACGTAGAGCACTGCAGGATACGATAGTAGTCCGACTCGCTCGTCGTCCTTACTTACTAAATCTATTTACCGGCTTCATTTTTTTTTCTAACTCGGCACCGTGTCAGCGGCAAGCCCGGCACTTCCCGTTTTCTTTGATTACAAACCTCTTTTGCACAGAACCACCACATTTTTTGCTCTGCTTAGCTCGATCGCGAAACCTATAGCTAGCACGGCCTTGCTGCGTTTGTGTCACAGAGATTGCTGAGCCGAACCAAAACAGGGATTCCCAGGCTGCGCCTTCCGAAGTCTATTGCCACTGTTGGCCTTCTATCTTTCTAATCATTCTATCTTGTTGTAACGCAACAACCGCTGTGCAGCGCTGTGCCTTGTAACTTGTTGCTGGCGAACCAAAAATACATTGGGCGCTTCAATGTCTGGTTCAAGAAATATGACGCCCTGCTTGCTCCTGGTCTTGATACTATGCTCTTGGAAATTTGAAGCCACCTAATGCCACCGGCAGTGCCTCGTTGGGTTCTCCGACCATTATGATAAATGGTTTTCTTGCCGGGCCCAATACCACCGCTTGCAATTCTGAACACCATCTGAATGCAAAGCCGCCTTCCACGCTGTCAACTTACAGCTTCCCGCCAGGCTATCACCAGGGCGGTCGGATTCTCGCACCATAGACTTCAGTTGTATCACGGGAAGGCTGAATGCTTAAGCATAATTTCCGTGGACTGAGGATTTGAACTTGGTTCACGTCTTTGTCCATGACAGACTCGGAGCGCTCGATCGCAAGCCCGAGTCTTCCTAGGAGCCATAATTCTTGATACCTCCAGCTCGCTATGCCAAGTTTAGCGCGTGTGTCAAAGCGGCATCTTGAGTGTGGTCTTTGGTTTGTCTGGTAAGAATCGCCCCTTCCGAACCAAGCGGCGGACACTCACACAACGCACTTCACAGTGCTAGAGGTTTGCGCCAGTTACGTTGAACAACCTGCTCATTGCAGCTGATACTCAATACCGATTCTCTTTCCCCCATCCCGTCGCGTCAGTTCCCTTCGCAGGTTTCCCTTGTACTTCGGCGAACTGTTTTGAGCGACTCGGGTCACCGTTTACCCCACAACTTATGTTAACATATCGTTTCAGCTGCCAGGCGCCCACCACATCCTCATCGTCGGTGAAATCGAATCAGGGCTAATTGAGTCTTGACTGCATCGCAAAACTCCAATACAGGTTCCAAAATACCGCCTTCCATGCTGTCAACTCCGACATCGTCTCGCAATTGTATAAAATGAAGCCCTCGTCTAGTATTGGATCCCCATCGCTCTACAATGCGGTCGCCATTCACCTCAAAGTCAAATTCTCTCTATTCAGACTCAACGGACAAAGAGGGTCAGGATCCTCTTCTGGTGGTCCGAACTGGCAAGGAGATGTCCTCTGGATCCCGATAGCGGTGAAGCTGATTCGGTATTGTCTAGAGTCCAAGAGACGTTCCCTCAGGTCTACGCAAGCCCTGAGCCTACTGTCCCTAGTGCTGCATACCACCCTCATCATTATCCATATCGTGCTCATTGTAATTTGGTACCACGGTGTAGAGCACCGATTGGTATTCTCAAGTTCACTTGAGACGCAGAAAATCGTCTCTTTCACGACATCCGCAATAGCAACGAGTTTCGTAACTGTGAGTTTTCTAACAGTTCCTTGATTACTCCCTCTCTAACATTTGGATATTATAGATCTACTCCGCTGTCCTTGTCTGGGTCACACAGGTGCTCTACATGCGAAAGAGTCTATCGGTGAAACAGACGCTCACGGCGACACATGACACTTCTGCTGCATGGGCAGGCATCGGTTCGTCTATCGCACATCTCTGGAGCCAGAGAACAGTCCATGCCTCTGTCTCCTCGGTTTTGTTTGCCATGTTGTATCTTGGCGGTATCTTGGGGCTCCACATCACAATTCCCGGGGCTATTTTCTCTGCAGTCATTCGACTCTACTCAGAATATCATAATTCCAACAACCGGCATCCCAGAATTCAACTTTTCGGCCATTCCTGAAAGCTTTCTTGCGCCGAATTTCACTGGCTCAAGCAAATTATTTCCGTCATCTATCTTGTAAGTTGTCAAACAACCAAAGCTATTTGTTGAAGGCGGTAAACGTTACTTACAATTTTGTGCAGAACTGATACCTTGTCTCGCATCGCGGGCTCACTCTACTCCCTCCCATATGTGCCAGAGGGGAGGGGACCGTCTGGTCTATATGGCGCGACGTTGTATGATGTTCTGGACCCAAACAGCAGTAAAGGCAACGTTACAGTGAATGCCACAAGCTTCGACATCAGCTGCCGCTATGTGAAGGATTTCGACTTGACTTTCGACGCAAACAACAGTATATGGGAAACGCAAGACAAAAATTGGATTATCGCACCCATGGGTTAGCCTTCCTCTATTGGTGGTTTCATGATGCCATGCTGATACCTCAACACTTGTTTTCCCAGAGGATGGTTTGCTCGCAAGCACAAGTCCCAACGGAAACAACATACCGCCGGGAATCATGCTGTACAGCACCGCGTTCATAGTTGATTCATCAAACGCCGGAGCCTTTCAAGTTGAACTCAAGCCGAGTCCGGTCGACAGCTCTGACGCTCTATTTGCGCAGCTAATCTATTGCACGCAATCCCTTGTCACCCAACATGCAGTGGTCGATGCCGAATTACATGAACTCGTATGTACCGAACGAGACTTGACAAAAACGAGCAGCGTGTGGCCATCTCCTATCACGTTGACCTCCTTGGAAGGCGAAGATGTGCAATTTGTTCAGGAACCATGGTCATCTCCAAATTTGACATTGATGAACAAAGTAGGTTATATGCGCTTCATTTTATTTACATCAAACCAATCCGAGTAGGCCTTGCTCCTCAATAATTGGATTCCGAGCTCTGACCGGAAGCGGCTAAGCAATCCTTCCGGCGCATTTTTCAACAGCGAATCTCTTTCAAATGCATTGTCGTTCACAGACGTGTATGGTTTTCCCAATTCAACTAATTACTTCAAGAATTCAGCACCTCTCCAGATTTTTGAACCAACATCTCAACTTGAATATTGAGCCTGAAAACAACGCAGGCGGTCCGGCCACGTTATATCTACATGACTTGGAAAACAATTTATCGCTCATGATGGCTTCGTTGGTGTGGGCAGGTATGATTGTTTGATATCGATAGCGTCAGATTCGAATGTTCGCTAACACCCAGTCGTTAGTTGGTAATATGCCGTTAGCACGCTGGTATTATCGCACCGGCGATGTGCTCGCAGATCTGCCAACAGTTGTGAGACAAGCGCGAGGCACTACAACGGGTGTTAGTCAAGTCACACAAATACGATTAGATGTGGGTAATTTCCGTCGAACCCTCAGGCAAAAAATCTGACTCGCTTAACAGCTGAGTGAATTGGCTGTAGGTGCAGCCCATGAACTCAATTTATTTCTTCTCACTTTATACAGATCATAGCCGGCCTTTTACTGTCTATTGGACTCCTTCTTCTTTCACTGCCTTCAATTTCGAGTTCTTTCAAGGCTCGCGAGACTAGTGTACCAATTGACGGAACGGGAATGCTGCATGCAATATGGCTCTATCGCAATCACCCAGAGCTTCAGATTGCGTTGGAACAGGTGGAAGTACCCACAGAGCACAACCTTCGGCAAGCTGGCATGGTGCGAATAAATCTTGTTGAAGGAGGCATTTTGAGCTACCGCGGGCGTTGAACAGAAACTGATCCTGCCGTGTGTGTACATTACTAGAACTTGTATCAGGTGAAACTGCAAATGGGGCGAGTTCGAGCTTCGGAGTAGCTTGCCAATTCAGGTACTTGATCTACTGCTACTCACGCATTTGACTTCGGAGATATATTCAGGGAAACTTCCCGCAACCAGGCTCCCAATTCTGGATCAGAATATGGTTTCTTGGTGACTTCATTAATATTCAATGCCGACTTCCTTTTTGGGAACAACAACGCTTTGCAACCCAAATAGGAAATACAGGGATGCATGGCATGATACAATAGGTATGGAGAGCGGTAACTCGCCTGATGCGAGCCCAGTCGTAATCAAAAAACGAACGCCAGACAGATGCTGTATTTCATGGTCCAGAAGCGCCATATTCTGTCCAAATTGTCCTTCTTTCGTATTCACACCCCAGTTTCCTCGTGACTTGGACAAGAATAAAAGCAGGAGGAAAGCCTAAGACTTGGAAAGGTCTTAATTTTTCTTCTTTGAGTCCCGTTGAAGTCAGGGCTGGATCAGAGGTTCAGACACTTCTTGCTCCGTCGCTGACCATGCAGAGGAGTTGAAGTTCGGCATGAGATATTCTCGAGACGGGGACAGTCCCGACCCATGCATTGTCCGAACTCCAAAGCGTCGGCCGGGCAGCATTGTTCTCGGCCGAGTTTGTGCGAGTTTGGTCATTGAATAGCACACTTTAAAACGCCATCCCTTCCAGTGGACTCTCCCACTTTCTTCCTTCACCATCATCAGTCCTCCATCTCCAGAACGCACATCCCACCCTATAACTCCTCGGCCCTCGAACAGGTATCCCAGTGGAGCGTTCTTCGTCGTCGATTGAACCCATTCGACTCGGAAAGCCTCGGTGGCATCGGCACCGTATTCGGAATCCCTTACACGCAGAGCATCCGCCTTCTACCCCTTCACTTTAATCCACCACACAGCCTTCTCCGTAAGTGGTCACAGCCCTGACCGTCTGGGTGGCACTTACTCGCCCTCGTTTCCAATGTATAGCAAACCCCATCCCACAGACACCATGTCAAACCCAACGATTTCACCCAGCACAGCAGCCGGGCTAAATCCCAGCCAGCTGGCTGCCGCTCATGCTGAGATGTGGCAACGGATCCAAAGCCACCCTGGAGTGATCCATCTCCGAATCGACCCCCACTTCAGCGACGGAGAGCTGGACCATCTCATGGCCATCGAGGCGGCCTTCAGAGCCCACGAGGACGCCGCCCGCAGTGCAGAGGTCTCCTCTGACGCGCCGGATGTCCCCACCACCGACGTCCGTAGACATCGCATTTTTTTGTGCTCGTACGGGCAGAACGACGACGCTGCTCCTACGACCGCTACTACTCCTCCTGATACCGCTGCTACTCCTACCGCCGCCGCCGCTCCTCCCATCGTTGCTGCTCCCACCACCGCCAACGACGGGCAAACCCCTGCTCGGCCCCGGCCCCTGGCTCGACCGGTACCCCGGCACTGGTTACCGCAGTAGATGCCGGGGTCGGGGTTGAGCCCAGTAGCGATGATCAAGACGATTCTGCGGAGGACGGGGTGGAGCAGGATACTAGCAATGAGACTGCCTAGATCCGGGGGTGTATTACAAGTTCCCGCCATTGACTTGCTGGACATCCGCGCTCTTGGTGTGAGTGGTTGTCTCGTGGAGAACCATAACGAATAGTTTGCGATATCATTTCATTTCAAGTTGTGAATGCCTTTGAGATGAGAATCGATTTAAATCTTGCGATCCGCTGCTCCCTTCACGCGTATGTAGCTGCGGTTTTTTGCTGCTCGAATGACTGGAGTGCGTGTAGACCTGAAAGGCAAGAGACCCGAGAAGCTGCCCAGTGGCAGTGGGGAGAAAGGTTTATATATATAGCTATGGGCTCGGGTCCTCAGGCCTCAGGCCTCAGGTTTGAGAACGACTAGCTTGTCATCGACCGGAGTAGAGTCTGGAGTTTGGTTTACGAGACTAGGAGAACGGCGATATATGGGGAGGCCTTGGAGCTGAAATTTGACAGTTATTGAAGCTTCCCCAGAGTGCAGCGGAACGGGCGTAGAGTGGAAGCGCAAAGCAAGAGGCAAGAGATTATTGATGTAGACCGGGAATTCCCGGTTTCTTTTGCAGGCAATATCTGTGGCCACGGCCCTCTTGATGGGCAAGTCTTCGAGCTGCAGCAATGCGAGAAACCATCAGGTATTGTCCATTGTTCTATCTACGAAATAAGCTTATAGGAAAAAAGCAAGTTTGTACAAGAAAGCGAAGTGTTTAGAAGGTCCATGAGCCACGCAAGAAAACAAAGAAAGTTCAAGCAGTGAAGACGAAATAGAGAAGACGAAACCCAATCAAAACAACCTCCGCACACGCTTCGCCACAAAATATGCCTTCCACCCCACCTCATACCTCCACCTCCCCCACTTATCCTCCACACACTTCGCCTCCCACTCCGAACGCGTCAGCCTCGTCCCACCCTCACCCTCCCCTGCAATCCCGTCCTCGTCCGTCATCTGTTCCGCCGCCGCCGCCTCTACCATAACGTAAACGAAACCCATCACAACGCCATCGAGAGATTGGAAATTAGGTGCGCCTGCCATAGTCGCCGGGAACAGGAGGCGAGGGGAGAGGACTTGGGTCGGGCCGGCTAGCGGTTGACCTGTCGATGAAGAGCGGGGCGCCAGCGCCGCGGTATTGAAAGATGTGGCGGAGATTGTGCAGCTCGCACAGCGAGGTGAGGTGGGGTGGATAGAGGTGGCGCATCTGTGATGAGAGAAAAGAGACGTTAGTTAAGAGGCGGCGTCGACTAGGACAGAGGACTCACTCAGCAAAATCAGAAGTAGCTCCAGAGTGGGCTTCGCTCGCAGCCACCGGGGCGTACGACTGCTCAGCTTCTTCTGAGCCTTCCAGGATGTCGAAGAGCTCGCGACGGGGGAAACGCTTCGTACGGCACTTGACAGTGGAGGATTGAATCCGCGCGCGCTTAGTAGAAGCCGTCTGTTTAGGGCATGCAGAAGTATCCGCCTCCATGTACGAGATACGGCGTTTCGAGGGGTGACCGAGACCGATAGAGGAGATAGGTCCTGCGGTGGTCTTTACCTCCACCGACGCAAGACGACGTTTAGAGCTCGAGGGGTGGCCAAGGCCGATTGCGGAAGATTGGTCGACGACGAGGGTAAGTGAGACATCGGGCTCAGAGAGGGTTTTGTGTGTGAGTCGAGGGAGGACGTCAAGGGCAGTGCCGCTAGTATTATCATTATGAGTTGTAGCCTGGAGGTCTGATGTTAGCGAAAGTCGATGTGAGAGACATGTAACAGCTTACAAGATTCAACCGATCGGTGTTAGGCAATGAGACATCGGACAGGAGTTTGTGTGAAAGGCGGGGAAGGGCTTCGGTGGCACCGTGTGCATAATTATTACGAGTAGTAGTCTGCGCGTGGAAGGTTAGTGACAGTCGATGACAGAGACGTAAAATCTCACCAAAATCAGACGGTCGCTGTTGGGCAACTCGGCGACCCAGGCATAGGAAGAGGAAAGCCGGACGTTTTCAAACATTATGAAGTGAGGAGGGAAGGATGAAGAGGCGAAGAAGGATGGGAGAGGACGAAAGCAGATGAAGGGCAAGGCAAGTAGGCAAGCAGAAATTGCGAAGGAAGTAAAGCTTTGAATGCACTCTGCGCCTGGCAGCTGGAAGTAAGAGAGAAAGATATGTTGTGTCTTATAGTATTCGCCTTCGAGCATATATACGCCCACAGAGAGCCTGAGACAGGGAGGTCTGAGAGATACGGAGAGCGCTTCCGCGAGACAAAGTGCATGCAATTTGAAAAGCGCTCGGGAGAGTCAGCCGATGTTTGGGCTTCTCGGTGTACACGCGTGCGCGGTTGAGTCGAAATGGCGCGGAACAGACTCCGATTATGTATGTGCTTGAGTGAGAGGTGAAATGAGTCAAGTCAGCTTTCGTTTTCTTCGTTGCTGTATTGACCATGACCAGATATGAAAGCACCAAGGCCTCAAGCTCCCAGGCCGTTCTTGGTGTGCCAGAACTTGCTCATGTTACGCAGGAAACTTGACGTGTCGGAATTCGAGTTTTGAAGGGGAACTTGAATGACGTTGTTTCGATAAAAGCACTGGTCCGACCAGTAGCCTAGATTACGCGGTGAACATCGACGGTCCTAGACGTCCGTTAGATGTCTCGAGAGCGTATGTAGGAGCAGCAGGCTGCCAGGAGCAGAGCGCATGAGAGGATGAGAAGAAAAGATTTGCCATCAAATTTCGGTCTGGCAAAACGGGTTCACCCAATTCACCTGCCTCTTTCGTCGCAAACCTCGTAGATGAAACCCGGATTCGCTCGCGGCTCGTGTCCAAGGGATTCTTACTCTGGTGCTGGCTAATGCACTAATGGCTTGTCGAAGAGCCGCGCTCTCTCGTAGAGGATACACTCTGGGCTCGGAATCGTGTCGATTTGAGAAGATCGCGTTGGCGTCAACGCGTCGTTGTGAGACTCGTTGAAGCATATCACTAGCAGCTTTCGGCGTATCCTTCGGCTGCGGAGCATCGTAATCAGCACAAAGCAAATGTGTAGTTCTTTTGGGCGTCGTCAGCAACCTTGAGCTCCTTTGTGCAATTGGCTACATGATGCCCGCCAGGATGTAGTATGCAAGATATTTGTACCCTGTGGGCCATTGGACGAAGGTATGTGTCCGCTCCGTCATATAACAGTCTCCTCATATCTTTCAGGTCAGCGTGTAGACCCTCGACTGTGTGCTCGATTATGGCCGCTTTTCTCCGGACGCTCCTTATGCGTGGTTGGCGACTGCTATTCTACGCGACACATGCTAGAGTATTGTGATATATGGTACTCGTCCCCCTCTCCCTACCTACCACTATCGCCTCTTAATCTAATTCACTCAAGTGCAGCGGTAGCTCAGGTTACGCAGATTGCTTAGAACCCCCACGTCCCGTACATCAGCCAAAGCAGCAACCCCTAATGAAAATTTGCTGCCAGCAGCATCGAATATACACGCCGTTGTGAACAGCCATTGGCGGCAGCATCGAATGTACATGCTGCGCTGTAGCAGATAGCTTCGCCAAATGGTCTGAGGCATGGAGGCCGCTTATAATCCAGTCCCTACCAGAGTCGTCGAAACGTACGCGTCCTTCACTTCCTCCTCGGCTCGTCTCATCAATCCAAGTGTAGCTGTAGACAAGACACTTCGAATCGGTGTAATATGCGCCAGTACAATTCTAGCATGATCTTGCCGCTGAAAGTGCCTATCAAAGCAATTTGTCGTCACGACACAAGCTCATCACATATATCGACTGGATTTTGCGGGAATATTGATATTCTCAAGTACGGTTGTTCCTTGAGCCGCCCTGTGGCCGACAACGACGCTCACGTATGAGTGAAGCACAGCACCTGTCGGCCAAAGCGTCCATGACCAGTGTTGTTGTCACTTTGTCCGCCTCTAGCTCAAACGGGCCAAAGCGCGCTCACGTGCTGTCGCCTCGTTTCCACTTCACTCTTATGACCACTGCGACCATCTTCTGAAGTCTACCTCCCTCCTTCTTCCACACGATACTTTTAGAGGAGACGACCTTCCTCTGCTCACTGTGTCCCCGTCAAATTCAAACCCATCTCTCCCTCAATTCTCGCAGTGGGCTGGCACGCGCTTGCCACTTCGTCGTCACGCTCTCCCTCCTCCTTCGCGCTCCGGGATCCCCACCGGCGCTTCTCTTGATCCTTCATAACTGTGAGTCTCCTTCCTTGTCTCTAGCGTCCCTCAGGGCAGAGAAAGTGAGGAAGCAGGGGGTCATGAGCATCGATCACATCCTGAATCCAACAACGGAAGAAACACTTTCGTTGAAGTCACCGATCCCAGAACAGCAGGCACCTGAGAAAGATTTGTCTGCGGAACAGCAGGTGCCACTCGTTTCGGTGTCTTCCACATCCCTCGCACAAATGCAGGCTCCCCCGACACGGAGTGTCCTCTCACCCGTAATCGACTCGTCGCAACTTGCAGAACGGGTATGGCCGTCCAAGCCTCTCGATCTCGTCGTACCTCCGCCGAATCCCTACAAACTTTTCTTCCGCAATACTCATGACCTCGACTCTTCCAGTGAAAGTGAAAGTGAAAGCGATGGTGAGAAACATATCCCTCCTATTCCACTATGTAGCTAGCCCTGACGAGTTCATCTCTATCCATTCTACAGAACGATCAATCCAGCTGTTTCACCAAATTCTCTCCCAACTCCCGCAGACCAGTGCCTACACATCGTGGTCTATGCAACCGGGGTACCACTTTTACCACATCAGGAGGGTCGTCAGGAAGATACCGCCTCTTTCGGCCGCGTACGAGGTGGACGATTCTCCTCCTACGTCAGTGTCTGCATCCCAGACAGCCGCGGGGCCATGGTACCTCTCTGCTGCGGCCAGCGAGAGCGATGAGTGGGATGAACTTGATGAAGAGGAGGCTGCTGGAGTCGGAGACGAGGAAGACGATGTGACGGTCGCACGTTCGGATGGGATGTCTCCGTTTCTCGAAGACATATATGCGGCTAACGCCCCGGAATACGCTGGACTTCAAAGCGAAAGAGAAGACTGTTCCGCAGCTCGAGAGTCGCAGTTGTCCCTTGGTGACAACCTCGCTTCAGATCCATTAGCTCAGGCGGAAGGCAGACTGATAGTCGGGCTGCAGAAGCTCCAGTAGGCGTCCAGACAAGATTCATGTCCCACTCATTCATTGAGATGTCGGGGACCGAGGACGTTTTAGCGGCTGTCTTTCCCACTGCTACGCCTCGCAACTTGCGATCATGGCCGTTCACATCGAGTGTATATGGTGTGTGCGAATCTCGTTTCAAAGCGGGTTCTAGGATACCGCGGAGCTAAGCGTGGATGAAGCGGCGGCGATTCTTCTGGGTGTGGGTGTCTGTAGGTGTCAGTTGGATAGTGTGCTGGCCAAGCGAATACTTGGGTTGCGGACTAATTTTCTTATTTGGATTACTTATGTGATAACGTGTATCGTAATCTGCTGTAAATTTCTGTTGACCACTCGCTCACCATCCGCTTTTTCCGCTTCTCTGAGGAGGCCTAAGACGATCCGAAGTTGAGAATCCTACAAGAGCGTATGTACTCAATATGTACTTGGCAATTATGCCACCTTCCCGTTTTGGAAATTGACGATGATCGCAAACGGCTTTCTTCCCAACCACCATCTTGTTTATTTTTTGCTTCGGGATTGGCTCTTACGCGTCATAAACCTGGCTACACCCATTCTACTAGCGTTCTTATCTTCAACTGGCTATGGCTTTTCCGGCTTTTCCAGTTCTTCCATGGCTTCGTATCGGATTCAGAATATGCCTTGATTCTGTGCAAGATGAATCGCAAATTGCTACAGAACTGCTAGCAGACAAACCGCTTGACATGAACGCATATCCATCCCAACAGCGATCTCGATTTGCTTCCGTTTTTCGGTAATCTAAATCTATAAACGCTAACATGAAAGTTAAATTGTTCCGCAACTCTCGACCTATGTTACCTGCTACCGAGACTGAATATACCTCCGCTCTCATACCGGCTTATGTCGCACCGCTGAGCGCGGGCTGGACATGGCTGCGTCTTCCCAGGGCATCTGGACTGTGGAAAGTGAACCAATTATAAAGTGGATCCGTTTCTTCCGCACGGCTATCCAGCTCTTTTCTTTTTCTCTGTCCAGCAGGCTGAGTTTTTGTTGTTCCTTTTCGCTATTCAGCTTGCTGCTTTTCTTTATTCTTCTTCTTCTTCCTTTTTTTTCTTTCAAATTCATCATGTCCAACAAGGGTAATCCAGGGTTCGTAAATCTATTACTCTCGTTTGGATTGCAGCCTGACTACCACGCAGAGCTGGGCTTCCGGAGAAATCTTTGGAGCATCGAGAGGACCAAGTCACAATCAAGGTACGTTCCTTGTAATCTGGAAGACGCTGGAGACTCAATGGTGTCGATAAGACGGGCGTTAGCTCCCTGATCCCGACTAGAGCTGGCGCGCACTCGAACACCTCGTCTACCAGCACGCTCAGCGTAGCTACCTCAACGGAGCAGGTCAAACTCGAGACAGGCTCCGATCTACCTGTTGCGCTTGTACCGACGCCCCCAGACCTCGAGACAGGTGTAGTCCTGGAAGTATGGAATGAATACGAGAAGGATGTACTTCCCGACAAAACGCAAGGGAAAGCTGTTCGAAATCTACGACACCAGGTCCTCAGCTTGTACCGCCGCCTTTTCAGTGTCGTCTTCTTGACCAATATCGCCGTATTCATCACATTGCTCGTCCGGGGAGGCGTCCATGCGCAACGGCTTGGGCTCATTACGCTAGCCAATCTATTCGTTGCAATGTGCGTCGAAGTTTTTAGTGTGAATATTCTTGTGTCTGACCAGACTGTCTAGTCTAATGAGGCAAGACTATGTAGTCAACATTTTTTTCAGTGTTTTCTGCGCTGTTCCCTCTTCGTACGTTTTCCTTTCCTGAACGATTTACCAACTGACGATGCTGTCACAGATGGCCGCTTGCCATTCGGCGGGTCTGCGCTCGGTATGAATTTCTTGCTTTGCCCAAACCTTGCTGATCTCTTTCTCGAAGTGTATATCATGTCGGCGGGCTGCATAGTGGATGTGCGATGTCGGGTGTGGTATGGCTGGCGTGGTTTTGTGGGCAAGCAACGAAGGAAGCGGTCAAAGGAGGCAACTTTCCTCACGTACGCCTAGCGCCGGCTTCCTGTTTCACCCAATGAATACTCAACCCTGAACAGGCATCTGTGGCGACTGTCGCTGTCTCCTACTCAATTCTCCTCCTCCTATTCGGCATGGTGGTATTTGCGTACCCAGCATTCAGGACTAAACGACATGATACCTTCGAACGTGTTCATCGATACCTGGGGTGGACGAGTGTAATTCTCGTCTGGGCACAGGTTGTCCTTCTAACCGATGATTATCGAGGAGAAATTTCGCTTTCACGGGCGTTGGTGCACTCTGCCCCGTTTTGGATGCTCCTCATCATGTCAGGTATTTATCGTCTCATTAACTCAAAATCACTACTCAGTTCTTCTACCTGTCAGTCTCCATCATTCTGCCCTGGCTACGGCTACGGAAGGTGCCCGTTCGAGCAGAAGTGTTGTCGAAACATGCCGGTAAGTCGACTTATCTCCGTTTCGCAGAATTTCCCTGATCTCTTCATACTTGCAAAGTGCGCCTGTATTTCACGCATACCACCACTAAATCCGGCAGTTTCATCCGCCTCGCAATGCACCCACTGAAAGACTGGCACGCCTTTGCGACCATCCCTGTTCCGAACGAAAAAGGATTCTCACTCGTTGTATCAAACGCGGGAAACTGGACGAAGTCACGCATAATGGACGCGCCGACCCATATCTGGGTTCGCGGGGCGCCTTGTTACGGACTGCTTCGCATCGCGCCTTTGTTCCGGCGGGTGGTGTTGGTTGCGACTGGCGAGTGACTTCGCTTTTTGCAAATACCGCGGTCGTAGCTCACGTACTGGAATAGGAAGCGGAATCGGTCCTTGTGCGAACACCCTGTTTGAGCAGCAGATTCCTATCCGTCTCCTCTGGACTTCGCCGGATGTTCGGGAGACGTTTGGAGACAAGTTTGTCGACGAAATCTTGGCGGCGTCGCCTGGTGCGGTGATTTATGGTGAGTGTATTTTCTGAATACAAAGACATTTGTCTCATAACTACGACAGACACACGCAAGCACGGAAAACCTGATATGGTCAAGGTGAGTCCTAAGGAATTACTTATCTCTGCATGATCTTCATACGTATACCCTTCAGTTGACCCTTCGTCTCGTCAAAGAATTCGATGCAGAAGCCGTCTGCGTAATCTCCAACCAGAAATTGACGCAGAAACTTGTTTACGGTGCGCGAGTCGTTTTCGAAAGATGCCACACAAGACCCATGTCTCGTGCAGGGATGATGAGTCGAGGCATTCCTGCGTTCGGTGCTATCTGGGACTCATGATGATTTTTGATTCGCTCATTTCTGTAATGTACTCCAGCATAATCACCTATAGTATTCAAATGTAATATATCCGATGCAGTCGCCGAATCCGCCCTCGTGAGCCCGAGCGGACTGGACGCTCGTCAAATTCATACCCATATTACCTCAAGTCGCTTTGGAAGAGCAGAAAGTCCGTGAAGTTGGTGCGTAGATGAACGGCGACTGCGATGACCATTGTGCTGTACATGCACTTCAGCCGAAGGGGTGACACAAATTGCGGATGACGGAGCCTGAGTGTGGGGTGTCGGAGTGCTTAGACGGAGAGAGATGTCGGCGGCAAGCCCCGCTTTAGTCATCAGGATACTCTGAAGGTTCTTCAGTCTGAATTCATACTCGTCACAGAGGCTTGAGAGGGCCGCGATCAATGATAGTGCGCTCATGAACGGTGTGACCCTCCTCGACGACGGCGACGGTGCAGTAGGCTTGAAGCTTGAAGTACCATTGAAGGAAGAAACAGGAAGAAAATGTGATTGAATTTGGGCTTGATTTGTGCTCGGGTCTTCCGGCTTTCTGCAAGAGTGCAGTATCGCTGTAGATGGCTAATTGGAATCGGAATCACTATCTATGTCCACCCAGATATCGGTGATGGCAGGAAATGCATTGCGGTATGCATTCCGAGAAACAGATCCTGTGGTGATTTTTAGCTCATCAAGGTGGCATCCAGACCTCGAAATGAATGAGTTGAGAGACTCGATGATATTCGGCTGGAGAAGGTGCTCCGGCAGGCGCAAGTGGTGAAGCGCAGGAGCGACGAGACACTGGAAAAAATTGGCGTGCAGGGTATCGTCTGCCTCGACGTCCAAGGTTTCCAAATGTGGGAGCACAAGGTCCACGACATTATTCTCTGGTCCATGCTGGATCCAAAGATGAAGTGTACATCGCACCAGATGAGTTGTTTGTCGCAAAATTGACATGCAGTCCTCGGAGTATATCCACATCAAAGTTATAGACGTCAATTGGGACCATGGAAGGCTGATGTGAGGGATACCAAAGTCGTCAAGGACAACGGTGGACAAGAGAGGGAGATCCTGGAGGGTGACAACTTCATCGTCAGAGACAGTGGAGCCAAATTGCAAGTCGAGGCTCTTGAGCAATGGAAATGAGCCTTGTATTGAGCTCAGCGCCTGAGTGGTCTCAAGCCTCAAAGTGAGGTGCTCCCAGCGGTCGCGATGAGGAATGAGAGGTGCAAGGATGGAGAGCGGGTCACGGTCCGATTCCATATGAATGGAAAGCGGGCAATTTCCTGACCTTGACAGCCACAAACCAGTCAACGAGATAGTTCGCTCCAAACTGAGGAGCAGCCGCCTGTCAGCATTCCTAGGACTCAGATCGATGGCTCTCCAAAGTCCCGGGGTTTTTAACGCAATTTCTCGCCATTGGTGACAAATATGCGTGAGATGTATGGGCGAAAGAGCGCCCAGAGGTGGCGGCACGTCTGGGTAAGGTGGCAAGAAGTGAAGAAAAATCTCCGCGACGATTTCGTTGGGCAGAGTCAGAACTGGGTACTTGTAGGAGCACAGGCGCTGCTGCACGATCCTCCGAGCTGCATGTAGCAAGGAAAGCGACCGCTCGAGAGCTGAGACTTGCGCCTCAAGTTCTTGGATTTCCGCGTCTTTTTTTGCTAGTAAAGCGCGATCTGCAGCTAATAAGTCGAGCATGGGAGTATGACGAGGACAATAATTGTCGAGTGGAGGCGGATAGATTCTATCTGGCTTGTATCTGGCGATAGTTGGAGTTGAAGACCAGTCGAAGACTTGGAAGAACTGATGACAAACCCTAACCCTAGCTCAGCTTGTCTTCTCCTGATCACACTTCACAAAGCTTCCAACTTCAAGCCTACTGCACCGTCGTCGTTGTGGACGGCTACCCGTCGATCGCGGCTCTGAAGTCTCTGTGAATGCTTTATATACGTTTGAACGACTATCTCCGAAAAAGTCTATCAAGTCTTGTTTACAAAATAACCTGATGACTCGAGCGGGGTCTCGTTGCGTTCCTTCACAAGTCGCAACACTTCAAAACTCAACTCTGTTGCTCGCCAAGAAAAGAAAAGCAAAACAGCGCTCTTCAGCTAGCGCCGATATGCAAGATTCAGCCTTCGTTGACTCGCTTCTGCAGCAAGACAGAAATTCGATGAACGCTATCGTGTTGGCTGACAACTACTGGCGCTTCTAGCCCAGGGCTATATATGAAAGGCGCTCGCAGGACCGGACGACAGAAGCGCTCAAGCACGCATCTTTCAGAACGCACCGACCATTGTTGCCATTGGTCCATCGAGGCCAATGGCCTCTGAAGCGCGCTCACGTGCTTTCCTTCCCTTTATCTCTATCTCTCTCTCACTTCTCCCCCAACCCGCTCACGCGTAACTCTCAATCCCATCTCATCAATATCTTGCACCGCGTCGAGCCATTAAGCTTCACGGTTCATCTCGCTCTCGCTGCACTCAACATATTGGAGCTTCTAGTGGTGGCACCGTGCCACTCGTTCCTCTCACACATCCAAAACCTCACGCGCCATCCTCTATTGAGCTGCACCGACCGCTCTCTCCCCTTATCCTCTCTCACCTCTAATCCAGTGAGTCCTTCATCGCCCTTCCCACTTCCGTGCCACTGATCAGCTTATAGCCACAAGATGCACCAAGTGTATACCGTGCCATACTCCCACCCCATCCACCTCTACCCCTCCGACGATGCCACTGACGCGTCGTACGAGGTCGATGTCGGAGGCCTCTATCACCCTGAAAGAAAAACTCACTTCGATGACGACTACATCGAGCCCGACACGGATGAGGGGGACTTGTGCGCCTACGAGAACCCGGCGGACTACGCTGACAACCCAGACACATATCCATACGACGCGTTCCGTGGCTCCACCCCTCCCTACCTCCCGAGTCCTGAATCTGACGACGCACATCGTGATGCCTCTCCGCCCATTTCCATTCCCACCAACGATGATGAGGATCCATCCAACCAATTCGCGTCCATGTTCAGCTACCCCGCTGTCCCACGCCCACGCGAATACTTCGGCGACTCCATGCTCGCGCACTACGCCTCCGCATTGGAGGGATTCGACAAGGCTGGGTTGCACGAAGACGATGCGAACGACGGCGACAACTCCGAATCTAACCTCTGCTCTGACTTCAATGCCCTCTTCGACCTCAATTATAACTCCCACTCCAACACCCACTACTTCGACTTCAACAAGTGGGACTCGTCCGACTCTGAATCTGAATCCGACGACGAACACGCCGTCAAACGTCGTTGCAAGGTCCACGACGGTGATGATTCGGACGAGGAGGAATTCGACCATGCAGTTCGATGCCGCTGCAAATTCGTAGACGGGGAGGAGGATGACGAGTATGAGTATGATTCAGGGAGCGATAGGACGTGGGAAGGGGAAGACGAAGAGGAAGACGGGGAGGTGGACCCGGGATGTGCGTATGGTGGCGGGGAGATTCCTTGGCGTTACTCTTTTGAGTCCAAGCTCGCGGCTGCCAATGGGTCTGCATATGTCGAAGACATGGAATCGTAACCTACTCTCGCTTATAGATAGTTAACGCTACTCATATCATGATACTTCGTATAACTCACATAGCCTCAATGCCGAGGTTGACAACCTTCACTCGTACCTCGCATTGTAGGTCACTTCGCATTTAAGCGCATGCATCGTTCCATGGAACAGTCAGCTCGACATCGCGCGCAGGAATATAACCACGAAACCCAGTGAATGACATTCAAAAAACCCGAGATAAATACGGAGAACTCGAAAAGTAAAGTACTGTAAGCGGAAAGAACGATTAGGACAGTAAGGCAAGAATAGGGAAGGCCAAGGTCCGTGAGGTATGGTGTAAGGAGTAGGTGTGGGTATTAGGTATGGGTAGTAGGGTTGCGAGCACCATTATGACACAGCGAGACGAAACCGAGAGACAGAGAAAGAAAAGAAAAACTCATTCAAACGATGCCCCCGTTCTCCTTGTCCTGCCTCTTCGACATCCTCTTCTCCGACACAGCTTTGCGTTTGGCGCGGATGTTGCGTAGACGCGAGTCCACAAGCGGCTTCGGGCGCGCGATGACCGGGCAACCGAGGCAAGAGATGCGCTTGGGGTCGGCGTCGTCAGCCATGGGCATGGGAGCGCAGCAAACGTCCCGCTTAGAATCCACGCTGGAGGAAAGCTCGGCGCCGTCGTCGTCGTCGTTTTCGCTATCAGAGTACTCCGAGCCGGAGTCGGTGTCCTCGTCGCGAGCGAGGGCCTCGAGTAATGCGACGGTGCGGGTGCGAGTGACAGCGGGGTGAAGGACGGGAGCAGGAATAGCGATAATCGGGATGACGAATGCCACTGGGGACGGAGCGGGCGTAGGCACGGCGGGGGTGTCGACGATCTGCGGTGCGGTGAAGACGGCGCGCAACGACGAGGGCCCAGAGAGCGCGCGTGTCGGCCGAGCGGTCGCGAGGCGTCCGGGAGTGTACACCGATCCGTTCTTGGCGAGGAAGCGGCGTGTATGGGTGGATAGGTGCATCGACTGTTTTCGCGGAGCTGGGGGCTAGAGAAAAAGATGTCCATGTTCAGGATATTGAGAGAAAATTAGTTAGAGAAACGTACCTGAGCCATCATTGCTTTGTGCATGGCAAGAAGTTGTTTCTTTTTATCAAACTTGCGCTGAAGAGAAACATATCGTGAGCGAGCAATAGGCAAGGAGGAGAACAGAACGCACCTTTTGCTGCACGAGGGCGGCTTTGGCGGCCGCAAGAACATCCGCGGAGCTCTTTGAAAGGGTCAGAAAATAGCAAGACATTGATAGGAGAAACGTACGGAAGTCTTGGGGTCGAGCTTGGTTTCGGCGGTCGAGGGATTGGCGGGGCGCTATCAGGCAGAAGAGGATTAGAAAGAGGTCATGGTTGGATTCATTACAACACACCTCGATATCGGACCTATGAGCAGAACGTTTTGCGAGGATACGACCAATCTTCAGGTATGTGGCATACGCCAAAGTGACTACCGAAAGAAAGGCTACAGTACAACCCAACCCCACGAGCGGGGAAGGGAGGAAGGTAGGAGCGCTAAGATGCGAAGATGGCATCGATGGCATCTTGGAGGAGCGAAGCTGGATGCTCTCAGCCCATGGGTCTTGTTAGATTTATACATTTGGAGGGTGACATGAGAACCGTTATCTCAGACATCGAAAAACAAATTCATGAATTGTTCCGCTGCAGAGAACCGGTCTCAGTTGTAATTGCGTCTCGAGAAGACCGCTCGAAGCTCGGGTGTTTGTCGTGGAAAAACCAGCAGAAAGCCAAGCAGCGCAAGAGATATCGAAACCATGGAGCACAATAGAAAGCGCAAAAAGGTTCAAAAAGCGTATAGCTGCGTCGTAAATGTATGCATTTGGGCCCCGGGGGGTGACTTGAGAACCGTTATCTCAGACATAAGAAAGCAAATTCATCGTGTTCCGCTGTGGAGAAGGAGTCTCAGTTGTATTTGCGTCCCAACTTGAAGAGCGCTCAAGGATCGAGCATTTGTCGTGCAAGGACCAGCAGAAAGTCAAGCAGCCCAAAATATTGAGTTAGAGAAGCACGATAGCACACCCAGGGTGGCTCAGAAAGTCTATAGTCCAAGGCTAACATTCGAGAACGATGTGGTTTGTGAAAAAAGAAGGTCGTGATCACAATTCCCGAAAAGGAAAATCCTCCTTGCCTTCCTCCCTCATCTCAGTTTCGCTGTTACTCCCTGTCTCCCTACTTGCCGAGCTCATGAATACTAATACTCATGAGTACTCATGCCTATGAATGCTTTGAACGTGATTTCTGTCTATGTCTACGTTTTCAGGCCGCCTTTGACTCGCTCAAACTTGGAACGGGGTCAACGCGTTAACGCGTCCACTGGCAGCTACCACTTGGTGGTGAAAATTCAAATGGATTCCGAGGCATACGAGTGTCTGTCTCTCCGACAATGTGCTAGTAATCTTTTGATAACGTCCGTCAAAAGTCTCGTCATTCAATTACGCGTCTGCGCGTACTGTACTGCCTAGGATTCTGTATCTGTCCTGCGAGGCACAACCGCCAAGGACCATTGGCAACTTTTGTCTCTTTCAACCACCGGAGGGTTCGCGATGACTCTCGGGACTCGCGTCGCATTCTTCGTGGCCGAATGCACAGCAGATACATGTCGCCAACCCTCGCCCGTCATTTCGTGGAAGCTCGCATCGGAAGCTTTCTCCCCGCTCTGGACAATCGACCTGGAAAATACCAGACGCTCGGCACTCTCTTTGGGGGGCTCGGGAGTGCCTTGCTGATTTGCGATGTTCTCATCCTTATAGAGCTCTCATCGGGGGCCGCGCGTAAACGATTCCAAAACTCGTCCTATCTCAAAGCTTCATCGAAACCTGGCTACGTATTTTCTTTCCATCCGGCAGGACACGGTGGTCTGACCTTCGGCTTCCTGGTGGTATCATCCTACTCTCTGCTAAAGTCTCGGGGGAAGGCATATCGAGCGTGCATCATGACTGTGCCACGCAGTTCATATTGTTTCGATGAAGGATTTATTCATAAAGCAAAATTTTGACAGTGTGCATGTAACGTCTTTTGTCCCAAAGCGTCCACATTTCATTTCCATTGGCCATGAATTTTGGCATCTTTTTTTTGCGGAAAATACTGTACTTATCTGTACACACCCGTCCGTTTCTTTCACGTACATTGCGCGCCAAGGCCCGACCCGACAAGCGGTCATCGTCAATAATGATAGGCGTGCGCGGATCTGCCGATCCCGAGCAGATCCCGTAGTCCACACTGTCATCATCTTCACGCCGGGCAATGCGCCGCCAACTAGCGCCAACTGCTGCAATGGTACCTGAACACCACCATAATCACACTCGAGCGTTTTGAGACCCACATTCGAAGGCCCGACGAAGCTGGGGACTAAACTCGTCAAGATATCACACGTCTTGGCAGCCGACCAGACCTGGCGAGATCTTCAGGATCCAACACCCTTTCAACCGCTTGATGCGACTGTCCCAGTTGCCTGGAGATTGGCTTTACGCACAATGCTATAAGTATCTCCGCAGATATGTATTTCAACTCTTCAGTCGGTCGGGACCGCGACTTGTTCCCCAATCGCTTCTCTCCTCCTGGTGGGGTTCTTCTTTTCTTCTTCTTTTTTCTTTTCAGAGTCGACTGTGTCGATGGCTTACCCTGAGTTCGCTGGCGTTCTTGTACGACTGTCTTTTGGCACCCAGCTCTTCAATCTGAATTATGACGCAAACTCACCTAGTGCCTTGCCCTGGTGGCTCTTTTATCCCTTTCCTCCGTTGTCTTCTACTTTCTGGTGCGCCATACAGTCTCAAATGCCTTCGATGTCGCCAATACCGTTCACAGAGACCGTCCTTACGACTGCACCACTACCATAACACGCATATAAGCGGATATTTCCAATCTCTGCTCGTCGCGAATGGGATCCAAGCGTTCGGCACCGTAATGAACTTCAAATGGGCCGCCGACAAAGGCGTCACCTCTGGTCCGTTTTGTAGCGCTCAAGGTACGCAATTTTAAATTTCCACGCCCGATCTTTCAACTTGACGCGCAATGGACAGGCGGCATCAAGCAAGCAGGCAACGTTGCCACCGCGCTTTGGTAAATTCCGCGTCTGATTCAACAACACCGGCTTGCCTGATGCGGCTTCCAGGTCATTGGTCCTTGCAGTCCACCTATTCAACCTGTTGTTCCTGCGACTGAAAACGACCAAAGTCGGGTTTTGGTGTACCCTCGTCATAGGATGGATCTTTGTGGCTCTGATTGTAGGAATTGGTCCAGCGGCCCTACAGACGCGTTCCAAGGGCCCTTATTTCGGCGTGACGGGAGCATGGTCCGTATTCTCGCGGCGCCGCTTTGAATGTAGAGAGACACGAATTCTACTTTCAGGTGCTGGATAACGTCCAACTACCCTCAGGAACAGATACTGTTAGAATATCTTCTGGTCCGTGTCCCTTCTCGGTTTCTATTTGCTCGGCTGGCGAACTCAAGCTCGCCCCCAGGAATATCTTTCTGCTGGCCTCGGCTTTGTCCTCCACGCGACCATTTTCCTCAGAATGCGAGGTAATCTCCTGCAAGAAGACGGAAAATGGACACTCCGTTTTGTCCCCCGTGGCGAGTCTTGGCAGCTTTCCATGCGTCGGGATATTGTCGATTCGACGATGCTTCAAGTTCGTTGTACCCTGACATCCAAACCTCGAGATGAATATTAACTCTGCGCACAGGTCGTCCAGCAGATGATGTGGTGCGTGTCATGTCGTTGTTCCTATGGCTGTATCCGCTAAGCAAATCTACCATCCTCATCGACAGGTATCCGGTAAGGTGCCCTCATAACTCATAAACTGTCGCAACTCACATCCACCAGATCGTCTACACCCTCCTGATCGTTCCAATAAGCCTCGCCCGGCTATCCCAATTCGCAGGCGCTCGCGTCCCGTTCTCGATAACAATCATCGCCGCGATGATTTTCAATATGACCGGTGAACCCCCATTCCATTCCATCCCCTTCATCTCTCTCTCTCATCATCTAACCCGACACCACACCCCCCCAGGCTTCGCAAACGTCCTCCTCTTCGCCTCGACACGTAAACTTCTCCCCGCCTCCGACGAACTCCCAGAATTCAACGTGGCACGGAAAGAGATCCGCAAGTCGGTATGGGTGGCCGGAGGAGTTACGCCATTCACAATCACCCGAAGCGAGACCGCTGAGAGCTTCAACGCCGAGCGACTCGAACGAGCCGGATCGGCCAATAGCTCGCGGCGCTCCAGTCTCGACGAGAAGCCCACCCAATAGAAAACCAATACTGTCTGTACTAATGGTCGCGGAATTTGTATGAATATGCTCCGGATAATCACTGTCTCATATCGGAATGAGGAATGAAGCACGTCAGCGACCACCAGAGCGACCCATTAGTACTGGGGATAACCTCCGTCGCGTCCCATTCAAACCAAATACTGATACAACTTTTTGTTTACCTGGCTTCCATTCACTTACATACAGCACAGAGCTGGCGCCGAGCGACGTCAGTATCTGGCACGACAACCCCTCCCTAGTTCCCTGCCTGCGCAGCGACTTCGTAGAGGTACGTCCCCAGGAGCTTCGTCTACAACAGAGAGTCAGCCACGAAACCAAGATGTCACCCAGCGCAAACTCACCCCTTCGATGAAATTGCTCCTATCCAATTTCTCGTTCGTCGAGCTGCATCACAGTCAATGACGGTGTCAAGGTGGTAGGGACAGGAAACGCAAGGCTTACTGTGCTCCATCATCGCCTCGGCCCATAGGTAGCAGCAAGACGTTACAGTTGAGCGTCTCGGCGAATGTCAAGGTGACGGGGATGGACCCGCCCTCACGCGTTAGGTCGGGCTTCTGTTTGTAGATCGCCTGGAAGTGACAAGTGGTCAGTCAGTCTCGGTATCGATACAAGGATCGCGACACGGCAGGGAGTTCGGGTGGGTAACTGCAGCAGCGGCTTGTTCTGCATGAGGCTTCCCGTTTGCCTTACTTGCTTACAGCTATAGGCATCTGACCCTTGTCCGCCGACTCATAACGTACTCTCCATCGTTTTGCACCGACCCCCCCGCCCATCGACCACGAACGCAAAATGATCGAAACGAAACACCTACCTCCGTTGCGATTTTGGCTGCCTCGTAGTTCCAGTGCTTCCAATCCGCAACCCACGGCCTGCCCGAGTGGAGGAGCTCCAGTTCCCTACAGTCAGTCAGTTCACTGACGGGAAAGAGAGAAAGATGGGCAAGTGAGAAGACATCGGGGCTTCAGCTGAATTCCGACGCAATCGCAAGCTGCTGATCAGGGCGACGATATCCGAAAGTATCACCAGGCGGAAAACTTGGATGCTTACATCGTGTTTTTAGACCCAAGTTTGGCAAATTCGCTCTCGATGTACGTGCGCACCAGCGGCTCGACGCTGTCAGGCGTTTGGGGAGGGACGAGTCTGTGAGGGAATGTCAGCGACCATATGGCGAAAGGTAGAATAGGGTCGCAAACTCACCGGATACTGAATTTGCCTCCGACCTTCGCCGGAATAACGGTCTTTGCACCCGGTCCAGCGAAAGCTCCCTCGATTCCGTGGAGGGAGAGCGAGGGAAGACGCATGCGGCCCATGAGAACGGTCGTCTGTTCGTATGTGAGTTCAAATTCCGCTCATGGTAAATGACAAGGAATGGGCAGCAAGAATAATCAAAAGCCGGGTCATAAACCGGCGGACGAAGCCCGCGTCTATACACTTCGCAGCGGCCCGGGAGGAGGCAGTCGCCGCACCATCGCAGAAAGATGAAAATGGGAGATGCAGACAAACCTTTTCTTGGCTCAGTGCAATCTTGCCTCCTGCGGCAGCCTCCACGTCCGCGATCGAATAGTCGAGTTTCTCATAAAGGGCCCTGCATTGTCATATGCGTTAGCGGGCTTGCGAAATTGGGGAGAAGGACGGGCGGCATACCGTTCCTCCGTGTCAGCAGCACTGACCATGTCGTCGACGCCTGGAACCAAGATATTCCCGCCTTGATCGACGAGTCGGGACATGAGTGATATGAGATCGGTCATTGGTTCGTGCACGGTACGACCGAAGACGCCTGGAATATATGATTCTTAAGTCGATAACGGGATAAAGGGCGGTAGGTACGGACCCGAGTGAAGATCGCGTCCTGGGCCAGAGATGTTGAGCTTGAAGTACACGAGGCCACGGAGACCGTATGTCAATGCGGGCGTGCGCGTATTCAGCCAGTAGTTGTCGCTCTAGTTGCAATTAGCAGTCGTCCGATTTCAGCGAGGAATTAGTAGCTCTCACGATGCAAACGCAGTCGACGCCTTTGAACCAGCCGTCCCGCTCCTTCACCACCAGCGCATCCAACCCTTCGCTACCATTCTCCTCCATGCCCTCGAAGCAGAATACTAGGTTCACGGGCAGAGGCGTCTGTGTCTCGTGGTGCCATTGCAGGACATTCACCCAGCCAAGAACCGGACCCTTGTCGTCGCTGCTTCCCCGTCCAATCAACCTCCCGTCTTCGTGTTTCGTCAGGACGAAAGGCTCGGTGTCCCAGCCGTCGCTCTTAGACGCAGGCTGTACATCAAAGTGCCCGTAAATCAGCACGGTCTTCTTGCTCTTGTCTTCACCAATTCGGCCAAGGATAGCAGGGGGTAGATTGAGAGTCTTCCCGTCCATGACGTGTGTTCCGAGGTCGACTTGCTTGGTGGTGACGCCGACGGCTTGGAGCTGGGCGTTGAGCCAATTGGACATTTCCACGACCTTGGGGCGGTAGGCGGGGTCGCCGGAGATGCTGGCGATGGAGACGGCATCTGAGAGGCGAGAGATGAACGCGTCTGACTGCGCGTCTACGTATTTGAGGAACTCAGCGGGGGCAGGCATGGTGGTAAAGAACAGAGATGCGATCAAGATTAGATCCGACGATAAATGAGTCCCAAATTGGTTACTTGGTACCAGTATTGCGATCCGCGCCAGCATAATTCCACCATCCGTTGTATTACAAAGAAAATATTCACAGTGGACTGTTATATTCCGACGAGTGTATCTGAATTACCCCGCTTCATCGAATTACATTTATTTATCATAACTGACATCCACAACCTTTCCTACATTTATCCTCACTGGTGTCGTTCTACCCGAAGTAGCGTTTGGGTCCGAAAACTGAGGTTCGAAAAGAATCAATATTGAGCTCATTAGTCAACAAAAGAGTAACTCACCACGGGTAATGATGTAGTGTTATTCACGGTGGTTGAAAGAGCTATGGTAATCTGATCACTTGCTGAGGTACGAAGGTCTTCTCGAGCGTTGAGCCTGTATATGATTTGTTCCAGAGCCCAGATGAGCCATTCAGTCACGGATGAAATATAGTGCAGATTTGCAACGTACGTGGCCAACATCGAGTTCGAAAACACTGACAATTTAGTATGAGTTCGTTGCCCATCTCAAAGTGAGACTTGATTGATACACGTACTTTCGGTTTCTATAGAGAAAAATGCAAGGAAGACGACTGCGACGAATTAGCCCGACATTGGATTTTGACTGTATTTTGAGCATACGTGTGTTTTTCATGGACAAATACTGGCAGAAGTAATTATTTTCAAATTCGAAAGAACGAATGAGAGCATACAAAGGCCAGAGCCAGCACTCCAGTTATGCTTTTATGCCAGTAAATCATTCCGTGACAGGATTGAGGGTGGGTTTAGCGTACCTCATCAACATCCCCGTCTCTGCCGTTAAGTTCAGTACCGAGGCACAAATTACAAACTGAGTGCAAACCTATACTCCATATGATGAGTTTATCTATTACTGCGGTGGTTCTGAGGGGGGAAACGGTTCAGTCCAGTCATTAGCCTGCGCAGAGACACACCTCTTATGCGCCTTATCCCTTCCCTTTGCAAGAAGGATCACCAGTGTGATCGTGATACTCACATCTGCCGCAGTCCCAACACTCCACCCAGTCGTCGCCACCCACTCATACTGCCTCAAGAAAGTGATTAACGCGGTCATCCTCAACCCGCCCGCAAAGGATGAGATAGTCGTCAAGAAGCGGCAAAAGATGAGGATCCAGATGAACCCCGAGATGTAGAGGTTCTTGGAGAAGGCGTAAATGCGAAAACTGAAGAATCCCTGCACTTGGGACGTACGTCAATGCCATCGTGTTTCAAGTCCTGTTGATACTGCGTACTCACCGGAGGCAGCGACGAGACCGTAGAAGAAGATGGAGGTCTCCCAGGACATTGGAGCCGGATCCTCTAGGATACGCTCTAAATGACCGAAATTCTTTATCGTATACACATATAGTGCATGTCCGATGCATATAGCGTGCCCGAAACAGGATATCCTTGTGTGTCGGATATTAGGTGTTCATTCGCAACAGCAGTGAAGAGATAAAACACCAGACAAACGCAACCTAGACGCGTTGAGACGAAGAGGTTAGGTCTCGAATCGTGCTGGAGACATGTCGTACCAATGCCTTCAATCTAAATGGATCGTCCGGAAACCGGCGGAAGTAAATCTTGGCCTGGTGGCTCATAGTCCCGAACAGAAAATAAGAGACTAAGACGCCTATTAAGAAAGCACCTAAATGATTTATCAACTCGTCAGCCATGAGTTTAAAGCAACAATCTCATAAGCGCACCGATCGTCGAGTCGGGGTTGAAGGAGTCCACTGACATCGCGGGCAAGCCAACTGAAAGACCGAACGGCCGTACGGCCTATATACTGCGAAATATATCTAGTAAAGCGCGGATAACGGATCATACGAGAGTTGGATGCGCGTTTGAATTAGTGAATACAGTGCGATTGAAGCCAATTTTGGAACCTGTATTGGAGCTTTGCGATGCAGTCAATTACTAGTAGCCCTGATTCGATTTCACCGACCATGAGGATGCTGGGCGCCTGGCAGCTGAAACGATATGTTAACATAAGTTATGGGGTAAACGGTGACCCGAGTCGCTGAAAACAGTTCCCCGGAGTACAAGCAGGTGGAAAATCGCGGAGGGAACTAGCGCGTTGGGGGAAAGGGAATCGGTATTGAGCATCATTTGCAAGGAGCGGGTTGTTCAACTGTTGTTGTAACTGGCGCAAACCTCTAGCACTGTGAGGTGCGTTGTGTCCGCTCGGTTCGGAAGGGGCGATTCTTACCAGACAAACCAAACTCAAAATGCCGCTTTGACATGCGCTGAACTTGGCAGAGTAGCGAGCTGGAGGTATCAAGCATCCTGGCTACCAGGAAGATTCGGGCTTGTATTCAAGCGCTCCGAGTCTGTCATGGACAAAGACGCGAACTGAGTACTGAGTTCAGAACGGTCCACAGAGATCATGGATACCAGCATTGAGCCTTCTCGTGATACAACCGAAGTTTATGGCGCGAAAATTCGAACGCTAGTCATAGGAAGAGCCTGGGGATACTTAACGCCCTAGTCTCTCTAAGACAGACGCTACAACTTGTAGCTCGTTCCTCGCAAGTTATATTAACGCCCGGCGGGAAGCTGTAATTTTTTTTTAGCAAAGCCAAATTTACCATGCGCTCTCGTTCATTACGGCAGAATCTTGACACAATTCTGGCGAAATACAAGAGAAGAGCAGGAATATCCCTCCCTGAGCTCTTTCCAGGTTGGCACAACAGTCCATCGACGGAAACCGCCGGAAACAAGAAGAATCGAAGATGCGCGCCTGTGATTAGCGGGATCGGTAAATTCGGCCCGGCATACCCGCAACCGTTGCTCACCGTCTCCCTCGTCCCGCTCGCCCACATTGACGATGGCCCAGGCGCAGCATGGCCCAGACGGCGCTATACGGTTAAAGCAAGTTAGCTTCACCCTCTCAGGGCCGACTACCGCGTCCTCGTCGGCGGCATCCTCGCCATCGGCCACCCCGCCTCCCATATCTTTGCGGGACGGGTATTTCCTTGCAAAAGCTGCCCAGAACGACGACGACGTCGGATGCAGGCCGATGGACGTGTATGACGCTACTCTGCCTGCTTGGCGCGCTGCGGTCCGCAGGGTTTTGGTCGCCCAAATTCGTATCGAGTCTGTATTGGTAGCGAAGATGCAGGTAGGTTGCAGGCAATTGAGAAAGACCGGTGTATCTCTAGGCTGGAATCAGGATTTGCCACAAGACGCGCTGAATCTGGAGCGCGCCAGCTTGAAGCATCGCGGTACTCCAAGCTCGCTGCCTGTTCGGTCGACGCGAATAGACGAGCGCTACGGGTATCGTGAATCGAGGCACATCGCGTCTTCTCTTCGGATACGCTGCGCCTTTGCTCGACATGTCCTAAAAGTGCAGAACGAAGATCCAATTTTTTTTCACGCGTTTTTTTATCGATTTTCTCGTCGTACTGATCTCTTCGACCAGGATGCCATCCGAACACCATTCCTCGACTCCTACTTCGTCTACTCGTCTGCCCTGGGAACTCACACCTTCTTCATGACCTTCCTCCCAATGCTTTTTTTCTTTGGGTACCCCGAGCTGGGTCGCGGGTGGGTGATTTCTCTCTTGTACTACCAACTAGCACTGACCCACTCTGCGAATTTATAGCCTGATAGTAGTCCTGTGTCTCGGAATCTGGTTCACCTCCGTCGTCAAGGATCTGTTCTGTGCCCCGCGGCCCTTTGCGCCACCTGTTACTCGCCTGAGTATGTTTTCCTTATCTTTGAACGCGCATATAATAATGGCATCCTCAGCCATGGGCACCCATCATCTAGAGTATGGCATGCCTTCGACGCACAGCGCCAACGCCGTCTCCCTCGCCCTCCTTTTCTGGGCCTATATCCACGAGCTCGCGTTCCCCCTTTCCACCACCCAATCACCCTCCGTCTCCTACCCGGCGTACGTCGCGCTCACAATCAGCCTCGCCGTCTACGCGACCTCCATAGTCTTCGGCCGTCTCTACACCGGCATGCACTCCCTCTCCGACTGCATCGTCGGTGTCCTCGTCGGCGCCTTCTTCTGGCTCGCGCACACCTCCTTCCCCGGCATCCCCTTCAGCCTAACCCTCCCCCTCCCCACACCCTACACCCTGAACGCAACGCTCTTGCGCGGCTGGGGCTGCGGCGCACTTCTCGACGAATGGGTCCTCCGCACGCCCTCCTCCCTCCGTGTCCCGTTCACAATCATCCCGCTCGCCCTCCTCGCGGTGAACCAGCACCCCCAGCCCGTCGACGACTGCCCGTGCTTCGAAGATGCCATTGCTTTGGGCAGCGTCGTACTCGGGATGTTCCTTGGCCGGTGGGGCGCCGTACGCTGGGCAGGACACGTCCCTGGTGCGAGCATCATCATGCCCGGCAGCGGGTGGGTACTCAGTGACGAGGGCTGGACCCCCATCGAGCGCGACTGGAGCGACGTCGGAATCTGGTGGGCCGCCGCTATCGCGAAAATGGTTTTCGGTCTGTTTCTATTCCATCTTTCTCTCGCGCCTTCAGCCATTATAGCTAACAAGTTGCCCACCAGGCATCCTCGTCATCTTCGCCTGGCGCCTCCTCGCCAAAGCCGCCCTGCACCGCACCCTCCCGCCCACCTTCCGTTTCCTCGCAACGCTCATGCGCCTCCCGCACCGCCGGTTCTACACCCCCGCAACAGACTACACCGCCGTCCCCCCCGTCGACGCCCTGCGGCGTCCCATCCCCTCCGTCATCGACCTCCCCAGCACGGCCGTCGGCGTCGAGGTTGGGGGCATTGGTAGTGGGGCCGCGCCTTTGAGCAATGGGGATCTGAACGGGAAGCCGCGGCGACGAAAGGCGGAGGCGGTGGAAGCGGCCCGTGGTGGGGGTGCGCATGTCCAGGATAGCGAGGGAGTGGACGACGTGAATGGGGGCGAGGTGAAGCACTACGATGCAGCGGTGTTGACGAAGGTATTTGTGTATGCGGGGATTGGGCTGCTTGCGTGTGAGGTGATGCCGGTGTTGTTTGAGAAGTTTGGGTGGGGAGTTAGGTGGTGGCCGTAGAAAGGTGAGACGGCGATGGTTAGATGTATGACCTTTAAAAGAAGCGGCGACTAACGATCTGTCATCTAACTTATAATTTAACGCAATTGTAAATACAGTACTTGAATTATTGGAGATCGCGCGCTCGTTGACCATTCCTAAGTTCTAACAAGCTGAGCTTGATGGAACTCTGATGATTCTGCGCCGCGCATCCGACCAAAATAAGCCTTTTATAGTGAATCAATGAAGGCTGTCCCTGTGACAACTCGAAGGCATCAAGCTATCGCGTGCACAGCGACCTCATAAAGGTATGTCCCTAGGAGCTTTGTCTGGAACCACATTCAACGGCGTTAGCATAACTTGAAAAACAACGATGCCTAGCAACTCACCCCTTCAATGTAATTGCTCGTGTCAATCTTCTCGTTTGTCGAGCTGTACCAGAATGAATGAGATGCTTTTCAAACGACGCATGGAACAGTTTACTGGGCTCCATCATCCCCTCGGCCCATCGGCAACAGCAAGACGTTGACGTTCAGCGTCTCCGCAAAGGTGAGGGTGACGGGTATGGATCCGCCCTCGCGCATTAGATCGGGGGTCTGTTTGTAGATTGCCTGAAAACTTGAGGTTAGTGGCGAGACATAGACAAATTGATCGAAAGTCATGGGGTACGCACTTCCGTTGCTGTCTTCGCCGCCTCGTAATTCCAGTGCTTCCAGTCCGCGACCCAAGGCCTGGCATCGTTGAGGAGCTCCAGTTGCCTGAGGGGTATGGGTTGGTATGACGTCGAGAATAGGAAGGCTGACCTCACATAGTATTTTTCGTTCCGAGCTTTGCAAACTCGCTATCGATATAGGTGCGCACCAGCTTCTCGACAGCTGTAGGCGTTTGGGGTGGTACGAGGCTGTCAGGCGGGCGGATGAGCACAAGAGACACAGACAGCGGAACAGGCATAAATGTTGGCGATAAAGGTCGTTATAACATAAGCCAGGAGCATTGAGATATATCATGCTTGGGGATGTAGGCGGCATATTTCTACTTTCTGGGCCATCGAAAAAAAGGGTTTCGAGACTTACCGAATGCTAAATTTGCCCCCTACCTTTGCGGGAATCACAGTTTTCGCACCCGGTCCCGCAAAGGCGCCTTCAATGCCGTGAAGGGATAGCGAAGGTAGACGCATACGGCCCATGAGGACGGTAGCCTATATGCGTGTGAGTCAGGGTGTGGAAGAGCCAAGAGGACGAGGAGCAGGGATAGCAAACGCTACAGGCAGTCGAGACAACGAGTTCCACAGCGTAACAAGAGTAAGGTGAACCGCAAAAACAGCACACCTTATCGTCGCTCAACGCGATCTTGCCCCCCGCAGCAGACTCCACATCGTCGATCGAATAGTCGAGCTTCTCGTACAGGGCTCTGGTTATTCCAGTTATTTGAAAGCACTCCAATCGAGCCAACGAAGACGACGCACAATTCCTCCGCTCCAGCAGGGCCAATCATATCGTCTACGCCGGGAATGAGGATATTGCCGCTCTGGTCAACGAGTCGAGACATGAGAGAAATAAGGTCAGTCATTGGCTCGTGAACTGTACGACCAAACACGCCTGTAACGAGTGGACATTGAGTTGTTTGATGAAACGAAGGGGTCTCAGTACCCACCCGAGTGAAGATCGCGTCCGGGACCAGAGATACTGAGCCTGAAGTACACAAGACCACGGAGACCGTAGGTGAGTGCCGGGGTGCGTGTATTGAGCCAATAGTTGTCGCTCTGTGCGTCGGATGAGTCTACAGAAATTAGATAGATGACAGATAGACTCACGATGCAAACGCAGTCAACGCCTTTAAACCATTCATCTCGTTCCCTTACAACCAAGTCGTCCAGCCCCTCACTATCCATTTCTTCCATACCCTCGAAGCAAAACACCAGATTAACAGGCAGAGGTGTCTGCGTTTCGTGATGCCACTGCAGCACATTCACCCACCCCATAATCGGACCCTTGTCGTCGGTACTCCCCCTTCCAATCAACCTCCCGTCTTCATGTTTCGTGAGGACAAAGGGATCGGTATCCCAGCCGTCGCTCTTCGACGCGGGCTGCACATCGAAGTGTCCGTAAACCAGAACGGTTTTCTTGGTCCTATCTTCACCAATTCGGCCGAGGATGGCAGGAGGGATGGGTAAAGTCTCCCCATCCATAACATGGGTTCCCAGGTCAACTTGTTTGGTGGTAACGCCAACAGCCTGAAGCTCGGCGTTCAGCCAATTTGACATTTCGACGACCTTGGGGCGGTAAGCGGCATCGCCGGAGATGCTGGCGATGGACACCGCATCCGAAAGACGCCCAATGAACGCGTCCGACTGCGAGTCGACGTATCTCAGAAATTCGGCGGGCGCAGGCATGAGGGGAAGAGTAAAACGCGATCAGATAATCTTCTTCGCCCCGGCACCGAACCTTGAATTTAAAAATGGGGAGTGCTTACGTCATCGACAAATTCGCCAGTTGACAACTCTGTCTGACGAAGCCGAGGCTGGGAAGGGGATCGTCTCGAGCAGGTGTCGCAAAGCAATCAGGTAAGACGCCGGTATAACAATGCTGCCTGGGGGGGCGATTTGTTGCCACATTCGAGGCAATCGCGAGAACCTTTCACAAGGCACAAAAGGAAGCTACTAGAAAGCCACCGCTTCTGAGTTTGGAAGCCTTTCAGTGTTGAATAAAAGGCGATGACCGAGGTGAAACCTCAGGCCAATGAATCCAGCGCCTATCCTGTTGCCCAAAAACGAGACAATGTGAAATTGCTGGAAGTAATGTGATGGAATTCCAAGCTAACAAGGAGTAATACCAGTGAAGGGGAAGCATTGGAGGCGGATATGAATCGCGGCCCCGGAGTAGCGCCATTCTACCTCTGCTACTACTGAGAACGATATGGTGCTCCTAGTTTGTGTTTTTTTTTTTTTTGCCCAATATCCCGAAGGCGGAAAGTCCGAGCCAACCAAGGAGTACCTAGACACAGAGAAGCAACATCCAAGTCGAATTGAGACACATAGTTGGCGAGGTCAGAGACGCGTGGATGATGTGGTTCAGAAGAGAAAGTTTCGGTGATCAAATTTCCAAAACGGGACGTTTCGACCTACCAAAGCGAGAGTGTGCGAATTGTGTCGGGGAAAGCCGAGATGACTCAGTCCTGATTGAATCCTGGTCTAGTTTACCTCTTGTGCTCGCCATGTCTGGTCGTACGCTCGCTGCCTATCGATATGCGTCGAGGCTCTGTGATACTACGCACGCATCGCCCAAAACCGTCCAGAACGATACCGAGTCAAAAAAAAATCAGCTCAACCCCTCAAAACTGCTTGTGTTAGTACCTGACGAATGTCCAGTCCCTCAAAATCAACGACCACAGAAGGGGCGGAACCCACTTCGACTCATCTCTGCGTTGGAAGGCTTTTTCCTAGAACTCTGAGTCTCGGATAAAGTCGTTCTTGCGAAAAGAATCGATTTTCTGACTGATGACGTGTATGGCTGGCCGCAAAAAATTCTCAAAGGTTCAAGAATTCAAACTTCAATCCATCCTTGTATTGCAAAGTTGGCTGCTCCCTAAAAGCTTTTGCCCGTTGGCGCCGTGTTATGGCTTAAAGGAATGAACTTTCTGCGATGACATGTCACGGTTTTTCCTTGAAAGGACCCGAGGCTGAGCATACTGCGCCTGCTCGATGGCAACAACCTGGCCGCTTTCAAGTTCTCAACGTCCCCCTGAAACTTATCTTCAAAAGTTTCGCAAATCGAGGCACAGGGCCAAATTCAAGAATTTTTTCAGCTTTTTTCGTCAATGCAGATTTACCCCGGGAGACATCGTCTTTTGTGCTCTGAAATCGTCCTGGCAGCTCTATCTGACGCCACTCCCAAAGATTCTTGAAGTTACAGCGCAAAAATGGTCTACAATGAGCTTCAAGAGTCGCACCCTGCAAAGCGACTTCCCAATGTAGCAATGATTCCAAGCGTCCGGACTGACGCATTGACCCTCCGCCGTTTCTTTGAAAGGATAAAGAACACTCACGTGTAAACAATCGACAAGTTCGGTTTCTCTTCCACCACCACTTGCCCTGCTTTTCCTCACAAACGCTTTGACTGCAGTCGAGCTTGCCAACAACCCTGAGCTTTTCAAGCATTCCCCTCGCGTTGCCCTCTATCTAAAACCACCATCACCTGGTAAGCCTTCGCCGCTTTGATGCTTTAGCTAGTGGCATTGACCGTCATGCAGTTTCACGACCCCAAATGCCAGCAGTATTCTCGCGGGTTTCTGCCTCTCCCTCATCCACCGGCGGTCTTGCGATGCAAACTTCCGCCACCGCGTCGTCCGAAGCTTGGGATGTTCAGGCGCTTCCCATCTCCGACAAAGATGTTCTGAACAGGGCTGCTTCGACCATCGATCTTAACACGGCCGGGGACGCGTCGGGTGGCTCCCCACTCGGTGGTTCGCGTTCTAATGCCTCTGGCGCGACCAACCCCCAGCCGGAGGAGCGCGAGTCCTCACACCCCTCCTCCTCATCCACCGTTTCAGGCGATGGACGACGCGTCTCGGCACACGCTACCGAGGTCCTCGACAGTCCCCCTCCTCATGCCGCCACCCCTCCCACCGTGACCACTACTGATGCCACCACGGAGCCATGGATCTTCGGGATCCTGGATGAGGACGCGCTCGACGCGGCTGAGAAGGGCTGTGGCTCGGATGACCTCACCGCGCGCAAAGCCAAGCACGCTGCGGAGCGGCGATTTCCTCAAAGCAGCCTCTGGACACCCCCTGCACAATTCGTACCCCCAGTGGACGAATTCTGGATGCCGGACGCGCTCGATGCGGCTGTCAATAAGATCGCGCCCCTGGAGAAGGTATGTGGCTCGGATGACCTTGCCGCGCGCAAAGGCAAGCACGCCGCGGAACGGCGGTTCCCTCAACGCAGCCTCTGGACCCCCCCTGCTCAATTCGTACCCGCAGTAGATGAGTTCTGGATGCCGCAGAGCTCTTCGATGAAGGAGTGGCCGACCGTTTCGTCTCCCCCTCACTTAGCCGCACCTGTGCTAGTGCAGAGCGAGGAGGACGACGACGATTCCGACAAGGAAAACCAAGCACCTGTGCAGAACATTGGAACCTTCGTACCTGCGCGAAGGCAGGCATCGCGCCACTTCACTCACCGACGCGTCTTGTCTGCGCTCACTGCTGGCTCAAACTCCACCCGCACCTACCTCGATGCGAGCACGACCGTGGCGTCGCCGTCTGTGTTCCCGTTTGCGGTGCTCAAGGAGAAAGTGTTGGTGTATGAGAGGAGCGATGTGGACGGGTTTTGATCCCGAGGATGACATCGAGGCCAGCTCTCCTTTCGAAGATGTATGAATCTTCTGTATTTGTATTGATTGTATACCCTCTCTTCATGAACTTTTGTGGAATCTAATACTACCGTGCTATCCGTACTTGAGTCAAGTAAATGTTCTTCGTATGCCTAGCTCAGCCTCCGTCCATCCCAATCACCAAGATATCCTGGGCAGTGACAGTGGAATGGGCATAAGTTATAACGCACCAGTGGTCCCAATAGTGCAGAGGCTTGGAGATCAGACAAATATTCGGTAAAAGCCGGATATCATCTCTTCCTTTCTCCACCTAACTGACCTAGATGCGCGTGCTCGGTGTAGACAGGAAAGGGGCAGGACGGGAGGCTTCACATACGATACCAGCCTAGTTGTGTTCACGACACACGCGATTAAAACCGGAACGCAATGCCCTGCCTGGACTCTCATCATGGACCGGAATGACCTCACCTTGAAGTTGAACGCGACAAGCGCTGATCGAGTCTGGACAATTCTGGTGCTATAATCCGTGATTGCAATAGTTGGAAGAGTGGATCGAGGTATCAAGTAGATGCGTGTAGAAGAGAAAGGTATGATTCGAGATTGAGGCCGGTTGATATGGATATGGATACATTGTGTGCTTGCGTGTATAATTAAGTGATGATATGACGAATGGACAAGTGGGTGAGGATACAGTGAAGTGAGAAGACATGCAGAGAACTTGATGAGCAAAAAATGCGGAATAAAAACATCACAAGGGAAACCCAGAAAAAAAACGCAAGGAGCAAGCAAGGATTCAGGACTAGTCGTCACCGAACGGTGACCACGGAGGCACGAGAACTGGGCTCCGAGTCGGGGGAAAGTAGATTGGCGAGAGAACGAGGATTCGACCTCTTCAACGCAGCAATGTTCCCAGCACCCGGATCGCAGACTCCCTTCTGCTGGCTGTCCGCGCGTCTCGTTAGAGAGTCAGACGGACCTAGGTGGCATCGCTCCATGTCCGCGGGGTCTTTGTAGTACTGCTCCGGACGCTGCCACTGCATCAAGTATGCGGGCAGGCCGACACGCGGTACGAGGATTTTTGCCTTGACTATCTCCTCGTGTTTGACCTTCTTCGTGGCGGTGAACGGGGACTCCTCCGGTCTGCAGCTGGATTCAGAATCGAGCGATCATAGGCGGTGAATTCGGATGAACGTACATGAGTTCCCCGAGCTTCCGTTTCAGGAGGACGGATTGTGAGCGCTCCGCGTCTCGTTCGGCGCGCATGCGCAGGGCACAGTCTTTTGCGGCGCGTACGAACCGGAGAAGGGTCGAGTTGCCAGCAGCTTGGGTCTCTGCGCGCCGCCGCCAGAGCGCACAATGCGTGCGGAGAGTGTTGAGTTCTGCGAGAGCACGTTCGAGTTCGTCTGAAGGGGTTTGTGCAGAAGGGGTCGCAGCGGAAGTGGATGTGGATGCAAGTGGTGAAGGGGCAGGCGACGAGTTGTCGATGAAGACGGGGCGTATGGAAGGTAGGACGTGCGAGCGGAGATGATAAGGTACCAAGGCTGGGTCAATGGCCACTATAATAGCATCGACCCGTTAGTGTTGTCCTTCTGATACGAGGAGCACGTTCACGCACCAACGCTGTACGGACCCCGACAAGTTGGACATGATTGCGGGATGTTACGAGGTTTATTCGAGCCTACAGCCCGGCGAATGCACTCGCGACAAAATACATGACCTGCGCAAGAGCCGAAATTTAGCTCCAGCACAAGACGGCGCACAAGAGATACTTACCGCAAGGCAGAGAGACAGGGGATGTAAAAGCTTCAAGGCAGATACTGCAGGTCGCAGGCATTGTTTTGAAGAATTTGAGGAGGTGCAGCCACGGTGGTATTTATACCGAGGTGTGATACGAGAAAGGATCCAGTCAGCAGCAGTCAGCGGAAGGACCTAGCCTGAGACATCGGAAGTGCTTAAATCTCGTTCCGCCCAGCTCATCCTTGGCTCAGCCTTTTAAGCCGGGCCCGATTCCGGGCCCGGTGGGAGCATGGGCGATTCAGGCGCATCGCGGGATAAAGACAAGGCGAAAGAATCCAGTGCGAATCCATCGGGTGCCACTGCGCTACGGCATAGCCCGACCCGGCAACGTGAACCGGTTGTGCCGGAATGACTTGGCGGGAGCCCGACCTGACCGAATGCGATGCGCGTCAGCCCAATTGGTCAGCTTCGTCAGCTAAGATTCGGAAAAAGGTGAGCGCCTTCCAGTGCATCTTAGTGAGTAGTTTGCATCGGAAAAAATAGCCCCTAGTGTCTGGCATGAGTAAGTAACGATATAGTAGAACGTGGTTCACGCACAGGACTTTTCCGTGCGTTTATCACTTCGACTTTCATGTTGCATTCCATCCTTGAGGTTCGACTCGGAATGTTTCTTGGTACGAATAGTTGATCGCAAAATCAGATTGTAAGGCTCACAGATACCTTCTGCTTGACCGTCGTCGACGCAAAAGCTCATGTCAAGCAGGACCCGGGTACTATCAGTTTGCCACACCACCGGCTGGCTCGTACTTCAGAGGATATCGGGGAGCAAGGATCTCAAGGGTGTCGTCGTGCAGCTCCGTTGCCCCAAGCATCCTCGAAGGCATCGAGTTCTATCGTGCCATGAATACGAGATGCTGCCTCTGAGTTCGGATATTTGATTAAGGTCAACCACCAGAGCTCCACTTCCGAGGAGGGTGGGCGGTGGAAATTTGTAAGGATCGCGAGGTAGTACAGCGACTGGGAGCCCGGCGCTATCAAGCAACAAACATTCAATCTGAATTTGGAAGAGCCAAAACTTGCCAGTGATCATTTCAGTCGTCGCCAGTTGTGCTTCGGAAGACAGAGGCAGGACGCGCAGACGCGTAACTGAATTAATGAGACTTTTCATAGACTGTATCGGAGCACCACTGGTACATTGTCGGAGAGACAAGAGAGTCATATGCCTGGAATACATTTGGATTCCACGGTAAGCCACGGTACCTACACCAAGTGGTGACTGGACGCGGCGCGTAACGCGTTGACCCAGTTCCAAGTTTCAACTAGTCAAAGGCGGCTTGGAGGCGTACAGAACGACAGAGGTAACGTTAAAAGCATCCAAAGGCATGAGTAGTAGTATTCATGACCCGCAAGTAGGGGAACAGGGAGAATCAGCGAAACCGAGATGAGGGAGGAAGGCAAGGAGGAATTCCCTTTTCAGGAAGTCTGATCACGCCCTCTTCTTTTTCCCAAACCACATCGTACTCGACGTTTGCTTTGGACTACAGAGTTTCTGAGCCGCCCTGGGTGTGCTATCGTGCTTCTCTAACTCAATATCTTGGACTGCTCGACTTTCCGCTGGTCTTTGCACGACAAATTTTCGATCTTTCAGCGGTCTTCCTGGGACGCAATTGCAACTGAGACTCGTTCTCTACAGCGGAATAACGATGAATTTGCTTTCTACATGTCTGATATAACGGTTCTCAAGTCACCCCCAGGGCCCAACTGCATACATCTACGCAGCTATACGCTTTTTGAACCGTTCTGGGCTTTCTATTGTGCTTCGTGGTTTCGATATCTCTTGCGCTGCTTGACTTTCTGCTGGTCTTTCCACGACAAACACTCGAGCTTCGAGCGGTCTTCTCGAGACGCAATTACAACTGACACCGGTTCTCTGCAGCGGAACAATTCCATGAATTTGCTTTTCGATGTCTGAGATAACGGTTCTCATGTCACCCTCCAAATGTATAAATTTAACAAGACCCATGGGCTGAGAGCATCCAGCTTCGCTCCTCCAAGATGCCATCGATGCCATCTTCGCATCTTAGCGCTCCTACCTTCCTCCCTTCCCCGCTCGTGGGGTTGGGTTGTACTGTAGCCTTTCTTTCGGTAGTCACTTTGGCGTATGCCACATACCTGAAGATTGGTCATATCATCGCAAAACGTTCCGCTCATAGGTCCGATATCGAGGTGTGTTGTAATGAATCCAACCATGACCTCTTTCTAATCCTCTTCTGCCTGATAGCGCCCCGCCGATCCCTCGACCGCCGAAACCAAGCTCGACCCCAAGACTTCCGTACGTTTCTCCTATCCATGTCTTGCTATTTTCTGATCCTTTCAAAGAGCTCCGCGGATGTTCTTGCGGCCGCCAAAGCTGCCCTCGTGCAGCAAAAGGTGTGTTCCTCTGTTCTCTTCCTTGCCCATCACTCGCTGACGATATGTTTCTCCTTAGCGCAAGTCTGATAAAAAGAAACAACTTCTTGCCATGCACAAAGCGATGATGGCTCAGGTACGTTTTTCTAACTAATTCTCTCTCAATGTCCTGCCTCTGTACATTCTTTTCTCTAGCCCTCGGCTCCGCAAAAGAAATCGATGCACCTGTCCACACTTACACGCCGCTTCCTCGCCAAGAACGGATCGGCTTACATCCCCGGACGCCTCGCGACCGCTCGGCCGACACGCGCGCTCTCTGGGCCCTCGCCGTTGCGCGCCGTTTTCACCGCGCCGCAGATCGTCGACATCCCCGCCGTGCTCGCACCCATGCCTACGCCCGCTCCGTCCCCAGTGGCATTCGTCACCCCAATTATCGCTATCCCCGCACCCGTCCTTCACCCCGCTGTCACTCGCACTCGCACCGTCGCACTCCTCGAGGCCCTCGCTCGCGACGAGGACACCGACTCCGGCTCGGAGTACTCTGACAGTGACGACGATAATGACCACGATAACGACCACGACGGCACCGAGCTTTCCTGCAACTTGGACTCCAAGCGCGACGTGTGTTGCGCTCCCGTGCCCATGCCCGACGGCGTCGACCCCAAGCGCATCTCTGGCCCGGTCATCACACGCCCCAAGCCGCTCGTCGATTCGCGTCTACGCAACATCCGTGCCAAGCGCAACGCTGCGTTGCAGAAGAGGTTTTCGAAGAGGCAGGACAAGGAGAACGGGGGCATCGTTTGAATGAGTTTCTCTTTTCTTTCTCTCTCTCTCTCGGTTTCGTCTCGCTGTTTGTCATAATGGTGCTCGGCTCCCTACTACCCATACCTAATACCCACATCTACTACTTACACTATACCTCACGGACGTTGGCTCTTCGTTTTTCTTGCCTTATTGTCTTAATTGTTCTTCTCACTTACTATACTCTACTTTTCGGTTTCTCCGTATTTATTTCGGGTTTTTTAATGTCATTCACTGGGTTTTGTGGTTAATCCCTCGTGCGATATTGAAAGAAAATTTTCAAGCCCGTGGCTGTATGTATGCTGAGAATATAGATGATGAGTTTTGTTGGTACAGGGTCTTGCGAAGGATACTCAATGCTACTGTAACTTGAGTATGTCGAATTTATGCTAAATAGATCTACAAGTCCATGCGAGAAGCTTAGAGTCAAAGCAGCGGCGGCTGCTCACAAACGAGGGACGATGATGGCCCGGTTGTACGCAGCCATATCATCACCATCCATATCGTACTCATCCACCTCGCCATCCGCGAACACACATCGACACTCGACTGCGCAATCGAAATCGTCGTCGTCGTCATCTACAGTGGCATTGTCGAAGACCATCTCCTCCACGACGTCGTGCCCCATCTCAAAATCGACGTCGACGTCGACATTGTACTCATCGACCTCGCCTTCCGCAAACACGCAGCGGCAGTCGACCGCGCAGTCGAAGGTGTCGTCGTCGTCTTCGGCGTTGGTGGTACAGTTGCGATTACAATCGCCTTCCGAGTCTTCTACCTCCTGAGGGCTCGAGAGTTTCTCCCCAGAGGCATAGGCGTCCGTAACGTAGGGTGGCACGGGTATTTGTGAGGCCGGGGGCTCGGGGTATGTCGATTGGTTGACAGTGGGATGAGAGCGAGTTTCAGAACTCTTGAAGTCGAAGGAATTGCGCCACGGACCAGTGGACTTGGCGCCCACTTGTTCGTGGCCAGTGCGGTGAGGGTGGGGGCCACCGACCTGGTGCCAAGCGTCGAAGGAGTATGCGGGAACGGGGAGGGGGTATGCCTCGGGATAAATAGCCTGCATCTCGTCTGTTGAGTGTTTTCCTGCGATCCAGCGGTGAGATCGGATGGCTTGAGTCGGGGTATGTACAGACTCACGTTAACTGAGAAGAGAGGAGAGAGAATAAGGAGCGGGGAGCAGGTGAGAGACCTCGATATGAGGGAAGGGAATCAACGACGCGTGAGCGTTTGTTTTGAGCGTGAGTTTGAGGAGAGAGGGCCGAGTGGCAGACGCGAGGCCACCGTTTGATTGTTATGCGTCTGGATGTACGAGGAATAAGGGTGAACCGTGGAGCTGGAGGGCTCGACGTGGGACGCGATGCTTTGAGTTGTTGAGATGAGGTGAGCTGTAGGGGGGCGGACGACGTCGGAGGCAGAAGGCAGAAGAGAAGAAGATGGAGAGAAGGGAGCGAAAACACGTGAGCGCGCTTTGATAGTGGACAGTTTGTTTGGCGACGCTTGGTGGACAATGGGGACGCTTTGAGCAGCCGCAACCTGACGCTTTGATCTTGATCACGACCTCTCCTGATATCGCGCTGGCCGATGAAAAGAACGCAAAACAAGCCGCAATCGCTTCACGTCTGTTTGATATCCGAGCTGGAGGGGAAAACTTAGAAACGACGCGACCAGAAGAGCCTAGTGAGGGAGAGCACTTTTCCTCCACGGTTTAGGCATTGACTCAGATTGCACGCAAGATGTCCGTAGCATCTTCCTAAAGGCAACAGGTCACAGCTGCGAAGGTCTGGCTTGGGCAAAACGCAGGGAGCAGTGATACCGGAATGCTAGGGACGAGCCAGTGCGTTGTTACTCGACGGCGCATCACGCGTGTCCTCTGCAAGATCCCGTGTGCAGATATTTTCATATCGCAGCGAATGCGTGCGGCAAATAGCAAGAGATAGCAAGCTCCACTTCAAGAGATGTGTTATCGAAGCGCTAGAAGGCTAGCATTGCCTAGAGTCTAATCGTAGTAGCTGTTACAGTAACATTTCAGCTTGAAGACCGTCAAGGTTGAGCATTCAAGCCAGGAGACGACTCGGAGACTACAGCGCAGCGCTGGATTGCTTTCCGGTTCGACTTGTTTTCTGTTTCGGGTGACCGACTCGGAGGACCTTTTGATTGTGCAACGGAGCTTACTGAGTGGAATGTATAAAGTTTGTCTTTTCCAAGGTAAGTACGAGACTCTTGCCGACGACAGAGCGGGTGAAGAAGGGGTAAGAAGAGAAAGAGCGGTTGCGGTCAACGTCCTGGTGACATCTGTCGATCACCAAAGTCCCGGCGCGCGCCTAAATTGGCGCCTTAAAACCCTCTCAAGAGAACGCGCCCACCTTGCCTCCGCCGCGTCCGCGCCAGCACTAGCACGCTGGACGGTACGTGGTCTTCGACATATCCCCTCACTCCAGCACTCCAGGAGTTGCCATTCAGATTCATTGTGGGTCACCGTCGCGGACCAAGGCTATACGGTCTGAATCAGCCGCACAGATTTGCGGTCGGTCTTGTCTGTGGGTTATGCATTGCAGCATACTCGAGCTCTGGCCTTGCACAGTTTGGTTCATACCGTACGAGCTTTAGCTCCCTGCCTTCGGCACGGAGCCACTCGCTGCGCTCGCGGCGTGCCTACGGCGGTCGCACAGCTCGTCGGGGCTGCCGCCCCAAACCCCGCAGTGAATTCCTTGCCGGCGCGCGGAAGGGCGTGGGTAAATCCACGTGCTGCGCACGTGGTTTCCTGTCAAAGGCTGTGCCGTGCTCTTTTAAAGTATAGGATACAAAATTTAAGACGTTGCTTCAAAGTTTCCAAGCCTCTTCTCCAGCCATTTGAATACGCGCCTTCTCTGTGCTGTTTGTTCTCGCAAAATTTTCCGCCAGTGTCGACTCAAATCAACGCTCGCATCCACAAGAGGAATTCGTTGGTTGACAATGTTCGACTGACGCTTGACTCCAGCTTCGGCCCTGCTTGTCAAGATCAGTATGGTCAGCATCGATGCTTGTGTATTAAATGATTCATCCGGCCAGAATCGGCCTCCCATATTTTCAGATTGAGGATGCCACCTCTTCTTGTTCTTTTGCCCCCACCATCGAGGACTCAGACGACGCTCGTTCTCGCCATCTGGAGACAACACAATGCCAAATCCGGCCTAGAGCTGCAAGACAGTTCTTTCATTTCCTCTCCCAACATGTTTCTGTAGATTTTGAAACTGAAAAGCTTCCTTTTGGCTTCGTCTGTATTCGAGAATTCTGCCTCCTTCTGCGTAGCCTGGCGATAATTTGCTACCGCGCAAGCCCGCCATGAGCAGCACCTTGCCTCCATGATCGGTCTCCGCCCCGGTATGCGTGTCCGATCCTCGACGTCGGATGCGGGGTCGGAGGACCTGCGAGCACGATCGCGCGTTTCGCGGACGTTCAGATCACCGGTATTAGTATCAATGAGTTCCAGCTTCAGCATGGGCGCAAGTACACTGAGGCCGCTGGGCTGGATGATTGTATCACCTTCGTACAAGGCGAATTCACTAAATTGACCGAGAAGTTCCCTGAAAGCTGAGAATTATCTCGATGCGGGTATGTCCTTCCCTGACATTTTTGAAAGGGCTGACGAGGTTTAGCGCATGCCATTGATGCCACTGTTCATGCGCCGACCTGGGAAAGCGTCTACGATGCGATGCACAAGGTTCTCAAGCCGGGCGGCAAGGTAGAGTTCTCAGTTTCACTATTATCTGACGTTGGCGTCACCAACTCACAAACACTCCAGTTTGGCGTCTATGAATGGTGCACGGCCGACCGCTGAGACGCCTCCAACCCCAAGCACGTCAAGCTCCAACACGAGCTTGAATATGGCAATGGTATTCCGGAAATGCGGCCCATGAAAACCGTCCGCCCGGCGCTCAGCCTCACACCCCAAGCAAACCATACTCTTCCTGCACGCCCCTTCTCGTTGTATCCGGCTTGATCACTGACGGTTCTATGGCTTCAGATTTCCGTCTATAGGGATGACAACTCCTGACTTTTCTTTTAGTTTATCTCCTGTGCTGGTACCAGTACTTTCGGTCCCCCAGGAACGTCACAGCGGTAGGTCTTGTTGATTCGTTCCAAGCATCTCACATTGACTTTACGCAAGTGACGAGCAAGACTCGAACAAGGTTTTGGCATTCCGCTCGTCCTACTGAGGCTCGCGCGGTGCCTTGCGACGCGTATTCTACGATGGCTCAGGCTACAAAGACCTTGCTTCGTTCCTTCACCGAACGGCAGCGCGTCTCTTCCTGTGGCAGATTCGAAGAATCCGGTGGTGAAGTTGGTGCCTCCTGGCAGGTCGGTTGGTGCATATGAACTGCTCGATTTTGTCTCAGAGTCACTGCTAGAGTTTTTACATCAATTGCGTCTTCAATACAGGGTTTCGCCATGGCAACGCACAACCGCCGGCGCACGTCAAGTAACGGAATGTCGCGAGGAACGTGACCGCGACACCACGGAAGTTATGCAAAAGAGTCAGACCGAGCTTCGGAGACGGCAAGTGGGTCGATGTCATCTCGCCTATGTTAATTTCCAATCACAAAGTGTTTCTCGCTGCTTTCCGAAAATCACAAGCACCATCTCCGGTTCAAGCAGTCTCAAGCTCGGAAATTGGGATGCTGCGTGCCTGTCGTATCGCTCGTCCGTTGGACCGCATTGTACTGGCACAGATTCTCACAGACTAGTTGGAAAAACGGGAGTCGATTCTCAGGTCGCGGAATCAAATTGGTTGAGCCATGCAACCGATCTAAGGGATCACCACCCAAAATTGATCGTACATCACACGCAAAGGTTTGAGACTTGGCTCTAATTTTCAATACCTTGTTCCTTGTTTCCTACCTACATCCATCTCCTTTCCCGTTCTTCCTTATAACTTCGGCACACTCTCTGTACGCCCTCGTCTTATATTCACTTACATTCTAACTTTCACCCCTGTCCATCTAGTGTCCCCACTTTTCATAATGGCGCAAAACGGATACAACGATATGGCTGATGGGCGGAAGCGCGACCGTCTAGTCAACTATTCCACTCACTGGAACAAAGATCTGTCGAAGGAGGACGAATCCAACACCCAAGCTCGCGTTGGAGGCTATACTGAGGTTGTCAATGGTGAGCTTTGGGCTTTTTTTGTCCGATGATTCGGCCCAATTCATCTTGAATAATTTCAAGGCTTCTACGATGCCGTCACTCAGTTGTATGAGTACAGTTGGGGAGAGTCCTTCCACTTTTGCCGTTTCTACAAAGGGGAGGCCTTCGCTGCTGCCCAAGCTCGTCACGAGCAGTACTTGGCTTCGATGATCGGACTCCGCCCGGGAATGCGCGTCCTCGATGTCGGATGTGGAGTTGGAGGGCCGGCACGCACGATCGCCCGTTTTGCCGACGCTCAGGTCACTGGTGTCACTATAAACGAGTTCCAGGTGCAGCGTGCGCGCAAGTACACAAAGGCTGCGGAACTCGACGACCTCGTTACTTTCGAGCAAGGGGATTTTACCAAGTTGACTGAGAAGTTCCCTGAAAACTACTTCGATGCGGGTGCGTATATCGTTATTCTTTTCGAGGTCAAGAAAGCTCACCATACGCAGTATATGCTATCGAGGCGACCGTCCATGCCCCGACTTGGGAAAGCGTTTACGGCGAGATCTTCAAAGTTCTCAAGCCCGGCGGCAAGGTATATACTCTTTCTATGCCATATTCCGACCATCGTTCACACACGTCCAGTTTGGTGTCTACGAATGGTGCATGACGGACCGCTGGGACGCCTCCAACCCCGAGCACGTCAGGCTCCAGCACGAAATCGAATACGGCAACGGCATCCCCGAAATGCGGCCCATGAAGACCATCCGCCCCGCGCTCGAGTCTGTCGGATTTGAGGTCGTGCATGAGGAGGATCTCGCTGAGCGCAAGGACAAGATCCGGGTGGTTCTACCCGCTGGAGGGTAACCTCTCTGAGGCACAGACTCTGGGCGACTACGTCCGCGTCTGGCGTCTCAGCCGGCTGGGTATCTTTTTGACGCATATGGGCGTGCAGGTGATGGAGTGGACGGGGATTATGCCTGCGGGGATGCGTCAGGCGGCGAGGGTGTTGCATGTTGCTGCTACTTCGCTGATTGCGACTGGCAAGACCAAGGTATGTTTCCCTGTCTCATAGCATCAAGTTGGACTGCGCTCATTAGTCTTCCCGTAGCTCTTCACTCCAATGTACCTTGTGGTCAGCCAGAAGCCCGGGAGCTCTTGACCTCATCCTGCTGGGTTCGTCGATACAAGTTCCAAAATTCCAACCCCCGTAATTGTTTAGCGTAGAGAAACGTAGATAATCAGACAGCATTGACACAGACTCATACATTCATTCAATAAGTTATCGATTCTCCTTCTGTCGCTGATACGCCCGTCATGATTTCATCCTAAGGTGAATCCTCACTTTCTCTGCCAACCTTCTCTGCGTGTCTTTTGCAGACCGCACCTACCTTGATCTACCCATGTTGGAAAACGACCGGTGTCAATACTCTGCAGTCGCGATGTCATCGTGAATACACAGGGATATACATTGACGTTCGTCGCGGAAACATTCGTGAACTATTGTACAATAACGGATTACTTCACTACCGAGCGGTCACACCGCATGCCTCGTTCTCCTTGTCCCAAACCCGTCGCTTCCGAGTAGGTGTTCTGATATACCCCCTTGGCCAACCTGGGTCGATGCGGATGCGGACCCGAACGGGCTGTGGGATGTGATCATCTGGATCCTCTTCTGCGCGTTTCCGCTTCAAGTTCCGGCTGTGGCGTGGGGTAGGGCTTGGAGAAGAGCATTCGAATCTCCATGGCACTGTCACTGTGTCGGGCCAGTCATGAGCCGCTGGCGTGGACGGCGAGGTGGAAGGTCTTCTGTTAACTGGCGTCGAGGGTCGGCTGTCAGTGAAGTGTGCGTCGGGGTGGACGAAGGGGAATCGAGGGGTGGGAGTGGCCATAGGCTGCTCTGATAACGCGATGTGAGGGTCTGAGAGAAGAAAATACATAGAGTTGAAAGGACGGACCTGCCGTACTTGAGCCAAGGAGCTCAGGCGACTGCTCGACGATGGTGGAATTCATGCTTCAAACAGAGCATGAGAGAAAGGCACGAGAAAGCGACGGGAGTGCCTAGATACCTTACGATTGGCGCATCATCACAAGCTTCGCGCTCCGACTCGAGTTCCTCCTCGATACATCGGGCGACTTCGACGTGATAGGCAAGTAGCGCTTTCAAAGCTGGTTTAGAGAGGGTCTTCAGCGACATAGGGATGCAGAGGAGATAGAACGACTGCAGGCAGGCCGTGGGGCACAAAGACTCCGTTTTATAGCTGAACGCTTTGACCAACGCTTGGGCCCGTGCGAAGAGAGTCAAAGCGTTGGCAGTCAAAGCTTTGTTCATGAGAGATTTCGCATTACACTCGCTATTGAGGGTTTGGGGACCATACTGTTGGCAGTGTTTCTGTCAATACGAGCGACTTTCTGCGCGTCGACGCGTCGAACTTGAAGTACTGTCGCACTTCAAAAGAGTTTCCTGGATTTTGAATCAAGTTTGATCAAGGCCGATGCTTATTTTGCAGCATTGTTGTCGACGGTCAAGAGAACGAACGCCCTCTGTTTTTGTTGAGTACACGCAGAGCCTTGTACGACAAGATTCGACAGTGCAGCGGGAAAGTGACTGACAAAAGTGATGGTTCGATTTGATGGAACAGCGGAGTTTCAACATCCGTGATTTCCCCGCTCTTCCCCAGTGCGGCATCAGGCGGCATCAGAATCCCCACATCATCCACAATCCCTCGAGAATCCCCACATTATGTATCCACAATCCCTCGAACTTGATATTGTTTCCAAACTGTTTCTCAGACCTGAGCTGGCTCAAGGAGCGGAGCTGCCAGAGTACTCTCATAGCTACACACTTCACTTCATTTTCTGGCCCTTCTTCTGAGATCTGCTCTCTAATCGGCGACAGCTACAGATATAGAACTCAGGCAGCTTGCCCCTTGTGCCTTGGTTCCCCGTGTGTAAGTACACAGTACAGTTCTGGACGACCTAGAGTACGGTTGTCCATTGAAGCCACGGTCTATTTTGACAGGTGATGATCAACAATCGCTGTTGGGGTCCCTTCTGCCTTGGTGTCACAGTGTTACCAAGGGCTTTAGGTCATCCTTTCGTACTCATCAACCCCGCCGTCGTCCCGCACACCGTCGGGAACACCCTCACGTGACCTCGTTGGTGACCTCGTTCAGCCTTGTCACGTCACAATAAGTAGCTTGAGACGACGTACTAGTAGTAGTTTCGAGGAATGGTTGGAATCCCGGGCCCCGGCCAGGTAACTTTAAGTAGACCTGCGAGTCCAGGGCCGAGACAGCCGAGCCCCTAGCTTACCTTATATAATGCTACATTTTGCAACAGCCTGAGATCTAAGAGCTTAATGCTTGAAATTGAGATTGAATCCGATGGAGCAATATAGCTGGCTGGCCCATCTCATATTATGTGGTCAAAGGGACCTGAAATATTGACTGAACTCGCTGGTGTCCCAATTTGGGTTCTTCTTTGAATCTATCGTACTGGTTTGTTCCTTGAACTTGTCAAGGAATTTCCGGGATCCTCTCAAATTCCAATGTGCTATTGTATCTCCCGCTAGAGTTTTGTTCCCCTGCTAATGCAAGTCCAGGCCGAATACCGATCTTCAAGTTATTTCAAGGTATTCACGCTGCTCAGCATCAAGCTTAAGTTTGAGATACATACATCCAGTCTTCTCCGAGTCCCCCTCAGACCTTGACTGTAGTCAGCTTAGCTATCTGAACCTGAGCACAGTATTCATGTGTGATTGCCGCCTGAGCAGTGAATAGTAGCGTGTTGCATCGCTCTAAATTTGCTTACTTCTTCAAAGCATTCCACATTCGCTGACTTGGACTCCAGTGTTTCATCGGTCGCATCAGTAGTTTTGTGCCGAGCATATTTGGAGACAGGAGCAATCAAGCGCATTCCAGTGAAGCAGGAATGTTACTTTCATTCTTTCCGCCTTGATATGCGCTCGATAATCTCATTCCGTTCCAGCTGGCACTTGAACTGCCTGATCAGCTGAATTATTTTCTTCAAATCAGTCATCCTCCTTCGATTTTCTTACTCTATTCCACCCAAACTTTTTATCCGCGATCCTAGCACATCACTTCCCCTGTTGCTTGATCCAAGTAAAACTTGCCAGAATAAATGTCTAGGTCAGTAACTTTTCAACTTGATCTGTATCTGAACGAACCGACTTTGTTCCTGTGAGCACTGAGAGTCAGGACAACTATATTCTTTATATGTCTACCTAGGTATTCCGGAAATGCAGGTTGTGTGTCACTTCCATGAAGATGCAGTTCACCGAAATATATGCCCTCAAGATTCGAAGCCGCGCAGAGAATACACCACTCTTATCTTCTAACTTGTCAGCAAATAGATGGTGTTTGCAAGGAGGAAGAGTTCATTTCTTTGAAGTAGATCAAAGTATCCAAGCCGACAATAATCAACTTCATTCTCCCTAGAATTACCCTACAAGACCATCGAATTGAACTGATTTGATCTGGGGGTTACTCTCAATTTCTGCTCTAGAAATTGAAACTCGCAGCTTAACTATTCAGAACCTATATAGCCAACATTTCTACACGTCAAAAGCTCTATAAACGCGTGGTTATCGTAGTTTTGAGCGAGAAAACGCGCGAAGATGAAGTGGAGAAGTGGGTCACGTGATCCGACGATCAAATATCGATGGCGTTGATGGTCCCACTATGGACCTATGGTCCCTTTCAAAGCGCCTTTGATGGCGGTATCGGCCACATTCGACTCAGCGCGATGAGCTGCACGTCACGGAGTTCCGGGACCCCGGCTCACCGCGTGATCTCATCACAAAATTTCCTTAAACAGACCGTGGCTTCAATGGACAACCGTACTAGAGTACATACGGTGCACCCGTGCTAGATATCTTCTAGATTTCCCCCGATATCTTCAAACGCCATTTTCCCAAGTTGATCCCTCCCAGTTTGTCCGAGAGAGAGGTTGTGCAACAGGTCCGCCTGACATTTCCCATGATTTCTTCGAAATTCCTCGCAATTTCATTGGTCGTTGAGTCCGAAGTTGTCCTGGCTACCGAAGGTGCGGCACCCGCCGGCCTGCCAAAAAGAGCGTTATATCCGTCCAACGGACATCATCACGCCGTGCAACTCGCGTGTATATAGCACGGGTGAGAGCTTGTGTTGGTCTGTTCCCATCTTCCTCCCCACTCCCTCCGTTCTACTCACTATGGGCCCTTCACGATCCTTCCTTGCTGGCGTCATCGTCCTCCTCGGTCTCAGCAGCTCGACTTTGGCCGCAGTCGCGCCGACGTTCGACTGGAAACTTGCCAATGGCTGGAATCAGACCGTCCTGCCCTCTCTGGGAACCTCCGTCGGTCCATTCACCCCGCCTGCTGGTGCTATCAAGACGGCCCCGAAGCTCGCTGCTGAGGCAGCGTCTGCGAAGGCTCAAGGCGTATGTGGTCGCGCTACGTCGGGTATCTATGTACGAGAATCTGATTATGCCCACAGAAACCTGGCGGTGTTTTCATCTGTGAGGATATACATTGGAAAGGACTGTGCGGGTGTGTCATACCAGCTCGGAGCAATTCTGTGCATTCATCGAACACGCGTCTCTCAGATACGCAGTAGAGCCTCTGAACGAGTGCATACTTCTCTCCGACCCATGGCTCACCGCCATCTCAAGTTTCGGCCCTGACCCCGGTGCAACGTGCTTCGGTGAGTGTCTAGCGTAAATTAAATTGCCCTCCAGGTATTGACTATCCAATGCTCGATCTAGCTTTCTCGTACGTCCAGCCTACCAACGGCTCATATTCATCATCTCATGCTTTCCTTCAGCTCCGGCGATTGCGACCAGAACAACGCGCAATGGTCCTTCACCTTCCCTGGCGACGACACCGGCGGCGTGAATACCACCAACCCCTTCAACGACAAGGTGAGTTTGTTCTGTATGCTCCTCGATGAAACATTGACGCGTCGTTCATCAGATCACGAGTTTCGCGTGCGTCAAGTCGTAGGTCGGTTCATGCATGCCTTCGTTGATGACAAGGAAACGGAAAACGAAATCAATCGCTCGCTTGTATGTTTTAGAGAAACTTTGTTGGGACTATATCCTTCGTGTTTTCTTGGTGTTTTCAAAATGACATTGGTTCATTGTTGCGCCGACCCAGAGATTGACCGTGGTGTTTAGGCGCTCTTGCTATTCATACCCTCCTCAAAAAATAATACCGGACCGGTTGATCATCGAGATGTACGGCGAGGCCGGATGTCAGAGGGTCAGCGGAGACCGCGATATTGGGGGTGCTTCGGCCTCGTGTAGGCTATGTATGTACTCGGTCGGTCAGTATCAAGGGTCCGATTGCATTCACCGCGTCCATCTTGCGGGGCATTCTCTGCTTCACCTGGACCGCGCCCAATTCGTTGCACATTCGGAGTCCATGCTACGTGCTGTGATTGAGATGTGCAGATCAAAAGAAGTAGCAGGTCGCACCCAAGAGCAGAAGGAGGTCCTGGGATCGGAGGCCCAAGCATCCCTCCGAGGCTACAGCCTCTCACTTTCTTGACTTATTACTATATTTTTTTGTTTCATTTTTTTGCTTCAATATCGCAGTGATGGCATCAATGATGATATATCAGATATGATTGATGGCTCTTCGGCATCGCATTCGAACTTGGCTTGATCCAAGCTATTTGCTATTGCATTCACAGCACACTTGGGGTATCTCGGCTCGCACCCTTGCACGAACTAAGCTTTGGACCCGTGGCGCGAACGGGGCAGAAAGAGCCGAATTTCAGGAAAGAAACACTAGTGATGGCTGGCTCAGGCTCGGTAAGTACTTGCGATGGAGTGAGTCAGCCTCGTCTCTCACCGCCAACTTTCACCGCACCAGCAAGATGGCAGAGGCACCGAACCCTCTTCCCAAACTTCAGGTGGCGATTTCCATACTGATCCAGGCTGCGGAGGCACTCTCGGCGTAAGTTTCTACTCAGCTTGCAATGCTTGTATCCGGAAAAGCGTCGGCGCTCAGTCTCCACAATCATTTGCAGGACGGTAATCTTTCCTTTCGTACCGGAATTCGTGCGCGAGACGGGTATCACGGGAGGGGACGAGCGTAAGACGGGGTATTGGGCTGGTGTGCTGGTTAGTTTGGTTTTCGATCCTTTGTGCCAAGTTCGTCAACGGGATTTTTATTTTTCGAAGGAATCCATTTTCTTTGTGGCCGAGTTTTGTTCGGTATTTACCTGGGGACGTGCATCGGACCGATTTGGTCGCCGACCTATCCTATTGCTCGGCCCTCTGGGCCTGGCATTTTCGCTACTTGGGTTCGGATGGTCCAAAACCTTCGTGTCTCTGGTCGTAAGTCATCCGAATCTGCCTGGAAAATCTACGATCTCAATCGATGGCGCTCAGTTTTGGAGAACGCTGCAAGGAATATGTAACGGGAATATTGGTAAGATATCAACTTACTTGCGTTCGAACTTATAAGGAGTTCAACCAACTCAAAGGCGTGGTGAAGACTGTCGTCGCAGAGGTATTTTCTCGCCTTCGAGCAATATCAATTCTCTTTGTTCCTGACGTTGATGTCAGCTAGCGGACTCCACCAACCTCGCTCAAGTTTCGTCTTTCATCTCACTTGGTTGGAGCACAGGTTCAACTCTTGGGTGAGATCGTTTTCTTCCTATGATAGTTTATATCTAACGATTCATCAGACCTATTATCGGAGGTTTGCTTGCCAATCCTGAAGAACGGTGGCCGAACTCGTTCGGAAAACTCCAAATTCTGAGAGACAATCCTTATCTCCTCCCATGCGCTGCGGTAGCGTTTATGTGCTTAGGGATCTCGCTTCTGGGATTGGTTGGTTTGAAGGAGGTCAGTATGTTCTCAGATAATATTTCCACCTCGTGTTCAACAAAAAGATCCACCCTCAATGCAGACTTCCCCTATGGCCATTGCTCGGCAGAAAAGGAAGGAACGAAGGCTGGCTGCAGCTACCGATCCATCCTTGACCTCGGGCCTTCTGGCTGATGAACCAGTGTCTTATGGAGCTATCCCGGGCACCGAAGTAGCGTCAGACACTAACAATGTCGAGCCTGAGGATTACACCGACGAGGAGCCTCCGACCGTGCGCGAGCTCCTCGTCCCACGTCTGGTCATTCCTCTCGTCAACTACGGTTTCTTCTGCTTTCTGCAAACCGCATATCAAGGTACCTGCTCGAGAATTCGACCTGCCTGACATTCTAATCTTAGTTGAACAACGACAGTCCTCTTCCCGTTAATGTACTCCACCAGCATTCCCAATGGTGGCCTCGGCTTCGACCCATTCTGGATTGGCGTCACGCGTGGGGTCTACGGCGTAGCCAACTCTATCACAGTCATCTTCCTAGCCTGGCGACTAATTCGAAAATTCGGCGCCCGAACCGTATATATATTTTCCTTCGCCCAACTCTTCATCTGCATCGCTGCGTATCCAATACTCAACTTCTTTGCCCGACGGGCGGGGCGTGTAGATGGTGTTGTTTGGGCTATCGTGGTGATGCAGTTGACGTCGAACATCGCGTTGTCGATCGCGTATAGTGCGTTTCCTGCTAATTTCCCTCGAACATTGATTTATCTGTTGACATCGAATAATAGGTGCGATTCAGATATTCATCGTTAACAGCACGCCCCGACCATCCGCTATGTCGTCCACCAACTCAATTGCTCAGATGGTGTCGACGATATCGCGGTCTCTCGCGCCGCTGTTCGCATCCTCGCTGTTCGCAGTGTCTCTGGAGATGAATCTAGCTGGTGGGTACATGGTATACATTGTTCTGCTGGGAACCGTGGTGGCGGGGATGTTCTCGTCGTTCCTTCTGGTTCACGATCCACAAAAACAAACTGCAGAGTAAATATTTGCGGCATCTTCGAACAGAGACAATACGTGATCGCTTGGATGTCCCACAAAATTACGATATCACCGGAAGCCCCCGGTGGCCAGCTACAATTGTGAGTCAAAGCATTGCCATTGTCCACTTTTCCATCTATGTTTCCTATTTGGGCACACTCCGAACGCTTTGAGACATGGGCGAGACTATATAAGAGGCGTACTCCATCCACTCAATCCTTCATTCTCCATACGCCCCCAATCACCAAAACTCTCCCCCACCTTTGCCACAATCCTCAGACATAACTGCCATCACGATGCTCCAGAGTATCCTCAGACCCACCGGCAATGCCACTGCAACGACTGCAGCAGTTTCCTTGCCACCGTATCCTAGCGTTTCCCAGGTTCAACGGGTGGCGTTCTGTACTGACCGCGTTTCCAAACCCATCTCGAAACTCGAGACGAGATCGTTGAAGGGCGAATGGACCGCCGTTAAGGTTCGTTCAACTCATGTTTCGGCGAATGTTCGACCCTCTGAATTATATATCTCTTCTGCAGCGCCCTCGTGGCCCCGCGTCGCAGAACATGCATCATCCGTATATGTTATCTTTGCCGAGCAAATCGCGTCTCAGATTGCTCTCCGAGACGGCAAATTACTCTGTTGAACGCCTGTCCATCCAGGCAAAAACCAAGATGGATCAAGGATGGGAGCGTATTGTTCGCAGGTGCGTTTCATTTGATCTCCGCTCTTGTGATTCCCCTCCAGTGCTGACCACTTGGCTTAGAATCGATTCGAGTCCCCGCCGCCCCATTCCACGAAGAAACATATCGAGTCCGAAACGCTTTGGTGCCACTCCGACGGTGCATCAGCCGATTTGGCTGAACAGAAAACCGAATATGACACGCGCCTCGCCAGCGAAGACGCCGTCGTACACTTCCTATCTTCTCCGCACTCGCGCGACACCGGAGACGGACTAGACGACTAGATGCCCTGCACCCGGAGCGAGTCAGTTTCAGTACTTGATCTACCGATTCGACGGCGGCTCCAAGTTCACCGCAATATTTACGACAAATCATGAATAATATCTTCTATATTTTGTGCTCTTTCTCACCTCTTCTTCGCTTACCCTTGAACCGTGCCTGACTTGCAAGTTGTTCAACGAAAAACTCAACCACGCATCAAATTCCCGTCAGTCGTCTATTCATAGACGCCGCTTAGCTGCGGGCGTCGCACAGTCGTTTGCAATTTGCGTGATCTCCACCACCGTCAGCATGGCCGACGCGCTCATGACCTCCATCCTAAAAAAAGCCTTCGAACTTCTAACTTTCGCCCATGAAGCTCTTCGACGGCCTCAAGCTCGCCGCCCTTTTCTTCGTCTTGGTATCGTCTTCGTCGGCGGCCGATCCATGCAGCACGATTTCGACCTCATTGTCGGCTGCTGCGAATGTTTACAAGTCCAATTCTACGGGGTATAATCTTGCTATTGAGCATTGGCTTCTTTCGTCCATCGAGGAGCCACAGTGTGTTGTCGAGCCCAGCAACGCGGCTGACATTGGTGCAATCGTGAGTTTATACCGAAATTCCGCCGCTGGACGACGGCTGAGACCGTTGAATAGCTGAAGACGGTCGCGGCGACGCGCACGCCATTCGCCGTCAAGGGGGGAGGCCATACTTCCAACAAGGGTTTCTCTTCGACAACAGGAGTTCATATTTCTTTAGCACAGTTTAATTATACAAGGCTCGACACGGCGACTCAGACAGTGGCAATAGGCGCAGGGACAAGATGGATCTCAGCTTACACGACCCTCAACGGCACCGGTTTCAACGTTGTCGGCGGACGGAATCCCTCTGTCGGTGTAGCAGGATTTACTTTGGGAGGAGGTGCTGAATCTTGATTATTATTTGCAATCCGCCGTTCCATAAATGACAGGTTACTCTTGGAAAACCAATGCTCATGGACTTGCGGTAGGCTGCTGTTTGAGTGCATATCCACATCTCGCTAACGCCTAACGAAGATTGACAACCTACTACAAGTCAGTATTGTTCTGCCCAACGGAACCGCGACTTTGGCCAGTGCTACCCAAAACAAAGACCTTTTCTTTGCTCTCAAAGGAGGTTTCAATAATTTCGTGCGTCTTTCAGGTCGTTGCTAATTCTCTAAGGCTCATATATAAACCTCAGGGAATCGTCACCGAATTTGTCTTCCGTGCCATCCCACAGGATCTCGTTTGGGCAAGTCCCATTCTCACTATCACAAGAAGCCTCTCATCTCCCTCCAGGGCGGCCACCTCTCCTACGCCGCCTCCGACATAACAAAAGTGAACGCGGCTGTCGCAGCCTTCGAGCAACAGAACACCGACACCCGAGCTGCCATCGTCAGCGGCATAACAGGACTCCCAGGTGCAAACGGCACCTTCGCCCAGCCCATCGCAGCGGTGCAGCTCTTCTACGACGGCCCTGTCGTGCCCGAGGGCATGTTTGCCGACTTTTTCGCGATTCCGACCGTGTCAAATAATTGGGGCGGACCGATAACATTTTTGGCTTGGAGCGGGAAGGATGGCGGGGTGTCGAGTTTGAGGTTCGTTTGGCTTCTTCTATGCGAATTAATTTCTGGCTGAAACTTGAATGCAGAGGCGTCTTCCACGCCTTCTCCACCCTCCCACATACTCCGGAATTCCTGCAAGACGTCGTAGACGAGGTCTCGGTGCGTATTGCTTGCGAACTCGTTATTCGTTTAATTGACGCGATTTCTAGGCCTTCGGTGCTGAGCTCGGTCCCAAAAGCGCTGCCTATCTCAGCGTTGCGATCGAGCCGTTCATGTCCGGCGCCCTCAGCTCCCCAGCCTCTTCCTCCTCCGCCTACCCGCCCGTCCGATCCCCAGTCCTCCTGCCCTCGAACATCTTCTTCGGGTTCGTCCTAGCTCCCTCCTCCTATCCCACATCACGTCTCTAATGAATAACACATACTTGCGACCCACAGCTACACCGACGCATCCCAAGACGCCGCCTTCCACTCCGCCGTCGCGCGCATCCAAGCCAACATCGTCGCCAAGGCACGCGCCCGCGGTCTGATATACCCGGAATCCCAAGGCGGGAGCATCTACGCTAATTACGCGTTGGGCGGGACGGACGGCGCGCATGTCGTTGATTTTTATGGGGAGGAGCATTTGGCGAAGTTGAGATGTGTGAGGGAGGAGGTGGATCCCCTTGGGGTGATGAGGTTGGCTGGGGGGTGGAAGATCTGAGAACGTGAGGTTAATGAACGTAGTGTACACGGCGCATGGATGATGCCCCCTTAATCGAAATATGTGCACGCTCTCTACCCGTTTTGAAAGCATTTTCATCGCTGGAGCTTATGACTTCTTCACGACATCACAGTACTCGATGCATTTGCTTTGGATTGCACAGCTACTGAGCTAGAACATGGTGATGTACAGAGTTTGCGATTGAAGGATACGGTGCATGCCAAGTCCCAGGTTCCGATGATAACGAAGAGTCTCTCTATGTATGCGACACAAAACATAACGAAAGCTGCAATCACATTGAGCGAAAATCAAAAGGAATAGCAGAACACCACCCACCGAAATCACTCCCACACATTGCACCCAGGCTTCAACAAAAGCTCATCATCCTCCTCGTCTTCCTCCATCACAACGTCCTTCGCTGGTACTGCCCTACTCCCACTGCGCTTCCTAGCAAAGTGCAGCACGGGTGACGGGAGCAACCCCTTCCCCGTCGAAAGCGTATCCAACTCGTCATCCATCGCACCCAAACTCAAGCCCAAGTCAAGCTTCCCCTTGCCCTTCATCGAAAAGGACGAAGAAAGCTTACGCATGACGACCGGCGACGGCGGCGCAGCGACGACCCAACCATCCGCACACCAGTCGTTCTCATTCTGCTCTTCCTCGTCCTCGTTCACTGCGCCGATGCCAGCGCTAGGGTCGGGATTGCTGCGCGAGCGAGTGGTAGGCGGGCCGATGACGGTGCCACTGCGGGTGCGGCGAGGCGGGGCGACGGAGTTCTTGAAGTCGGAGGCGCGGATGGTGCCGCGGCGGTCACGCACAGGGCGTTTGGGGTGGTGGTCTTCGTTGGCGTCGGCCTCGGCGGCGTGGGTGGTTGCGACGGGAGGAGAATCGAGCGAGCGGGTCCGGCTGTTGAAGAAGCGGTTCTTGGATGCTGTGGACGGAGGGTGAGGTTGTGCAACTGGGGAAGAAGAGAGAAGGTTACCGAGGGCAAGGCCATCAAACATGTGTTTCAAGTCACGGTCTCCGCCAGTTGGCGCCTCTTCGGGCTCTTCGACAATGTGTGCGTCATCCAGTAAAGCAGGAGCCGAGGAAGTTGCAGCATGCATATCGACGTCCAGGGGAGGACGGTTCCATTCCTTAGAAGTCGGAGGAGAGATGAGACTGTCTTCGAGCCAAGCGCTGCGTTCGCGAGTGGGAGGGGGGCCATCGACGTCCATGGCGTCCTGCGTGACGGTGCGGTCTGGCTCCTGCATGCCATCGTCGTCGTCCGCGAACGGAGAGCCACGAGAATATGAGCCCCTCTGACTCGCGGGCGTGGATACACCTTGCACTTCGTCGAAGAACTGAGAATCCGAATCGCCGTAGAACGAGAGCGAGGAAGGCGGGCGATTGAAGTCTATGTCGTTCGTGTTAGAGGCGAAGAGGAATTCGAAGCTATCTTCCTTGGGAATCCAGCGTAACGGACTAGGAGCGGAAGGACGGCGAGTGCGAAGTGGGGAGTGAGTGCCGGGAGTAGGAGAACTGGTAGTGCTGACGCTTTGAGGAATATTGGGATTGTAATGGGTGTCAGAGAGCGTGCGTCTAAATATTTTTTGTGTATGATCTTCTGGGGAGATGGGCGAGGAAAATACTGGAAGCGATTTTTGAGGAGAAGAGGCTGCAGAATTGGGGCGACTATTGAAAGGGCTATCGAGAGCTTTGCCTTTTTGGAGGGCACGAGAAGACGCGTTTTCTTTGAGATGACGAGATGCGGTGCGAGAGATACGAGGACGCGAAACAGGAAGAGGAGAGAACTGAGAAGGATCGACATCAGGGCCACGAGAGGAATTGAGCTTGAATTTCTGTTCTTCGGACAAAGCGGACGGATGGGGAGTTTCGAATTGCGAGGGCGATCCTGCGGGAGTCACCACCGAGGATTTCATCTTCTTGGACGAAAAAACTTCAGGATTAGAAGAACGACGAGCGCGTTTGAGTAGTCTTCGAGATAGTTCAGCATGAGACAAGTATTCGTCTGGATCACTGGTTTCAGGTATAGGAGATGAGGCTGATACCACCGGCTGTGGTCTGGATCTGTTGCGTTTATGAGCGTAGGTGATCTTTTTGCGGGATCCAGCCGAATCGGAGGCCATTATCAGCGTAGAAAGTCTTGATTTCAAGACATTGAGGCCAGATATGTCGTAGAGACTTTAGAAGCTCACCTGTGTTCGGATACAACAAGAAAAAGGCTAGAGGGGTCCTTGCAGATGAGAGTAGGAGGAAAGGAGGGAAAAACACGTGCAGATAACGCGTCGCGAGTTTTACGTGACTCAACCCTAACCCCATGCCGCGGACGTTGTTCTTCTCTTCTAGCCACCGACGAGAATTTTTTATGTTCAGAGTAAGTTTATCAAGCCAGACCCTCGTCCGCCAGGGCGTAACCGCTTAATCATAATGCCGACTCGGTGCTCAATTCTCAAGCAATCTAACGTCATACGCCCGCTTCTGAGTGTAAAATTATCAGGAACGGAGCTGAACAGAGGGTCGCAATGGCGCTGATGCGCCTTTCCCCACAGCTTTTTATCTGCTGACACCTTCACGTGTTGGTCTTTCTGTTCTTTGAGGTCGCAGCTGACCCCGGCCGCCGCTTGGCCATCGGTTCTCTCAAGCCGAAGACTGCTCAACATATCATCCTGGCTTATAAGTAAGCGCGTAGATTTTCTTGTTCTCTCGAGGAACATTATGCATCCCCTCCTTTTCCTAGCGGGCTTTGGGTCCACAGTCGTCGCTGCGCTGCAACCATCCGTCACGATTAAAAATGGCACTGTTCGGTCTGTTCTCATGATTCTGAATGTGTCCCTGTGAATTTGAACAATTCTTTAGAGGCGTTGACTTACCTCAGTTCAATCAAACCCTCTTCCTGGGAATCCCGTATGCTCAGCCGCCCGTCGGAGACCTTCGCTTGCGGCCGCCTCGATCCATGTGGGTTGGAGTTTTCTTTGTCCTTGGTGGGATCCCTGAGCCACCTTCAGAAATAAAACATTCGGGATTCTTGACGCAACCGCGTATGGGCCGCATTGCTGGTCTCGGTTTACGACAGGCTTTGTATGAATCACTTTCTTGTCCCATCCAGAGTTCGAGCTCAATTTTCATAGGACGACAATTCAGGCTTCGAAAACTCGGAAGATTGCCTGACTCTCAACGTCATTCGTCCTTCCGGTGTGTCGAAGAATTCTCCGGTTCCGGTCGTGGTTTGGAGTAAGTTGACCGTTGCTTTTCGCAATTTTTAACCCCAATCTCGTTTGAGTCCACGGTGGCGGACTGGTAGGTTTTTCCTCCAACCGGGATTCCCACGCGCAGTCTTAGTAATTCATGCTTCGCCCATTACAGACAACTGGTGGTAGCGTACGTCGCATCCCGGTGTTCTCATTCTGAACTTTCATAACTTCAACAGGGTGATTTCCGCTACAACGGTTCTTGGATCGTCGAGGCCTCTATCGCGAATAAGAAGCCTATCGTGTTTGTGTCCATTAAGTAAGTGGTAGTTTCGATCTGAATTCGTCGAGGAATCCCCATATCTTGTGCGTGTCTAGCTACCGTCTGGCTTCGCTCGGATTTTTGGCGGGCAAGGCACTCGCGGATGAAGGCTCTCTGAACCTTGGAGTCCGCGATCAAAGACTTGCCCTGCATTGGGTCAAGGAGAATATAGCGGCATTCGGAGGGGATCCCCGGTAAGAGAAGATCTCCGCTAAGCTTCACACCATAATCTCACTTCTGTATTATCGTCCAGCAAAGTAACTATTCAAGGCGAAAGGTAGTGATTTCCTCTGACATGTATCGTTCGATTTCTAATGCAACTGCAGCGTAAGTTACTCCGTATTCGATACGTGATATTTCGAGCCCAAACTGTACAGGCCGGAGCCACAAGTGTCCATGCACAGATCATCGCCTATGCCGGAAGAGACGACAAACTGTTTAACCAGGCGATCGCGGAGAGTGGCACGGGAGGCGGTAACTATAGTCTACCGACGGCACCAAATTTACAATCCAACTTCAACAACCTCATCACCAACACTTCATGCGCTTCCACCGCCAATTTGACGGAGGCAAAGCAATTGCAATGCATCCGATCTCTCTCCATCGATGAATTCCGCCAACAGTCCGTTGGGTCGACGGCGATTGTATTCGATGGTGACTTTGTTAACGTTCCTGGCGTCTTCGAGGCCTATAGGAGCGGTAAATGGGTGAAGGTTGCATTCATCGTGAGTGCTTCATGCTGCTCTCATCTTACTCTAATATATCGCTTTCTATTGTAGGTGGGAAGCAATACGGATGAGGGTCGTAGCTTCGCGCCATCAGGAGCGAACACTACCGCGGATGTCAAAGCCATGATAGCGGGCAGCGTCCCTGCTGCATCCATTGACGGCATATTGGACCTTTATCCCGATGTTCCGTCCTTGGGATGTCCCTTCAACACGGGCGATTTCCAGTTAGACCCGTTCCAAAATGGGGTCGCGTCAACTCCCGGTTCCCAAACAAAGCGCGTTGCGTCGATCGTAGGCGATATCTCAATGGCGGCGTGAGTAATTCTCGCCCGTTCGTGACTCAATCTTGATTTCAGGCTAGCGGACCTCGTTGGCTCGCGCAGGAGGTTTCATCGAAGGTTCCGTTCTTCAAGTACAGGTTCAATCATATCCCGTATTCAGTCATCTTCTCCGTGGAGGACTTCGTCGGGCATTTCGTCGAGGTATTATCGCCACCCCCACACGCTGCGCGTTGTATCCAAATGACGTCCCGCAGGTTTCATACGTCTTCAATCTGCAAAACAACGAGTGAGTCGGTTCATTAATTCGCTAAACAGGCCTTTAATAGTTATGTAGCACGCAGTTTTGGTTGGACAACCACTTTACAGCCACCTATTTGGGGTCAACTGCGCCGATTGCAGACCGCTTCCTAGGCGTCTACATGTCGCGTTCGTGGGCTAGTTTCATCGCAACAGGAGATCCGAATAACGCAAACGGTATGTACTGCACTTTCTTGGGCGTTCAACTCGATGCATCCTCACCCCGTATAGTTCCATCGAAAGTCAAATGGCCCAAATACTCTGAAGGGCAACAAAATATGGTTTGGCAGACACAAGGATCGGTGACGGAAAAGGATGTAAGTTCCCGTGTTTACGAATTATGATCGTCATCCTCATGATAATGGATGTAGAACTATCGTCAAGCTGGAATGCAATTTATCATGGACAATATCTTTTTCCACAAGTAGTCATGACTCTGTAGTGACTGGTCTCTTTATGCTGGATTCTTGTCCACATAATGCTAGTCCCATGCTCTGAATCTTATCATCTCGAATGGCTTCCCCGCTTTCAATTCTCATGTTCAACTTGCGAGACCATGAAATCCAAACAACGCGTAAACACACACACGGCGCGTTGACAAGAATCGCGCAAATTAAGGCTGGCGTGGGAACCAATTGTGACGCGTCACAACTCACGTATCTCTTTGTCCTCTACCACATCATCCACGCGCCAGGTCTTCGAAAAGTCATTCGCATCTACGAATTGACGCGTCTTTTTGGCCGTCGATACCTCCCAGTACCTCAGAAGAATGGCCCTCGCTCGTCTTTCAAAGATTTCTCTTGAATTGCAATATCTAGTCTGTAAGCCGGTATTCATGCTCCCACCGCGTCTTGCACTGACGGTCAGTAGCGACACAACTCGGACCATCGGATCTGCTATCCCTCAGCCATGTCTCGGTCTACTGGCGCGCGTTTGTTCTGGATGATAATCGTTGGGCTGAATGGTATTCGGTGCGTCTTTGACGTGTTTCCGCGTTCGTGCGCGTTCACATTCTTCTTTCACGATAACAGGGGATTGTATCACATTCGGACGAGAGTCTCCAGGAATTCCTGGCGCGCTTCAATATCCCTGATGTGTGTTCCGCAAGGTTCGTAATGGACCTTGCGGTTTTTCATCCTCGCATCAAACTATATTTTCAGGAAAATGGTCTATCTATGCCTCCGCCAGTGGTGCATGTCGTGCGGTGACTACTCTCAAGACATCCAGATATACCTGCCTCACATGAAGGTGATCGTCGGTTATGTTACTTCCAGACAGGAATATGGAATCTAATATCCGCGCAGCGACTCTGCGACACATGCCTGGCCGACGACAAATACACTGTCCTCTCGTTCTCTGCCGCCATTGCCAAGTACGATCTGCGGGAGCGCGACGCGACCGGGGTTCTGATTTTGTACGTTCGTGTTGAATCCTTTCATGTTCTGTAATTGACCAATTTGAACAAAGGGAATGGTGCAACCCGAACCGCGTCTCCAAACGCGCCATTAAACTAGTCAGCGAAGCTCATATCAAGCAAATGTATATCGCAATCTCGATACCTCTTGCTCGAATGCATTCTGAATTCATCGTAGCGCCCTTCGCCAATGGATCACCGAAGCCAACCTCGAAGCGCACCTCTCCCAGAAGAAAGCCTCCGCTCTCGCCACGTACCGCGAACGCAGCGAGGACTACCGCTCCGCTGTCAGTACCCGGGAAGCTCTCCAGGAAACCGGCAACGTCATCGCAGCAGATTCTGTCGTCATTGCCCGCACAGGCCGCAAGATACCCAAGGCGTTCCCAGCGTATCCGAAGATCATTTTGCCGTCAAAGCCCACTGACCGGAAGGTGGTGTGTTTTGCGCCGCGGCCTTTGGTTGAAGTGGACGGCGATGTTTGGCTGGATGTATGCGACTCGGATTCGGAGGATGAGTTGAGTGCGAACCCGACCTCTGAGTGAAGCAAAGTTTGCCCTTCGGTGCGCGCTTCGATTCCGTTGTACGAATAACCTACTGAGGCTCGCATGAAGGACTTCGTATTTCAGATTTCTCGTCTCGACATTCCTTGCGATTTGTACTGCTCACGCCTGCTTATGTCTTGCTCGTCTTCTCTTTCGACTTGTTCTCTAACCTGTTACGCTGCTGTTTATAAGTAATTATTGAAGCCCCCTCCAAACTTACTTTGCTCTATACTATTACCTTACCTGACGAATTCACATACCTATCCGCGTTCAATCATATAAACATACACTCCACAGAGAATTTTGACGCGAGCTCACACAATTCTTGTCGCAACACACAGATCGTTCATTTGCATGATTGGCCTGTATGTGTCAATCCCGGCAAAACCCGAGTCGTCTTGATCAACTTGGGGTTGAGTACGTTGAGTTTTTAGCGCTCTGATCTCTCCTGACTCATTCGAGTACAGAGGAGCGGGAAAAAAAAACGTTTGTGCCTAAGTTTCTTTCTTTCTTTTCTGAGATTCACTCTAGGCTGTTCTCCTCCAAGACAATCTTCTCCTGGCCTTGGCAGACTCAGAAAGATCACGATCCCTAGGCCTATGTTCATGTTCGTTTTAGTTATACTCGGGATTCGTGTTAGCTGCTCAGCCTCTGCCGTTCCCTGTGTGCATATACCGCGGAGATGCTGGTGTTGAAAGAGTGATAAATTGTCTTCGAGGGTGCGTCGGCTGCTGAAGCGCTGAAGGATCATTTCATGCGGTGGTCGCGACAGGCAGCGTTAATCCGTGCGCGTGATTCGCCGGTGTACTCTTTTATCACTCCCGCGGCTGCCAGCTCAAATAAGTGCCAGGCTGACAGCAAAACTTTCTCATCTCTCCCATCCCGTCCACTGGACCACACTTGGCTAACACTAGTCCCGATGAATTAAATGGGACCCTCGGCCCTCACTCTCTACCCTCATCGTTCGGCTCTGCGTGTTCGCTCGACTTTCCCCCAGTTCGGTCCAAAGCCTTAGCAGAGCATGCAAACGTCGTACACGATAAGCAGTACTGAATTCGCTGCACAGTGGGGGATAGCAACGCCGGTTTTATACGAAACTGCGGTGAGTTTTGGCTTGCCGCTATGTTTCGGGATGCTGGCTGACAAGTTGGCCTGATGGGCAAATTACACTCAAGATCGAACTCTTTTTCTACAGTAAGTTAGATAGCGTAGATGACATTGTCTGTATGAACCGTACGGCCGTTGGGTCTGATTCATCTCCACAGTGATATTCTTTGCCATGTTTGCATTGACCATGTATCTATACCACCACAATCAAGTCGCTGGCGTCAAACTCTTATGGTTCTTCACCTCAGCAATGTTCGCCCTGGGAACCCTTCATGTTACCCTCAAACTGGTCATTGCGGTATATGCATTGCGCATGGTGAGGCTGGCCGTAGAAGGCAGCTCCATGCTGCAAAAAACGACGCTGATCCGCGACCGTGTCGTTTTCGTAAATTACATGCTGCTCAGCACAAACAAGTACGGCGGCTTCTACCATTATTTGCCAACGTCTTTGAATCTAAACCCCCCAGCGCCTTGACAGACAGCCTGTTGGTGAGCCCTATTCTTTACTCTCCCTCTCAACCTCTGGCTCTCTATTTGATTGACTGACGGCCTGTGAACATTATACAGATATTTCGATGTTACGTTGTTTGGGGTCGGAATATGCATATAACGTTCCTCCCAATCGTCATGCTGGCAACTACAACTGGTGCGTGTTTCTGTCGATAAGTTCTACCGCCGCTGAGACAACGAATACATCGCAGTTCTAGGATACGTTGCCACGGTCCAGGATAATTTCTCAACCCATCCAACGGTCGACCCTAAAATACCCTTCGTGATGTCCGTGGCTACGAATAGCACTCTAACGGTCCTCACTGGTAACTATTCATGCATCCGTTCATTTTTTCTATCATCTAACCCCACGATAATGCCGTAGCTGGGCGGATGTGGTGGATTGGCCGCGAAGCTGGAAGGGCAAGCACTTTGCCGGCGATGAGGAGTTACAACAGTGCCGTTGTCATGATGTTTGTCTTTTCATCTGCACAAACGGACATACCAATTTAGTTGACTTGCCCTCGATCCGACAGCTTAGAATCCGGTGCTCTATATTCTCTCACTGTCATCCTCTTTGTGATATCATACGCATCCCCGTCACGCTCTGCAGTGCGTATATTCATAGTTTCTGACGGGATGCTAACGTGCCACATTCCTTCATTATTTGCAGACTATTCTCAACAATGTGTTGACTGGGGTCTTACCTCAGATGGTGGTACGTTCCCTCTTTATCTGAGTCTCAGTTCTCTCGATGACCTGGATACAGAATCTGGCTCCATCATTAATTGCAGTACGGGTCGGACTTTCGCGTGCGGTAGAAGGATGGTGGTTAGATGATAGGTCACGATCTGCTAATCTGACTTTCACGTCTGTCCGGATGCGTTCATTTGCTTCATAGAATTTGGAAAATGTACTAGTATACGTCGGATTGAATGTATTGTTACCGAACCTCGCTCGAGGATTTTGAGATGAATGTCGATCCTAGCATGAGAATTCCCCCTCTACTTATACTTTGTCGCACCTTGCGAATGTTGATATTGCGGAAGATGCTGGGACCAAGTCACTCTTGACATTCCGCCGCTGATGTGACACCTGAAAAAGGGAATTTGATGGTGGCTGTTCTCACTGATCAGATATCTCAGGTATATTTTGATGGGGACTACGATACACACAATGTGGAGGGACAAAAAGTTGAACGAGCAATTACCGGCTAGTGTGGAGGTTTTAACGACCATCATGGATTTATCTATATAAGAACCAAAGACTTCGTGTCTGGGTGGGACAAGACAAGACAAACGAAAGGAACATTCGTATTGGCTGACCGCTAACAAAATGCCGTGAACCGCCCCACTTGGTGCGTCATTTTGTCTATATAAGAACCAAAGACTTCGTGTCTGGGTGGGACAAGACAAGACAAACGAAAGGAACATTCGTATTGGCTGACCGCTAACAAAATGCCGTGAACCGCCCCACTTGGTGCGTCATTTTGTCGAGATGTTGATTTCGTGCCCCACGCTCCACGCCATCTCTCTGCACGATGTCAATTCACTCAATGCTCAACCATGCCCGCGACAACGGCCCGTCTTCGCCCATTGCTGCCCAAGACGCCCTCTATGACTCGGCCAGAGCCCTTTTTGCTTAGCAGAACAATGGAGCGCGAGGGGAATTTTGGCGAGCTGAGTGCAGTCAACGGTGCACCTGTGAGGATCAGAGCGAGCCCAGTTTCAAGAAAGAGTCGGAGTCAGGTCAGCAATTCAAAAGGATGTTGGCATGCCGGACCTGTTGAAAAGGAATTTTTCCTTAGTCCGAGTCTGAACGGCGTTCAGCGGGCCAAAAAAGACGGAGGAAGAGAGAAGCAAAGGAAAAAGAGAATGATGGTCGTTTGGTACGCAAGACTTGCGATCTGAGCTACATTGTGGACTTCACACTGATTTCGCGAGCACAGTCAGGCATTGGAAGACCTGTAAACTTGACACGATCATTGGCTCAACGAGCACGCCAGCAACGAGAGCTCGCTGGCGATATTGAGGATCTATTGGACATCAAGGGATATAAAGGTTGTCATAGGTCTCGAGCGCAAACGCTACGGCGGAGAGTTGAACAAGGGGAACGAAGGTTAAAGTCATATCCTGAATGCGGTACGTGTCCACCCAATTGGAGCTGTATTGTCTGCTTACTGTTTGTTCCTCACAGATCCAACTCAGGCATTAGATCAAGCCCTCGACCACGAATACGATATCAATCAGCCTCGCCGCAATGACCGATATCGGGAAAGTTACCGAAGTAGGATGCTTCGGTATGAGGATGAGGTTCGGCGAGGTGTTTATGCTGAGGAACAACGACGGGAGATGATGCTTGGATGGCAACAAATTTCCCCAGGCATTTCAACATTGTAAACGGCTTAAGATGGGATTTTTGCATTGTATTTACTATATGTAAGAAACCAAGCCATTTGAGATGGAGTGAGCTCGCACACGGGGCCGCGAGGAGTCGACCGAAGGTCGGCGACGATTGGCACTGGCACCTGGTTTTTGTAGGGCAGAAGAGCGGAATCCCATGGCGAAGCATGGGCTCACTGCTAGTGCTGCACAAATGGTTTCCGGGTTCAATCCTTGAATGTACACCTTTTTTTTTTGTGAATGCCGAAGGCCAAAAAATTCCTGTGTAAGTGGTTAGGGTTTGCTTCCCCCAAGAAAACACTGCCGAAGGCCAAAAGAATGCTGGGTTAGGTACCTGGTTAGGGTTAAGGCTTAGGGTTAGGTGGTTAGGGTTCGGGGGGGTGTGGGGGTGAGGAACAGAAGGATTCGCGCGAACGAGGCTTTAGAGTGCCAACCTGAGCGGCCCGGCTTGGGGGACCCCCCGAGCGCAGCGAGGGAGGGGAGGGCCGCGAATGGTTGGTCCCCTTCGCGCAGATGAAGGACTAAGAATTGGCAGTTGCTGAATTTCGCTGAGAAGTTGGCTGCCATCAAATTTCCTTATTTGGATGTCACATCAGCGGCGGAATGTAGGCAAGTGGACCAAGTCAGCTTGCAGTGATTGCCGGACGCCGGCGGACACAATGCGAATTGATGCGAACCAACCTTTTCCTTCCCGCCACTTTCCTCTGGCAGTTCCGCCGCTATTGAACCTCTCGATCTTGGAGATGCTTTACCGTTCCATGCTCTTCTTCAAGTTGTTGATTCAGGTACATACCTCACTGACCCCTACGACTTGAAACCAAGATATAGCTGGCGGCCGCAGGCGGTCGCCCGACGACTCAGACAGAATGTCACATCCCCACAACTGCCTGGCAGTGGCAGTGGCGCTCCGTCTAAACCTAGCCGACACATCCCTGCCGATGTTTCCCAATTTCCCGCCCTCCCTTTGAGGATTCGACTCTTTGGACTTGGATCCCGCTCCGGGAGGCTCCCTCACTGTTCAAAAGAAAATCAACTTGATACCGTTTTGAATCATGTTCCCACTGCAGCCCAGTGGCTTTGGTTTGAAACCCCCTCCATCGTTCCCCCCATAGTTTGTTCTTGTTGGTGGAGCCTTGGAGGAGACTCTCTGCGACTCATACGAATGTTTTGATAAATTGCAAGACAGACAAAATTCAAGTTGGCCGAGTGACAACATGTCGTTCTCATGTTATCCCATAAGCGTACATAAGGTGGTGACACACAGGCTCTTCCCACTCTCTACTTCTTTCCTCTCACTCACTGGACAGTCTTGGTATATGGGTCTCGCGCGCTGGCTGATCTCTTAGGTCTTGGCCATTCCGACTCGCCTGGTCCAAGCTGCATCATGCAATCGTCGTCTGTCATCGATGCTGATTCCACCGACACTGAATTCGATACACAATGGGAAATTGCAATCCCAATCTTCTACGAAACCGTGGTGCGTAACCAACCACTCGAATTTGGCCGTGTCCTCTAACGTTTCAAGTAAAAAGGTGGAACTCGTCTTTTACAGTACCCATCTTCCGCTTCTAGATGAAGCTATCGGTCATTTACAGATTCACAACTTTACAGTGATATTCCTGGCAATGTTTTTCCTGGCCGCGTATCTCTTCCATAACAACAGAGCTCGAAGCGGCGTCCGCATCTTATTATATTTAACCTCGGCTATGTTTGTCCTGGGCACCATTCAGATGACGCTCAAGATGGTTATCGCCGTCTTGGCCCTGCGTTTGGTGAGACTAGCTGCGAAAGGCGGCTCGGTCGCGCGAACCTCGTTCATTCACGAACGTCTTGTGTTTTTCCGGTACACTTTCTTAATCACGAACAAGTGGGTCGACCAATAATCTTCTTCTATTGCTGCTTGATAACAAACTTCGTTCTAGTGCATTAACGGACGGTCTTTTCGTACGTTGCCCGCTACCTTGTCTCCGACTACACCGTTCAACCTAAAATGTAGATATTTCGATGCTTCGTCGTATGGGGCCGCTCTACAGCGGTAACCATTCTTCCAATGTTTATGTTAGTAACGACAACAGGTCAGTCTTTCCAGTCTCTTCTTCTTCTTCTTTCATTTATCTACTGCGAAGTCCTGGGGTTGGTCACGACCGTTCGAGACAATTATCAGTTCAAACCACTCATCGACCAGAAAATTCCTTTCATCATGTCTGTCGCTACCAACAGCATATTAACGATGCTCACAGGTGGTTGTTATCCTCGCTTGCATGTCTGATTTCGCTTGAGCTTTGCGATCTTATAGCTGGCCGTATGTGGTGGATAGGGCGAGAGGTTCGGAGGGCAAGTACCTTGCCTACCACCAGGAGTTACAACACGGCCGTTGTAATGATGTATGTTCACCCTTTTTCTTCCCGTCGCTTGACCTCCAATTAATGCGGTTGCTCGACAGCTTGGAGTCCGGCGCACTATACTCACTTTGTGTTATTGCATATGTCGTCTCAGGTGCTTTCCTATCGCCCTCTGCAGTGCGGTTTGACTCCAAAATGGTATCAATTACCTACACTGATATCACCACGGATGGTTGCAGATTATCATTAACAATATACTTACAGGAGTTCTCTTCCAATTCGTCGTGAGCAGTGTTCAAACCTTCAAATATTGACTGAATGGCTAAGTTCATCCCCCAAGAATATAGTGCCAACATTAATAGCTGTGCGGGTGTCGCTCAGTCGCGCAGCGGAATCACGATGGATAGACGGAGTCTCCGACTCAGCCGCCAATGTGACATTTACGTCCATCAGGATGCGGTCGTTTGTATAATATTATCTATTGATCAATTCGCGAAACTAGATTCGACTAGTAGCCAGTAGCTTGTATTCAGGTTTGTCGGCTGGCCGATTTTCATCTGTCCCGAGGGAAATCCTCAATTTCACATACATTGAACTTGAGATTGATGATGTATGCGAAATAATTGAGCCGGTATATCCTACACTGAATTTCTGATTCGAGTATTCTACTCAACATTTACCAGAGGATTTCTTCCGTCGGCCTGTCCCATGGATTTCCGTTATTAGCAACCACAGCATTCCAAAATTTCCCGGCACTCTTCTCCTTTGTAGCACCGTCAATGCGCCCTAGAATACCCTTCACCGAGTCGGCAATTTGCACTGGTGCACCCGGAAGCCCGTTTGCTTTGGCCCCGCGGTCACCCATTTGCGTGGCCACCCAGCCTGGATCGACGAGGAATGCGACGAGCTTCGAGTGTTCTGCGTTCAGCCCTTTCACGAGGATGTTGACTGCAGCCTTCGACATGGCATATGGCGACAGAGAAAAATGCACGTAGTTTCCCATAGAGGTGACACTGCTAGAGATGACGGCAAATATGGGGGCTCCAGTGGGAGAGGCAAGCAGCAAACGCTCTGCGGCTTGAAAGAGAACCAGCGGGCCTAAGCTATTGACCTCAAAGTGGTCCTGGTAAACAGAGACCGGGGCGTCTACGACGGGCCCGTAATAGTCGCAGATCGCTGCAGACGACGTCATTTTTCTTTCTTGCAAGAAACCCAGCCCGCTCACCAGCGTTTGCGATTATCACATCGAGCCGACCCGCAACTTTTTCGATCTGCGCGACGGCTGCGTCGTTGTCGGCTTTGTCTGCGGACGTCAATTTAATTGGATGGAGGTTTGTGTGTTTGGCGGCCAAATCCCCAAGCGCCTGAGCTGAGGGGTCTCGCGCGCCGGCGAAAACAATCGTGTTGGGCCGTGCAGCTAGCGCGGCGACGAGGCCGAAACCAATCCCGCGGTTGGCTCCGGTGACTGTCAAAAGTTCAGATAGTGCGCAAATATTATAGAAACCAAGTGCTCACCAAGGTAGACAATTGCGCCCGACATGGAAGGCTGTATGATGGGATATGATTTTTCACCGGCTCAAGCATGCGGTCGTCTATTTATCGAATTTCGACTTGCTGTGACGGTCCCCGTATCTTGTCGTTGGCTGAAACTCCAGCGGCTTCGTCATCAGAGAAACGGATCTCTGGATAAGGCAGGATAATTTATTATACTCCGCTATGTCCCCTTTCTGGATACGTTTTCATTCCGACTAAAAAACGAAGATCCTGATCGGTGGCCATGTATTTCATCTGGGTAAGTATCCGCCGTACTCAGCTCGAGGACGACTTCGAATGATTTCAAAGCGACGAAGAGCGACCTCACCGGTCCCCAGAGCATTCATTCGAAGAGGCTGATCCAACGTCTAGCACTGATGCATCGACTCGGAGTGAACTTTGCTTGATATTGATTCGAACGAGATTGAATCCAGTTGAATCCGGTTCACAACACAAGTTCCGGCTGAATACAAGTACTAGCCAGCGATCTCAGCCTGCCAGTGATCATGAGTGGCACTCTCCGAATCGAGTCGCCAATTAACAAAGGCAGCATAACCTGAAGTTCCTAACTTAAATAGAACAATAGAAACAAATGAAATTCAGCCAGTCTAAGCCAGTCTCACCTGAGGCTCGCCCACCGTGAACGTACGGTGAAATCTGCAATCCCGTTTTGCACCTTCTCGCTGTTTTCGAGGTTCGAGTTACAGCCTGAGCTACAAACAGATCCAGAGGCAACGTAAGCAGTATTATGTTTCTTTCACGAATTTTCGGTCTTCCGTTTTGGCCCCAGGTGGCTCAAGCGCTCAAGCCTCCGGAGATTCTTATTCGTGACTGGCACCAAGCTTAACCCACAAGAGTCGAAGGACTTCAAGGAGATCGAGTCGGCAATGATTCTGCAGGTCGGTCTGCCAATAATGAACCTCAAAAATACGCCCACATTATTTAGCAAGCGCAGAAGCCCAGGAAAAAAATCACTGCTTGTACTGAGCGAGGATACACATAACAATTATACTTCATGTATGTTGATCTAAGTGGGGAGGAACTCAGACTACGAATCGTAGCTTTGAGACCGATCACGCCCTCCACGGCTGCTGCCACCATCGCGCCGCCCATTGTAGCCCCCACGGCCTCCCCCACGTCCTCCATCACGCCCTGCTCCATAACCCCCGCTTCCATAACCTCCGCCTCCATGTCCTCCACTTCCATAACCCCCGCTTCTATATCCCCCGTTTCGTTGCCGATCACCGCCTCGGTACCCTTCACTGCCATTATCGTCGCGCGGTCCTCTGCTACGGTCAACACCCATAGGCCCGCCTTGGTACCCCACGCCGGTGCCGAAGCTACCCATGGGCTTCCTCCCACCAAAGCCCCCACGGAACTCCGCGCTTTGCCCCCTCCCATCGCCAGGCTTGCCCGGATATCCATTCCCAGAATCCATATACCGACTTGTCTTATACTCGCTCGCGTCACCGTCATCTTGGTCTCCCTCGTCCATCCCTGATCCATCCCAGTTCGGGCGCCTTTTGATGTCGCGCGAAGTCTGAGAACCACGACCCTGCCATGGCTGTTCGCGTGCACGCCCGTATCTAGGCATACTTTGCGCTTCCTTGCCCCAATGCTTCGTCCGCCCGTCAGAATACCCAAGCTTCCTCAAGAATTCCTTCGCTACGTAGGGAGGCGTTGCAAGGCCACAGGCACCGGTCGTCCAGTCCTGGCATCCCTGTACGACGATGTCCCGCTGTACGCGCAGCTCGGGTGTTTTGGAAAGGTAGTAGCCGAGCAATGATAACATGGTCTCCCGGATGGCGTCCTCGTCCAGACGCCCGAGGATATTCCCGACGTTTCCATCAAGACCCTTCATAACGGGTGATACTGGAGTGAGGAAGAGCGATTCTCTGACGGGAGCCTTGGCTTTGACGAAGAAGTCCGCTGGGTCTTCGTCGAACTTAGCCGACATCTGATTCACATCCTCGGTGAGTTCGTTGACAGTGAGAGGCTTCAGCGGGACGTCCGTCAGCTGCCATGTGACGAAACCGATCTCCCAAGGCAAGAGAACGAGATCGCCACGACCTGCACTGTTAGCACGGCCTGTACGACCGACACGATGGATGTACTCTTCTCGACCGCCAGGTATGCCGACCTGAATGACACGGGTGACGCCAGGGTAGTCGACGCCGCGCGCGGAGACATCGGTCGTGATGAGCACAGTGGCGCCAGATCTCGAGTGGCGGAATGCGTCCGAAACCTTAGTCCGCTGCTCCTGCGTCCGCTTGGAGTGAATCTCGTATACCCGCGTGTTTTTTCCGGCCGGAAGGGCGTTGAAAGCCAGACTGCTGACGAGGGTCGAAAAGAGCTGCGTCATTTTGGTAGTCGGCAAAAATATGATGACCTTGGATTTGCCGGGGTTGGTGAACTGGTCGTGCGCGATGAGTCGCAGAATGTGCGGAAGCTGCGCGCTCGGGCTAGGGAGAATCGTGTGGTATTGTTCGACATGAGCGTGAACAGGTGAAGTTTCCTCTGACACGCAATTGATGTACCGGTGATTCTTCGCAAGCGTTGACCGAGCGACCTGCTGGATTTGCTTCGAAACAGTGGCGGAGAACAACAGTGTCTGACGCTGGGGTGTCGGGGGGATGAATGTCTTAATTTCCTCTATATCCTCTCTGAAACCCATGTCGAGGAGAGTGTCCGCTTCGTCCAAAATCAGCTACGAATATGAATATTAGCCACAAGTCTGCATACGAAAATTGGAAGACTGCATACAATGCTTGTTTCCCCAATTGCACTTCTGACATCGGGCTCCGATTCGAGCAAGTCTCTTAGACGTCCGGGAGTTGAGACCACGATATCCTTCCGACCTTTCATCCAATCCCGCATCTGCATTCTCTTGCTCGACCCTCCGGTGAACAACCGCACCTCAAAGTCGCGGTGATGCATGGTCAAGCGCAGTGCTTCATTGGCAATCTGGGTCGCGAGCTCGCGCGTAGGGCTAATGACGAGGGTTCCGACTGTTCGGCGGGCAAAGCGCCGTTTCGCAGTCTCAAGGTCTCCAATATCCGTGTTGCCCGAAAGGTACTCCTGGATGCTTTTGAGGCGGGCCTCAATGGCAGGAATGAGGAAGGCAATGGTCTTGCCCGTTCCGGTTTTTGCTCTGACGAGCAGGTCGCGGACATGGGTGCTGTCTGGGGTGTAGGGTTCTGCGAGTGTGGGAAGCATTGGCAAGACCTCTGCCTGCACAGGCGACATGGTTTCCAGCTTGAAGGGCTTCACCGTGACAGCGTCAAGGGTTTCCTTCGTGACTTTGCCCTCGAGCGTAGAAAATGGTACATCAATCTTCTGGCCAGCGTCGACTGGCGATTCTGTGACAAGTCAGTGAATATCACCGAGTACTGTTGTTGAAAGGCTTGCCTGATGCTGGGCGAACCGCTTCTCTTGCATACGAGCGCCTGCAAGCCGCTGAGCGCAAAACCGAAGAAACTAGAAGAACAAAAGGTATGCAATAAATTAGCGCCAAGGCAAATTTTTACAACAGCGTTCCCGGTCAAGAGGCATGACGGTAGGTACAGCGCTGCTGTTTCGCGCACCGGGAACGCTCAATATAACGGCCACAGAATGCGTACCATTGGCCGAAAACCTCAAGCTCGCCGAGGCTCGGGAGTATAAAAGCCGGGACGTCGAGGCCATGCACGCCGACGACCATAACGAGGACGCCATTAGTCCTACACTTGCGGGTCGGAGTCCACGACACCAACGAGCAAGACCACCGCGAAGTTGTGAAGGGGGAGAAGGGAAGGAAGAAAATTTGAGGAATATTGATCGGATTCGTGATTGGCTGATGGCGACGTAACCCTAACCTATTGGCGGATTTGTACCTACCCTCCACCGTAAGTATAACAGTCCGAGTCGTGCAACTCAGAAGCGGTGGTTCGGTGGTGGTTCTGGTCCCGGCCGTAATCAAGTCGGAAGAAACAGGGCATGGTTGTGAGCGTAGTACTCGAACCATTGAACGCGTCGCTCTCAAGCGCTAGCGGACTAGATTCTCGGACTCTGGATAGAGGTTGCTTTGAATTATTGCTCATGGATATGCTTGCGACGGCCAGGAAGCGAATTATCTCTTGTCCAACGTTAACTTTGTTCTCAATGATCAGGTTTTCCAACCCACATCTGCGCAATACACGATCTCATCAAGGTTCGACGCCGAACGGAGTCCATAGTACACTGGCTGTAATTATAATTCTACTAGTCATGTATATCAATGGAACCTTGACCGCAGCCAGGAGTCCTCACGAGGATACTTGTCGGTGTATTCGTAAAGTTCCTCGTAACCATCGTCATACCGCACCAGCAATCCTTCTTGCTTCAATTTCAGCAAGGACTCCGGATTCTCTGACCAGTGGCAATCGAAAGAGTCATGTGTGCGGTAGGTTAGAGAAACCGCATCCAGCCGATCCACGCCCGTTTCGGGCACGCGCGCGGCACTGGGATCAGAACGACGAGAGCGAATCATACGCACGTACTCGACCAAGGGGAAAGATTCGTTGACTTCGAATTCGAGGTGGCGAAGACGGGGGAGGAGCAGTGTCACGTCGGCATCGTCAGAGGAGGGAACACACAGAGCTTTGATCAAATCGTCAGTGATGAAGTGGTTGGCGTGGACGTCTTTAAAGACTTTGTCGTAACGCCTTTCGGTAAGTTCATATGGATGCATTGTGGCGCATTCGTGCAAAGATAGTTTGACGACATGCGGGTTTAGACGCAGCAAGCGGAGGGCCTCGTCCGTGTCGAGGGGAATTCCCTCGATACAAAGCGTCTGGATTTCGCATGCAGAACGGACTATCATGTTCTCGACTGCGCTTTGAGGCCAGTACCCGATCTCGTGCCGCAGCTCGTAAGGGGTGCAATATTCCCGACATATGGGGGAGGCGAATGTAAGCGAGTGGAGCAGGGGCAGAGTCAGTCCATTGCAGAGTTGCTGGACGCCGGAGTGCGCTTTGTAACCGAAGACGGAGCGAGATGTAATGGTAAGCGCGCGTATGGAAACGGTTTCGGGAACGACGAGGGATACTGAGTCATCGAGGGCATCAGAGGTTGGAACGACGAGCGAAAGGGAGAGTAGTTTAGGGCATAAATCGAGGACGGTGTTGATCTCTGTCATGTGGGAGACATCGAAGTGAAGGCTAGTGAGCTGGGACCACGGCATCCTGGCTTTGGGTTCGTAGTGTATCAAAGAGAGCTCTGTCAATGCTGGACAAGATTCAAAAATTTCGATGGGGATGCCTGAGTTGACGGGAGCTGGATGAATGTGGAGTGACTTCAGGCGAGGGGTTTCTCGCAGAGCTGCCTTCAAAAGTTGGTGGGTGTCAAGTCTAACAGAGCCTGAGTCGACCTTGATTTTTGCAGACCGCCACCGCAAGGCATGTGCCGCGAAAAGATCCAAAATTCGAGAGGATAAAAGGGAGGATTCAGGGCCTGAGTACGCCGCTCGAATGTCAAGATAGATGTCTGCGTCGCGCGAAAATTGAAGATGTCTTTCTAAGGATTTGATCAATCCATTGCTATTGAAAGGTACGGTGCTCTTGTTCGATGGCTGATCATCATCCGAGGCCACTACCTCGACTAGGAAATTACTCCATATACGCGGCGTTGCTTGCGCTATCGAGCGCCATTGCGCACAAACCGAGGAGATGCGAGTTGCACTTGAAATAGACTTGTCATCTTTGAACTCGTTGATATCCACCGCAAATTCGAATATCTGCTGCATAATCTCGGGAGGAGGTTTACGGATTGGAGCTGAAAGGTATCGAAGGATGTGTTTGTTCTTCTTGAGAATTGCGACGCGTTCCAGCAAAAACGAAACCTGCGATTCGAGCTCCCAGATATGATCTTGGTCGTGGTCGATGCATGAGTCCAATTGGGAGATGAGAGATTGGAGCTTTCTGTATTCCAGGGGAGATGGAGGACGACCGCAACGGAGGAGGGGCACGATGTGAGGATTCTCGCAGAGCGGGGTGAATGGCCACGGAGTTCTGGTCAAAAGACTTTGTGAAATGCGTAGATAATGTTGAACGGATACCGACGATGTCTCGAACATAATGATACTTGTACGATAGTCTCATAGATCTGGGGGGGTCAGGTTACTGTATCCGGTTTTGCCCAAGTTTTGCTCCGATGACTGAGGTGGTGGACGAAGAACGCGTCGAGTCACGCCGCGGCGTGCCGTTGGCGTGGCTCAGCCTGACTCGGCTGTACCCCATTCCCGCTCGAAATGAAGAATCTGGCTGCTCTTCTGTCCCAATTGGATGTCTGCATAGACCAGAACGAAGACCGTGTCTCTCTTCTGCGGCAACAAGACACCCAAAAAAAATAAACGCGTCGTGGAATCCAATTATTCCGCGATCAAGGAACTGCTCGACCTGACAAGGCAAGGATAGGGAGCTATGCAACTTTATATCAGACGTACAAATTATTTGTGTGCTCTAGAATCTTAGCGCTACAGTAGAATGAACTTTAGAAGTCGACATGGTGAAAGATATGATGTAGTATGAGGGAATTCTACATGATGTCCGATCGACATAATGGGCAGCTGGAAGAATGACTTGTACTGAACCACTGTAGAACAGATTAGTTGTCAACACGCGATATGCTAGGATGAGGAACTACAAACTTTGTAAAGGCAGCTGGAATGAAAGCGGTTCTTACACGTCTTACAAGGTTTCTTGGGCAGTGATCCATCCAGCACGCTGATAATGCTGGGGGAACAATGAGCTCAGACCCAATGTACCCAGTGATACGTTGTACTCACGAATAACAGATGGCGCATTCGACCTGGCCCTCGAAATACCCGGTGACGTTTTTCTTGAAAGAACCTAGCCCGTCCACGATTCGGCCATTCTGAGACCAGAGCGTCTGCTGCACAGCAAGGATCCACGCTCTCCACCGTGGCTCATCTACACCCACCCTCTGCACGTCTTTCACCTCTATTTTACGCAGCGGCCAGTCCGACGGGATCTTTAACTTGATCTCGAGTTGGTGCTCGTCGACTAGGTAAGATGCCATGACCTCGTTGACAGCCGGAGCGACTTTGACGGTGAGATTGTCGCTGGCCAGCTCCGCTGCAGCGTCTGGGCTTTTGACATGCGCTAGTTCCGCCCGGATGATGACAGGCGAGAAGTAGAGGGAGGTGTAGGTGGCGATACTCGAAGAAAGCTGACGGTCTTTACAGTCCAGCACCCAGTTGTATATGAGAGAGGGGACAGTAAGAAGAGCTCGATAGTACAGATGCGCGGCAAGGACCTGTAAACTCCATGTGCTTCCAGATTCGTACACTGCCGTGTCGATTAATACGATAAGAACACTTGGTGTTGCTGCACATACGCTGAACAAAGTACTCCTCGACAATCCACATGTCCAATTTGAAAGCTTTCGGGATGCCTTGGTCAACACCAAGTATTCCAAGGAGGTTCGGGATAAACGACGTTGCAATGATCTTCAGAGTCCGTAGCTGATCGATGTAACTCAGTCGTACTTTGAGTGACTGAAGCTAGCTCAGACAAAATACGGCAATGACCCACAAGAAACGTACCGCATCGCTGAAGAGATCGAAGACGACCATCCAGCCAAGTAGATATCCAAAGATGAGCTATACCTCAGATTAGCTGCCGCAAAAGTTCCATGCGGGAAACGCACCGATTCATCGAGGTCTAGCACCTCGCCCTCATTGAGATTCAGACTCATCTGCAAAATGTCTAATAACTCGGGCGGTAGATCCGCTTTCACTGTAGCATCAACGTCCACGCCAGCTTCAATGACGAAGTGTTCTGTGCGCTTGCGAGCAGCTACAGTGAGCAGCTGGTAAGTCATCTTCTGCACATCAACCGATGGGTCCACAAGTAAATGGCACATCTGCAGCAATCAACTCATCAGCGAAACGGGACGGCGACCCATAGATGGGCGAACCTTTGGTAAAGTGTCCTCGGTGATCAACGACGGAGGCAGATCCTGAACGATCTGCACAACAAGTTCGCGGCAGGTTGACCGTGGGGATGAGGGAACGACATCATCTACGGGAATATTGAGCGAGAACGAATCGATCAATGAAAATCCACATACCCAATTGTCCGGCGGCCATATCGCGCACCATCGTAAGGATCTGCATTTGCCGTTCTTCCCAACTTGCCCGCAATGTTTTGTTGGTGAGGGTGAGATCTTGAATTAGAAGGATGAGTCTTAACGTCCGTGCGAGTGTTACTAGTGTTTCCTCGTTGGTCCATGCAACGCTCTACTGATGAGATCAACGATATTCCCTTCAATTAGTGACCAACGCACCTCAATATTGGTCTCAACCACGTCAAAGATGAGATCCCAATGGGTCCCGGGGACATTCTGCAACAGTGGCGCAAGATGATAGAACACAAGGGTCATCGTGCTCTCGAGCTCCTCATCCATCTCTTCATCGGAAGCAATCCATTGCTGGCAAGCCTTGAAGATATTCACCGAACGTTGCTGTGGGAGGAACACAACATCTGAGTCGCCACTCGGCGCACTAGCCGCGAGTTTTCGAAGCGTCAACAAGCCTTGCGTATTAGCTTTGCTTGCCGATACACCAAGTAAGTCTGCAGCAAGCTCGTTGCGATATCTGTCGAGCCGCAGTGGCTCCAAATTCGAGGCACTGACAGCCGATACGATGGCGATGCATGTCTCCGGTGCTTCAAGGGCGGTTCAAAGTTGATTCGGGCAAGCCTGACAAGAAGAAACGTACCATTCTTTTCCATCTTTCTCGCCAATCCTATCCAAAGGTCCGCCTCCGCCTTGTCTGCATCTTGTAGCACATGCCTCAAGATTCGATTCAACACACGACACTCGCGAACGCCATCAGTTCTCCTAGCCGACTCGACGACCTCCACTAACAGGGCTGACAGTGCACCTCCACCGACAATAGGCTTTCCAGCATTCAATGTGTCTAGTGCCGGCGCGCGCCAGCCGTCCTCGGCCATTGCGGTCAGTATATATGCCGTGAGCTGTTGTGCACGCTCTACGATGCCTTCCAGCGAGGTCCGTTCCACCGACTCGTCGAACAAAGCATTCAAGGCAGCAGGGACAGCGATAGCATCCTCCGCGGCAAGTTCTAAGAACAGCACGTGTCTGAGAGCCCAAACATTGTCTCGCGCGGCGCGACGGTCGGCTGTGAGTGCATGCAACAGCCCTGCAACGATGCGTGAATATGTTGCCAAGCCGCGAGCGTCATGCGCTGGAGCGGGCTTGTGTTGCTGAATCGCCGACGCCGGAGGTAGATGCGGATGAAGGACTGCAAGCGAGGATGCTGGAGGGTCGGCTGGTATCCTCTCGAGCATATCGTTGAGTTCCGTTCGAGAGGGAAATAGATCTTTCGCGATATCGCCCGATGCACCCAAAGTGCCTTCTGACAGAGCGTTCAAGACATCCTCGGGTCTAAACACCAATCGCCGCGAGAGTGAGCGAAGATCAAGAAAAGCTGCAAGCAGAGTACGTACGTGACATACACATCGGTACTGCGCACCAATACGTTCAGCCGACGCTTCACCTCAGCTATAACGTCGGCAGCTTCATCCGCATTCGAATCTTTCCATCGCACCCAGAAAGTTCTAGCCATTGTCACTGCGTGCCCGGGGCCCGACAAGACATAGGCAAACACATATACCGCCGGTAGAAGCGCTGCCGCATGCGTCCTGGTGACATTCGGCACACCTAAAAGTAGCTCCAGATCCGCCGTAAATGCTTCATCGTCCCTAGAAGAACCCGCCAAGGCACCCTCGACACGGTCCGCGAATCTCTGTACAATCCGAGAGATGGTCGTTTGTATCGCAGAAGTCGACAACAAAGCAGGTCCGCGCTGGAGAACTCGCACCAAGAGCGAAGGTGGGACCGGCAGAGGCTGATCGTTGGCGAAGAGTGCGTCTAGGGGTCCTGGAGAGACCGTCTCTCGATCCACGGCGCTCAATTCATCAAGAACGCTTTCCCCTACCACGGCTGTTAACGCATCCGCTATCGCTTCAGGATGCGTGGCAATCTCGCGTAGTAAGGAGACCCAGAGACGTTGTCTTGGACAGGTTCGGTGTTTCAAATATGCAAACAACAGTTGGGGTGCGATGAGTAGTAGAGCGTAGCTGCGGCGCGTGAGCAGTGCATCAAGGGCCTGTGAAACAAAAATTGAGCATTTTATATCGCTCTGAAAGAAGCTGCGAACCTCGCCAACCCCATCCACCCATACCTCGTCTCCACCTCCGAACGTCTTGAGGGCTTGTACAAGCAACATTTGGTCTTCACGCTCCGCCGCGCCGCGTAATACGTCAGCCCTAAGCTTCTGTGCATACGCTCGCATTCGTGCCTCTGCAGAGACTTTCGTCAGGGGTTGAGCGTTGTCTCCGAGCTGTTCGACGCCATTGGAATCCTCGGCTGTGTTTCCGCGAAGCAGCGCTCCAATCACTGCACATATGAGCGCAGGAGGACCTCCGGCACGCACGCAAGCGCCAAGTGTTTCTAGAGTCGTGTTGAGGAGATCTGGCGGGAAGCTGAGTTAACTGGAATAAACACCGCTGGTCACACTCACCGCCGCCTACACCTGCCGCAGCATACAAAGTCTCACACAAAATATCCGCCGCCCTCCTCGCATCGATATACAGCCTCGGCTTGTTCTCCTCTTGTCGAGGCAGCGCGCCACCAAGCGCCACCCAGACTCTCTTCATCTCCTGATTCAACATGTATTTGTGTCCTCCGTGGGAATCATCCTCTATCTCTGAGTTTGGAGCCTTGGCCCTCGTCCTCTTAACAATGAAGATGCCACACTCCAACAAGGCACTGGCAAAGGCCGCGCCAGCCCGCGCACGCGCAGGGGGTAGCGCACTAGTCAATGCGGGTGCCGGCGTCCTTTTTTCCGCTAATGACGACTCTTCATGTGCTCTGTCCTGGTCTACGGCGGCTTCGAGAGAAGGCGGTCCCCCCAACGCAGCCCAGAATGCTTCAAACAATAAAGTCTCTTGCCCTGGTGCAAGTAGTATCTGTTGATCCATCAATGTCGATATCCTGGACACACAAGCTCGCTCACCGAATCTGGAACACCTCCCAGAATCAATACAACTGCTCCATATCCCGCCTCCGCCGCGCTCGTGTTTGATGCGCTTGAGTTGCAAGCCCGCGAAATAAAGTGTCTTACTGTGTTGAGGTCAATCTCGACTCAACATTTCGAGAGAAAGAAAGTCAACATACGAAAAACTTGGAACCGCTCGGCCGTCCAAATCTCGGAGTGGGCTACGACATGAGCGTCAAAAAAAAAATCAGTGGAAGAGTTAATACGACTTACATCGCACCAACCCGACGCCGCCCTTCCACATTGCGCCGTCGCGCTGCACGCCGGCGTCTGCCTCTGTCCAGAGCGCGGGGAGAACCGTGTGTGCGAGAGTTTGCAGGATGGCGGAGGGGAGAGATGAAGCCGTTAATACAGCACCCAGGAGACTCCATGCAGCTCGTCTCAGCACCGGCTGTGCTCGTCCAAGGGGAAGCGTGTCGGCTTCAGAGTCAATGGCAGGCGGAGAAGTAAGATCGTCTTCGGGCAGGCCTTCAGTATCGTCGTCGTTTGCGCTGGATAATGAATACGCGTCAGTGTCTTGCAAGGCGGACCAGAGCGAGGGGGAGGCAAGGAAGGGCGGGAGGGTAGAAGTAGTGGTTTCTGAAGGTGAATTGTGAGCTAGGCTAGATGACCTCGGGAAAATACACAAACCCAGAATCCCTTTCAACGCGCCAAACGCCGCGATACGGAGTCGAGCTCGGCGATCGAACGCACTCTCCTCTTGATCGTCGGCTTTCCTACTTGTGACCTCAGCCTCCATCGCTGGCCGCTTACCGGCCTGGGCCTGCGGATGCTTCGCTCCTTTGGCGACGACAGAGTCCGGTATTGACGGTGCTGGGGGATTGAGCTGATCATACACCTCGTCGGGGTGCAATATGACACGTTCAATAAATTGCACGACCCCATCATTGTCTTCAACGGGTGATTGTGACACGACGGAGGCGACTGCACGTTCGGAATCGTAAGCTGCGAGTGCCCACACACCGCGCACTATCTCCGGCACGTCCTCGACCAAGGAGGGATGTAGAATCGCTGAAGCAAGGAGCGCGGAATGAGTCTGGGCTGAAAGTAGACGGATCCGACGGGAAGGATGCACCAGCAGCGACGGAAGATGATGAAGCCAAACGGGTAGCGCGTCTTTGAGTGCATATACCTCGATTCCTTCGTCATCGTCGGCGATCTTGCTCACCCAGCCGGCTCCGAGCTCTTCCAATGCCTTCGCCCTAGTCACGACAGCCTTTTTGCCCAAAGAACGCAGCACAACAAGCAGAGTAGGCGGTAGACGGTTGGAAAGCCCCGGAATAGCATCTAGTGGGTCTGGATTCGCCGCTGTGGGCTTGACTGGGGCGATATACACCTTGGGGCGGGGTGGATCTGAGCGATGTTTCTTGCTTTTCCTGTCGGATTTTTGCTGTGGTTCGGGGAGCTGCTGACCTCCACCGGCGGCAACGGCCTTGCGGGCGTGTTTCTTGCGCGTCCCACTCGACGCGCTCGACGATTTCGGCGGCATCGGGGCCGGCGATGAGCAACTTGTAGATTGGAGTCAACCGAAAGTTGATTAACCCTAACCCTAATTATGGGCAAAGCCGGAGCGCTTAGACCAAGCTTAGTACTACCGCTTCGCTTTCTCGCCACTGCTACTACCGGTGAGCGCTTGGACTATGGAAGATGTCTGTGATATATCTGGTAGAATCTCTATCCCAACCACCTGCTAAAGGGGCGCAAAGTTCACGGCGACCCGACCTTCCTCCCCTCCAAGTTTGTAGAATCTCGCACCCCAACTCCTATATGGTCTCCTACCCATTCTACCGAACCCTCAACGTTCAACGCTTTAGCATCAGCCGTGCATCAAGAGACTTTGACCTTCGAAGAGAGCGACTCCGCCCTCACCCAGCCTGAGTGGCGAGAAAAATCTCGGGCAGTCTTGAAAGCGTGCATTCTCGCCGACAGAAGCGGTTTCGCTGTTCTGCCAACTGTTTTGAGCCCTACGATGTATCAGGTCGACAATTGACCCTCTTTCTCGACTACACATTCTCCCCCTCTGCAAGAGGTGGGCCACCAGATTCGAAACTCTTTCAAAATGATATTCTGTGTTCTGCAATACCGCCCTCAAGACCAGAAATGCTACGTTGGAGGAGGAGATTCCACTGCATATGTGATCGACCAGGTATGTCCCATTGAACTGTCGCTGGACCGCCAATTCAGACGATTTTGTTCAGATGTAAAAACGCGACGGCAACAACTGTCGCTTAACCAGTGCTTAGCGCTTAGGAGGCAACCTTTTTCATCAAGAATATGGCCTGCTGCCTAACTTGCAAATCTAAGACGAGTAATGGAGCTGGTCACTCCTTCTACTGCGATGAGAGGATGCTCTGATATTTCATATAATCAAGTTCTTCGCTTTTTCCGAAGGGTGTCCACGCCCGCGATTGGCACAAACGTACGAAACGCATTCATTGCCCGAGGTCACCCTTGCACTTTTCGAGAGAAGCATAATTTGAATGGGCCAATAACATAAACGGCCAAGAGGGATCCGGAATCTTCCCCACTTTCACAACCCAGGGTACCATCGTCCCCGGCCGAACTGGTGCTCCCAATTCATGCAGCGCTCTTCGTGCCTCTTGATCTATTGGAGACATCGTATGGGCCTTTGGCGGACCCGACACTCCTCCTGCTGGTACGAAGACGAGGGATATATATGAGCCTTGTGTCGGCACATATCATAAGTGGACACAATGTGCCACATACGGCACTCCCGCCCCGAGAGTGGCATGGGTCTTACGGAGAATCACACTCGTTCGCAAAGACGAGGTGTGGTTTTACCAGGTCTTCGGAAGTAGGGGTCTAAACCGGGGCGAACTGACAACCGCAAATGCGCGTCAAGAACGGGTAGCGGGTCACCGTAGAGGAGATCTGATGTCCGATCGGCTCGATATTGCGGCCGTCGAATAGCTGACCGTGGAGGAGCGGTTCTCTACCTGCACATTTCTAAGCGTCGTCGAGTCGAATGCGCCATTTATCTGTCAGTCGTGAGTATGTTGCTATGTCGTAGAATTTCGGCTCATTTGTTTCAGCCCACCGCTTCAGCCCACCAGAATTATGGATGGATCCTTTCAAGTTGCTTCAATCGTTACGGTGGCCCTTTGCTCGAATTTTCCCGTCAGAAGTTTACTGCAAATCTGGCTCATGAAGTACCAATCGGACATCGTATACACATATATTATTTTATTTCCTTCGGCATGTCTCCTCCAATTCTTCTTTGGACTGCAGTAGAGTATTTGAACCGCAGCACGTTGAACTAGAAAGGGATTTGAAGAATTGGTCGCTTTCAAGATGCCAGATTGGCAATGTCACGCGTGACTGGACGCGCGCGTTTTGCACCACCCCACTCCCACCTCTATACCACCTCCATCCAACCTCCATCCGCCTAGTAGAATCGGGTAGCCTGAGCCCGCTCAAACTGCTATGTCAAAAACATCACACACATTGTTGGTATCCTACCTCAAGTAAATTTTTTCTTTCACAAGCCTTTCAACCAGAAATTTGTCGCCATTGACCCCGTTGTGGGAGGACCCCAATATTGTACCGCTGCTCCGTTCTGGCCGTCTTCCGTCGCCTCTGGAACTCAAACACTTGGAAGCTCTTCTCTTCCAAGTAGATTCATGCATCGATGAAGACGAAAAACATATTTCGCAGCTCTATTCGCAGATATCACAACTACGCGAACGCGTCCAGATCCTCGAGTTCAATCAACAAATCCTTGAATCCCTTTCAGCTCCAATACGCAAAACCCCTCCAGAGCTTATGCAACAGATCTTTGAGCTGGCGGTTGATACCAACGAGTTCAAAGATCTAAAGTCGATGTCAAGCGCAGTCCGCATATCCTCTGTTTGTGCCCAATGGCGTTCGATCGCGCATGCAACTCCGCGTATTTGGAGTGGATTTCTGATCGATCTGGATGGCCCGAAGAACTCGATACAACCGTTTAGTGCTAACATTCCTCCTCCTCCTCCTAACAAGAACAATTCAAAGTTATTCGTCGACTCCATCGACAGACATCTTCGGTTGTCGCGCGACGCAGAGCTCCATCTCGATGTCCGAGCAACGCGTGATCCTTCCGAACTCTGCTCTCAAATTCTGGAGCTTTTCGCCCCGCACGCATCGCGTTGGCGATCTGCAAAATTCAAAGTTGGTCCCATCTCGGGTGACACCCAGAAACGTCTGCAGGTGGCCCTCCAAACTACCCCTCGCCTCAAATCGCTCCACATCTACGCACTCCAGGGTTCTGTTGACTCGGGCATTTCCCTCGATTTCTTTGAGTCTTGTCCAGAATTGAAAGAACTTTCTGCGATACAATACAAACCTCATAACGGGATACCGTGGTTGCAACTCACCAGCATCCATTTCGCTGTCTCCCGCATCGCCGAGATCGATACGGTCCTCGATCTCTGCCCCAAACTACGCTCTCTCTCGCTCATCGTCCCCACTGCATCGACCCTCGAGACCTCATCGTCAGAAATCGTACCCAAAACACTTCCCATCCGCACGCTCACCATCCGATCCCGGTCTGTCGCCGGAGGAAGAGCACAAACCGGCGTCCAGCGCATCTGCAACGCACTGACCCTGCCCCGCCTCCACTCCCTCACCATTCTATCTTCCATCTACCGCAAATACCGCGCTATCGACGAGCCGCGCCACGAGATCGGATACTGGCCGCAAGCCGCCGTTGAAGGGATGCTCGTTCGATCCGCATGCAAACTCGAGTCGCTCCGTTTGGAGGGTGTCCCGCTCGACACCGACGAGGCTATCCGCCTACTGCGTCTGACGCCGCACGCCGGCAAAGTATCTCTGCACGAATGCCCTACCACCGATCCAGAAGACCTTTCCGAAAGACGTATCGAGCGAGTCGGGGACGACATTGGCGCCAACCACTTCGTTACTGAGGATCTTCTCAAAGACCTCCGTGTCAAATCTGAGTTATCAGGTGCCGAAGCGATACCGCACCTCCTCCCCCGCCTCCGCCGCCTCGAGCTCAAAGTCAACGAATCTTTCCCGTTGGACGCGTACATGAGCATGATTCGCACGCGCTGGCCGGGTCCCGACGCCCCCCGCGTGCTTCCCACCGGCGTCGATCGCCTGGACGCTGTTTCGCTTGTCTACAGGACACATGAATGTGATTGGATAGATGTGCCTGACAATCCAGATGTGCTATTGAAGTTGAAGGCTGAGGGGTTGCTGGTCAAGTATAGCGATGGGTGTGATACGCATTACGAGTACAAGGACAAGTATCGTCCGGGACATTCCGAGTCGATCGACTATAGCGAGTCGAGTGATGAGGGTGATGAGGATTAGGACGAGTGATTAAGATTCCATTGTAAGTGCGTGTCCATGCTGCAGAATAAAATTTGAATGATTTGACGGCACAAGCGTTGTGAGCGAGTTCGAGCGCTAGCTTCTCCGGGCAGCCTGAGGGAAACTGGATCCATTCGTCCTCGCCCGACGTCGTTGCAGAAATCTGCCATTCCACAGGTGGATCAGAATATTGACCAAGGGTTGGTCCCGATTCAAAAGTCTGATGAAGAGCTTTCAGTTTGAAACTTGAACCCGTACGAGCTACTTTGTTGGCTTTCTGACCATGGATTCATCGCATCTGGCTCTGAAAGTACTGGTGAACAAGGTTGGAACAATAATAATAATAATAATAAGGCACAAGGTCCCACGCAGGGTGCCAACTCATACTCCAAACTTTGGCGACCTGACCCTCAAGGAGCCCTCTACCAAATGCCCGGAAGTACAAGCTAATCCTGTAAAGACAAACAAAACCTGTAAAAATTTCAGTAAATCAAACACTTCTTTTACCATTTCCCATCCGTTCTCAAATCCAGCCCACTCTTTGACCGCCAACCTGAATCGCCATCGTCCAAACAATTTCCGAAACCAGACTGACGGCGACTGCAGAGCAAGAATTACTCCTCCGACTCTCATCGACGGTCGACCATGGTACAGGCCTCCTTTTCCCGTCAGTCCCCGCCTCCTTCGCCCCAAAACCCCAACACCTAAATTCTTCCCCTCCTCAATTGACCTTTCCTATCATCTCGAGATCCTTCCCCCCTTCTCGACCTTTCATCCCCTTCCCTTTTCCTCCGTTATAATACTTCCCCATTCTATGCCCTGTGCTTGTTTCCCTTCCTCTTCCCGCAGGATCTCGGAGACTTTGGAGACGACAAGTGATCCACCAAACGCAGTAACGGCTGAATGCCGCCAACAGTAGAGACCCCGCTCGCTAAGCATGGCACAGCAGGTATTGCAACGAGGGGGCAAGGGGGAATTGAGTGTGGCAACGGCGAAGGAGCAGGAGTGAGAGCAAGTACAGCCGCGAGAAGCGGTACGGCCGCAGTGAGGGGAGCGGCGGAAACAGGAGTAGAAAGCCACAGCGGGTAGGGAATCAAGTGTAATCTCCACAAGGCGGGGGTGAGCGACGTGACGACAGGGCTATCCCAACCGACGTCAGAGCTGCCGTTCGAGTCGGTGTTGACAGAGTCATCGTCCCACCACACTGAGTCCATAACCCCCCATTGAACAGAATCTGGTCATACCACAGCCTATGATGGGTGGATATCCTTTATTTCTACCCCATTCATTCCTTTCTAATCCTTCTCCAACCCCTTCTGATCTTTTCTTCCATCCGAGCGGTGAGGTGTCGCATGCCTCTTGAGCACCATCAAGCGAAACATCATGACAGCACAGACAGCCACAGATGCAATGTGAGGTATCTTGCCAATCATAATGCCAGCGCAAGGCGAACGCGGTGGGGCACTGGTAGATGTGGCTAGTGATAAGTAGCGAGGGCGAGGCGACGGGGGTAGACGTGAGAAGAGGGTTTGCCCTCAGGAATCTTCCAAGACCTCCAAGAAAGCGAGCGGAGGATTGGTCATGCTTAAAAGCCCGTGTAGGCTGCGCAGTCGAAGGCAACACAATTCGGGTGGGTGATGAGGGACGCGACGACAAGAAGTGGCCCTTGACCAACTGCCACCGTTGGAGACAAACACACAGACCGCCAATTGCAATGTTGCGAGGGAGAACGAATGACCGCGCGTGGCTCGTACCTAGCTCGCCGCTGCTGGGGACCTCATCAGGCTCATGCGGTCCATAATCGTCCCTCACGAGACCACCAGACGACTCCTATTGTACCATCCTCGAGCCTCCGCCTGATGCCTAAATTCCATCCGCTTCTCAGACCCTTCCTTCCAGCCTTCCCAAGCCTTTCCTTCCAACCTTCGCAAACCATCCCTACGCACCCTTCCGAGCCCTTCTTTAAAGAGACGTTATCCTTGCGCTTCTCATACCTCCAGTCTTGGCGAGGGTTACGCAAAGAAAGACGGCGACCGTCCCTTGTAAGTAGACTCTAGAGCCGACAATGATGCCATGGTGTCCACAAGCAGCCTCCCAGAGGCAGAGTGGGAGAAATATTGGTAGCTGCAGACCACTGGATATGCCTGAACGCTTGCCGCAGACTTCGATGCCCGGAATACGTCGAAAAGTGCGCAACGTTGACAGGATAGGGGTAACGGCGACGACGACGAATGTGGACAAATTTGATATGTGGTGGAAACCACAGGTGTGTAGATTGCAGTAGAGTATGAGTAGAGGAGTGTAGGGTAGGTTCAAAGCGGAGAATTAAGATAATGTTTTCGGTGATGGTGGTAGAGTTGACGGGAATTGATGCGACATTGCACTGGATCTGATAGTGCCGCAGCCATACGACGTTCCAGGGCAGGGACGAAGGAGAATGAGTGTAAGTACAAGGTCGAGGCTTGGACAAATAGACCACAACATCACATTGTTCTTCTCGTCCAACGTCGAAGTTCAACGTTCACCATTTCTCTTGCTCTACGGCTCTGCGGCGACTGGCGTGTTGATTGAGGCGGCATTCGTTTTGTATTCGCCGGATGGAAAATTCCGGAACGCTGCAGACTGACCCAGTATGATGATGTTCCCAATCTGACAGTCACAAAGCCGGAAAAACAAATTTGAAGTCGTTGCTCGACGCTGGAGGCCACTGCGGACTGTTCGCGTCTTGCTATTGTACTCTGTAATGGAGGAATTTGCGGCGGACAATATGTACCGAAAATGGCAAGATTCAAAATCCCATTGTTCTCGAACAATAGGAATCGGGAACAGTGGCCATTGACTCATTGACCGACGACCAAGCAGAAGAACAAAAGGTATCCGAGGGTTGTCGACCACAATGCCCGACCGTCCGAACCAACATCTCTTTCCGCTACCACCACCATCTTCCCCACTTGCGCGATAGGCGCCATGGTTGCGATTCCAGTCCTCGTCTCACTCAGCAATTGTAAGTCTCTAAAGTTCCTTGCCTCCCATGTACTGACTTCGTCGAAAAGTGGCTACGGTCAATACAACTTCAACTATAGTTTGCACGGCGGGGCAATGTCTGCAGGGCTATTCTAACACCTCCAGTGCGTCCGCTTCCCACTTTTCATCTTGCCTCAGCTCATTCTTTCTAGTCGGCGTTACAATATCCGTTCCCGGCTCTCCGCCTGCTCTACTGCTTCCCGGGCAATACACCTCTACAACAGATCCCCAACTCCTCCATAACCTCCTCACCTCCTCATCCGCCACCCTCTCTCCTTCTCCAGGCTTCAAGAGCTCCGCCCAATCGCTCGCTCTACCGCTGAACATCGCGCAGGAGCCCGGTCTATCAATATACTCCGACCCGCTCTACTCCGGCCAACCAGCCTTCACCTCCATCCCCTCCTTACCCATCTCCCCCAACTCCTCCACCCCTCTCACCCTCCACTCCCTCGCCCTCTCCTCCAACGTCTATATCGCCGTAAACTCCAACGCCGCTTCCTCCAACACCTCCCGCCTCATCATCTGGGACTCCATCCCCGACACCGCGCAGCTCCCCTCCTCCGCGCCATCCCCCCTCACCCTCTTCTCCATCGAATCCTCCGCGTGCTCGCCCCCGTGTGCCTCCTCCGGCATCTGCACCGCCTCCGGCACATGCGCCTGCGCGCCAGGCTTCACCGGGCCCTCCTGCGAGACGTGTCAGGCAGGGTTCTTTGGGCCTGGTTGCGCCAAGTGTCCGAGCGGATGCACCAATTGCGACGACGGACCAACAGGAAGTGGGAGGTGTCTCGATACGACGCCTGCGAACACGTGTAATTGCTTGAACGGCGTCTGCAACGCCGACGGCAGCTGTACCTGCACTACGGGGTTCACTACCGCGTCCAACGGCACCGCGTGTAGCCAGTGTGCGCCGGGGTTTTTCTTGACGTCCAACGGCGATTGCTCCAGTACGTCCAATCTCATTCTTCTCCGTCCTCTCATATTCACAATATCTCCAGTCTGCCAAATCGGCTGCACATCCTGCACCGACGGTACAGGCATCTGCACGACATGCAAGTCAGGCTTCACCCAAGACGCCAACGACCGCACGAAATGCAACCCCCCGCCAAGCGTCACTTCCTCCGGGACGACTTGTCCCCCTGGCGCGTTCTCCGACGGTGCTAATTGCACCCCGTGCTCGTCGTCGTGCAAAACCTGCACAGGAGGAACGTCCAATGACTGCGTGGAATGCGCCTCCGGGACGTATCTGTTTAATGGTGCATGCGTCTCGGCGGACGCTAATGGCGTCTGCGCTGGGTCGGCGTTGATTGCGGATAATAATAAGTTGGAATGCGACAGTGCGTTTTTTTTCAGGGTCAGATTTTCTGGTCTCTAATCAATTTTCTTTGTAGGCTGCGGCGCAAAGTGCACGTCTTGCAAGATTCCGAATTTTAGCAGCATCTCAACTGTCAAGCAGTTGCAGTGTACAGGCTGCGTTTCGGGATTCTTCCTCTCGAATGGGAAATGCGTTGAGAGTTGTCCATCAGGGACGTTCGTTTCACCTCAGGATAATTTGACCTGCACAGGTGCGTTTTTTGTCTTGTGAAATGTTTTCGTGTAATCTGACATCTTTCCTTCTCGCAGCGTGTGATTCTTCCTGCTCGACCTGCGCAGGCTCCTCCACCTTCTGCCTCACCTGCGCCTCCAACCAACTCGCCTCCTCCGGCAAATGCGTCTCAACCTGCCCCTCCAACACCTTCTCTTCCTCCGGCTCCTGCCTCCCCTGCCACGCCGACTGCACCACCTGCTCCGGCGCCTCCTTCAACCAATGCTCCTCCTGCTCCTCCTCCCGCCCCGTCCTAACCAACGGCCGCTGCCTCCCCACCTGCAGCAAAACCCAATTCTTCGACCCCACCTCCTCATCCTGCCTCCCCTGCGACGCAAGCTGCTCGAGCTGCTCCGGCTCCGGACCATCCCAATGCCTCGCCTGCTCCGCCCCCAATACCGTCCTCCGCGCGGGCGCCTGCGTCCCCGCCCAATGCCAACAATCCACCACCGTGATCCCCGGCCTCGGCGCGTGTCTCTCCGAGCTCGTCTCCGTCCCCTCCTCGACAGACCCCAGCGCCGCACCCCTCCCGAGCGTCTCCGGCATCGACACCCCCACCACCGTCTCGTCCCCCCGCAGGCCGCTCGCATGGTGGGAGATCCTCCTCATGACCCTCGGCTGCGCCTTCATCTTCGTCATCGTTCTCTGGCTCTGGCGCCGGCGCGCGCGCAAGCAGCGGGCGCAGCGCACGACGCAGTTCGCACAGCAGAGGAGGTTGGATCCCGTTGGGTGGCGGTGGCGGCTGATTCGGTTTGGGGAGAAGCTTTTCGGGCATCGTGCGAGTCGACGGGAACGACAGCCCGCTGCTGCTTATAACCACAATAACAGCAATAAGCAGCAACATCGGCCGACGATATCGGATCCCATTGGGCTGAGAGTCGAAGGTGAAACGATACGGCTTGCGAATATGCGGGCGGCGGAGGAGGCGAGGGATGCGCGGGATATGGACAAGCTGTTGGCGAACTACGAGTATCCGAGAGGCGAGGTTCGGGTACAGCATCACCACCACCACCACCTTCACCCTCAACACGAGCGGCAGACGTCGCTCAGCTCGACGAGCACGCTGTCTGCACCCTCTCTATACTCACAGGTGACGGGTAACCCGCATCGCGCCCCCGTACCCAAGGAACCAGTGAAGTCTTCATCGACGACGAAGCGAGATATAACTTCTCGTTTCTCAACGAGCACTATTGACGATTATTATCTGAACGACGCGCCGACGAAGTTGGATTCGAAGGCTGGATCTAAGAATCCGTTTTGGAGGTGATGATCTTGGGATGTTCTTTCTTTGGTTTCTTAGACATAATATGGCATGGACTCGCGCATCTTGTATAGCACCACACATTCATTATCATTATTTCTTTCGATCTGTATTCGCATAGAACTACTATCCTTGTTGTAACCACATCTACTTGTACCTATACTTCTACTGAAAATTGTTCATGGTATCAATAAACGCCAGCCTGATTCAGAACGCTGCGCAAAAATGCAAATACATCGTCAAAACATTTGGAAGCTTGGACTGGCTGACCATAGGGGATAATGATAATGGTCCAACGCGGGGTAAGTTACCGCCTATGTACATATGTTATCTTGTGCTGGGAACCGTAAGTGCGACTGAAAGTGAACAAAAATAACAGACCAAAAGGGGACAGAAACACTTTCCATTCCAATACGGGGAGTCGAACCCCGGGCTAGTGCGATCAACTTCATTATTGAAAGGCACCGATGTTACCGCTACACCATATTGGACTGGAAGCGTTATTGCAACGAACAGATATGAACTGCACCTACTTTGAATATGTCAGCATTTTGCTTTTTCATTCATGTACACCCATCCATACCCAGAGAGAGACGAAAGAAATAAGATTACAGTGTGAACGACAGCAATGTTACCAGAGCAAAACGACAGCAAGCGAAAGCAATTCTAATCATAGCAATCGTCAAAAGACGTAAGCGAGATGGGCTCTGTAATTGGTCCTGTCGATCGTGTAGAGATTGACGAGACGCAGTTGCGTGACGGAGCGAACAATCATAGAGCCAGGCGTAACCTTGTTCGCATCGAAGTTGTGTGTCTGAGATGTGGTGGGTGCTCTGAGGTCACAGCGCACGGGAATGACGAGCGCACATACCTTGAAGAAATTGGAGTAAGCCTCCGCGACGCTGAATGCGAGGTTAAAGCGAGAGACGGGGCGGTGAGGGCAGTTGCCAGGTATTTTTGTAACGACAGGTGGGAATCCAGGGTGCTGTGAGCGGGTTTACGGGTGTGCACAAAGATGAAGAAAGCAATCAGACGTACCTCTATCATCAAAAATATGATCTTCGTCGTATCATCGTCCAGCACACGCTCACGCGGACTGTACAAGACGTCGCGGAAGTCGAGAATCTCTGTCAGCGAGACGCCCAATAGCACGTTACAGTTCTTGATGTGTTTCGGCGTGAACGGAATCGTGATCAAGTTCGGGACTTCAGGCAGTTGTGTGGCATGTTGAGGCTTCAGTCCGTGGGCGAATTGAGAGAAGCCCGGTCCGTGGATCCCAGACACTTGACGACGACTCTCAATCCTTATGTCATTTATACATGGAACGCACAAGGGATCCAGGGTCTCTTTTAAAAGACCGTGGTAGATGCGTGTGAACGCTTCCTTAGCCGCTTCCCTCTTTGCTTCCTTGGTGCTTATCACTGGAATTACTCGATTTGGTGCCTGCGAAAGAGAAAATCAGTGAAGACGCGATGGTGTATGGAGAATTTTGTCACGGTTCCAGCCAGCGCCTGAGCACCAGGATGACGGGAGGAAGAAGCCTTTGGCATGAGCTAGGAAACAGAGTCAGGATGGCGGAATGAAGATATTCAATGGTCACTCACTCCAGGTGCGTGCGGTTGACCATTCTTGTGGTACGGAGTCTGAGCATACCGTCCGCCCATCCGGTTCGGGATCCCGGGGGGAGGTATCTCCGGAGTAGCCTCGCGCGTCGATTGTTGGTTCTGTGTCTCTTTGTTCTGAGCAGCGGGCTAAAGTATATACGTCAGGACAGGATGTGTTGCGAGGCGGCGAATACTTACCGCTTTAGGCAGGGAGGGAGTCTGTGATTATCGGGTCATTCAGCATCACGGAGACGGAATCAGAAACGAGCCTGGGGTCTGGCAGTGGCCCTGACTTGCAGAGGCGGTAATTGTCGGGCCTTGTTCATTGCGGGACTTGCACGTCTAACACGATCGGGTCCGGGCTGGCGAATCCAAAGAGATCGATGAGCTGAAAGCAACAGAAGCCGAGATGACCACTTGCCAAACCTGCCCACGCGGACGCTGCACGCGAACCCGAGGATGACTGAGACCCAGAACGTTCGCGTTGAAGAACCTCGTCAAAAAGAAGGTTGACAGACGGCAGCAGACTCGCAGCATTTTCGATCTACGAACAAAGACCGAAATCAAGGTGTGGCAAAAACGCGGTCGTTCAGAAGTATACCGAAGCGTTGAAAGGAGGAGGAGAGTGAGGGCGAGACATGGATTCTGGAGGAAATAGATTGGGGCCCACAGCGGACATGGGGCAACACAAGCAGGCGGTGAAAGAATGTGTGTGGGCTAGAAGCTTTATACGGGCAGCTGGCGACGATTCGAGACAGCTTTTACCACCAACCAAAGCGTTGAGGATCAGTTATCGCAGAGGGGGCAGGATATCCACCAAAGCGCAAGACTGATCATAATGGTTAAGGGCAACAAAGCATTAGCCGACAAATCAGCTTCGAAAATCGTGGTCTGCATTTGATGACAATTAAAGAAGCCTATCCTCCGCAGTTACATTCAAAAACGTTACCAAAATGCTGGAATGGTTTCGGAAAAAATCTCGAGACAAATCTACGCCAGGATGGACAGGAAGGTGAGCACCGGACGATACAAGTTCTCGGTAAATGCCGCTTGCGACTGTTCCGTCGCCCAAAGGGGAACAAGGCAGATGTTCTCGCACACAGTGCAGCTCATGGGACCAGTCTAGTCAAAGCGTTTCGTTTCACAGCGTGATGAGGGCATGTCGCCTGAAATCTTAAAGCGGCGAAGTTATATCAGGCATCACATCGAACATCGAAATTCGGCTTGTTGTCTGATAAAATTAGGACCGAAAAAAGGGAAGTCGATAACGAGTATTACGAACAGCATTCGCGACTACAGAGATAACGTGTCCACACACAAGAAAAGATACGAGTTAAAAACTGACACTCACACGAGAACCGCGTTCCAGGAACATGATTCCAGAAGTCAAGAGCGGCCACGCAGCGAAACATATCAATAGCGGGGTCTGAGCGGGCTTTAATAGATGTCCATTCACTGAATGCTGGAACTCACGCTGAAGCTTTGGACCAATATACCGTGATGATTAACGCTGCGATCACGTCTCTAGAGCAGGTGACGCTATAGGGCCCCGGACGGCGTTGCGACCTAGGGTTGCGGAAAAAACTCGGTGGTAAATTAATATTGTAATTTACCTCGGTCACGTGACAGGTAAATTACCTATTTGTTACCTCTCCCCAAAAACGCGCTGTAATATACCACCAACACCTTGCTCACATGATGAGGGACCTCGGCTGCTGTGGATTCCAGTAGATCTCCCTAGGCCCCCGGCTACTCCCTATGAGGTCGGTCCGGAATAGGGTAAATCTGCCTCGAAAAATCGTGATTTTGGGTCCGGGAAATAGGGTAAATCTGCCTCCAATTGGGCGAGGTCGGTCCGGAAATAGGGTAAATCTGAGCCCCGTTGGGCGCCCATCCGACATCTTACGAGACTCGGAGACCGCCGTTGCGAGCCCGACAGTAGCGCGACGGCCGACGGCCACATGTTAACGCTTATGCCAAACAACTCCAGCCTTGTCAATTATACACAAATAATTACCACACTTTTTTCCATGCCCCCCGTCCAGCCTTCTGTGATGGAAATCGACAGCGAATCCGAGGAAGCTCTGCCGGCCTTTGTTCCTGCAGACTGGATTGGCCAGAGGAAGCTCTATAAAGACGTGCCGAGACAGGTCTCTGCGGCCTGCAAGGCTGCGCGGGAGCTTCCTACGTCCGTGATCAGGCAATTACCGATGGACGACATGGCTGTGGCCGACTTTCTTGCCGTTTGCTTGCCGTTCGACTGCCAGATATCGCGGAAAACTCACGGGACGTTCTCTCACGGTTCAAATTATCTTGGTTCAGCTTTGACCCTCCGAATTGCGAAGAAAATGACCTTTGGGCCATCAAATCGGTTCCGTCTCTTGAATCGGTCCGCCAATTGGAACAAGACATCTCTCAAGCCTGGCTTGACGGCGTTCAATCCATTATCAACCCCTTTGATCTCTCCCAACGCCTTCCTCTCTGGAGTCCGCATTACTTCCGCAAAATTATCGAGCTTCGAGCAGCACAGCAAAAGTGGGCTGACAGTCGCAATTGGCTCCCACCCGCCGAAAAATATCTACTTCAACACGTTTCTTGGAATACCCAACATGCTGGAGCATCTGACGGACAGTTGGACTGGACGCGACTGCTCGCCGATGAATGGCTCTCTGGCGGAATCATCGACGAAATGATGCGTGATATCAAGTCGCGTGTATCAGCAGATTCTCGGCTTGCGACATCTACCCTCATCGCTCCCCTCGCATTCCAGTTCTATCTGACCCGCCTATCAAAATATGGCACGAAACCTCAGACATACCTGGAGGAAATTGTTGCGGAAATAAACGGAGGCAAAACTCGAATGTTCTTCCCTATTCACTACAACGGGAACCACTGGATGGCATTTATGGTCAATTTTTCGGATAGATCGTTTGGATACGGTAAATCGAGTCATGAATGCGAATATAACAAATTCTAATCAACGCAACAGGAGATTCGTATGTTTATGGCTCGCGACCGAAGAAGTTCATAGGACGGAAAATTCTCCCTCAACCACGCGTCTCACCAGCTCAAGGAAGCCGTGGAACAAAGCGAAGGTTTGCGCAACGACACGGCGTTTCAAAAAGCTCGCTTCCGCCGATGGATAGCAGCAGGGCCACCGGTTGAGTGGAAGATGGGCTGCAATTTGTACACCACCCTGGGCGACCTCGTCGGTACACTCAATTCATTGTCTTTCCACGACGTATCTAATGCCAGCTCTCTAGTACCGCACATCAAGACTCGTGGTATCAACAGCCTGACCCCACTCCGACTCGAATCCCTCGTGATTATGCGAAGCCAACTGCGAATTTATTTGGGCAAAGTCAAAGGGATTTATCGCTACGGCTCAGTGTCTGGGAAGCATGACAGTTTCACCGATGCCGAAACTGTCGACGGGTTGAGCTATTTGAGTCTTGAAGTCTACGAGCAGGTACGTTCTCATCAAGATGATTCACATTCATTGGGCTCATTAATTTTACAGCTCTACATCGGTCGCAATTTCTTTCATCACATCGCCCCCTCAAACAGCTTGGGGAATCCCGGTCTTGCCTTGTTCACACACGCCCCGATCTCAGAGCTTGTCTACTTGATGAGTGGCGCTGGTTTGCGGGTACTTGAATCTCAGGACGGCGTCGAGACATTCGCGTTATCTGGAGGTGATAGTGGGTGGGAGTGTTGGGTAAAGCTGACTTCCGAGGAATCGCGGCGAACCTTACATGTTGCGGCCCACGGCGACGACGAGACGTTTTCAGAGGAAGAAGAAGACTATGTTGAGCACGAAGCCGGGAGCAAAAAGAGGAAACCCAGACCTCCTCGGGGCGCCAAAGCGGCCGCGAAGAAGCGTAAAACCGATTCTGGGCGGAAACCTCCTCGGAAGGACACAGGGAAGGCGGTGAAGGGCGCGCAGAAGCACAAGGAAGGCGGCGCAGGTCGAAAAAACGGAAAAAAATAGCGCACAAATATTTTTAATATATTTTTTATTTAGTCGGTCCGCCATAGGGTAAATCTGCCCCCAACCGCCCGAAATTCGTAGGGTAAATCTGCCCAAATGGGCGGACCGACCTCATAGGGAGTAGCCGGGGGCCTATCTCCCTTTGGTCTATGCACACTCAAGTATCGCGTGAGGATCGAATATCTTAAGATTTTACCGTGCCGCCGGCTTCAATCCGCAAATGCGGCAAAGGTTGCAAACCACGATCAAGGATCAGCAATCAATTCTGGCGCCAGATTGTTTCTTGAAGTTGCTCAGTCTATTGTGAAGCACTTCATTGTTTACCTGATTGTAGGTGCAGATAGTAGAGATCCAGCAAGTAACCAAAGGAAATTTTTCAAAAAACGACCAGAAAACGGCGGAAATTGGCAGGATCACGTAATCACGTGATAATGGTGCAAAAAGGTAAATTACACGGTAAATTACAATAGTTGCACCCAGCCAAAATTCTGGGTGGTAAATTACCGAATTTGTTGTACCCCTGGGACTTTTTTCCGCAACCCTATTGCGACCAGCCATAAAGACTCAGAGATGACGACCTTTGCCATTGCCTCCGCTGAGCATCCAAGTTTGTTTCGGGTCCTACTAAGGAGACGGAATACACCTGTTCTTTGAGCCTTCTGGGCAGTATATTTTGCCATAGAACCAGAGACAGTTGATGAGAAGTTTTGCTGCTTCTTGTCTTACTGTACAGTTACTTCCTGAGAGTCGACGAAGTCAAGTACGATCACCAAGCTTCAGCAAGTTAACGGTTGTCGGTTGGTGGTATTGACTATAGCGCCGAATTGAACCCCAGATGTGTCCCAGACTTCCTGAAGAACGATCAATAGGTTCATGTGTAGACCTGTGGACAGAGCCCTCCTGCAAAGACTTTGAGAACATGAAACTAGTGAACGAAGCCCCAAAAAGGAAATAATCGCCAAACAACCACAACAAATCAAATTGGGGGGAAAAAATAGTGGGTGGGGCTTCCTAGAGCTACATTGCGGATCGTGTTCATAATGCTGGGTAATGATACAGATGAGTAGTGGTGGTTCTATATAGACTGTAGATGCATGCCTGAGCAGATTGTATGTAAGTATGCGGAAACCAGAAACCAGATGCACGATTCGGACGATAAAGCAAGCATTCAATGTCCATTAACCTGAACCCCAGCCTCACCGCTCCCATTAATCAAAATCTTCTCCTTGCCATGCGCGACGGGGATACCCAGTCGCAGGACAGCTTCCGCTACCATCGAGCCTTCAGGGTGGGGAGGCGTGAACGAGCGCAGCTGGTAGTCGGCCTGTTCCTCAAACACAGCCGGCCCAGACGCCGCTGCGACGAAGCCCAAGAATGGTGGGGATGGGTTCAAGGGACGCGTGCAGAACTCGGGGTGAGCCTGGAGCCCGACGAAGAACGGGTGATCTGCAGACGAGTACAGTGAGTATGGCCGAGAAAAAAAAAAGAGGTCGAGAAATAACCGACCTGGGAGCTCGAGCACCTGCATACGCTCTCCTTTCTCATCCTTACCAGCAAAGATAAGACCGCTGTCTTGCAAGCGCTGCACGTACTCCGGGTTGACTTCATACCGATGACGATGACGCTCCCAGATCTTGCCAGCCCCGCCGTACAGTTTCCGCACACGCGACCAAGACTCGGTCCCCTCCTCAAACACGGTCGGACGAAGGCCAAGCCGCATCGTTCCACCCATATGAGTCTTGGAGATCTCCGGCATGAAGATGATTACAGGCGATGGCGTTTCGAGTAAAAACTCTGACGACGTAGCGTCTACAAATGGGTCACAATTAGCGATGGTAGAAAGGTCTGGGGAAGGCTTACCGGAGATTCCAAGGACGTTGCGCGCCCATTCGATCACCGCAAGCTGGAAGCCCAGGCAGATGCCCAAGAAAGGGATCTTCTGCTCTCTAGCATATTTGATAGCGAGAAGCATGCCTTCGGTCCCTCGAGAACCAAAGCCGCCTGGGACCAGGATTCCGCTAGAAAGGGACCGATTCAGCGTTGGATGAACAGACGTCCAGAGCCGGGACTTACCCCGCGCCAACAACGGCACGCCACGCGTCATGATATTTGGCAGGATGAGACTCCTGCATCTCAGGCTCCAAGTCGGACGACTCGACCCACTGAAATCGAGTCAGGTAACGAGCGATATCGCCAGGCGAAGAACGTACATGAAGGATGAGTTTTCGGTGCACTCGGAAAGCCGAATGTTCCAGCGCTTTGATAACAGACATATACGAGTCTTTCAAGTCTGTGTATTTGCCGACTAGTGCGACGGATACGCTATCAAAGAGTCTCTCTTGCCTGAATGCAATCGTTGAGTGTGATGAACGGGTGCAAGTGATAATACTTGCCCGGTCGTCAGGTCCTTCCAGCGTTTTTGTAAAGTCTCGCCCTTGCGTACCATCACCTCTGAGATGTTGAGCGCAGGCAAATTGAGTCGCTTGCGAAGATAATCGATGATGCCTTGCGACCGTAGGAGCAGGGGAACGTGGTAGACCGAAGACACGTCATGTACACCGAGCACCTGCTCCGGAGCGACATGGCAGAACATCGAGATTTTCTCTTTTGTAGCCGGCTGCAGCGGCTGCGGTCCTAGCAACCGACATGCAATCTGTGGAAAGAGAAAACGATGAAACAATGCAACGTGAGCATGACGAGAAACTGACCAGGTCCGGCAACAATCCCAGTCCGCGAAGCGAGTGAATAGTCGTTTGAGTGGGTTTTGTTTTTTGTTCGCCATGCATATCAGGGACGAGAGATACGTGGATGAGGGCAAAGTTCTCGTGCCCGACACGGAACTGGAACTGCCGCATAGCTTCTACGAAAGGTGCGGATTCGATATCACCAACAGTGCCACCGAGCTAGGGATGGTCAAGCTCTGAGAAACGATTGAGAGCACTGAAGGCTGACCTCTACGATGCACACATCAGGCTCCTCTCCTGTATCGTCAACCGGAATCCGAGCCACGCGCTCAATCCAGTCCTGGATACCATTCGTAACGTGAGGAACAATCTGTTTTCAAAGTCAAGTCAATCGTTTGTGAAATAAGAGTAGCCGGAAAAAACGTACTTGAACGGTCTTCCCCAGATAATCCCCTTTGCGCTACAGTCGAGGAAAAATGAGTGATACTGAAAATCCCGGCCCACGTTTTGCGGACATGGGACGGAGCTAATCACCAACCTCCTTCTCTATGACTTCCTTGTAGATTTTTCCAGTGGTAATATTATTATCGCGGGAGAGGGTAACGTTAAGATATCGTTCGTAATTCCCAAGGTCAAGATCGACCTCTCCTCCGTCGTTCAGGACATATACCTCGCCTACGAAGATCAGATTTTTTTTTGGGACAAGCAGAGAAACCCGATTTCACCCACCATGCTCCGTTGGACGCATCGTACCCGCGTCAATATTCATGTATGGATCGATCTTGATTGCTGTGACCTTGAGGCCCGTCGTTTTCAAGAGGAGACCAGTGGAGGAGGCTAGAGCCGTTCAAAACTGCGGAACTGGCAGATGGCCAGTAGCATACCGATAACGCCCTTGCCAATACCACTGATGACGCCTCCGGAGACGAGAATGTACTTCATCGCGAAGAATGGGTGGTGGTGGGAGGAGGCAACGCGACGCGACGAGTCACATTCGAGTCACAGGAAAATTTCACAAAGCAACAAAACCAAAGTGATGGCTACCATATTTGGACGCACTACGCTTTGCAGCTCAAAAAGGGAGGCGGGGGTAGTGGGTGGACGGTGGATCACCTCCTTACGATACGATAGTACATATTACAGACCCCTGCGTCAGACGATTTTCGTTCTCAAGCCGAATCTCAGGTTCCGCCCAGTCTGTTCCCTCCCCTTCCCCAATTATAGCCAGTTGTCGTGGACCCAGAGGCGCCTGCTGAGGTCCCAGTGGCTTGCGTCCTCGGAGGGATGACGCGCACCCCAGCTCCAGCATTCGCACCAGTCGAGCCGTCCGCTCGCCTCGCAGTGGGCGGCGGTGCGTTCCCCTCCCCCATGTACTCCCGCAGCCATTGAGGTGCGCCACTCCATTGTTGCAGTATACCACCAGCACCGCCCGCCTCAGGCCCCCATACGCCCCACCACCACAGATGTCCGACGACGGCGCCTGGAAGGGAGGTAGCGACCGCTCCAGGACCGAATAAAAGAAGATCCATGCCGAGCATAATATACGGCAGGTACTTTATAGGGAGTTGAATGAGGCCCATGATCGATGTCATGGCCCCGGGAGGGGCGAGCGCAGAGCCAACGTAGGCGATGCAGAGAAGGAACGGACGGAAGAAAACCATGGACTGGACGGGGATACTGGTGACCTATGGACAACATAAGAATCGTCGACGAAATCAAACTAAAAAAAGCAAGGACGAACCACAATACCCAGGCAGGCCACGAAAAGTTGCCATGCAAGGTCGGCAGATCTGCGAGCATAGGGCCCGGACTCTAATTGATCCATGGTGCGGCTGTCGAAGTGAAATGAGGCAAAGAAACATGGATTTGTTATTTAAACGCACTACAGCATGACCATGTCTGAATTATGCGTCAGACCGACTCAAGACTTTGAATGCCAAAGCGTAGCGCACCAAATATAAAATTAATTCCACTGCCTGGACGCAATGAGCCATACTCGCCAATGATTGACCATATACTCACTGCCCAAAAAGAAACTCGTATATAGCCGCCATATCTATAAAGTCGCTTGTCAGGCATATTCCGGCGGAGAAGAAAGCCCAGCGCTGACTTGTAACCTCTCAAATGTTTGAGAATACGAGTAGATGACTTTGTACCCCGATACAATGCCCGCCATGACGGGTAGGGAGACACCAAGCAGGGAGATACATATTACACGAGTGACCGGAGGGATCTTGCGGATTTCAGCCAACAATTCGCTCATTTTGAGGGGAGGAAAGAGAAAGCGAGTTTTGCCCAAAATAGAAATTCGCTGACGTGTCGTCGAAGACACGGTCACGTGTGTGAGACTTTTCCTCTTCGCAGCTCTCTTCACCCGCGAATATTGCGCGTTACGGCGCGATTTTCCGCATGATCGAGTGGGCATCTGTTGCGTCATATCTGTACAGGTAAATCTACGTATTATACACCGCATTATGCGTCAACTGTCTATAGACATGATTTCTTCCGAGTTGAAAGTGCTGTTTGTGAGAGAATGATGCTGGAGTAGTCGCTCGCGTTCCTGCAAGGCGTGCAGGGCATCCTGCGCAGACTCAATGATTTTCTGAAGTGCGTCTACGACTATTGAGCTCATATCAAGCAAATATAGTTCAGAGTACTCACGTTCAATGCTCAAAGCAAAAAGCGTCTTTTAACCCTTTATTAGCATCACCGCGCTCAATCATGAGCAATGTGACTGTTCGGCTCACCTGCCTCGCATCCTCGTCCTGAAGGATCTCCCGCTTGAATCGCTCACCAAGCTTCTCCCCGCCCAAAACGTCCTTCATGAGCTGTTGTAATCCAGGCGGCAACTCTTCTCCCGAATCAACTTCAACCTTCCTGCCTGAACCAACAAAGTATGACAAATGCTCCGTAAAAGTCCTAGCATCTGATAAAATTCTCTGCGGAAGTGCTTCAAGCTGTGTCTGCGTGCGGGAATGCGCCTCCTGTATCGCGTCTTCCGAAGATTTTTCTGGGGAGAGGGGTTGCTGTTGAGAAGAAGCGATTCTTGACTTGCCCCGCCGTACAGCCACGGCTTGCGCGCGTTGCCGGTATCGGTCAACTACACGATCGAAAATCCCGGCATGCACAACTGAGTGAATTTTGGACGAAAACCCTTCGGAGATGACTACATCCGATTTCAAGTAAGAAAGCCTTCTCTAAATCGACGAGAATATTACCTGAAATCAAGATGGTCATCGTAGCCACACCGAGCAATGCCCAAGCTACGAAAAAAGACCGCGCGGCAGGACTTTGTGGCGAATAGTCCCCTGGCATATAAAGTATGAGTGAAGCTCTGAGTATGCGATGTATTTACCGTAGCCGATAGTCATGAAAGTGATGAAACCTGTTAATGGTCAGGTTTTGGTAAATGAGAAAAAAGGACGAGACGTTACAGAAATAGAGCGACACTCCAAAACTCCATCCTTCCGTTTGCATAAATACAACTGAACCTATCTGCACTCCGAGCGTTAATTTTCAGTTCCAAATATGACACATTGAGGAACTAATCACCATCCAAAATGTGATGAACAGCATCCAAACCACTGCTAATCGGCCGTAAAATGCCTTGGTCTCCTCCGTCTCCATTCCGGTGCGAAACGCGTCGTAATGCAGCATCTCTGAGTTTGGCTGCTTCAGCGGCACACTTTTGTTATTCTGAGCAGATGGAATTGTGCTGTCGACATCCCCAGAAAGATGACTAGATTTGTGGACGGCCAAAGCGAAGGAACCGATCATCGAAACCATACGTCCGAGACGCGCATGGGTTAAAGGTGTGGTTGCGTCCAGAGCTACCTCAGGTCGGTGGTTATGCTCCGTGTATTTGTGCTCCTCGTCGCGTGCCATGTGCCGTTCTATGAAATCTTCGGGCAAGAGCGTATCAAGCGGTACTCCGGCTTCCATCGCTGCAGCTTCCAACTGGATAAACGGTGAGCATCACGATCATGAATTTCGAATCAAAATCATCCCGCCAACCTGTTTCCACGAAAGCGCCTCCAGATTGAGATGCATCCCACGTGGGTGGGCTCCATTTCCTAGCCCGTGCCCCAACAGCAACCCATTCTCATATCTAAACCAGCTACTGTCCCTCCGCCACGGGATCAACCTATCAAACGCATGTAGGATCCTTCTCAACAACCCAGCGTGTTTGGACTTGTCCTCCCGAACCCAAACAGCATGACCACCGTCACGCAAACGCCATTCCACAGCCTCACGCCAACGATCCGCGACTCGTCGCCTCCAACGACCAATTTTCCGCCGATGCTGCACCTCCTGCATCCGCTTGCGATAACTTACTTCCAGTCCCTCGAGGACAGTCTCACGCATGAGGCCAACCGTCAGAGCGATGAGAACAATACCGAATGCAGCGTATAGGCAAGTGAAAACCCGGGCACCGGTCGTCTTTGGTTGAATATCACCGAATCCTGCGTAAGCTATGAGAGAACGAGTGACAAAAGTAAAAAAATTGCTGACCAACTGTCTCAATGGAAACCAGGCTGAAGTACATGGCGTCAATGAAGTCGAGATGCATAAGGTAGGTGTGGGCGAGGGATCCTAGAGCAATGTAGCAAAGAAGAAGAATGACGATGATCACGAGGGATCGCTGGCGACGGGTGAGTCCACTCCCTGAGTAGGGTCAAGCGTGTGCTGCACAAGAGTAGGCAGGAACGCACCGCTGTTGTCAAAATCGGGGGTTCGAAGCAAATCAGTGATCAAAGTGACGTTGGTGAAAGTCGAAACTATGGTCGAACAAACTGGATGACAAGTTGAGTGGAACGGCAAAGGATAATTGACAAGCCAACCTGTTATCCAGAAAGACTGGCCGTACGTGAATCCATCATCAAACCGATGTTCGACGCCAAAGATTACGAGGGTAACAATGTTGATGATGTCTGTTTTAAATTAGCACGATATTCGTTATCGAGCAGCCGGCGCACCGTGAATTGTCAGAAAAACGATGCATCCAAGTGTCATGAGCTTGACCCTCTTCTCGAGAAAGCGGATCACAAGGCAGATGTTTGCAGCCAACGCGCAGGCCATGCTGAAAGCAAGACCGACATCCAATATTGCGGGATTGGGCTGGATTTCAACGGTTTTGTTGTCCTCAGTCCGGATGTACCAATTCTACAGTAATTTTAGAGGAAATTCTATGAAGCAAGAACAAAACCCGCCTCGGTGAGACCCGGAATTTCAAGAAGGATAGAGAAAGGAATAATGATACCGGACAATATTGGAGTATATCGATAGTTGGGTATATATGAGTCCAAATCTCGCTCTGACGTTTCTGTGCTCAAGAAATTTCGTATTTTAAGACACCAGGTTGATTTCGGCTTGTTCTCGGGAACGGTAAACGAAGAGGATTCAGAGTATGTCCGTGTTCGTCGCCGGTCCCATTCATCATCCAGGTCCCGCGTAATGTCGTCTCCGTCCAAATCTTCGTCCTCGTCGTTATTAGCCTGATTTCCCAAAGCATTTGCGTTTGCATCAAAAGCCACAGATTCTGGCCCGTTCTCGAGGTCAGGAGAAGAGGCCCTCTTGCTTAATTCAAGAAAGGAAAGTACAGCAGCAAGGAGTGCAAGCATAATCGGCCAAGCAAACGAGCATGCCAGGGCTAAGCGCTGAGTACCGGATGGAAGAGGATGAAAGCAAAGGTGCGGGGGACGGCCCGATGATCCGGTAGATCGGATTTTGATTTTCAAGTTTTCCTTGGCTTTTTCTTACAGTAACCTTCCCCTTGACCATCATGGCTACCGAAGTCTTAGCTTCGTATCAGTCAGACCTCATCCAACACTCGATGGAGATCGGGGCCCTCAAATTTGGCTCTTTTACGCTCAAGTCTGGGCGGTGCGCAACACCTGGCATGTACGAAAACTTGTGTTGAGCGAAAATACAGTGTATCTCCGTATTTCTTCAATGCAGGACTCTTGAGTTCTGGGCCCATTCTTGCTATCTTGTCGACCGCGTATGCATCTACAATTGTCTCCGCCCAAATGTCTGCCAGCGCTCCCCTTCCCACTTTCGACGTTCTCTTCGGGCCAGCTTACAAAGGCATTCCATTCGCGTCGACGACCGCGCTGACGCTGTATTCGCAACATAACCTGTCAGTTGGTCTTGCCTATGACCGCAAAGAGGTCAAAGACCACGGTGAAGGGGGAAATATGGTCGGTGTCCCCGTCGCTGGCAAGAAAGTTGTCATCTTGGACGATGTCATGACCTCGGGAAAGGCCGTTCGTGGCGCCATTGACACAGTCAGGGCGAACGGTGGCGAAGTCGTAGGCGTTGTTCAATGCCTGGATCGTGAAGAAGTTGGACAGGACGGCGCAAGTAGCACCGTTACCGAAATCGAGAGCCTTATCGGGGAAGGACGCGTCAAATCGATCTTGAAAATGCGAGACTTGATTGCTTGGCTGGAGAAGAGTGGCATGACTGAAGAACTGGCTGCCATGAAAGTATACCGGGACAAGTACGGTCTCAAATAGGCTATGAGCAGGTGGGCTAAATCTGGGATACTTTTTTGCATGCTTTACGTAAAATAAATCTCAGAATTCCAATCGATAACGACCGGGCGAGCTACCCACTTCGAGCTCGAACCTCCCATTCAGCCGCACCTTCGCTCTGCTGCTTGCTAGTAGACTACGCAGCGGGTTACAGTGAATCGATTTTACATGCCCTACACCTATTCAGTAGAATTACTTCAAAATTGCCGTGGCTGGACAATGCAGTGTGCTGCTCTCAACTTCTTGGGAATATTCAACTTTGATCTTATTTTATGTTTTATAACCGTCTGACGTATATCAGCTCATTGCTTGCTCGATCGAGCCTCCGAGTCAGCCTGTCAAATTACCCTGCTGGAATTAAGGCTCGCTCGGGGCGGCACATACTTGGCATTCATATGGGACATCATAGTTCTCCCTAAGATGATTACAATTTAGATTTCGACTCGATTTTTTTGAACGGCTTCATTTCCGACCCCATACGAAAATTGCCTTATCAGGACGGAGGCGTAGTGTGTCCCAATTTGGAATCATGCCGTTACCAGATCTTCTCTGAGCAAAGACACTGCAAACATGGGCCCAGAAAGCTCAAGCACGCTTAACATTTATAGCCTATATACGGAAACTAGATAGCAGCGCATTCCCTCTTCAGCCACTCCAGAGCCCTTTGATCATCCTTCAACAAGGGAGAAACTTTTTCAAACACTTCGGCATGATACTCGTTCATCCAGCGCACTTCTTCCGAGCTGAAGAGGCTCATATCAATTAGCTTCGTCTGGATCGGGCACCTAAATAGCAAGGATGTCAACTAACTACCAATCTCTTTAGCGTCGAACAAGGTCGATGCTTACATGGTGACCCGTTCAAAACCTAAATATCCCTTGTCACCGAAATTGTTCGCGGTGTTCACTTTGCGGACGAGAACTATGCTTTCGATGCGAATACCAAAGCTTCCGTCGGCGTAGTATCCTGGTTCGTTGGACACGGTCATCCCGGGCTTGAGCGGTGTCGAGTTGTACGCTGCAAAGTTAGGTAAGTTCCAATCAGTGACCTCAGAACAGCGAGTCGAGTTACCGATTCTGACTCCCATTCCATGCGGGCCTGATTATTCCAGGTCGTCAGACATTCATGTCAAAACCATCTCTCGTACCTTCATGCACATTGAGATAATGACCAACACCGTGACCAGTGCCGTGGCTGGGGTCTTTGAGATATTTTGAAACACGAACCATCTCAACCAACTCACCGATAATCTGGAAAATGTTCGTCGAAATTCAGTTGGACGGAAGAGGAAAATATTCGAACCTAATCCATCTTTCCACAAGGCCCTTCTTGCAAACGCATCGCTGATACTACAGTTAGAGGCCGAACAACAAGAGCATCAAAAAGCTGGCACATGAGGTATCCTGATGTGAGGATGAATCAGTCAATATTTCTCTCTCAAGGCAGTGTTCATGTTCAGAACTGACCGGTGGTTCCGGTGGGGAAAATAGCAGTGTCAATAGCAATGTGTCCTTGCAAGACACGAGTGAATGCTCTTTTCTCTTGCGCGGTTGGTGTGCCAAAGTGCTACACGACGAAACAAGTCAGTGGGTCCAGTATGAGATTTCATATTGATCGCACCCAAGTTCTGGTCACATCAGTAGTACCATCGTAGAATTGAGCTGTTCAGGGATCAGTTATGTATACAAAGTGCTTGGCTAGCCTATGTGTCCCACTCGCCTCCAGAGTCGCAAAGATATATCTAATGAAAAGGTCAGATGCTGAGATACACAGGTCAAACGAATAACGAACTTGTTCTTTCTTAACAACGGCACAATCGTTGGCATCAGGTTGATAATGAATGATCGCTGTGGAATAAAATCGTATTCGAAAGTACATTTCGTCACGGAGGGAATCACATACCGCCATTAGGGCCAGTAGACGATATTGTGGGGAACGACAATCCACGGAAAAGATCAAGCTCCCTTCCCGAAGCATGAAGAAGATAGATAGATCATCGATAAACGGCTTACGATCTGAACTGCTCGAGTTTATCAGCTGCTTGACTTTCGTTGACCTCAACGCCTGAAACAAGCTGTTCTTCCAGCCAAGCAAAGTAACGTGCTAAAGCAGCTCCATCGCGAATATGGCATTGCCGGAAACCTTCCAATTCAGTGTCGTTTTTCACGGATTTCAGCTCCGCGACCAAAGACGGGACGAGAGCATATTTCCCCTATAGAATCATGAGGGCTACATTGCATCATAGGAGAAGGATAAGGATAAGGCTGACCTCGCCGATGGCTTCAGCTACTGCGAGGCTAGACTTGTCTCCGAGCAAAACTTTCTGCACCCAAAATGAGCATGATGAGCAGTACAGTGCTCGAGACTCACTTGATCACCGCTCAAGTTCAATTCCTTCGTCAGTCCCTTGAGTTGATCGAAGAACGTGGTGTAATCTTGAACCCCCACACTGTCTCCCAAGCTACTACGAGCCTTATCATCGAGCTGCTTAGGATTGATGAAAAGAGTAGCCCGTTCCGGCGTGATCGTCGCATAAGCAAAGAACACCGGATTGTAAGCAATGTCGGCGCCCCGCAAGTTGAACAACCAAGCAACTTCATCCAACATGGTAACAACCATCGCTTTGCCGTCCTTCTTTGCAATTTCTTCGCGAAGCCTCTTGATTTTATCCAGGTGGGATTCACCTGAATATTTGACGTCCAGGGAAAAGACCTGGCTCGTTGGCCTGGGAGGTCGGTCCTGAGCCCATACGGAGTCAACGGGGTTTTTGCTGAGAGAGACGAGCTGTGATCCCCGGGGCTGCAGCGCTTTTTTCAGATTCTCGGCGTCCGCTGAACGAGCAAGTGAGCGGAAATTGATATAGGAGTGATGCTAGAGGCACAGACAGGCAGAAAGTAAGGTGGAATCGATTCCTATCCGGGAGTTGGGATCGATTTTCTGGCCGAGTGGTTTCTGTGTGGGTTTTTCTGCATACAAAGAAAGCGTACCTTGTGCAGGAATTCCTGCCAAGTTGGAACCTCTGTGATTTGCATTCACGAATATTGCCTCACAAAAAAGATAGATAGATACCTGGAAGACCCTGCTTCATAAGAGTCCAATTCCTGACGAAAGGAGTCATTGGTGAACGTAATTTGGCAGAGAACTGGACTCACTTATCCAACTGCTGTTCCGCCTGAAGGAAATACCGTCCATCCGTGAATAAAAATGCTTTATCGGGTGTGACAACCGCGCAACCTGTACAAAACCAATGAAGGACGCGAAAATCTGCCTGATGAATGCAATGCAAACCTGCAGAACCATTGAAACCCGAAATGAAAGCCCTTCGTTCGTCGCATTCGGCAAGATATTCACTGAAGTCTTCACGACTCTGAATCAGAAGTGATCCAAAGCACATCGTACGAAACCTACGCTGGTCTTCGCTCGGAACAACAAATGCATGAACCTGTTCCTGAGCCAGCAATTTCCGGAGAGTCTCTAGCCGTTGCGACGTGTCGATTGTCTGCGTTCCAGCACCCATTACGAAGCGTCGAGTAAATGCGGGGTGAGTGGCGTGCTGAGAAGTGTACGTCGACGGAGAAGCAAAAGATCGAGCGAGATGCCGAAGCCGACGAGCGAGCATGCAGCGAGAGGTCAGGCGCGTTTCCGTTTTAGGAAGGTTCCAAATCGGGAAATCAACTCTGATTCAACGGACAATCGTCCCGCCATCCCAAAACCACAAATACGCAAAATTCTATTGGACCCTCAAATTAAGTGGGGCGCACGCTATTTCCAGCCCTCACACAACACATCAGTAACTTGTCGGCGGTGGTGACGTGGGGTGTTCGGGTTTTATTTCAGTTCTACCATGATGATAAACTTCGAGCCCGGGTCGCCGCCGGAGACCTCCCGAACCACCACCATATATATAATAACTTTCGTGGGACTCAGGGATCATCGTCTACCATGAGCACTCCTCCCTCGTTCGAAACTGCTGGATTCAAACTGTCTCAACCTCCGGATCCTTCGTGGACATATGGACAGTCGGTTACCTCCACGAAGCTGGGAAAAACCTGGGAAGAGGAAGAAAAGGAGGGTTGGAAGACTGTAGTTCCTACAGAAGCAGATCCGAGGTACTTGTCGCTCATTCTTGACCTCCTTCCAATTTGTGAAGCGGAATCAGATATGTTTACGGACTATGCATCTCTGGCATCGTCCCTCGGCCCATCGCTTTTGTTTCGACAGTTGCTGAAGACGGCTCTGAGAATATAGCTCCATTCAGGTAAATCTCTACTTGTCTCCTGACAGCCTGACAAATGACAATATGTGCTCATTTTACTATGTATTCAGCTGGTTCAATCAGGTCAGTCATTTCTTCGCGATCTAGAATTGAAAGCAAATATTGGGCGGCTTGTTTTCCAGGTTTCCCCAAACCCATGCGTCATCTCTATATCTTGTTCGAACACACCCAGAGAAAAGGACACAACGGCTAATATCAAAGCGACTAAAGGCTTCACTGTCAATATCATCAGCGAGCCCTGGATTGCACAAGCTAATAGCTGCTCGATCGATGCACCTCCGGGAGTCAGCGAATGGACCCTCAGCGGATTAACGAAGGAGCCAAGCGTTGGTCTTCATTTAACTTCAGCGGTTCGCATGAATTCAGGTTCTCGATGTAGGTCTCGGTTAGACCCGCTCGAGTGAAAGAGTCAGCGTTTTCTATGGAATGCGAGGTTAGTGTCTAGTTACTTAACAACCTCATCCCCAACATCTTCATGACGGAGAACTCTGTCTAGGTCCTTCAAATAGTGGAAATTCCCAAAGCGGATGGTACAACGGCCGCCAATCTCATCATCGGGACAGTCAAGTATATTCATGTTCGCAAGGCCGTCTTGAACGAAAAAGGGTTTGTCGATCCAGAAAAAATTGAAGCCGGTCTCACGAATGGGAGACATCATGTATGCAACAGTCAACAATGGTTTCCGTATCCCTAGACCAGCATGGGCAGAGGCCAAAGAGGAGATTGCGCAAACGTTCGGTAGTGCTTCTTTGTGACCCGTCATCTAGATCTACAGTAAGCTTGTGAATTTTTCAAGCCAAGAAATTATAGACCCTATGCCGGATTTTTACGAGTGTTGCCCAATTTCTCGAGCTACCATCCTGTGTACGGTTAGGAATTGAAACTTTGGTTGAAATTGAATGTTCACTATCTAATCTTATCAATGCGATCAGCTGGGAAGATCGTTCGGGGTTTACCGGCCACGGATGCTTTTGCGAATCTCAACATCTTCTCTCATCTTCTGCGCATTTACATATGTTCCGGGACCTTCTCCGCGCTAAACCTGTATTCCGAGTGGCGCCTGCGCACAAGCGTTCGCGTTGGATCTCGTTGGATCAATTCTTTGTCTCGTTAGCTCATCGGGCACTGGTTAACCGGACCCTTCCCATGGTCAGTCAACGCCGTTGAAGCGGGAGGCGCGTTCTCTCTCCGAGGTCTGTCATCATCGAATGAGATCGAATACCAGCGAATCGAGTCACCAGTTCATTCATGTGGTCACAAAATCCGGTCAGCCTGCAAAACACATCTGTTTTTCAGGTTCCAGAAGATCCGTCATTTCCGTCGACGAAGAGTGTTCCTGGTGCTTCAACGCTAAGGGGTCACCGCTTAATTCTGCTTAAATGGACGAAGGCCTATCCGTGGAGTGGCAACACAACTCATTCTCAGGATGCGTTCGATCTACAAGCTAGCTCTCGCTCTCGCTTTCCAGGCTTGCTATGTCCAAGCGGCGACCGTCTCGGTTTCCACGACGTCTGGTGTGCTGCAAGGAACACAGCAGGATGGATGTTAGTTCCAGTTCAATCCTCGTTTGATTCCGCGAGCTGAACTGATAATCCCACAACAAGTGATGATGTTCAAGGGCGTCGTACGCGAAATTCCATTCGAGTTCCTCTGAGGAAACCCACCTTCATTTCAGCGATTCGGACAATCACCAACAGGGAATTTACGCTGGGCACCTCCTGTGGCGTTCACGTCGAGCGCCGCGCAGAACGCAACAACGCTGGGGCCCTCTTGTGTCCAACAATTTCCTTTCGCTGTCGCGGCTATAAACCAGAGACTGTTCAACACGCCTCCGCCACCAGAAAACGAAGATTGTCTTTTCCTGTGACAATTCTTTCTCTATTGACCCTATTGATTATTTCTCAAATCCTCCAATAGTAATGTGTGGGCTCCCGCGCCAGCTGGGTCGGGACTGCCGGTCGTGGTGTGGATCTACGGTGGGTGAGTTAGCTGAGACTTTGCATTGCCCAAATGTTATTTCTTATATATATACAGAGCGTTAGCCTTCGGAACCGCCTGGATTGCCGAGTATGACGGAGCCTCGCTAGCTTCAAATCAAAGCGTTGTCGTTGTCACATTCAACTACCGCACCAATGTCTTTGGATTCCCCGAGAGTCCTGATCTTCCTTTGGCACAGAATAATCTCGGATTCCTCGACCAGGGTACGTGGTTTGTCTATAAAACATACCTTCTTTAATATCAATCAATTCCGCTGCAGATCTTGCGCTGCAGTGGGTTCAACAGAACATAGCGAAATTTGGCGGGGATCCCAGCAAAGTAACCATTATGGTACGCCAGTGATTTCAGCCGTTGCTTTCACAATTTTCAATCGAAAGCAAATTGTCAGGGACAATCTGCGGGGGCTGCATCGGTGGCTGCCGCATACGTGCGGCATGCTCCTGGCACCGCGCCTTTCCGAGGCGCCATAATGCTTTCGGGAACCGTAGTGTCAAAGAATCCCACTCCGACATTCACCAGTTTCAACGCAATGGCCACCGCACTTGGATGCAGACAATCTCCAGGCGCAGCACGACTCGCGTGTCTCCGAGCGGTCTCTGCGTCGACTATCCGAACTTACACCAACGGAGCCTCCAGCGGTACTTGGACTAGCCTTGTCGACAGGTACGTTGAATTTTATTTCTTTCTTATCCGGTCTGATGTAAAGCAAACTCTTCAATGAATTATAATAGCGTTACTGTATTCTCGGACCCTCTACAAATGATCCGAAACGGACAGACCTCAAGAGTACCGTTCATGCTAGGCCATACTCAGGACGACGGAACCCTCTTCGCGCTCAACCAGAACAATCTCCAAGCCTATTTAACCGCCAATTTCGGCAACCTTGTGACAGCAAATCAAGTGCGTGCGCTGTATGCATCTGGTTTGAGCGACAATGCTATTATCGCGGACTTGATTCGGGACTTTGTGTTCCTTTGGTTGGCATTTTATGCACTTCGTCTACTGTATGTTGATTTCTAATCCATGATTTCGTATGATAGCCCTGCGGAACTCTGGGGTGGCGCGGGGGTGGGTGCGGGGATTGCGAATGTATACCGGTATGCGTACGGTACGGAATTCTTCTGTGTATTAGTAGTTGAAGTGACCACTAACACTCTCGATAGGTCCGGTGTTCGCGGATCTCCAGCTTTTCCCCAATGCTGGCGCGTGGCATTCCTCAGAGAGTCGGTGTTCTTTCCTCGCTCTTCTATTGAATCGCCATAAATGTACTTACTAAACTGTGAGCAGTTCCGGAAATATTCGGAACCTACAATTCATCGACTGCAACTGCGGCGGAGAAGACCCTCTCATCGACAATGCAGACGATAGTCGGTAACTTTGCTCGGAATCCCGCAGTGGCGCCTGCACCAAATTGGCCCAAATATGTTCCCGGAAATACAACGTCTACTTTGGCCAAACTTGCTTATAATTCCAACGTCGCGCTTTCGAACGTCGTTCAAGCTGCGGGAAGCAACTCACTTGTGCGTACTATATTTTCTCCTGTGCTATTGACTGAACTGAGGAATCTTTGAAGGATTCCCCTTGCGATCGTTTGTGGAATCAGTTTTTGGACGTTAGGGTTTGATGCACGACACTCTGCTTTGGAATTTTGGATTCAGGCCATCATCCGCATCTCGCTGTGTTTCGTTTGTTCAACTACTCTGTCTTATCAAGAGAACCAATCAATACACTTATCGTCATTTTCAGATCAGAAATGTCGGCGGCAAAGCTCAACAATGCCCATGTCTTCTTCCGCGGCTCGAGAGTTGGATATCTGTGAACGCAACGGTTCCGGCCAATGAAAATATTCAAGTTCGTGTCACCGCCGGCGGCCAAAGCATAACATATCGGCCGAATCTATTTTTCGAACACACAGAAGGAGGCCTTGCGGACACACGACTTCAGAGTTCTGATCATAGGACAGTCGCCAGGTTGAACTTTGAAGCTGCTGGGGCCGGCAATTATCTCGTTGAGTTCCGGGTCACCGACTGTCATGAATATTGAATGAATCAACAGTAGATTTCGTGCACATACAGAGAACCGGTAGCCGGGAAGATTCCGAGCGACGTCGTTCAATTCATTTTTCCGACCCTGCATTGACAGCGTCCGGATTCGTCGCTTAGATTTGTCCATATATCGATCAAGGCGGGTCCGACTGAAAGATTGGTTTTTCTTGGGCCTTGAGGGCAAGTCGTTATTTGGTGAAATAACTTGAAAATTAAGATTCAGCCTACCAAAACCTAGACCGCTGTCTCGACAGCTTCCCGAGCGAGACCGTCAACTTGAAGCGAGGCTTTATACCTAGTCTCGGAGATTCGGAGCGACTCAGATTGCGAACACTGATAGTCTGTCGAAGGCTCAAAGCTAGTTTGCCGAGCTCGGATTCAGAGTCTTCGTTGCTATCTGATTGCATTTCTATTGTATCCATCTAGCTCGACTTGAGTGGATAATCGTCATTAGTGACGACTCTGACGAGGTCAACTGCTGCCTTGAATTTGATGAGTTTTTTTTTGTTGAGATTTCCAACGACAAAGGCGTTGCTTTGGAGTTCTGGTCGTCAGGTTAGAGACGGAAATATCACCGGGACCAAGCGGAGATAGCTTTGGGAGACTAGGCTTCCACAGACCCCAGTTTGTGTCCGCGAAGCTGTGAAGCGTACGGAATCAGGCAGGAGTTGGCCGCATTTGTCAATTTGTTCTTTGTCTTCTTCCAGCTTCCTTCCGCCCTGGGACCGAACTCAAGACATCTTGGAAGAGAAGACAGGCTCCGTCTGAGTCTGGTCTCCTCCTCCCGGTCACCGGGGGAAAGATGTGCGGCCAATAAAAAGCGAAACGGGGACCTATAGATCGACAGCTCACTTTTTTCAATTGCCTCGTGTCCCTGGTGTGTCGGACCAAGTGGAGTTACAGCACAACCGCAGTAGGCGTTGCACAACTCGATATAAATTTTACGTCGTCGTCTTTGTGCGCCACCAACATGACGCTCGCCTACCCCCCACCATACCCCTACCAAACTGCTCTTGGGGCTGGCCCCACCGTCAGCTACGCACGACCAGCCATCGACGACGGTCAATTCGCTCTTGCTAGAGTGAATGGTTCAGTAAAGCTGGTACAAGGTTTGTTTCCTTGCTTGTAACGTCCTTCGAGTCATTGATCAAATTATCCCATAGTCTCATTGGGCACCCCAGCCTCTGCTCTCACCACTGTCGATGTGAAGATATTTAGGTACCGTGGCTCTATGTTCTCTTTGTTCTCTTTGTTGCACAAGCTAACCTTTTCTGCAGACATGAATTTATTCATATTTTCCGCTACTTAGAGTGCAGGACTTTTCATCCTGCTGATGTCCATATCCTGGAGCTTATCGACGACGGTCACAAGACCTATGAGGAGGAGAGCGAGACTGTATTTCTCGCAAAGCATGTTATGGAACGAATCAGCAAATTGACCAGTCCTACGCCAATAATGTCACGAACAAGGCGGAGGTGATGACGCGACGACTTTTGTATTTTCTTGTCCCGGTATGCATGCATGTGTATTTTTAATCATCACAATTCTTTGCACTATCAACTCACTTGGCGCACCGTGAGCTGAGAAGGGTCGGAAGCTTACCACGTACGTCAAAGCTCGAATTAACCACGACGCTCTTCGTTTTCCTACTCACTCACTCACTACCATGACCACTCCCGAGAAACGGCTCACACAATTTCTCCGGAACTGGGGCGTTGAGACGCACGGGTTTGTCTTCCGTTTTTCTCAGAGTACTCGTCGTCCCAAACCAGATACCCAGTATCGACCCCATTCCCAAGGATAAGCGGACAGATACGCGCAGCTATCAGCTCTTTCTCATGTGGTTCTCGGCTACGACGAATCTCTCCGCGTATATGCCTTCGACTGAAGCAGTATGGATGATACATTGAGCATCGTATAGAGTCGTTGTCGGTGCAGGCGGACCTGTCGTCTTCAACCTATCATTCGTGGCGTCGACGGCGGTGATACTTATCGTAAATGCTCTGTGCGTTACACTCGAATCGCTCGCTCAGGGCCATGGCTAACATTGTATTGCATAGGTGGATCATGATACCAGGCTATTTGCAAGTTCCACTCATCTTTATTCTGGATGATATTCAATGCTCTGAACTCGCAGCGCTATCTTTGGGCCCAAAGTGGGCACGCGGTGCATGGTATATGCGTGAGTTCTTAGAGTTGACGTTCCCGCTCGCTGCTCGCATGATGAAGCTTATCGCCGTGCCAGTCGCTTTTCTTGGGGGTAAGCAAGCGCATTACACCCTCCAATTCTCGACTCAATATCAGGAAGGCCCTATGGCGTGGCTATCCCAAGCTTCCTCAATGTAATTGCAATGATGGTATACCTTTTCTTCAACACCATCATCGGAGGGCAATTACTTGCCCATGTATCGCACAAGCTCACCATCGACATCGGGATTGTGATCATTGCACTCATTTCTCTGGCTGTAAGCAACCACCCCACCCGCTTCGGCTTCACTGAACAGTAGCGCCCAGGTTAGCTTTTCTGGATATCGGGTATTACACTGGTACGTCGCCCCTTAGCTGCGTTCAAGTTGTTCTCTAAGCTAGTCTCTTCTCAAAGGTTTGGAGCCATCGCGTGGATCCCGAGCCTAATCGGCATCTGCATAATGCTCGGTGTGGGAGGAAAGCACCTTACGACCGCCTCAGAGTCGTATCCGGCGCCAAGCGCCTCAGCCATCCTTTCTTTCGCCGCCACATTAGCCGGATCCGGGGTGGCTTGGTGCAATATGACGCCGGATTATGGTGTCTATCACAGTCCCAATGCTTCCAGGTATGTATGCCTGCTTCATCGGAAGATGGAAATAGCTGACGCCTCAAATAGCACAAGAATCTTCCTGTACACTTATCTAGGTATCCTCCTTCCGACGGTAAGGACACATCATTCCCAGTGGTTATTCTTCTAGATAATCTGAGGCGAGCGATGGTTTAGCTTGGGACGGAGATCTTTGGCGCTGCTTTCGCCGCAGCTGTCCCGAGCATTCCATCATGGGCTGCGGGATACGATAATGGGAACGATATTGGTGGCTTGACAGCTGCGGTATTGGAGCCTGTCGGCGGGTTTGGGAAATTTCTTTTGGTGCTCATGGCATTAGGAATGTCCTCACAAACAACGCCAGTGATGTATTCCTGTGGTATGTTCCATAACTCATTTTTTTCACGGAAGTTTATAGGGTTTGTTACTCAGGAATTAGCCTGATGTGCGTGAGCAAGATATTCGCAAGGGTGCCTCGCTATATTTATGCTATTATTGCCACCGGAGTGTAAGTAAATGGGTTCGACCACCACTCAAATTATTCACGTCCAGCCCTTCCAGTGCCATTCCTCTAGCCATAGTCGGCCGTACCCGGTTCTACAACGTTATTGTGGCTTGTATTGGCACGCAACTCAATTTCATTATATTTCCCTTTTGCTCACTCTTCAACAGACATAGTCGGCTACTGGTCTGCGGCATTCGCTGGCGTGGTATTGACCGAACACCTCGTCTTCCGACGCAGGGACTTCGCGAACTATGAAGTAGAGCACTGGGATAACGCGCGAAAACTGCCCTCGGGCTTCGCTGCGGTCCTATCTTTGTTCGCGGCAATGGGTTTCGTCGTCCCCTGCATGGCTCAAACTTTCTATGTCGGCCCGATTGCTAAAGGCACCGGGGATATTGGTTTGTGGATTGGCCTTTTTACTGCCAGTGCTGTGTACTGTGTGCTTCGACCCTTGGAGGCACGGTGGTTTCGCGATCGTACTGATTCAATTCAAGAAGATCTATCTGATAAATAAATCTGAATTCTGTGTAGCTTGTACAAGTAATTAAATACATCTATGGAAACTCGCGGTTCAGCATGAACGCACTCCAAGTGAAAGAATTTGTGTTCAACAGAAGATTTGACGAATCTAGTGCAAGCAAGTTGAGGTGCACTCTTGCGTCGCTAAAACCCTTACCATTACATTGATGATTGTGCAGAAAATTGCTGCGTGCCCGGCAAGTTCATGCGCTTTCATTCCTTTCAACTTCGGAAGGCTCTCGGAATTTCCGGCGAACTCAACGAAAGCCAAGTGGTCGTTTTCAACGATAGATACACAAATGATAACTTCATTCGAGTTGAACCCAAGTACAAAGTACAGAACAATATAGCCCAGAAAATACCCGAAAAAAAGAAGAAAAAATATACTACTTCGGGGCACAGTTTGTGAGCGTAGCATCTGCAGGACCAAACTGGAGGGGGTTGCATCCAGGAAGAGCAGAGAGTGTGCCATCGACAGTCTCCTGTGAAAAGGAAACAAAACCGATCAAGAAATTGACAGTGAGATGCTGCAAATTTCTTACTTTGACAAGAGCGCTAATTTTGCAAGCGTTTGAAGACGCGGCGGATTTAACGGTGAGGAAGGGGCAAGCTTCAGCGACGCCTGTTAAGATGTATTAGATCTAGGCGGGAAAGGTGCATCACGCTAGTCGGACGAACCATTGCCAGTCTGATCGTTAGGATTGTTGCATTTGTCGATCGCGTTCTGGAGGGCGTCGGTATCCCAGCCGTTTGAGAAATCACCATGCCATCCGAAGCCAGTGGGGTCGCTAGATTTCCTTCTCAGGACACACAAGGGAGAATGTATGAGCGAATACTGACCCAGGAGCGTAGACGAAAGGCCACTTGTCGGTGTTAGGGTTCCAGCGGCTGGCAAAAGCATGGACATCCCAAGTGACCTCATAAAATAGCTATTTTTGAATCGCATCAGCATAACTGAGCCAGTCATTGTAATTTCGCAAACCTTCATCAAATAGACGGGATGCGTGGAAGGGCACGCCCCGTTGTCAAGGCCAGAAAGGTAAGCGGTCTAATTCAAAAATAATTAGCAAACTCGTTGAAGCTGCAGACCAGGACGTACGTGAGAGACATGGTCAGCGGAGTCGAGATTCTTTCCATCCCAGCAAGCAGGCACTGGGTTGCAGCGTTTTCATTGTTGAGCAAAAGGGCTGTATTGATCAACTTACTGTGAAGGCGAGCGTTGAATCCTGCCTCGCAGTCGGTGGTCGGGAAACCGGTGCCGTTGTCGTCTATGGGAATTTGAGCGTAAATCAGAGTTTGTTATGGAAGTAACTGACCAACTTGGGGGAGGCCGACGGTGTAGCGCAAGCAAGACCATTGAACGGCACGTTCAGCCAATTCTCCTTGTGAGCCTTCGCCAACACGGAATTTCTTCGTGCGACGGGTCGGGCTGCCAGTAAGCATCTTGAAGCCAGGAGGGAAGGCCTAGTGCAAATCAAGTTAAAATGTGCAGTCAATGCCGTGAATATCAGACACCACCGACCTTGAGACCAGATCCGCCATTCGACTTGTCTCCACTTCCACGGTTCTGGTAATAGACTAGCAGGCCACCGTTGCCGACGGGCTCGAACAATTTGGTTTTTGGGTCTTGAAAATACAGCTTGGGGAACCAGTAGTTAGAAAGATCCTGCCACATATTCCGTAAAATTCGTGACTCAGAGAAACGGGTGCGTTGGCTTGCCTGTGCAACTAAGCAACTTGTGCAGCTTGACGCCCGAAGCGAAGCATATGTGTAGTTGGGACCGAAGTCTAGGAAAAGAGTAAGTAATCTGAGACAAAGGAATGAGCAGATACCCAACTTGAGGCACCATGCACTGTGTGAACATGCTGTGAAACCCCGCCCGGCGCCGGGTGAGATGATGGGGTCAAGCCTTTAGCAAGATCAGAGCGCTGAAGAAAGGATACAGGACGCTGAACGTCTACCTCTCCTGGACAAGTGGTGCCGTGCAAGCGACTCTGGACCAAGCGTTGGCAACACCTACGGTGCCAAGGAGAGAGACGAGGGCGACAAATGACGAAGGAAACATTTGGGCGCAAGAAGAGTTGGGGAAACGAGCACTCGAAAAGAGTTTGCTGCCAGAACGAGACAATTTTGCGAGCCCTTTTATTCAGTCGCTCAACGACGTGAACGCCATAACAGGTCGGATTCGAGACTCAGTTCCATAGAACCACGGAGGATTTTTCGTGCCAGGGAAATTTGTCGGGTCGTCTGTTCGTCGTTTGAGTCGATTCGTCCCGTTGCTCGATGCGCAATTCAGAGCCAGCACGATGGAACCGGTCGACTCGCGTTGCACAGGGCCACACGAGACGCAGTCATTCCTCAACAGATTGATGTAAGTTACATCCGTCCTATGTGGGCGAGCTTCATGTGATGATAGCTGTTGATTTTGTGGGCTTCGGTGTTCTCACCGAAGCGAATACTAGTAACAGGCGATTTCGTGTTTGCAGCCGCGGAAACACCAATACCCAGGTACCCGCAAGGGTACAGTTCACAACACAAACAGACATGACCTTCGCCAAGAGAAAGGCAATTAAGATGGAACTCCTTCGCTCGGGTCACCAGACAATTGTTCAGGTCCATGAATCTTTGAACTGTTGCAGAAAATTCGTTGGAAGCGAGGCCTCAGGCCAGCCTCAGGAGCCGACCCAGCTGGGATTCCCGGTCGACAGTACATGTTTTTATTGTTGATTCATTTCCTTGCGGTATATGCCGAATTCGAGCCCAGTACAGATTTCTTGCGCCTGGAGAAGAATCAGAGGACTCAGGAGGAAGTTTGAAGCAAGAGGTCAGGGATTGCCGAGCTGACAATCACTGTCATTATGCTCGGAAATGCCGTCGGAACTTCCGCGCAGCGAGTACGACTTGAGTACGACGCGCAAATGACGCGGCAAGAAAAACAGAGTCTCAAAGTATCATGGTTTCTTTGACCTCTAGTTCCGTTGAACGTTCCCCGCCCATGAGTCGACTATTCGGAAAAGAATTCAAAGCCAAGTCGATCCGCATCAAGATGGTAATATTGAAGCTCCTGCGCGCTGTGAAGAGATGCGTTTGCCAAAATATTAACCCATATTCCACCGCAATTCGTGGCCTTCGCTGGATTTGCCAGTGGCCGCAGCAGATGGCGAGAATTAGCAGTGTGACGGTTGGCACGTGAAACTGTGACCGACGCGACTCTTCAACTTCACCCGTTTACGTGCTCAGACTTCACCGAAATTATACACACTATTTGGGTCGCCGACAGAGCAGCATCGTATCCGGAACTGATTGTCCGAAATCTCGAGGACGTATCCTGACTTTCTTCAAGATTTTTAGGTTGTTTTTAATTCTTTTCGCGAAACCCACCGAGTAAGAGCAACTGACTCGTCCGTAGAGTACCTTAGGACATTAGCTTGCATCCCATACCTGCTCCCAAGCTTTAATAGCCCACTCTCAACGGCTGCGAATATTTTTCTGCGAATTTTGCCCCACTCACAAATCCTTGGGGAACGGTTCGGGAATTGCCGAGTGTTTTGATCCTGCTCTTTCCTTGTCCACTTGCCAGCGCTCGAGGCGTATCTTGTCCCTTCAAATGGCTTCATTAGCTCGACTTCGCGTTTCACGACGTCTGGTATGTACTTCCTTCGTCTTCCCAAACGCTCTCTCCAATTTCCCGTTTTTCTCAATTTGTTTCTCGACTTTTTTGTAGCCCCAGCTGGCTCGCGGTATCCAGACGTCGGCGGACACGACTCAGCTTCAAGACGCGCCACCCTCTGAATCTTCCCAGCCTTTCACTGTTAAGCTTCATGAGGACTCGTTCCGGGCGCACAACTGCGATAAGCCCGAGCTCGACGTGCAGGTCTCCAAAGACCAGTTACTTGGATGGTACAAGCAGATGCAGACCATGCGCAGGATGGAGATGGCCGCAGACGCTTTGTATAAAGCTAAGCTGATTCGTGGATTCTGCCATCTGGCTATTGGCCAGGTGCGTTTTTTTTTCTTGTCGTCTTTTGTCGCGGATGCTTATCTTTACTCGTTACATAGGAAGCAGTCTCCGTCGGGCTCGAAGCAGGTATCACCCCCGAGGACCGCGTCATCACCGCCTACCGCTGCCACCCCTTCGCCGTCCTGCGCGGCGGCTCCATCAAGGGCGTCATTGGTGAGCTTCTTGGCCGCCAAGTAGGCATGTCCCACGGCAAGGGCGGCTCCATGCACATCTTCACCCCCTCCTTCTTCGGCGGCAACGGTATCGTCGGCGCTCAGGTCCCCGTCGGTGCTGGCATCGCTTTCGCGCAAAAGTACCTAGAGAAGGACACCGCGACGTTTGCGCTCTACGGTGATGGCGCGAGCAACCAGGGACAGGTGTTCGAGGCCTTTAACATGGTGTGTCATAGTCTGTCTCTCTGTGGTTGTCTTATTTCTTATTCGCGTTTGCGCAGGCCAAACTATGGAACCTCCCTTGCGTCTTTGTCTGTGAAAACAACAAATACGGTATGGGCACCTCCGCCGAGCGCAGCTCCTCCAACACCGAGTACTTCACTCGCGGCGACAAGATCCCCGGTCTGCAGGTAAACGGCATGGACATCATCGCCACCAAGCAGGCCGTCGAATACGCCCGCCAATGGACCGTCGCTGAGAAGAAGGGCCCGCTGCTCCTCGAATTCGTCACCTACCGCTATGGTGGGCACTCGTGCGTAGTCTTGTTCCTTTCCCTCCCTCGTGCGCCGACGTTAACGCACTTCTCAGGATGTCCGACCCAGGCACCACCTACCGCACGCGCGAGGAAGTCCAGCGCATGCGCAGCACTCAGGACCCCATCCGCGGGCTCCAGCGCTACATCGAGGAGTGGGGCGTTGCGTCTGAGCAGGAGCTCAAGGTGCGTGGCATCTACCGCCTCCTCGATCTCTATTCTGTATTTACTGTTTTCTAGCAACTCGACAAGGAAGCCAAAGCCACCGTCGACGCCGCCGTAGAAGAAGCCAAGGCCTCACCCGAGCCGCTCGTCAAGGACCTCTGGACGGACATCTACTACAAGGGTACGGAGCCGCCCTTCATGCGCGGTCGGGAGCGAGAGGAGGTGGGTTACCTTCCTTCTCTGTCTCAGATTCCGTCAAATAAACGCCATATTGACGCGCCTCTTCAGATCCACCACTACTAAAAGAGATACGCCTCATTTCATGTCGCTCGCCACTTGCTTTCTAGACAGACACTATATTACTTGATAATTCGAGCTGCTTTGCCGTCACGCTTTTGACTTTCTTGTAGAATAAACGGATTTCTCTGAGCTGTGTCCTCGTTTTCAGAAGCAGCATTCCGCCAGCACCCAACCAACAATCTTCACCTCCCCATCTACCGTCATTTGCTTCCTCATCGCTACGCCCTCCCATCACTGAGGGTAGCAGTCCGCCGGAGCCCGATCGACAATACATACATACGTCGGTGTCTCACAGCAATGTTCCAACTCGGCTCTGATGCCTCCTCCGCCCCGTACCAGATGTGGTCTTCTTGCGAGTGCGATCGTGTTATAGTATTTCGCTACAAGGACGATCGCCATGTTACAAGCTGGCGAGGGACGTCGATCTTGCGAACCTGCTAGATGTGTCATTTGACTCGGCCGCCTCCACGACGTCAGCTCTCTGCATATGATTATTATCCACGTTGGGCCAAAAGCTCCAAAGTTGTGGCTCGGGATTGGCATCCATTGAGATAATGCAGTCACCATAAGTCGGCCGTTTTACAAGTCTTCAAACGCGTGGAACCGAGAAAGTCGGCACCATTTAATTTTGGAGGGCGAAAGCTTTGCGGATGAATGCTCAGCGCTGAACGATGCGCAGAGTCAACCATATTCCCAGTAATTAGTCGACCTTCGTCTTTCTTCACATGCTTCACACTCTATGCAAGTAACCTGTAACCTCTAGATCTAGTATGCGGGTCTCAAAACAATACGAGTGGGCCTCGTGAAGTAACTCTTACGGGTCAAGAAAACCGTGACCAAGCCTCATACATTATTTGGAGCCTGAGAGGGTCTGAGATCCTTGCTATAGAGTACTTATATATACGAATCCACAGGTTACGATGTTGATCCAAGAAAACATTGACGCCAGCCGCTCAAGAGACACATCACTCGACATCTTGCCATGGCCGATCCACATTCGTGTCGTCCTCAGCATCCGCAGTCTCAACTCCCTCCATCGTCAGCGCCTCCATTCTTCGGGTAAACGCATTCATGTCTTGCTCTGCGAGTGTTCTCACGACGCCATCATACCCACCTTCCTCTGCTACAGGAACGTCCGGGTCCCATGAAATATCACCGCCAGTCCACCCGCCATTCAAATACACATAATTCAGGAACGAGCGCCATAGCGGGTCGAGCCCGAGGACGTCAGGATCGCCGACGACGATCAGCAGGGCTTGCGCGCGGGTTACCGCCACTAGGACTCGGTTTAGCGTGCAGTGCAGGTGAAGTGAAGATGATGACATACCGTTGAATCGGCGCGGATTGGCAACAAAGCCTAGGGTGTGGCGAAGGTCATACTCGACGAACTCGCGGCTGCTGCGCACGGTGGAAATGATGATGACCCGACGTTCCTGTTCACCAACATTCGTCAAATGATTTCAAGTTCATAGGGCAGACCTACTTGGCCTTGGAACTCTTCCACACTTCCGACCTTCACGCCGTCTGCGACAGGACGGAGTGCAGCGCGAATCTTGAGACACTGGGCATGGTATGGCGTGATGACGCCGATGTCATTGTCCGCTGGCAGACGGGATGAGCAACTCCGCCACTACGTAGCTATTATCACTCACTGATACGGAACCGCCTGTCTGCACGCAGCTTCTCCACATACTGCTTCACCTGTGACAGTTCGTCGATATTGAAGAAAGATGGCGACGACGCCTCGCGATCATCCTTGCCCGCAATTGCATGAAATATGACGGAGAACTTCGCCGCCGGCAGAAGGGGCGAATCGAGGTAGGCGTTGATAGTTTTGGGGTCACCGCACGGTTGCAGCTCGCCCTTGTAAAACCGCTCATTCGGGAACTTCAATATTGCATTGTGGGAGCGGAAGTTCTTAATGAGTTTGACGACGCTAGATGGCGATGAGTGTAGGAAAGAGAACAGAAATGAACGAGATCTTACGACTTGCCGTAACCTGCGTTCTCGTCGTATATCTCGCGCTGCATGAGACGCTCGATGTAGCTGGTTTCGAGGCCAAGCTCGCGAGCGATCGCCGAACGTATGATTGGTCCCAGCTGCTTGGGATCTCCGGAAAGAACAATATTGGTGTTATTATCTGCCATGGTCTTGATTGCTGAAGCGATCATCGCCATATGAGCTCTGAGTGGAAACATTACACAGAGTAGAACTTACCAATCATCGCCTCAGGCTCGGTGGCCTGCCCAGCCTCATCGCAAAAAATATGGGTGTAGTGACCCCGAGGTATACCGATGCCCGATACAACTGATGCAGACACACAAGTCGCAACGACAACGCGGAAGCGCTTCATGCGCGCCAAGGGCGGCACGGAGAAGTGTCCTCCCCGTTCGCCTTCCTTCTCGAAAGTATACTCGCGCAGCTCGAGAGGAACCTGCTCCCTATTTCGCGACGGCGCATAGAAACGGTATAACTCGTCCGTGGTCAAGCCTGCGACGAGCCGCGTCGCGATGAGGTCAGCCGCCGAGTTGCTCGGCGCACAGGCGAGGATTCGAGTTTTGGGGTCGGCGACAAGGAGTTGGCGAATGGCTTCCACCATTGTCACAGTCTTCCCCGTCCCAGGACTACATGGGATCAGCCATCAATGAGGGAGCGCTCAGGGACGGAAGACATACGGTCCAAAGATTACGAACGGGACGGACCCAGGCGATCGCTTGACGATCGATACAACTGCTTGGAGTTGCGGGGCATTCGTACCGATGAGCGAATTGAAGACCCTTAGCTTTGCGCTCGCGGGAGTGGGGTATGGGATAGTCGGCACATGCGTCGACAAAGGGAAGAGCACCCGGTCTTCCGAGTATGCTGTATCTAAGGCCAGATGTTGGCGGCGCAACGGGTACCGATTGAGCTTGAATCGGACGTTGAAGCGGTCCGCCGGTGAAGCTCTGAAGGAGCTGTGCGTTCTCAGTCCGACTTCTTCTTTTCGTACGAAGTGCACCCCGCCTTCAAACCAGTGACCGGCAGCGGACGAATGCTTTTGGACGAGTATCCGGTCACCTATATGCTCGTGGTGAGCTCGCGACACAGAAAGAGCTAGAACGATACTCACCAACTAAAACACTGGGTCTTTTCTCAGCGAGCCCGGGAACATCGAGCCTATGCCTAGGTCAGGCTACATTCGTAAGACTGCGGCGAACGTACAGGTGATAGAAATTGTGGACAGTGAGTTTGGCATTGGGGATGTCGTAATGCTCAAGATCGCGTCTGAAAGAATGAAGAAATGAATACTAGCCACATCAATGATTATACAGAAGACGTACTCCATGCGGAACTCTTCAATCCACAGTAAGAACTTGTAGTGGCGAGCGTACGTGTTGCTGTCGACAACGGGCGGGAGATACAACCGGCGCAAATTATCGATGATGCTTGTGGTACTGCCTGTAGACAAGACTGGGACCAAGTAGTTCGGAATGGGAGCCTTGGGCAGCGGGACCACGTATGGGACAGCTTTCAAAGACGGCGGAAGAACTCCTTCTACAACGTTCGTCTCTGACTGTCTCGCGGCTCGTTTCCGAGGCTTGAATGGTGCCGAAGGCCGGAAATTCTCGTGGTCGCGTCGATTGCCGACGATGACGCGTAGGACCCGCGCGATCATGAACCGTCTCTTCAGCTGAACGTCCTCAAACAGAATTTCGAGGCGATCCTCTGCTCTGCCGTTGTGAGCTTGGCGAAGCGTTACATCGAAGGAGTAGGGAACGTTGTAGCCAATTGTGCGCGGGGGGACGTAGACCACTGCGAACCTGAAAGAGGGTAAGCACAAATAACGAGTAACATGTACTGAAACTTACGGCGACTTGGTCCGAGTGCCCTTGGCTGAAGCAAGAGTCATGTTGACGAGGGAGATTCTCGAAGAAGGAGTCGCATTTGTGATGGTCGCGGAAATTGTCTGCCCAGATGTCGCTGTACGCAGCTCCACGACTCCGAAGTCGAAGTCACCGACAATCGAAAGACCATTTTTGTCCCTCTCTGCTTCATCAAGAGCAGATCGAAAGGATAAGAATTCTTGTCGGGCCAAATGCTTGTAATTGGCTAAATGCCGGACCCAGTACGCGGTCTGGATGTGTAGATTGCAAGTGACACACAGAGTATGATTCGGGACGGACTCGGCCTCCTCCGGGTCGGTATTTGGAGAAATACCCTGACGCTTGCATTGGGCATTGTGCCGACGAGTAAGGATATGCGAAGGCCAAGCCATCGTGCCTGGGATGTATTTCTTGCATGGCGAACAAAACAAAAACACCCCCGACTCTCCTCGAGCTCTTGCAAGGTGTTGCCGAGTGGCATTATGCGCGGCGTACTCGGCAGGCGACCCGAAGACAAGACCACAGATATCGCAACTGGATACGTTATGCCGACCACTGCTGCAGGATGGATCCTCGCAGATCCCATTCGCGAGCATCTGAGTACAAAGAGGTGGCGACATGACGGTGAAGGGAGAGGGGGATGTGCCGATGCGAAGCTTTATTAACAACGGGCTGCCTCATGGCGGCGATTGAGTAAAATCTTTTTAACTTTGGTAATCAGAGCAACCCTGAGCAAAATTTCCCATGACGGGTCGAGTCGAAATGGTTTCAGCTAATCCGAGTGACAGGGTCGTCCATTAACTCGAGATCAGGCCAGGATCGAATGGGTCGGGACAGACTTCTTCTCGAATTCGCGTGCGCTTGAGGAATTTAGGATATTGTTCGCTTTTCTCTGCGTGTATATATTGCGGATTCCTTGAAGTTGGAGCTTGCGCTTCGGCAATAGGCACTAGATATCAAGCTGGCCAGACTCAGTATCTGGGTAGCTTGAGGCTTGAGCACCACGCAACCTGCGAAAATTCAAAAGTTGGAGAAGGTCAACGGCGATGCGCCGTCGGTAATTGACCTCACCTTTGTTAATGCAGCAGCCTTGAACAGCGATACGATTCAAGACTGGGCAATCGACAGGGATATGGCTTTCGGCTCCGACCACTACGGAATCAAGTGGACATTGGACCATCGCCGTACCGAGGTCGATAACCCTACCGGCACCAAATTCAGCCTCAAAGACGTTGAGCAAAAGGACTGGACAGCGGCATTCCAGACGGCGCTCGACGAACGCCGCAACGACATAAACCCGATCATGGACGACAATACTACCCCCACCAATGAACAGCTGGAGTTGGCTGCGGCAGCCCTCACCGCTGCGATGCAGTCTGCCACGGAGCAGGTTGGTAAACGCCGCAAACCAAACGCTAACGCCAAACCGTGGTGGAACAGGGAACTCTCGCAGGCAGCGGAAGCGATCAACAAAGCCAGGGAAGAACAGCGAGCTTTCGAAGCTGCGGCAGGACGCCACGACCGATCCCTTCGCACCAAGGCGAAGAAGGCCGTGAATTTCTTCAAACGGCTGGTAAAGGCGACGAAGTCAAAATGGGCGGTGGAGGAGCTCGAGGAGGCACACACCGAGGATATTTGGGGCTACCAGAAGTGGTCCAAAGGTGCGCGGAACTACCCTATGCCCGCCATTAAACGAGCAGATGGCACTTCGGCGGTTTCCCTGGAGGAGAAAGGGAACGCCCTCCACGATGTACACTTCAAACCTCCACCTCCTCTCCCAAATGAGCCGGAACCCAACCTCCAGCAACGAGCCGACAACGACCTCGAGTTCACAGACGTCACCTTCGACGAGGTCCGTGAGACGATCTGGGAATCGAGCCTGAAAACCGCGCCTGGCGAAAGCGGCGTCTCGTTTGGCGTCATACGCTGGGCATGGGCCGATGCCAACCAAGAAATCTACACCCTCATCAAGAAATGTGTCCGCAACGGCTTCCACCCGCGCCAATGGAGAAAATCGATTGCTGTGGCGCTCCGAAAACCCAGAAAACCGGATTACTCGAACCCCAGGGCATACCGCCTAATCCAGCTTCTCGAATGCCTGGGGAAAATCGCGGAGAAGATCATCGCGCGACGTCTCGCCTACCTAGCTGGCAAACACCGACTCATCCCAGGCACCCAATTTGGTGGGGTCTCCAACACGTCCACCACAGACGCGATCCTGAGCTTCACAAACGATGTGGAGGCTGCCTGGAATAGCGGTAAAGTCGTCTCGACCTTAACCTTTGACATCAAAGGATACTTTGACTGTATAAATCACCAGCACTTACTCAACGAACTCCGCCGCAAAGGAATCCCCCTCGAATATGTGAAATGGGTCGCAAGCTTTCTTGAAGACCGCCAGGCAGCACTCTGCATCGACGGTCGCCGATGCCAGATGAAGCCGGTTAAAAACGGCACCCCTCAGGGCTCCCCAGTATCACCAATCTTGGCGGCGTTTTACACTGCGGAACTGCTGGAGTTGTTTGAGAAAATGAGCACAGCGGTAAACCGTCTTCCTCTACCAGACAACCCTTCTGACACAACCCTTACCATGTACGTTGACGACGGACGGACCTACGTTGCGTCAGACTCGCTCGAGACCAATAACGACTTTCTGGCCAAGGCTTGGATACTCAGCGACCGATGCCTGGAGAAGAAAGGCCTCACAACGGATGACGACAAACGGGAACTCCAACACCTTCTGGCTCGACGGAAAACGAAACGCATCAAAGACATTCGCCTCCCCTCCATACGACTGCGGAACCGCGATGGTTCGTTCACCACAGTCACGCCTTCCCCAACGGTCAAGTGGTTGGGGGTTTACCTCGACTCTGCGCTTAACTTCAACCACCATGTCCGCACGTTAACGGCCAGAGCCGAGAACAAAGTCAACGGCCTTTCAATGTTGTCCAACACGGTGAAAGGCCTCTCCCAAGTTCACCTTCGGCACCTCTATAAAGCGTGCGTAATCCCCACCATGACTTACGCTAGCGCAGCGTGGTGGACCGGGAAGAAAGATCACCTAAAACACGTCGAACGAATCCAACGCCGAGCACTACGACTCATATGCGCAGCCTTCCGAACCTCCCCAATTGTCGCACTGGAAATTGAGGCATCGATCCCCCCCATTCGTCTGGCCCTCGATGAAGCGAACCGCCGCACGGCGCTGAGGTTCAACAAGCTAAGTGCCCACAATCCCGTCATTGAGCGGCTAAACGATGAATGGAGACAGGGCAGACAACCATTGGTCCCCCCACCCATCCCCGTACGCCCAGCAAACTCTAGAAGCCAAGTCAATATGAGAAAATCTTCGCAACTCGAGCGGCTATCGAAACTTACCAACCCGAACAACGAACGAACGTTCCCCTTCCTCAACGCCCCTTGGGAACGGACTGCAAGCACATTTGAGGGACGCCTACGAATCTCCGGTACAGCGGGGGAGAAAAAGGACGAGGCAGCAAAAGCGCACAAGGAAAAGATACGTACCCTCTCCTCCTCTCCTGAGCACCTAATTGTGTACTCGGACGGCTCCATGCGTCCGATACATCGTGTTCGTCGAGTCGGTGCGGGATATGTGATTTACCACGAGGGGAATGAGACCGCAGCCTCCAGCATCGGCTTGGGGAGCCATGCGGAGGTGTACGACGGAGAGCTAACTGGTCTCCTCTTTGGGGCGGCAAAAGCCTTCAAAATTGCGGAGGAAAACCCGCAGATCACTCACATCCACCTATTTGCAGACAACACGTCCGCTATTCAGACGATCTTCTCACCAAAACCCCGGGCAGGACAACTTCTTGCCTTCAAGTTCCACCAACTTGCCTGCTCATTCCTCGACGCCGACCCGTCGCACGCAATCGAAATTGCGTGGTCACCAGGCCACGAGAACATCAAAGGAAATGACCGCGCCGATGACCTCGCCAAACGCGGGGCCGAACTCCGAACCGACGCCCCAGGCACCTTATCCAACGCCCTGCGAAAGTCAAAAGAGAAAACGGCTCGAACCTGGAAGAAGGAATGGAAGAACTCCACGAAAACGGGACGCTACGCCAGCGCCAATCGCATAGCCCCGTCGTTGAAACCCACCCCCCACTTCAAGTCGCTCAGCCGCGAGGTTTTTGGAAGGGTGACACAATGTAGAATTGGGCATGGATACATAGGCGAGTACTATGAAAAGTTCGTCCCATCCGAGAACATTGACTGCCCGTGTGGAGAACAAATCCAGACCCGGGAGCACATCCTGCGCGACTGCCCACGATACGACGACCAACGCCACCTACTGAAAGCCGCCTCGAGGGACTTGTCCCTGCCCGAAATACTGGGCACCCGCAAAGGGATTGAAGCCTTGGCCAAATTCCTCGAGGAATCCGGCGCATTCACCAAAAGCGGACGACCATACGCTAAGGCGGAGCTCCCCGCGTTCGAAGACGAACCCGACCCCTGGTTGTCAGACGACGAAGACGACGGCGGGTAGGCGCAACACCCGCAAGATGATGCCCCCAGGACAGAAGCGTCCCCGCTATTCATTTCCCTCCCCCGCCGACACCCGCGCGCCCTTGTGGCCCGGCTTCATGCTTCCTTTTCTTTCTCTTCTATGTAGTTTAGTCACCTTATGCTTCATGGCAATATGCATTATGCATCCGCCGCAACACCACATAAATTCCACACTACTTACTCTACACTCCGAGACTATACTCTACCACCCCCGGACGAATCCCTCATACTTAGCTCTTCCCTTATTTATCGCCCTTCGGGCACCGCGTCTTAGTAGATAGTGTACTTGTTGCGGTATAAAAATGCTGATACAAAAAAGAGAAGGTCACATGTCACATTGCGTTACGTTCAATATCACGAATTGATCCTATAATATCCCACCTGCCGTGCTGATCCGTTACGTGTTCACAGTCCGGAAAATGCCATAGATGGCAGAGACAGGAATTCAGTGTGCTTAAATACACCAGTGAGCATGCGGTTGACAGCGTCTACATGTCGTAGGAATCTGACACTTCTTGGCCAAGTTCAAAAGCTTTGATTTGGCAAGCATAGGTATTCATTGTGATTAACGCGTTTCATTATAATTGAAGCGTTCATGGCGAATGTGGGTGCCAGCCAAGTGAGTTCAGGTGTTTGATGAGCTGGTGCAATGTTCTTCAATTCATATTATGAACTTGAGAAGTAAAATTGACTTATTTAGTCAATAGGAACCGACATGGAATCGGACAGCAGTTCCGATCAGATTCAGAATTTGAGACCGCGGAAGCAAATTCGTCTGAAGTGAGACAATTCTTGAGTATATGAGACGCAGAATGGGGGCTCATTTTCACTTTCCTCCACCACAATAAGCCCAACAATGACTGCATTCTCTGTGCATTGTGCAATTTGTGGCCTGTATTTCGACGATGTTGTGGCTCGCTCAGAGCACATCGAACACTCCCTAAATCATCCCCGGTGCGGAAGCTGTTGTCGTCGCTTCCTAAACCAAAATTCCCTTTCGCTGGTAGGTTCATCAATTGTCTGGAGAGGAGCAGCAGTACATATTCTAATTATACCTCAGCATTTGCAATGCGCTGCAGCGCATTCGGTGCCTGAAGACGAGCACGGCGGAGACATTCTGGAATGCGCCGAAGTCATCCTAACATGGTTGAACGACTCCGCGACGTCCTTCGATGCGGCAGAGATAGAACAGGGGTCCGAGAAGGATTTTTGGTCATCAGAAATTGACACCGACAATGATTCAACCGAATCGGAGAATGAGTTTGAAGACAGCGAGCCGGAAGTTGAGCAATATAAGGTGAATTGCCATAGTAGGAATTTGCCCACCTTAGGAAGATTGACTATTTTGATTCCTTCGAAGGATCGTATGATTTCCATGGGAGAATGCGAAGAAGGTTCAACGTACAATGAATTGCTCTTCAAAAACCTCGTGGATATGTCGGAGATTTCCGAGTCTTGTCATTGGTGTGTGTCCATGTCTGCAGCTCGGATTTTGTGAACCCTAAAATGCCCTGTTTGGTAGTCTTTCAGTGGCTGAATCGAAGCCGACGCATCTGTATATAGATGAACGGAATCGGGTTGTAGAACCAAACCGGCGCTTGTGATGTAGCCAAGAGCGCTAGAAACTTTTTAGCCCCAGTTGCGATCTTTTTATCGAATACAATGTTGAACCACGCGGGACACAGTTGCGTTTGAGATGCTTGAAATATGCAATACGAAACGCCACCGCAGACTGTAACTGATTTATTGGCGTAGCGTATTTAGTGACAATGATAGCCAGGTCGACAGCAAAACTAGCGGTTGTGATGAACAGAGAAGAAGCGCAAGACAGCGCGCAAACGTTCGCCGACGAGGTTTACCGGTACCTATCATGTCCACAATCGATTGGGACCATCGTACGGCCGAAACCGTCCGACAGACCCAACCGACATGAAATTTTGGAGAAGTGCCAAATTTTGGGGTGTACGACGTTCGGAGAGACGAGAAAGGAACAAGAGTTTTTAAACTTCTCTGTGGTAGGTACATTTTTTGCAGAGCACCTCGCAAGAGATGCTGAAAGCCGACGGCGAGCCAGAACAATCACCTGACGAAGATCGCAAGAAATCAGTATTACTATCAAGGTCTTAGCCGCGTGCGGTGAAGGCGACCACCCACATTCCATACTTCCGTCTCACAGCCGCCCAGGCTGGGCCGACCGACGTGTTGCGTGACACGAAATGGCTCATATCGTGCTCAGGAATCCGGTTTATATCCACCCGATTCCAATAGCGGGAGAGGACGTAGATAATATCTTGCGCGTCCCGGTCCTCCCCCCGACTATCTGGCAAGTCAGCTGAAGAATGAATGGAGATCGCGGACCCCGCGGGCAACAGCGTACATCATCCATGACTTCAGCTTGCTGCGAATGAACTCAGAAATTGTCAAGAACGGCAGCCCTTGCAATTTCATGACAGTAGTGGAGTCGAGATTTCTGGGGCCAGTTTCCCCCGCAGGCAAAATTTCCATCTCCAAGGTCGTGTGCCGTTTGGTTGGGAATGCATACGACGCGCAGGGAGCTTACCTCGATCGCGGGTATGAACCGACGGTAGGTAACGTGCAGCCTGTGCGTCAAGTATTATTCTTCACGAAATCCTGAGGGAACAATTGCTCTTACCGATTGGTCCATGGTGAATGTGTTATCGTGAAATCTCCGTTCCCGGCAAGTGCGTCTCGAACTCGTCGAAACGGATGGGGTTGATTTTGTCCACCTTCAACAACACAGAAAATTTCCTAGAGAACGTGAAAGACAGTCAAATTTAGGCGTCAATCCCTACATCACTATTAGGGCTATTTGCCAGTACCGCTGTGAGGACACTCCCGTAGAACGCGTGCGGAATTGCATGTGCACGAAGGATTTGTGACAGGGCAGCCGAAGCCTCCAAAAGTCGTCGGGTTTCAGACATATTAGCGCGCAGAAGGTGAGAGTCGAGGTCAGGCCGAGGTCATGATATAGGAAGAGGTCGAGCGTGAACAGCGAGGGCACCCCATCAGTTAAATATGTAATGTACGCCAGTATAGAGTGCTCGAGATGTCGATGGTTGATCAGGTTCCCCGGACGCACAGAACGGAGAAGTCCGATCTGGAAGTGTCGACCACGTTGTCAGGCCGGTATTCAAGTCGAAATGCCATTAAGTGACCAAGTTCCAGGACACGCCGTTTTCAGACTTTTTGACGCGCTTAGTATGGTCACTTCGAAGTTTAAGTCGGACCACACTGCCGGCTACCGTGCTTGAGTACATGCATGATTTTTGGGGGAATCGCCAGTGTCCGAGTTGGGAGAATCTTGATCGTTGAACCTGGCAAGAAAACACAAGATTTTGGGGGGGCTAACCGATATGCCGCGGCACATTCTGTTGGCCCCCATGCATAGAGAGCCACTGTGTCGGTTCCCTTGATTGCACACAATTCTCAGATTCTTGGAAACGGAAGGTGTGGAAAACTCGAACTAGTGTGACAGGTCACACATGGTGACGCTCGGCAACCGGGACGATCAAGCCGGCTCAATTTTTCACCCCGAGTTTTGTGAATTACTTGGAGGTTATCCCGTCGCAAGCAAGAACAGCCAAGACCAAGAAATACTCAGCTTTTCTGCCAGTCATTGCCCTGCTTTTTGAGACGACTGGATGCCTTCAAATGTTGCTTTGGCACATGGGCCTTGCATTTTTCAAGTTGCTACTCTAGCCTGCCAGTGAGCGCCTGAACCTCCAGTTTCTATTCATTCGGCATTTGCTGTCTCAGGCACGCCTCGGGGACTACTACTAGTATGCGCATATGCGACGGCGCGTCGCTGCTCGTCCTGTCATCCGAGGTAACGGATGAATGACTTCACCGACATTCAAGAGGAAGCGATGAGCACTGGGGCCTGGGCTGAGCAGTCGTGAAAGGACATCATTAATGCTTCGACATGAAAGATGTCGTTTCGCCGCTGCACCGAGATCACGACGGTATGCAGAGCCCTATTCACTGAAGTGGCCGCTTCATTCAATATTATTGTAAGGCAACGTGAAAACGAAATTGGAACAATTCAAGCAATCGGATCTGTGCGGGGGAATTCTCAGTTGTATATGTGCCTCAATACTCTCCGTTCAACCTTGCCAAGCTCATCCTCTATCTACAACCCTCGAGACTTACGGAAAATCGACTCGCGGCGGAGATGGAAGAAAAAACGACCACGATCGCTTCAGATGCTCTGAGGCCACGGTCGCCGGAAACTTCTGCATGATCGTGGAGCTCCGCCGTCTCCTCCAATCTAGTATCGCTCACGCTAACGCTTCCGAGTTGCTGAATTGATTTGAGACGCACTCGTGGGCATTTTATGGCACGACAGGATTCGCTACGGCTCTCGTCGCAGTCGTGGCTCTCAGCGGCCTGCGAATGTGTGTATCTTCATCTACTCAACGGCACGCGGTCACCGTCGACCGTTTTCACATTAGCTAAAATCCGCAAAGTCGAGCTGCCCAGTGCCAGCAAATCTAGTCACAAAGGACGTCGAAGGCCACTGTCCCCCCTATCGTTGTGGCAGAGAACGCCAGCTAGTTGGCCACGATAAACGGAGAGTGCTAGATCCCTAGTCTTCATTCATCCTCTGCATCACCGCATACGTATGTGAATATACAGCATTTAATTCTCTTTCCTCTTGAAATGATCCCTGGTCCGGCTCGGTTTGCTGTCACTTGACACTTGGTGTGTCTGGGCGTCTACACCAGTGCGCGGAAGAAGGTCTTCGAATCGACGCGGTTTCTGTGAAACATGTATGTACTGAAAGGAAAGCCAGCTAGACATGGCTGGATCTAGTTTCGTGTACGGCAAGGCGTGCGCACGCGTGTGTGTCTTTTGGTTCTTGAGACGGCAGTGTTTGCTAGGGTTACATGGCTTCGGTCCCACGTCTCTAGATGCTGAAGATCCGAAGACAGGGCAAGCGGTCGCAAGCGAAATTCAGGACAAAACTGTCGATTTTGATTTTTATCTGTTTGAAACAAGGTGCGGAACCCGTTTGAAACCGTTCTTTTCAGAAATGATACCAGTCATGTGTGAAGAGTTCATGGTTAATATTCACGAACCAAACCTTCGAATGCGCAGGGTCGCATGGCAGAAATGCCTCCGAAGGCGCCAACCCGGAGGCCTACGGTAATACCGACGAAGCTCTATGAAAGCATAAATTACCGCGTCAAACATATGGACACCCACCACACCTTGTCTGACAGCAAATGAAGAAAAGCCTGTATCTGGGATATATCGGTTCGCGGAGCGGCCCCAAGCTTAATCCGAAATCTATCTCAGCGACAGATTCTCTGACAGTTGGCAGACTCTTTCAGTAGAGAAGACAGCTGACCATTGCCAGGTCTCCAGCGTTGTGCGAGCGGCAGTGGACACAGCGACCCGAAAATTCGAAACAAATATGATATCCAGATTCCAAATCCTATCCTATAAGTACATGAAAACACAAGGATCAGCTCACGTGAAAAGTAACGTGACTTTGACACGAAACCACGGGACCATGTCGAGATGTCGCTGCCGGCTGTCGAGATGTTGCTCCCGGTTCCCACGAACTTTCCCGACGGCGCCGCGCACCGCGAGTGCAGCGAGCGGTAGTGCGGCGCCGAGGGCACGCAATCCAGCAAGAAAAAAAACCCGCGGGGTTTGGGGCGGAGCCCCGACAAGCTGTGCACCAGCCGTAGGTAGGGACGCGAGCGCAGCGAGCCGGCCCTGCCGAAGGCGGGGTGCTTAAGCTTGTCCTATACATGAAAACACAAGGATCAGCTCACGTGAAAAGTAACATGACTTTGACACGAAACCACGGGACCATGTCGAGATGTCGCTGCCGACTGTCGAGATGTTGCTCCCGGTTCCCACGAACCTTCCCGACGGCGCCGCGCACCGCGAGTGCAGCGAGCGGTAGTGCGGCGCCGAGGGCACGAAATCCAGCAAGAAAAAAACACCCGGGGTTTGGGGCGGAGCCCCGACAAGCTGTGCACCAGCCGTAGGGAGGGACGCGAGCGCAGCGAGCCGGCCCTGCCGAAGGCGGGGTGCTTAAGCTTGTACTTGAAAAGAGGGCCAGGCCATCAGTCGCGTGACTTTTGACAGAAAATCACGGGGTCAATGTCGAGATGTTGAGATCGTACTAGACGTCGCGAGCGGAGCGAGCGCAGCGGGGTTTGGGGCGGCCAGCCCCAACAAGCTGTGTGACCGAACGGAGGGAGGTCGGCGAGCGCAGCGAGTCGGCCGTGCCGGAGGCAGGGAGCTAAAGCTTGTAGAATCAGAGAAAGAAGCTGCATCAACTGTGACCGGCTCTGACTGTGTGTCGTCACCTCGCACATGCGAAAAGTTTGCGGGGTGCTTCGGTATTTGCAGAATATTTCCTTCTGTCTCAATGACCGTTCATGATCAGAAAGCGCTCAAGCTCAGCTACTCCACGTAAAGAACCAAGCCCCACCCTTCGCAGTCGGACGGAAGTGGGACCCGAGCTGTTCTTGCGGACATGAATAGAAAGCCTCTGGATCGGAGGTAGGGTCTTCCACGCATGTTGTGACCCAGTGGGATGCTACGGAGCGGAAAGCATAAGCGACAAGCGACCCTGGTGATCAGGCATGACGATGGATGAAAGGTAAGGTCCGGTGAAGGGAACAGGCCCGGGTATCGTCTCGGTATGGGAAGAACGTGCAGGATGGACACCGGTCGACCCGATGGACACGCGCTACGGGGTTGGCTGCCCGCTAAAGATTTGTTGGACAGGGGAGAAGATGAGCTGGGTGGAGCATTAATGTCGGACGTGTTGTGCACAAGAGGCCGGAATTGAAGCTCCTGGCGTCAATCTCAAACCAAGCTTTCAGCGGTCGGCGACGGGGAGCTGCTGTATCACTTCTACCAGTGCCCAAGATGTTTCCATTGAGTCCAATATACCGAAGTAGTCAGGGTCTTGGCGTATATTCATTCGAAGATCTCGTAGAAAGAGTCGCTACTTTGTTCAGAAAGCTTGACGAAGAAGCATCGAGTCCGAGCCGTCCTCGCATTGAAGCGAGATTTTTGTTGTCGCACAGGCGGATACCCAGTGAGAACACGAGGATAGGACGGCGTAGACCACCCCGGACCGCAGAGCAAACTTCCGGAATTTAAGCAGAACGAGTCAGAACCTTGGGCAGAACCGTCGGATTGTGGTCGAGGTCGACTCGCCTTACCCACCGGACAGCCACCGAGCTTCCTTCTTCAATACTGCCATCTGTTTCTTCGAGTTGTGCTGAACCCTCTGCTGAGCGCCCATTGCAACACTCCCTCCCAAGACCTTGTGCATATTTCTCCTATATCCTTGCCGGTCGACGTCCCGCAATCGCAACCGCTGTCTGCCTTGAAACCTTGTTATCCGCAAATGTGTCAAGTCTTGTGTGAAGTTGGAAAGAGTTCGAGCTAACGACACGCTGCGGTATACGAGTTTCGGGCCCCTGGTACCACTGCCCGTAGTTTGACCACCTATCGGGTCTGTCTTTGTCTCTGTGGTCGTAGTCATACTGGACCCCGGCGCAAAAAGGAACAAGAAAATTCTCGACCGCACACTTTTCTCCGTTGTACCACGAGCCGAGGCTGAGGTTGGCTTCAAGGCTGAGAAGCTCTGAGCAAATCAGTACTGTATGCTGCACCTTTTCAGGGAACACACCTGTAAACCTGTTCCGACGCTTGGTCCGACGACGCCGCAAACACCGATACCGATGCATACATCCAGTCTGTCTCAGGTGTCTGTCCGGCAGCCCCATTGTGCAGGAGCACAGGATGTCCCTCCGCAGCATGCGCATTCACGCCCATCTTCGGATCAGGATTCAAGACAAGCAATCCGGGTGGAAGTTCTAGGGAGTGAATTCGTATTTTTGACCTCAGGCTGAGGGGTCGTTCTGTATGCATTATGAACAGCCTAAACAGTTCCCCATCGCTATTCATTGGGTGGATCTAGACGTTGGCTGGATTGGCGACTTGGAATCTGTCGGAATAATCCGACGTCGCATGTAGATGCTGCCAGGAGACTCCTCTCATTTATGCCTGCCTCTGGGGCTGGCCACCGTTGATGACTCAGGAGTAGAACGGCGTTTCTTGAACTAGAAATTGTAATAAACGTTGGTGGCAACGATCTGATTGCGCGGAAAGTTGAATCCAAGTCGAGATTAGCAAGATTCAGAGCTTTTTTGCGGGTGAAAAATTCATATCCAGTATAAGGCTGGCAGTGAGGATTGGAACACGAAAGGATATCAGAGAAAAGTTCTTCGGTGGGAAGTCGGAAGGATGAGGGAAGGCGCGATCAACCAAACCGGCCGCGCGTGACCGTTTTTCCGGCTTACTCTCCGTACTTGTCTCATTTGTTTCCACACCGCCCCACGGTCCTCTCCCTCCTACCACCGTCATTATCAGCGTAGAGAGTGTCTGGGAGACAATCGCCCGACGTACCCTTCGCTGGGCCACGACTCTACAGGAAAATGTACAACCTACCCGTCGCTCTTTTAATCTGGGCTCTCTGTGGCCATATAAGCTCGGTCAATGGTTATGTGCGGCCCAGGCAAGGGCGTAAGTAGAGCTTGATAGTTTATTGTCTATTTCTCTCTAACTCTGCTCCAGCTTCGAGCGCGCAGTTGGCCGCACCCGCCGTTGTGACGCCTGCGTTTGCCTTCAATTCCATCCCCGAGATGACCACTTGCTCTGAAGCAACTATTACTTGGCAATATTCACCGGTCACTGCGGACGATCCAGGGGGGTTGACGTTGTCTATAACGAACGAAAATGTGGCCCAACCTCCAGCCCCATCGACAACGGTGTCTGGGACATTTAAGCCGCCGGGAAGTCGAGGTCTCGGACGACGAGCCGACATTCAACGGCCTATAGCAAGCTCCATCGACCCAGGGCTACGTACCTTCACCTGGACTTCTGTCGATGCGCCTCCGGGATGGTACGAGATCATCGCCACTCTACCTTTCCCCGATTTCTCGAGGCAGTCCCAAGCCTTTTACGTTCAAAATGGCACCGACACATCGTGCATCAACTCTACGCCCGCATCATCTTCCACTACGTCGGATCCTACATCTCCGCCGGCCAGCCCTACTGCATCCTCAAGTAGTACCATAAGTTCGTCTGGAGGTGATGGAACGCTGCCTGTAAACGGAGCAGCATCTACCTCCAAGGTGAACCGCGGCGCAATAGCAGGCGGCGTAATAGGCGGTCTTGCCGTCATCGCTGCGGCGATTGCAGCCTTCTTTTACTTTAGGTATGCTGCGGCATCCTCCACCTCCAAAGGTTCCCCCGCCAAGCGCGGGCCCTCTCGAAGATGGGCCGGTCTCGGCTCGACCGACTCCAAGACGAACATGTACCCGTCGCCCTCTTCACGGTCTGCCGGTGCCTCTAGCGGCGGCAGCCACCGCCAAACGCAAACTAACTCTGTCGGGGCCATGCTTGACAGTAACGTCTATATGATTGGCAATGTGGGCATCAACTCACGACCTTCACGCATGAATGACACGACGGCGGAAGAAGACGAGGTTGAATCGTCGTTCTTCTCCCCTTCGCAGGAAAAGATCTCGTCTTCGCCGCCCGGTCGCTCGCCCTTCTCAGAATCTGGGCACGGGCACGAGGACGCGGTCGCTCTCGACTATATAGCTCCCCTCCCAGGAAACTCTGCCGTCACACGCAACTCATCCACCTCCACGTCCTCATACATGAACAGCAACTTCAGCCGTCCGCGCTCGCACCCGAGCTCCCCATACAACTCCCCCACCTCGACCGAGGGACCGTTCAGCGATTCGAAGCGGAACACGTCGTCCTCCGTCGTACACGAATCTAGCTACCCACCTGCACCCAGTCCCGCGTTCCCCTCCGGCACGTCACAGACCGCCGCCATCGAACGACGGGGATCCGCGGGGAGCAACGAGCCAGCAGCAGCAGCAGCTCCTCCCACAAGGCGGACGCCGCGCAAACCCGTACCGCAGTACAACCCCACAGATCCCTCTCTGACGTCCCCGCCCGCCAGCTCGCCGACGCCGTTACCGCCCGTGCACGACGCCTCTGACAGCAGCCGTGAGGGCAGCTTGCGCGGCGGTATGCCCGGCGCACCGCAGCTCGGTCATAAATCGAGCTTTGGCGACGGACGGCCAGTGCATTATCTTATTCCTGATATGCCGCCCCCGCAGCGAGACTGAGGTGGTGGCTTCGTGTATTAGTCGGTGTATGGGTACGGTGTCTGTTTGTCGTGTTGTCACAACCCTGGACTTTGTTGCTGCTGGTGTATCGTATATGTCGCCTTCTACTTTGCTCACTTATCCGCTTACCTTATCGCTTCACGTTTTTGCATCTTGCATATTCGCTATTCGCCCTGCATCCATTCTTCATCATACGATTACACATGTACTACGAACAAAACCTTTTCCGTCGGTGTCGGCGGGAAACAGGATGGATGGCTGGGTTGCTCACCCCTGCAGCAGTGTAGGGGATGCGGGGATTCGAGATTTCCTGCATGCCTCCGTACGCATATTTAACGCCTTGATCACCCCCTTGTTATGGACTGACTGACTACTTACATACGCTTGTACTGTTGATGTACGATGTAAAAACATCTTCGAACGGAAGTAAATCCGCCCATGATACAATCGTTCTCCGAACACGCAAACGCCTTTAACTTCCAACGGCCTGAGCCCGTTGATGTGAAAAGTTCCATACTAGTTACAGGTTGTATCGTGTAACGTAGGAAACATGCTTTACAAATTGCCACAGGCAATGGTATTTTCAAACATCGTTGCAGTGATTTGTTTTTCTGAAGTCTCCAAGATGCCTCGTCGCTCGAGTCCAAACGTCCAAGCAAGGATTCGGATGATTTCGGACAGTTCAGTCGGACGTCTTCGGATGCCTCGACCTGAAAATCGGCTCGCTTGTTTTCTTGTTCTGTCTTCTCCCTCAGCATCGCGAACGCAGCTCGTTCTGTCCAAGCTGCAACTCTCCGCGTCTTGTTTTTCAATGCAATCAACTGGATATCTCGAAATGCGAACCTCCTCCTACTTAACCCCCTGGGTATCATGTACTAAATACCGCGGTGCAATTCGCTAAATCTGTTTGTCGCCATAGTGTCTGCTACCAGGCAAGTGGCTCAAGCCTGCAATCTTACGATTGGGCCAAGTCTGGCTCTGCGCTCTGGCCTGCGCCAAGCGCCGGAGGAGCGGTATGACCAGTGACCACGGCATATATGTATAGCCCAGTCGGAATGCACAGCAAATCCATCTCTTTCACCCACTTCCACCTTCTTCCGAGTCCCACTGTAATGACTTCTACGCCCGCCCCCATGTCTCTCCCTCCACTCTCAGTTGACGGTCTCTTGCATGCCCATGCTGCTTCGCAGGACCCGAAACTCGCGGCCTTAAAACAGGCTCACACAGAGCGCATTGGCTTGAAAACAAAGAACGAGCAGCTCTGGAAGCTTATCGAGAAGCAGCGAGCGGGATACAATCAGCTTATCCAGGAGCTGGAACGCATGCGTTCTGAACGAGACGCTTACAAGACGAAAGTCGTTGCGTCAATGCAACCCGGGTCGGTGTCCGACCGTAAAGCGGACAACGGAGCGGCGCTTGCTGTGGCGACCGCAACCACCGCACACAGTAACATGGAAAGTCCGATGACCCCTCGACCCCGGCATACCTGATCATCCACTTCCCCCGGCGCGACTATCAATCGGACCAGCCGCACAATGTTACCTTCCTTACCTTACACACGCCATCGTCCTTGTCCGCCCTTCATCGCGAGCCGACGCGATAGAGCGTCGCTCGGTATCTGGATCTCGACCCCTTTAAACTATGACACCCAGCTCCACCCTCGATCCCGCTCTCATTGCCTCCCGCATCTCGCACGTAAATAGAGCACATTCGTACAGCCTCGACCTAGATAAATCAAAGGCTTCATGTATCACGATACAACCTCTATGTATAAATACCAGCATAGATCCACGAACGATGTATATTTTCCAAGCCACTTTGGAGGTTGCTGTAAATTCCACTATTTAAATTTGCTTCGAAGTCCGTATAGCCTGGATAGATGATACTGCAATGTAACATACCCTCTTTCAAAATCTGCTCCTACATGGACGAGGGAGGGCGGATGAGATGTTGACCTCGACTTACACTGCAATCTGGGTCAGGTAATATAAATTCTGAGTACTCACTGGTTGACAGTGGTTGTCGATTCGTCGAGTCGTGTACTTGCCTCGATTGATCATTGAGGTTTTACCATGATCCGTAGCCCACAATAATGAACCAGGCGTTGAGCTACCCTATGATTCGATACAGGCAGGCGGGATGAGTCCTTTGTAAGTACTAGTACGAGCACAACCTTTGCACCCAACTGGTAATGTCTTTTCTTTAATTACGTAGTTCCATGTCCGAGTTCGCCATGCCCGCAAGGAGAACATCCATAGCCACCGTGTGTCCTGTCAAATGTTTGGGTAGGCTTCATTCTTCGGTGCTTGAGAATCAGTGCCCGCAGCTTCCCTCCAAAATATCCATGCTCTCATGATATCCTGGCAATAATATGTGACTCTGCGGTTGCAAAAGTGAGAATTTGCTTGCCTCTTGAGTTCCGAATGTAATGGCGGCAATTATAGGCACTGGACAGCATTACGCCAGAGTCGGTTGGTTTTATGAGCCAAACGTACCGATTGTCAGCACGAGACGAGTCCAATAGGGCTTCATGCCATTGGGTGCCCCAAGACTCATTGAGCTCAGTCTGATAACAATAGAAGATAACATGCAACTCAGTCAAGTTGTTCAGACTAAAAGATAAAATTCACGCACCCCACTCCCGACATCGATATAATTGTGAATAAAACAACGCGGACGAACATGGTGAGGAAAAGTTGTTGGTCTGGCCCACTCGATGAACGGAATAGCCTCCAGTTGCGGTACAGCATGACAGCGATCCAGACTAGGTTGGTGAAGGCAGCGAAAAGATCAGATGTGCGGCCATACTCACTCTCCAACGGAAAAATGATGATTCCGGTAATTATGATGATATAGCTGCTGACTAGGGTTCTATTTGGTGGGCGCGGTGGCTGAGCCGAGAAACATTGAGATGGATATGAGCCTTACGGTTGCAATGAGCTGACATGGCAATACAACAAATTTCCTTCCAGTTCAACAACGGCAGGGTCCTGAACTGACTGGGGGAAATAGATTCCAATGAGTGTGCTGCAATTGACGTGGACCCATAGGCTTACCACCATAGCCTCTATGAACACTGCGAGCAAGACTACCGGCGGAAATGCGACCAGCTGCCGCGCCTCGGTAACGGCTCGCAATGGTGATGAATGGCCACCCACAAATTTTGTGAAAGAAGGATGAATCTTTCTCTTGTTAAATATGATAGCTGAGAGGCGAATGTAAAGCTGGCAGCCTCGTTAAGCATGCCGTCTCTTGACAAAAAACAAAGAGAACAACCCACGTCGGCAACAAAAGCAAGAGCACTGAGTGTAGGGCTGAAATTGGTCAGGTGTTGCTATAGACGGAGAGGAACTTGAGCCGTACTAGGTTGGGACCGCGTAGATCAGAGCCGATTGAAAAAAGCATAGGCCAAAGGGTGGGTTCGACCCACCCTGGTGGCCAACAAGGAATAAAAATGCGACCGAGTACACAATCCACGAGAATATGTGTCTGAACCAAAGCTGGCTCCTGTGGACGGTGGAGGCGAAATATGCGGTGGCAGCGATGAAACCGAGGGAAACAACGCCCAGAAGAACGGATATGTTGAAGACAGTCACTTTAAGAGAGAGAGAGCCAGCTTGGGCCGAGCCTGGAGAGTTTTCCATAAGGAGAACGTAAAAGAAAGAATAAAGGAATGAATGAATGAAAGCCTCCAGAGCATGGCCAGGAGACAGACAGTCGCAGAGCTTATTATACGTTCATACGACATTGACGATCTGTCATAGTGTCAAACAACGGAGAGCGGGAGGCGATTCGGACGAGTAGATGGCGATCGTACCGGCTGGCAACGAGTCCGATCTGGGGTTTCACTCGCTCAGACCTCAAGCGCCGCACTAGACTGACGACGGCGGCGGCAGTGATTCCACTATTAGAACCTACTGGCGAAAGGTAAAGACAAAGGCATGCAGAGGGCCCCTGGCAGAGCTTCCAAGAAATAGGAGCGCGGAGCGATGGGAAGCAACGCAGTTTAGACCTCACTGGAAGAAATTCAAAGAACTCGTGGGATGCTTAGTCTAAGAGGGACAGACATAACAATTTGCCAACAATTTGCTCGTTCCTCCCAGTCGCAACTACTAGTAGTTATATGTAAAGTTGTGGCATCCAAACTGGAAGCTCGTGAAGATGATGCGTGGGGAACTCGGAGAGGTGTCCAAAGTGATTAGCGAGCATGGTAGTCTGTGCTGTGCGACGGATGAACAAATGTATCGCCTAGAGGATGGTTGGAGGATGGTGGGAGTTTGGTGGAAGTAAAAGTATTTGCCTAATTCGGCCTGGCGGCCATGTCGGACATGGATGACTCGGACTCGGCCGTTCCGGCTTCTTTCGCTACCTCGCTCTCTCCATGCTCAACCAATGCTCAGCGCTCAGCGCTCGACGCTTCCCATACTTAGCGCTATAGGTATGCTACGCCATGATACGTGTAAATTTACCCTTAGCCTCAATTCTAAATTGAGCGAAAGAGCGTCAACTTCAATTTACCGAATTCAATCATAATCAGGGTCAAGTCTTGAGATCTTACTCTACATTCAGCCTGACAGCGGGAACTTTGCTCGCACACAGCCGCTCGCAGTTGATGAAAGCACTCAAGTAGTCCATTGTGATCGCCACTGGGAACCGCCACGTTCCAATATATAGGCAAGACAAAGTTTTTCGACGTTCACAACAGAAAACCGGAACCTCTCTTGCTACTATTCGAGAAGAACAGACATGCCAGCATCCTATTCGGCCTACGCTACACTTCCTGTTTCTACGCTTCCGACTTTCAAATCCAGCTCATGGATAGAGAAGACCTTCCTCAGACATGGTAAGTCGTATTTGCTGGCACAAGGCGGGCTGCCGTTCTCAATGATATTCAGCCAGAACAGCAGTATTCTACGCTCTCAAGACCGGTATCACAACAGGAGAGCTAGAAATCACCGAGCCTTCGGGCACCATGCACAAGTTCGGGACGCCAGCGAAGGACAGCAAGGCGTGTGGGACGCGCAGAGCGGTACTTCACATCAACGATGAACGTTTTTGGGTCAGAGTCTACCTTTCTTACGACGTTGGCTGTGAGTTCGTGGATGGCTCGTGCAAAGCTGTGTTGTAAAGCGATTCTTTCAGTCTCCGAGGCGTACATGGCCGCAGAATGCGACTCGCCCGATCTGAAAGAGGTCTTCAATGTACGGCCACCTCATCAATCAATAGGATAATTCTCATTTTCCAAGCAGCTTTTCATCGACAACCGGAGGAACATCAGCTCTTTCTCGACATTCTTCCACAGGATCTACAAGGCTTCCGTTGTGCTTCAGCATCTCTTCAGTCATTCACGCACCCTTTCTATCGCCAATGTAAGCCTGCCACATTCCTCCTTGTCATTGGTTTACGGAGGCTCCAGGTTGCTGGGTATGATGCCTCGAACGAGTTATACATGGTGCGTAATCAACTATAGTCTGTCGTCGCACAGGATGAATCGGCGACGCGTTCAGGCTTTCTTGAGCGAAGAAATGCAATACTCGTGCCCAATCTGGTCGGACAGCGAGGGAGGGGTTTGCGGCGACCTACACGGTCACCGGACCGCAGGAGACTTAGAAGCTGCGCAATCAAACAAGATTGCATATATTCTCCGCAAAGCTCGCCTTCGAGAGGGTGGCCGCTTGTTGGAGATAGGTAGCGGATGGGGCAGCGTCGCTATTGCTGTGAGTCGTCGTGCCAGTTCTGTTCGTCTGTCAAGAAACCCACCAACATGTTTAACCAGGCCGCTAAACTTGGATGTACCGTTGATACTTTGACACTGTCTATCGAACAAAAGCAGTTGGCCGAGAAACGAATCAGGGATGCAGGGTTTGCGTCTCAGATCACAGTTCATTTCATGGATTATCGTGAAATGCCCCCGCACTTTGAGGGTGCTTTCGATGCCTGCGTTTCCCTCGAAATGCTCGAGGTTAGCAATCACTGTCTTGACTGTGGCCCCGTAAACTTACACGCAGCACCCGCAGGCGGTGGGGTTGGAATATATGCCTTCCTATGTTGCCAAAATCGACTGGGCGCTCAAAGACACGGATTCCGTAGCTGTCCTCACCGCCACAACCTATCCCGAAAACACATATACTCGGTACCAGTCAGTTATAGCTATCATCTACGCATACTTTTTCCCGGCTGACACAGGCAAAAGGGGTCAAAACTTCATCCGGAAATTTCACTGGCCACATACCATCTTGCCCAGCGCACTCTCTCTTGCCAAATCTTTTTCTACTTCTCCCAAGGGCCGCTTTTGCGTCGACAGCATCGAGGACTTCGGCATTCGTAGGTAATTTTTGTGGCATCGACATTTAAACTCACTTTTTGTGTGTCGCAGATTATCCGCGATGCCTGCGCGAGTGGGGTCGGTGAGTCTCGATGCATAATGTGCCAAGTATAAGACAGCGCTCAATGTTATTGCTTCCCATTCTAGTCGGCTCAAGAAGAACTGGACCTCCGACCTCATTGACTCGCTCCAAAAGCGGTATCCCGAGTTGAAGGATCCGTATAAACTGGAGATGTTTCGGCGAAAATGGCTCTACATGTTCTTATACATGGAGACTGCATATTCGCGGGTGTGGCTTAGCTGTGTGTGTTGGACTCTTGCCCGTCCAGTAAGTTGAACATTTGCGAGTGATTTCTCATTCAATACATTACCACCAGGGTTCTCCAGCCGAAATATGCGCCTGAAATGTTACGCTTTCACTCACCACTTTCACTCACGACTTGCACCAATGAATAAACTAATCGCAACCATGAACATACGGACATCTGAACGACATAATTATTCGAGTTCTCAATATAACTACAACAACAGTCCGCGTTGATCTCGGAGGTCCAGCTCAAGACGAACAAGCCCGCGCGGGGAGTTGAAATAGATCACTTTGTGGTTGGACAGATAGATGGATAGATAGAAGAAACTTGGATAGATACTAGATCGGCCAACAAGAAATTGATAATGATCCCTCGTATTTAAGTCTGTGGGCACTTGCACCCATCCTTGCAACTCCCCTCTGTCCTGCCTGGCATAGCACAGTGCCTTCAGCTCAACCACTCTCACTTCCGTCGTACTCGACAGATTTCTTTTCGGATCACTATTCGTGCTTTCTCGCCACCTCAACCATCTACATTCTTGGGACCAGGCAGCTAAGCTGTGGCAGCTGAACGTATCCTCGTGTCAGGAGAGTAGATGGTTGAGGCGAAGAGAAGGCATAGTGATCCTGAAAGAAAACTTTCGAGAACGACAGTGGCGAGATTGGTTTGGACCACGGCACTGCACTCTATCAGGATGCTGGATGGGGGTTGCAAATATCCTGGACAACTCTACTATCCAGTAAGTTTTGAGTCTTCGAGTTGAGTACGGGTCAAGCTGCTTTCTTACTATATTCTCGCCCAGGCTCAGCTTTTGAGTAAATAACGGAAACCAAAATTCGTCGCTGTGCAGGCTTCAAGACAGCCTACGGGTAGGCAATGCAGCTCTTACTTGAGATTCCGAATGCCAAAAAGGTGTCTAAACAGTTACAATTTGCTACAACTTCCAAGATACAAAATATCCGATGCAGAGATCCGATGGCTACCTTTACATATGTTTCTACACCGTTCGAGATATTGCAATTCATTTGAAGAGTTGAAGTAGCTCGTGCATCCCCAGCTTCTGATTCTTGATATGACTCCCACTCAGAGCCATCGTCGTCAATTGACGTTTCTTCTCTTGCAACTGTATCGTACACCCTGAGATTGAATGACGAGATACAAGCAGTAGCCTCGCTCACCTGAAGTATTCTGTCCTCAACTGTATCATCTATCTTAAGCTTATAGATGTGAACGTTGCGCTTTTGTCCGACACGATGTGTTCGATCAAAGGCTTGTTCCTTTTCCAACACTTAACAACACGGCTCGTTCAAGAAGGCAATTGAAACAACGCTTACCTCTACGGCGGGATTCCACCACATATCAACCAAAATGACATGGTTGCAAGCCGTCAAATTCAACCCTGCGCACACAGTCAGGTTTCTTGGGCTTACTTTGTAGTCAGAGAATCAACGATAACGCACCTACACCACCTGCTTTCAACGAAACGAGAATGACCGTTGTTCTTGGATCTCGTTCAATTTCTTGCAAAGCTTCTGTTCTCTCCTTAATGGTCATCTGGCCATCATCTGAACCAAAAAATAATCAGTATCGCGATTGATTTCCGCTGCGTTCAACACTCACAGCGGGCGAATCGGACCCCGATCGCGACGAGAAACGATTCCAGAATATCCAGCATCGCAGTGAATTGCGAAAATATCACCGTCTTTTCTCGGCCGCCAGATTCCTTTGCAATATTTTGAAGCAATTTCAAAAGAGTTCGGATTTTCGCCGAAGCCCGTTTTGAACTGTGCAGGTTCTCAGCCTGAACTTTGAATGCGGCGCAGTCGATGCAGTGGTCAGGCCATGACTTGGAATCGGCTCTATTTCGTCGAGTTAATCTGAGTGATCACCATCAGCAACTATGTAGTTGTGGTTCTAGCTCGACTGACCGGCTCTTACAAACGTGGCATCGTGGTTCACTGATGTCGGCTTCAACATCCGAACCGGAATCTGCGTCCAGAGCCATGTTGAGTTTGGTTCCTGGATTCACATCTTCCATGTCGTCCGCATACCCATCCAAAACAAGGCATGGATGATCGCAGGCTAGACGACGACCCTGATCAGCGATGATACACACAGAAAGATTCGACTGACCTTGTCTCAATCTCAACAATAAAACGAGCACATTCATATAAGTAGCTCCACCGTTTTCCTCGCTCTTTGCAAGAATTCTTTGTAGCAGGGTTTTCACGTTGTTTCTCAGAGCTGTGTAGAATTGCTGCTCCGATGAGTCGAATTCGCAAGAGAGGACGACAACAGTGCGGTCTGGGAGCTTGAGGACCGATTCAACATCCAACTTTGTTCGACGAAACATCACCTGTTTCAGGACAACCTAAATCGTAAGATATTCAACTCCGCCATCCATACGAAGATCAAAGATATATACCTGAAGCCGTTTCATCGCCAGATTGGCACCAGAACCGTTGGAGATTGGTTTAGCGATCATACTGTTGAAAAGTTCCCACTCGTTCAGAGGCTTGATGTGCATGAATTTGAGCAAGGGGAAGAAATCGTCGACTTTATTTTGCCTTGTAGATAGTTGGCTCGCTTGATTAGATAGTCTTCGCAAACACGTACATGGGAGTGGCGGTCAAGCACCAACGGAATCTGGCTTGCAAGTCCCAACAAGCCTCAGCCGTCTTAGTTTTCCTGTTCTTGATGGTATGCGCCTCATCTGCGAGCAGTCAAAATCCTACTTTTCGATTTAAACAGAAAGCAAACGTACCCAAAATGATTCTCCACCACTTGGTAGTGAAGAGTACGGATCCGATGCTACGGTCCTGTGGATTCATTGTGGCATGCTCGGAGCACACGACGCCGTATGTGGTTAGAACGACGTTCGCTTCCGACAGAAGCCTAGCCACTGGAAGCGTGTGAGTAGATGGTTTTTGTAGGAAAGACTGGTGCAACCTTTGCCCCGCTTCCCGTCATGATACGGAATGACCCTCAAGCCAACGGTGAATTTCTCAATCTCGGCCTCCCATTGCTTCAGCACGCCCAAAGGGCACACTACCCTGTCCAAAGGTGTAAGATACAGCCAAAGGAGGAAACCAATACGAACAAGGTAGCTGCCGCGTAGCCATTCTGTCGATCTATCTTCGTCGGAGGCCCATCCAGGATACGGGCAGTGGCCTGAATCGTCTTGCCCAGCCTATAAATTGCAGCGTTGGACACTCCAGAAAGATAGGCAACGTGATGGTCACGCACCCCATGTCATCTGCTAAGATGCCACCCGCTTTCTTCTTTACCAAGTCTTCCCTGTCGCGCATCCAAGCGCGACTCGGAATTTGATGAGGCAGCAATCGAATATTGTCGCGAAAACCTTTCACGACACCCTCAGCATCGTCGGTGAAGGTACCAGCGTTGTCGGTGCCGCCACGAAACAGGTCTTTGAGGGCCTGATCCGCTTCTGCAGGAGTGAGAGATCTTGCACGAGTGCTATCGGGCAGCGGGATTTCCTCATCCGTCGTACTCGACCGAGGCCCCCTGAAAGTGCCACTGGTGGAATAGGATGTTGGAGGCTGTTGTGAAGCGAGGAATGCCTTGAAGTCGGGCGTTGGGTCAGTGTAGCGGCTTCGCGTCGTTCTAGACGAGCTCGCAGTCGATTTACGGCTCATGGTCGGGATCAAGAAAGAACAAAGCACTCTTCAATGACGGCGTGACTCAGCCTTGAGTAACAATTTGTATTTCCGCAATATACCACAACGCTGGTTGACAAGTTGCGCACAAATGTAACTGTCTTGGCCGCCTGGTCAGGGTCTCTCGACTCTGCGACAAAGTAATTGAAATTAACGCGTCCTGCTAGTCCCAGATGAGGCTAGATATTAGCGCTTGCTCCACGATAAATTAGATGGTTGAATTCTGGATAAAATCGAGGCGCCTCGTGGGGCCAGAAACGAAGAAATTGAAAGGGATTCTGAAGCTTTGGGAGCTGCGGTGGTCGAGGGATGAAGGTTCAAATCAGAGGTTGGGTGAGGCCACATCATTGATATCATTGATATCAATGAGCCGGTTAGCCGAACTTCAAGTTGCACAGATTTGATTTGCAGACCTGCACACTACTTACTTGCACCTTCCCTCCATCCTCTGCCGATGATTCAAACGGGTGTGATATCCACCGCGCACGGCGACCTGGTGACCGACGCGTCTTACGACTTCTACGGCCTCCGACTCGCGACTTGCAGCCTCGATCAACGGTGTGCATAGAAAACCAGCTTGTACACTTTGTTTTCTCACTTTTATCAGGATCAAACTCTGGCAATTGGACGAAACTAACGGGAATTGGGAGCTTGAAGATGACTGGAAGGTTTGCGGCGCTTGAAACGCGTTTTTCATGGGCTATAACGATTCGGGCAGGCGCACGACGCGGCCGTCTCCAAAATCAGCTGGACACATCCTGAATTCGGGAATATCATCGCCTCTGCGTCTTTCGACCGAACTGTAAAAGTCTGGGAGCAAACTTCTGGCATCGGCATGCCCGAACCGCAACAACCAGTCCAGGCGAATGGGAGTGGTAGCAACGCATCGACATCGCGGTGGATTGAGCGTGCAGTCTTACCAGAGGCCCGAGGCACTGTGAGAGCCGTGGAATTCGCGCCTCATCACTTTGGATTGAAGTTGGTAAATGCTTTGTCTTTAATTTGTTCTCTGTCTTACAAACGCAGGCCTCCATCTCATCCGACAACCACCTCCGAATCTACGAGTGTCTCGAACAGCCGTCGTTAACGACATGGCAACTCTCTGAAGAAACAGACATTCAGGCTTTACCGCTCAGTCCATCGGCTTCGCCATTTACGCGCGCTCAGCAGACCAACGCCCTCGCTACTCCTACACAAACAAGTTCGAGTCTGGACGGTGCATCTGCCCCTCTTATAGCGCAAGCTCTTCAGCAGGGACTGCAGCAGAGCTCGTCTACGTCGCAGCAGCGTCCCGGACTGGGGAATCGTGAAGCCGACGGCGGCTGGTGCATCTCGTGGTGTAAAGATCGATACTGGGGAGAACTCATCGCTGCAGGCGCCGGCACCTCTGGTGTGGTTAAGATCATCCAACTCATGCCTTCAAATCGCCCAATTACTCTGCTCACGCTCGACCCATCTCCAGCCGTCGAAGGGGCATTGGTGCCTGCGGATCCAGACGCAGGTGGACCGTCGTCGTCTGCGATTACTTCTGTGTCATGGGCTCCCTCCTGCGGCCGCTCGTATCATCTCATCGCGACAGGCGGTAGGGACGGTCACGTCCGCATTTGGCGGGTCAAGCCCGGGGAGGAGGTGGAAGATGATATGGCGGCAGACTCAGAGGATGGACAGTGGTCGGCTAGTATCGTCGCTGATTTCGAGAATCACAAGTGCGTCTTATGTTCGCCGACTTTGACTGTTTCTCATCGTCTCTTTTTCAAGGTCGGCGGTGGGGAGGGTAGAGTGGAATATCACCGGGTGAGTGATCCTATTCTTCTATCGAGCTTCAATCTGAAAGTCAGCCATGTACAGGACTGTGCTATCTTCGGCAGGGAACGACGGCCGCATCCGGTTATGGAAAGCCACTTCGGGGAATGTTTGGCGGCCAGCAGGCAGTATCGGCGTCGAACAGTCAGAACAACAGGAAAACGAGAATCCTGTGGAGAGAGACATCGACTGGAATGATATGTAATTTTGCACGTCGATGTATGTGCTGCTTTCTTGTTGGCGACGCTCGATGGTTTCACTTGCGTGATGACTGAATGGAAGACAAAAACCGTGGCAAGCTCTATACCTTTCGACACTGAACGCGGCACCTTCCTTTTTTTCTTTCTTTTTTGACCCTTCTTCATATAAATTACTGGAGTGCTGGGGCGCGGTTATGATGTTGCGTAATCGTGGAAATTTATGTTCAGCCAAGACGCGGACTCTTCGTTTTGCAGAAGGTTGCAATGAGCTTACTTGGCTTCAAGCTCTACTTTTATAGTGTCCTTCGAAAATCTAAGTTTGTGTGGGGATCACCAAGATTGACATCAAGGTGACACGCCTGCCAATTTCAGCGCGGCGTTTGCTCCCGCTTGTCCCGAACTTTCATCTACCCCAGCTCTTTTGGCTTTTGACGCTCTTTTCTGCGCCCTGGCTACCCAACGGCGCCCACGAACTGCATGGTCGACGATAAATACATTGGGCTCGCGTTGGCCGTGTCCAGTTCCGCAGCAATTGGAACAAGCACCGTTATCACGAAGAAGGCGAGCCAGCTGGGGCTCGTACGACTCGCTTGCCAGCGCTGACGCGGCCTACAGGGTCTAACTGCAGCTGCAGATGGCTCCTCTGCTTCTGAGAATCATTCATATCTGCGGAATCCAGTGTGGTGGGCGGGAATGTCGACTTGTACGTTTTCTGAGAAGTACTTTTTAGAGGTTGACTGAATTGGTTCCAGTGATTATAGGTGAAGGTACTATGCATCGAATGCTTGCATTTACAGAATCCGACTGATTGACTGTAGCGGCCAACTTTGCTGCATATACATTTGCCCCTCCCGTTTTGGTGACACCCCTTGGTGCATTGAGTGTCCTCATTGGGTGCGTTTGTCCGTCTGTTAATCATTTCGCCGCTCATACTACTTGACAGCGCTATACTGGCCTCATTTCTGCTAAATGAGCGATTAGGCCATTTAGGCAGAGTAGGATGTGCTCTTTGCCTCATCGGCTCTGTCATCATTGTCCTCCACGCACCAGACGACAAACCGATAGAGACTATCGTCGACTTTCTCGAGTATGCAATGAAGCCAGCATTCCTCATGTACTGCTTCGCCGTAGTCGCTGCAGCCATCACCCTCGCCTACGCCATCGTCCCCAAACACGGCCGGACGAATCCCGTTGTCTACATCTCCATAGCGTCTATCGTCGGCTCCGTCTCCGTCATGTTTGTCAAAGGTTTTGGCGTCGCAGTCAAGCTCACCTTTGCGGGCAAGAATCAATTCGTTTATCCGAGTACCTACGTCTTCGGCCTCATCTCGGTCGGATGTATTCTGATACAACTAAACTACTACAACAAGGCGCTTGACACGTTTTCCGTGAACATGTGTGTGACCTATGGCTTTTTCTCCGCGTTTTGACTGAATTCCATCCGCAGCGTCAACCCGATGTACTACGTCGGCTTCTGCAGCGCCACCATCGTCGCCTCCCTCATCCTCTTCGAAGGCTTTAACACCACCGATGCCACGAACACCGTCTCCCTCCTCTGCGGCTTCATCGTCACCTTCCTCGGCGTACACATCCTTAACCTCTCCATGTTAGACGAACAAAATGCGCAGGCTCTCGAGGAGCAGGGCCGTGTGGTGCTGGAGGGAAGGCTATCGCTCGACGGCTGGCACGGCATCCGGAGGGACAGCTTTTCGATGCCGCTACCGTCTCCGCTGGGACACGGCCGCCGCAGCTCGCTGTACCGCACGCAGTCATCCACGCTCTTCAATGCCTTCGGGCCCAGCGAGACCGCGAACGGCGGAGAGCACCTTGGACTACAACGTCTGGAGGAGGAGGATTGGGACGACGATGCGGATGAGCGTACGGCGCTGCGGACCCCGGCCCGCAGTCCACTTCCGGGCCATACGCCCACGCGAACTCGGTCGTTCGGGGGTCATACGCCTGGGGTGCGTTCTCTGGGTGGAAGTGGCGGGGGCGCGCATACACCGACGCGATCGCTGAGTGGCAGTGGGACGCCATCGCGTCCGTTACATTCGCCGAACGTCGATATCCGGATATCGCCTCGGCCTGTGTAGCAATACTCAAAACTCAAGCGCAAGTGACGCGTATGTAATTTATTTTACGATATACCTGTAACGAGTGGGCAGCACTTAATTCGGGGCGAAACGGACTCAATTCTACATATTCTTGGGCAATGGCTGACGGACTGACTGGAGACGAAGATGCAGCTCGATGTTGGCTCGATGCAACAAATACAGTGCAAGATTAGACGAGAGTTTGGCTGGTTTTCCGACCACGTTCTCCGCCTCTCGAGTCTCTGAGTTCGTTTAAATTGGCATTGCAGTTCTGTCACAGCTGTGTTGTACATAGGAAGCATCTCAAGCAAGTGAATTCCCGGCACACCAGCTTACAATACTGTAAGTAGTACTTATGTTCCTTGACTTGGCGATTCGCGAAAATCTGGTATGTTTTCTTCATTTGCCAGGGTCCGATCTCTAATTCCATTCTGTTTGTCTGTATCCTTTTTTGTTTCACATAGTGCTACTCTTCCCTCTCTTCATTTCCTTTTTCATGGGTTTGGCCGGCGCGTTTCGCTCACACTGAAGATCATCGATCATCAATAGCATCAATCTGGCCTTTCTCGGATCACTTTTCGACGAATGGCCCCGGGCCACACTTAACCATCCCCCAGAGAATCGTAACCAGACCTGGGCCTATTGGCGGGCCCTTCCACCTCTTCCTGGTCTCTGTTATCACTGGACAGTGACTGTGAATGCATTGACTGACAGCAACATCGACGACTATCAACTTCCGCCAGCTTCCGCCCGTTTTCGCCGCGTTTCTTTTCTTCACCGATTACGATGCTGCAAAGCCGTCTTTCTTGTTCCCTCTTAGCTCGTAATGTTTTCGGACGAGGCGGTCGCTGGTGGCACTTCGCGCTAATCTTCGCTGTCCTGCTCTGGGTGTCTACTTCAACTCTGACTCCGCGCCGTTTTCGTTTTCGAGTATTCAAATCAAGCCGTCCGGTCGGTGGGCCTCGGTCGCCAGTCATACGCCTTCCAGGTGGTCCAAATGATTTGTGGACGGGTCGCGCAAATGAGGTTAGGAAAGCTTTCGCCCATGCGTATCGAGGATACCAAAGGCATGCTCTTCCGTATGACGAACTTATGCCCTTGACGGGAGGGCGGGTGAATAAGTGCGTCGTGTGTGTGCTCAGTCACTCACAGCCTACTTACGAAATGCAGTTTCCACGGCTGGGGCGTTTCTATGTACGACTCTCTCGACACAATGTGGTTGATGGGTCTCGACGACATGTTCTACGACACGATGGAAGACCTCGCGGGGCAGAAATTTGATCTTCCGCCGGTAAAAACACCCATATATACCCCTCATCTCAACTCATTCGCACCAGGGCGAATATGCACATTTCTTCGAAGTCGTCATCAGATATCTGGGTGGCATACTTTCTGCCTACGCGCTTTCAGAAGACCCCCGTCTCCTCAAACAGGCGGAGATGCTCGGGGAGAAGCTTCTACCTGCCTTCAATACGCCAAGTGGGTTCCCTGTATGGGGTGTAAACACTCGGACGTTAGTGTTTTGGCCTCTTCTATTAAATACCGGAACCCAATTCCAGCCAGCGGCGATACGACGTATGGCGGCCACGATGCGCAAGCAACGACCTGCATGGCTGAGGCATTTAGCAACCAGATGGAGTTGTAAGGCTTCTTGCTCACTTCGTCCGTATCATACACTTCTGAATATCGTCCAGCAAATACCTCGCCCACATCACCGGAAACGCCAAATTCTTCGAAGCGACCGAAAAGCCGATGAAGGCGATGTACGGGCGGGAGCACATCATGCACGGCGGGTTGTTTGCCAAGATGTGGGATTTGAGGACGGGAAAGCCGAATCAGAGTTCGTCGTGTGTGTGAGAATGGCTTGTAAACATTCTCACTTGCCACTCAGCGGATTTCACCGCCGCGGGATGCACCGACTCCGCATACGAATATTTCCTCAAGCAATGGCTGATGACAGGGCAGAAGGAGCTCAAGATGCGGGATCTTTGTGAGTCGTCCTTTCGTATCGATACCCCAGGGACTGAAATACCTCTAGACGTCCGCAGCGCCAACGCGATCATCGAGCACCTCCTCTACGTCGGCCCCCGCCGCCAGCTCCTCTACTCCACCGACCTCAACAACGGCGCCGCAACACACCACTTCCAGCACCTCACATGTTTCCTCCCTGCGCTCCTTGCTTTAGGCACGCATACCCCCGGGCTCAAGCTTTCTGAGAACGAGAAGAAGCGGCATCAGTGGGCTGCGGAAGGCTTGGCGAATACGTGTTGGGTGGTTTATGCAGATACGACGTCGGGACTGAGTCCGGATAAGTTTGTAATGGAGAAGTGGGGCGAGCCGGAGCGGGGGAGGTGGGTTGAGAGGGTGGCGGAGTGGGAGGAGGCACAGGCGCAGAATATGAAGTTGGGGACGTTGCCGCCTGGGGTGAAGGATGTGAAGCCGGAGGGCGAGGAGAAGGCGAGGGGGTATACCGCTAGCGCGGATATGTATTTGTTGAGGCCGGAGGTGGTGGAGACGTTTTATATCATGTGGAGGACGACGGGGGATGTCAAGTGGCGGGAGAGGGGGTGGTGAGTAGTGAAGTTTCGGTCTTTCTTGCGTTGTGTATAAAGGCTAACCTTTGCTTAGGGCGGTGTTCCAGGCGTTGGAGAAGAACACCAAGACCAAGTATGGATATACCTCCGTGCGATACGTCGACGATCGCAATTACAAGCCGTATCAGAAAGACGATATGCCAAGGTCGGTACATAGTTCCTCGCTTTCCTGTTTTGCTTCGCTCTTGCTAAAATATGTTCTGTGCGCCTCCAGCTGGTTTCTTGCCGAGACGTGAGTTGGCTTCGCGCAAATCCATGACCACTTCTTGATTTCTATTTGCAGGTTAAAATACCTCTTCCTGCTATTCACAGATGAGGAGCTCGTACCACTGGATAAGTGGGTATTCAATACCGAGGCACATCCTTTGCCCGTCTTCAACTGGACGAAAAAGGAGATAGAAGACTATGGAATAGATGTATCATAGCTGTATGTATTACTTTGCTGAGATTTCTTGTATATTGCATGCGGACCCGCGTTTTTTTGTCTCTCTCTTGGTGGTCCTTAGCTTCGAGTATAATGATTTGTCTTCTGGATGCCTGCCAATTTCTTCATCGGCGCGCGTCGACAACGCGGTCGGTAACGAACCACGTGCAGTGAGGTCACATCAAATTAATTTGAAATTCTCTTTCCGTTCCACCATGAAGCAGAAGGCAATTCAGGGCCCACCGTCTGAATCCGGCGTTCACCAACCGAGGGCTCACCTCGACGGAATCAACCTGCCCAAAGATTTTCCTGTCCCGACCCTCAAACAGGTGCGAGAAGACGCCGTCGAGGGTGAGCTCAGTCTCCTCTCGCCCATAACCTCAGAATCTGTAGTAACGATCTGGAGATAGCGAAACAGATGCAACAGCATCCCGAAGAATACGAGGACATAGTTTTTATGTTTCCTCCTGGGAGCCCTGCCAATCAGGAGACGCTTCCGAAGCATCTCAAGCTTGGGTTGGTCTTCAATAATCTCCTTCCCGGGTTGTTCAAGTTCAGTTATTTTGTCGCGGAGGGGGACGGTGAGTGCTCTTGGAAGTTGTCCTGTATTCAAATTCTCAACTGGATGCACGGTGGATGTAGTCCCAGAAGATGTTGTCAGCGATTGTATCTGGGCACTTTCACTATTCATCCGCGTAATGGAGGAATGCAGCGAAAATGTGCTCAGAGCAGCTGGTCACGTTAAGAAGAACAACGATTTCAAGATGTCGAGATACATAACGGTGCGTGTCTGATTTCAGGGAACTGGAAAGCGCTTTCTTCTCTAACGAGTTTGTTAGCTGATCAACGCTCGAGCTAAAATCGTTTCCCATTTGATGTGCGTATCAATCTCTGTATCTGTGGATGTGTCTCGTTGAGCGGACTACAGCAAATCCAAACGTGTAGAGGAAGCCGTTCCGTATGCCAAGGCTATCGTTGACGAGGAATATTCACGCGGAGCTGACGCTTGGTTAGAAAATCCGTACGTACGCAGGAGTAGAATCTCTGCCGCTGCTTTTTCAACTCACGGATTGTTCATAGTATGCCCTTTATGGTGTATGGCGAGACGCTCCTTCTCAGCCGACTTGACGATCATGAAGCAGTGAAAATGCTGCGTCGGGCCATGCTGGGTGTCGAGTCGGATAAATGGCCTGCTGATTCCCGTGGAGTGTCGTCGCAGGTCAAGGGTCGAGCTCTTCTCGCTCGTGCATTGCGCAATGTTGGCGCAGATGAAGAGGCCGGGCCTCAGTGTGTATTATTTTCTGTTGAATCGAGTTGCATCCTAATGTTTCATGGGATGTCTAGCGAGAAGTTCCTGGTGAACTGGTTCCGCAAGCACCCGCGCACCATGGATGAGACCTCAATGAGGCGTCTTCTTCTCCCCGAAGGGCCCGTTCTTCGAGAGCTCGGCGGAGAGACGTGGTTGGATAACCGCAAGCAAACTTCCAAGACCGAACAGCGTCTCACTAAGCTTTGTCGCACCTGTGGTGCTAGAGAGCCTCTTGTGACGCTGATGCGGTGCAATAATTGCAAATACACCTATTACTGGTGGACATTTTCCATAACTTTTGAGTTCAAATGAGCTGACCTCAATGTTCAGCTCTCGGGAATGCCAAAGAGCTAACTGGAAGTTACACAAGTAAGTTTTACAACTTGGGCACTTTATTTGCATGGTCTGATATGATCCTTTCCAGGGTTGAATGTCGGTGAGTCGCTGTGTTCGTGTAACAATATCATAGGTGACTGACTCTCTTCCTCAGCGAACGAGCCCAGATACTGGATAAAATAGAGCGCATGAGCCTAACTGATCCTGACGGTGCAAAACGCGCCGCAGACTGGTCACAGTGGTGCAACGCTAACCACGATGCGAATCAATTTGGGCTAGTTCACGCTCTCGGTCTGCATCAGGACCCAGAGCGCGGACGTACGCACATTGTGATTAAATACGTCGAGTATGTTCCGACGGCTACTAAGCTCAAGCACAAGTTCAGTGTCGTCTCTTGTGGTGTTTTTCTAATCAAGGATGTTCTGCGCGATATAGAGGTTGCAATGAACCTGGATCCCGGCGAAGGCGAGGAATATATTGATAGCGTGGTGCGTGAGGTTCGAGAGCGCCCTGGGGAAGACGGCAGGAAAAGAATTCAATTCATCGATTTCTCTCTTGGGGATGGCATTTCTCCGTGGCTTGGAGGAGGTATGTTGCGAGGGTGTTTGGTTTGTAATCCGACAACTGACTCGTTCCATAGGCGCGACAACGATCGAAGCTATACGGGCTCACCCATATAATCCCGATTGGAGGAAGCTCTTCAATGTTGGTGCCCCGCCGAGTCCAATGAAGCTCGTAAGCGGAGCTAAGGATGTTGAACATGTTTTCTGATCTTGCCTATCATTTGCGGTACGCCAACATAAAAAAGGATAAAGCTTTGTAGTCCGTAGGAACACTGTTAATATTCTCCTGTGATTTCTCAACCGACACGTCAAATACTTCAGAATACGAGGCTCGAAGGCTTCAAGTTGTTACGCGAAGTCCAGGAACAGGGAGATGGTAGGAGGACTTCGTTCATCTATTTATCTTTGGGAACGTTTCCTCGTGGCCGGGAAACGGTTTGTGACAAGTTGGCAAGACTTTCTGGTTCGTTTTCTTAAACCTAATTTTTGGGTAAGAGCTATGACGATCAGCGCCCTGCCAGCAAACCCATATAGTCCTGACTGGCGCAAGTTATTCAACGCTGGCGCCTCACCTGGCCCATGCAGCTCATAAGCGAAGCTCAAGATGTTGAACATGTCTCATGTAAAATTGTTGCCTTATACTTCATCATGAGAGCCCGAACGCAAAAATGATGGACATATGTAGCTGCATTGTTATTATTTTGAATTTGATTCTGAACAAACAGTGGGGGAAGCATCGCGAAGGTTTGAAAAGGGTTCGGACAGTTGAAAAAGTCATGAATCACATATTTCTATAGGTCGCTCTCCAACATACGAAAGACCTCGGCCGCATTGGCGCGTATTGCATCAGTTCATATATCCCCTTCAAAATCGCACTCGTCCTCCAAAGACTCGTCGCTTTCAGAACCGCTTTCCATTATTTCTTCATCAGGTGGCCACGAAGGTTTCCCGGTTTCATTGCTATATGCGGCGGGGCGGTATCTTTCATCGAGCCACTGGATGGGTGGACTAAGGTAGCGTGTAACATCAGCATCTGTTTCTTCCAGGCGCTTGAGTAATTTTCTCTCCATTCGCCCGCGCGCTGCGGGACGAAAATGTCTATCCGAGGCGCGGCGCAGGCAGACTTGAAATTTGAGGTGCTCGAATTCGGGAAATTTCCCGATCAGTATGCTCGCCATCGACGTAGGCGAGTCGTGGCACCATGGGAAGACCTCGAGCAGAATGTCTTCAAAGTCGAAGCGTTCATCGTACTTGTCATGTAACACGATGCGGAGGATGAGGGCAGTGAGGCGTGGAGCCTTCAGTGCGTTGATCGCTAACTCGCCCTCGCCACTCAACGTGATTCTGACCGTGAGTGACTCGAGCGCCGGAAAAGTGGGTAGGCGCCCCCACATTTCCTTATGTTCTGGAAACAGAGTTAGACACGAGTGATTACGGTGAGAATCTTAAAATCTCACCGTCTTCGTATTTATGGTATATCGAGTCTAGCACTAGTTTTGTGAGAGTCGGTGCTCCCAGCGACAAGTATCTCTCCATTGTGTCCAAGCAGCATGAACGCTCGTAGGAGAAAGTTTCGAATTTCAGTGATTTGAGTGCGGTAGGCGGCGAATATCCAATGAGGCGACCTAGACACGAATCTCCGTCGTAGTGCTTCGAGTATGAACTCGAAATGCGCACTTCCTGGAGCGATGTGAGGTCGATATCGCTGGGATCACCCTCGGAATGCGGATCATCAAGGGCGATGGAGTCAAAGGAAAGCACTCTGAGATTGGTGAAGCTGGTGAGGAGACTCGTGAGGGTGTCGGTGTCGGTCAAGTAGGAACTGGTTAGATGCAATTCTTCCAAGTGGGAAAACAGGGAAATATGAGCCCTCGCTTGCGTGGCATCACAGTCGGGGTCCGAGGCAAGGTCCAATTTGAGGACACGGACATTGCGTAGAGCAGAGAGTGCGCGGGCAAGGACGGATGTATCCGAAGGAGACTCGTCTATGTTGAGTGAAGGCAGGGCATCAAAGGACAGACCGATGTTTTTGACGACTTTTTCGAGTGCGGGCGTCCATTCGAGAATATCCAGCCAGCGGCCGATGTCATCCCTAGAGCGGAAATTAACCACAGAGAATAGCTGCTCTAAGGCAAATGAGCGCGTTATGCTGGAGGCAAGACACAACGCTCGCAGACTGGACACATCATCGGCAAGGTGTTCGACGATTTCGCGAGCGAGTTCGGGGGGGATGCATTTCCCTAGAACTTGAATCAGAGTCGTTTGGATCACTATACAGAGAGTAAACAAACATGGCTGGAAAGCTTGGGCACTCAGGTGCTGAAAAGATGTGAGCGCAGAGCTGGCAGCCTCCTGAGCCTGAGGCCTAGGTGTCCGTTTTGTGCCAGTGATACGAATTTCAGACATGCGAGACACTTTTGTAAGGATCTTTCGAATAGAGTTGTTGTTTAGAAATTGCAAAAACGCGCGAGGACTCATATACCGCGAGACCGACGCGTCACGTCTTGCCAGTCTTGGCAATGGTCGGTCTGAGGAAGAAGTGGAGTCACGGTATCACGTGTACGTGTTACTGATCGCGAAAACTCCCACGCCTTTCCTCTCCCCCCTCACTTGAACAAAAATGTCTTTACCACAAGCGCCCATTCAAATTGGCAACGGTTGCGTGGACTGTGTGCGCTGACTAGCTGAAGAGTAACGTTTCGAAGCCTACACATCACTCAGTACTTTCACTCGACCCCAGCAAAAAGCCAGAAAATTCCTGCAAGTTGCCTGCAAGCCTCTTTGGTTACTGGCATACTCGTTTCGGGTTTAGCATCTACCTGCTCTTCGCTCTACGACTGAGTTGTCGTTGCTGTCAAGCCGGAAGCAACTTGCGAACTCAAAAAGATAATCGTCATTTCCCTGCTGCCTTACTCCGACTTGCCAGCAGCCAAACCCGCGAGTCGACTTGCCACTGCTTCACCCACGGGATATCGGATTGCTGTGACTGTCCGTTGTCCCAGCTTCTGTCGGTCCTACCTTCACAATGCTGTTCGTTATCTCAAGATTCCAAGTGGATGACATTCTCGAAAATCTCCGAGCTTGACACCCAATTCAGTCTTAAAAAGCGGAGCGGCAAGAGATGCTCATTTGAGTTGGTCTACTGTGATTTCCTAGCTCTCTGTCTCGCCGGTACAGCGCCTTTCTCGACATTGTGCAGATTTCCCACCTTGGAAGGCTGGCGCCGCTCAGGGACTGTGGATAACAGACGAAATACGTAAACCCTGGAATGCCCTTCGACTTACCCCTGAAGAGTTGCTCCTGGCGTACGTTCTGAGTGGAACAGTTAGCATCCAGCATCAACTGTGGGGAACATTCGGTTCATGCAGGCAGCCTCAATTCAATCGTCAAGATCGGCAAGACCGCACCACTTTTACCTTGACCTATTGTGATCTCCCTCGCTATTTGTCTTGTGAGTGCCTTGCCCCAGTTGACGCCTGAGGTTTGGTATATATATCTTTACTAATTGTTTGGTCTCCGTCTTCAGCAGCCCGGTCCCGCGATGGGATTGGTAGATAACAGGACAAAGTGTTACGCGCAAACTCTAGACGAAATCCGATGGATGGCCTCCAGCCAGCTCCCACGGACTTGCCCCCGCCGTACGTCCCGAGTAACGATGGTAGTATCCAGCATCGAATCCTGTTGTCGGACCAGCAACATCAACAGTGGGGCACGCTCGTTCTACGAAGCTGGGCGCGTTCAGCCAACTCGACGCCTCTCTTTTATGAGGGGGCTACGATCTACGGCGCCATCGAAAGCACGCAGGGACCAATCTCTACGCTCAGTCACTATCAAGGTATTTCATCCTATATTCGACGTTACCTCTATACTTATTCTCACTGTTCTCACAGGCAACAAGCTCCATCGAAGCAGGAACTATGATCCTCGATAACCTTACATTTTGGAAAGTTTTCGACTGTCTGTGGAGCCGCAAGACTGCGCTTCAAGATTCTGGCGACTATGTTTGGCCATTCTTGTTAGCCATTCCCAGCGGCATTCCTATCCGAGTCAACAATCAGATGTGGACCGTCTCGCCGTGAGCGTTCCGTTCCGACCGCTTGTAAGTCTTGGGCGTTCCATAGCGCTTCTTCTTGCTTGATTCCGTGCAGCTTCGAGATTCGGTTCAAATACGTGCCCTGTACTCGACCTGACACGCCTTCCGCCCTGCGACAGCAAGTCTACCATCCCAGTCTTCTGTTGCACGGGACCTCAAGCGACTCAGAGGGGTGGGAGGCATGTGGCTTTGTTGTGGTGCATGGACATGTCTTCGAAACGCAGCAAGCTACAGTAACGTGCACTGTGAGCATCCTTCTTTGCAACCGACGCAAGAGCTCATCCACTTCCAGCTCTGGCTTGCTCTCCCTGTACGTCGCATAGCTCCAGTTCCGCAAGCACTAACGATGACATGCCTACCTGGCGCTAGCTTTGTTACACCTGCGGCTCCGTCATTCCGTGCTGGCTGGCTCTCCAAAGCGGCGATCCGGACGCCTATGAGCCGCTTTTAGGTCCAGGCGCCTGGACGTTGCATCTGCGGCGCTGTGTGCGCTATGAAAGCACCTCTCTGTTGGCCCAACAGACCAGTGAAGGGGAACAGACGGTGACTCTCGTCCGCCTTGCGGCTTGGTGGACATATCCTGGCGACGGTCAAAACCCGTACACTCGCACTCTCCAGGGCGAGTCTCGAATACCGGCTGAAGCTGTTTCTTCGTGTTCCATAGCGACATACAGCCTTTCCGTGAGTCTTCAACTATCTCCGCTTTCAAAACCTGACCAGCGATGATCATCTCAGTACACGGTAGACCTTAGTCCCCCGAATGGCGTCGGATTAACTCCGCAGAACAATAATGTTCTGTTGAGTATCCCTGTGCTCGTAGCATTGGAGTATGCCGCCAATTGTATGTGGTTTTGTTCTTCACCAAAAATACCGCGAGCTCTATCGTCTACAGCTCCTCGTCCCGTGGTGTATGCACCTCTGTCCTATGAAACGGTCGCTCCGCCTGAACCTTCGCAAAGTCAGATGCCCGCGTATCTGCATATGTATGGGCGAGGCGCCAATAGCAGTGCATGGCCCTGAATGTTTTGGAGAGGATTAAGTAAATTATTCAAATTTTTGTTATACCGGTCGCTGGTCCGCATATTTATTACGTCTCATTGAGACCCTCGACTCCATGTTGCCCTCCGTGTACTGCTATGTACCTGATGTTTTTCTGTACAACAAAGGCTTTGTCGACCGCAGCGGGCGTGAAGTCACGCCGCAGTCACACCTCTTCCTCCTGACCCTCACCTACCCTCACTCGCTTGGATGGATGAAAATGGTTCGCCGAATCCAGGCCACGAAATCGGACACTCTTCCGACGCTGGCGCTGTCGCTGAGCTTGAGGCGCAACTCGTCGCGCTCACGGCTTTGATCAACAACTTCACCACGACCCTCAATGATAATCATGCCGCCGTTATGGCGAGACTTGACAGTTTTGAAACCAGGTGCGTTCATTCATTTGGTATCTGAGCCTTTTGATTATCGAGTAAATTTGTCCAGCTTGCCTATGCGTCTAGCCAACGCCAATGTCTCCTCCGACCATCGCCTCAAAGGACCCGATCTGGTAGCTCTTGTTGCTCCCCACCCTACCAGTCGCGATGAACTCCTCGCGTTCACAGGTACCCAGTTTCAAGTTGTTTTCTGCGACTTCTGCTGAACAATACACAGTCGATCAATGCCAGGCCTCTGCTGCCGCGTTCAACCTTCCGGCTATAGACCTTCCTCATGGTGGTTATAAAACACAATCTATTCTCCATCCAGAGCATTATCTGATTGCTTGTGAACTGAATAGCGCCGACTGTAGTTGACCATCGCCGCCAGATTGCTCGTTTTCTGGGGGTTCGTTTTGGATGAACGTTGCCAGTGGAAGCTCGAAATGAAGCTACTGTGGGTATGTAGAAGTTGCAGGCCGTTCATCAAGTATCTTTCTATTTGAGTTTACAATCTATCGCATCCGTTCTGTCGTTCCTCATGGTCAAAAAACAGGCCTTGTCGACCACAGCTCGTCTCCCTCCTTATTTGAGAGCTAGACGGCGACAAGTACCTAGGATCTGCCTTTCCTTCACTATTGGACTAACCATCCAACTTGCATCGTCTCCAGGTTAACGCTATCGACTTTCCAGACCAACCTCCTCCAATTCTATATCGAGACTGTCAGAGGGCGTTCAATACTGAAGGATTCGACACTCGCGATGTCAGTGCCGGGATAATTTCCATAATTCTCCCGTTCGAGGCTGGCGATGTCGGTGACACTCTTGGCCCGGGACAATTCCCATAATTCTCCCATCGAGGCTTCAGTACTTCAATGGTAGAACCGTTGCCCATCGCACACCCACACCCAACACCTACTCACGATTAACTAATAGCCCTCTCAATGTGGCATTTGAAAGAAATGCGACTCACCGTTCATATTAGGGTCTGGGTTGCAGATGTCAGTCATGCTCGAGATGGCTAGCGATCAAGAAAACCTACAAATATATTCCTTCTGCCCCCTACTTGTGGCAGTCTGATTCGTTGAGGTGCCGCGCGGATTCAATCGAACTCAGCGAGTTTTCTATGGGGCCGTGACTTGCCTCCGACGTGAATTTCCGGATACACACCCGTGCAGGGTCGGACTCGGCGGAGATGTATGGCGGAAATAGACAAGTTGCGGGTTCAGTGCCACAAGGGAAGATTTCTTACGCATTCAATGCCGTCTGCGTGTCGAGTAGACGCACTCTCTTGGGTAGGTGGGAATGATGAGTACCCGTTATTCCGCGACCTTACGGATCGACTGAGACGAGCTACTTATCCTAAGATAGGGAAACTCGATTCGGATGCCGTGTTAGACTGTTAGCTTGACTGGCTCTATCCAGTGTTCATTATTCGGCGTCTTTGCCGTGATTCGTCTGCATCAATGCACCGTCAGTGCTTTATGTTAGATACAGCGAAGAAAGATGAGGAAATGGGATCTACTGAATCATAGCCGTGAAATTGAACGTAAGACTTGCATGACTCATTTCATGCTCAAAAACTTGGTAGAAAAAGTTAACAAGGGTTCTCCAACCGTCATCTTACGAACTCTCGTTGTAATCTGGGGAGAGATCGCAACGTTCAAGCCCATTCTGCGATGCCGTAAACTCCCACGGTTCAACTTGCACATCAAAAAACAACAATTTCTGGATCGAGGATTCCCAGCTGCATAGGTAAAGTGCTGCGGTCAAAAAATAGCTAGCGAGTTGCCTTTTGACCAAAATAGGCGTCCCCAATTGCAACTGAGCTAGTTATTCAGAAGCTGGCCAGATAGCCCTGTTGTTTAAATTTGTGAAGTTGAACCGTGAGAAACGGAACATTACTCAGTGGTTGGCCACGGCATCTCATCGGTGTTTCCCAAACCGCGAAAAAGCTGTATGTATTCTGGATTCGGTGGGGCTTGTGGGTATCCGAGGAGTTTGAACGGGAATTGCATGAAGAGGGCAGTAACTATAAGATGAATAGACACAGACATGTGCGCCGTAGGCAACAGACATGTGTATGGCTCGTGTATGTCGTCGGTGCACTGAATTATCCGAATGTCAAACCTAAGCGAACCGACGATTTAAAGTTTTTTCTTCCATGTTCTTCGTGGAAACTGTGCCTGAAAGTCTCGCTCGGCGCCACGACGCTCCAATTTTTAGGAGATAGTGGTTCTATCAGTAAGATTCGGTATCATATCTTGCATAGAATTCATCTCAGCACCGTGCCTGGCTGCAGTAGGTGCATGAATGACCTCAAGAGGTATCGTAACGAATAATAGCTCGATAAAAATGGGGGGAAGAAGGCCGAAGAGTGGGAATATCGAGAGGAATGGGGATGAAGTTGCGGGATGTAGATCAGGCACATACCGGGTTGCTACCAGCGGAGGCAGATGAAGCAGAGCTTTTGAAGACTTGTCGAGTTGTTGTCCAATTATCGTGGCCGAATTTATTTATTTATATTTAATTTAGACTCCTTCATGCACTCTCCAACTTAATCTCTCCCTCTATCTCTCTCTCATACTCTTCTGGCCCCCATCTATGGCTAGACACCACCGCTACAGCAGCGACGACCCCCTCGACGCCGTCCTAAGACCTCCGCCAGACGAGACCCCGGAAGAGGCAGCCGTGCGGGAGGAGCGGGAAGCAGAGGCGCGGCGGGTAAGTGCGCGCATCGACGCGGAAATCAAGGCGGAGAGGCAGGCAAGGCGCAAGAAACGTATCGTCCGCCTCCTGCTCCTCGGACAGAGCGAGAGCGGGAAGAGCACCACTTTGCGGCAGTTTCAGCGTATCTATACCCCGACAGCTTTCCGTCAAGAACGCAGCCAATGGCGCGCGGTAATTCAGCTGAATATCGTGCGGTCTATACGCACCATTCTCGACGCGTTGGATGGCAGTACAACTGGCCGCAGATCGAGGAGGGCGTCGGCGTCGGCTAGTATGCTAGCCCTTTCGGCCGCTGTAGGGCTGGGTGTGCCTGTTCCTCCACTACCGGGCCAAGAAGCGTACGGTCCGGGCACCAGCAATGTCGTGGAAACTTACGGCGGTGGATATGCCTCGGGCGACGACTTTGCTAGAGTCGATTCGGACCCTGAATCCGAACCGGAGAACAGGTCTATATCCTATGCATCACGGTTTGTCGTCGTACGTCTATCATTCATCTATCATCATACCACTTCAGTCGCTCAACGTTTATAGCAACCACCCAACCCCATACACGAGTCCCTCAAGCAGGCTCTACTCCCCCTCCGCGACGTCGAACAGCTCCTCATCACCCGCCTCGTTCCTCCCACCGAGGACGAGCCCACGCGCTTAGAGACGGGGTTACCTCCGGGCGAACCCTCCGCTGCGAGTTGGAGCGCCCGAGAATTTTTCGTGCGGCCGGGGAATCGGTGGAAAGGTGTGTTTCCCCTCCTTGCTTCCTTCCTGCCTTACTTCCTTCCTCCTTACTTCCTTCCTTCTTGCTTCCTTCCGCCTACCGATTACTTACTGCGCATTCAGCAAAACACTCCTCCTCCTCCTCCCCATCCCGCTCCGCCTCTGAATCCTCCTCATCCAAACCGCCCTCCAACGGAAGCACGGAATTCGACGCGGCGCAGATCCAGGCGTCCCTAGCGGCATGTGCGCCGGCTATGATCGCGCTGTGGACGGACCATGGTGTGAGAGAGGTGTTGAGGAGGAGGAAGATTAGGTTGGAGGAGGGGCCGGGGTTGTGAGTTCAAAACTTCTTTCATTCCAGACTTGGAGCTGAGAATTTGCCAGCTTCCTGAACGACCTCGACCGTGTGACGGCTCCGAATTATACACCGACGGATGGTGAGTACTTTCTTTCGTTCGAATCGTACACTCCCCTTCGATGTCTATATAAATCCTTCTGAATCACACTCTGATCGCGACCCGCAGACGACGTCCTCCGCGCACGCCTCAAAACCGTCGGTGCCGCGGAGTACACCTTCGAGATGGAGGTGTCGACTGGGCGCGAGACGGGCACTGAATGGCGGATTGTCGACGTTGGTGGGGGGAGGGGGCAGGTGAGTTCGCTACTTCTCCCCGTACTCAGAAGCAATTTGCTAACTCATCCCCCACTCCCCATCTAGCGCGGTACGCACCCCACTCCCGCCCCTCGCGTTTTCCTTCATAAACTGACTTTGACTTGTTTCTTTTGCTTTTTTTTCTATCTTCTTCCCCCCGTTCTCCGCTGTTCCTCCTGCCTTCCTTCCTACGAATATCGTACATTGTGTCATTCGGGTGTGATTCGGCACATACGCATACATATATACAGCGACCTGGGCGCCGTTTTTCGATGATGGTGCGTTGTTTGTTGCCTTCTCCTAATCTGCCCGTTCGTATGCTGATATATATTTTGTTTCAAGTCGACGCCATCATCTTCCTCGCGCCTATTGCGGGCTTTGACCAAGTATTGGCGGAGGATCGGACTGTAAACCGATTGGTGAGTGTCTCTGCCTACGCGACCGGTCGCGGCATTGTCTCGTCGGTTACCTCCCTGTGCTCACGATTAACCGCAGGAAGACTCGGTTTTGCTGTGGAAAGCAGTCTGCTCCAACAAGCTCCTCGCTAGCGTCGATCTCGTGTTGTTCTTGAATAAGTGCGATATCTTGGACCAGAAGCTGAAGGCTGGGGTCAAGTACGTTTGATGTTTCTTGGGTCATTCAATTCCCTGACTTGAATTTTCTTTAGGGTGTCGCGATACGTACGGAGCTACGCAGAGCGGGAGAATTCGTTGGAGGCTTTCAGTCAATGTGCGCTAATCTTCCTCCCTTTTTCATATCATGCATACTTGTGGCCGGCTCCTTCATTGTATTCATCGACGCGTGATACAGATTTGCGCAGCAAATTCAGCGCGATACACCGCGAGCATTCACCGAGTCCGCGGAAGTTTTATGCGTTTTGTACGAGTGTTACCGTGGGTCCCTTTTTTTCTGTGATCTTATCGTTGTCTTCTGACACTACGACAGGATACCACGACGACGGGGGGCATTATCGCTAGTGGTGCGTTGCGTTTCTAATCAACGTGCGCGATCGACTGACTGACCGATTGACTGCAGTACGCGACATGGTTGTGAGGCAGCATCTGAAGCAGTCGAAGCTGCTGTGAGTGTGCGAGCGAACTGATATCCTTTCTTTTTTCGGGATTTTGGGGTGCAGCGTATCGGCTGATGTCGAAGAAATCGCTGCGCTGGCCGGCCTATTTGAGGCTGGAGTATTGATTGGTCAACTTCAAGGGGAAGCTGCCCAGGGAGGAGTGAGACGAGGCGAGGCGAGATGCAAGGAGAAGACGGGGGCGCCGCCGCTTTAGCGCGACCAATGGATGGTGGATCGGTCTCACTCGCAGCGGCATCTTGGATATCCAGACTCAATCCGATCCTCGCACGCCGCCGTAACAAAATGACATAATGCGCGCCCTCGAATGCGAGCACACGTTCCCTCGCGTAGCGCGCTTTCTACATCTCCATCTCCATCGACGCCTCAAGCCCCATGGCAGGCACCAGGCACGCTCTCGATACGTACGAGGAGGAGGATGTACGGCTGAAAAGCTGTATGATTTGATCTTTTTCACGATACCTGCACGATAGATTCATCGATCCGTGGTAGCGCTTGGATTCCCTGCTTTGCTTTACTTTTCGAAACCACCAGTCCATGGCCATCTGTAGGCTTCTCCCCATGACTGTGCTACGATCTTATACGACCGACGACGAATTCAAGTATCCACCTATCTATAAGTACTTACTATTTGCTTGTTTGTTGTGTTGTACATAGACCTCGATATCTTGTATTAGCTTTCGATCATGTTCGGGTCGAGATAATTGTACGGCCCGCGCTAGCTAGATTGTAGTCTCTTTGTAGACCCCCCGATTCCTCGATAGAATTATGAATTCCTCAGATTTTTTCTGTGCATGAATAGATTTCGGAGTTCGCTATGGATAGAGGTGCGAATCGAATATACAGTGCCCCTCATACTACCCCCGTGGAGTAGGGCAAGTGCGAGAACTAAGAGTACACACACATTAAATACGCTTCACAGTCACTCGTGTATACAAACGTCCGTCAGAGATAGTCGCCGCAAATTCAAATGTATAAAGGAGGATCGCCAACGAGCAAATTATCCGGGTTCAAGCCACGTCCTTGTCGAGAGATATCAGCACGACAGCGAGTGCGTAGTTGTATGAGGGGCTTACATAACACAAGCATGCATATATGCTCGAAGCATTCTCGCGCGCACGCGCAGCGTCGATGAACAACAGCTGATGAGTAGCCTGTTCCGTCCACGGCTGAGTTGGTTAGATCGCGGTTGGGAGAAAGGGGACTCCCGGGTTTTTGGGGTACGCTGGCTAGTTGCTGGCTGCGAGACCCGTCAAAGTAGCCCGGGTATGTACACCGCAGATGGATAATAAAAGTCGCCCATGGCGTCGGTGGACGCCCGTGAGGCTTCATCCGCTGCACCGTAACCGTCGCCCTTACAAGACGAGACGAGACCCTGTCCTGTCCTGTCCTGAAGTTCGTGACCATCCAACCCCGACTCGACAGCCTGTGACGGAATTCGGTTTCGGATTGGGATTCAGAGGCGATGGTTGACGAGTATGGGAGGAAGACGCGTATAATCTGCGCCGATACCCCCCAAAAAAGCGGTCATTGGATTGGGAGGAAAGACGTGTCGTAGTGTGGATGCGGATGCATTCGTGTTCTTGTGCAAAAATTGAAGCGGTGCTGTACTCGTGTGCTGACAACGTTCCGGTGTGGTTACACCAGACAGGCGAGGCGATGGAGATGGCGGAGCGGTCTCGAACATTTGTTGCATGCAGATGCAGATATGGATTTGAGTACTGGGGGTGGGGATGTAGAGAGAGGTAGACGACGGAGGATGAGGGTGATATGGGGAATAGGGAGCCCGGACAGCTGATCTACATTCGCCGAGACGCGTTCAAGATCAGGAAAGCACCTCGAATGGTATGCTAGCAGCCGAAGTGGCATAGCATAACTTGGGTGTGGGTGCATCACATAGTCGGGTAAGGGGGAAGGGAAGGTGTGAATTTCCAAGGTAGATTTGGGACCATACAGTACAAGGATCGCCGAGAGAATAAACCCAGAAACGTGTTGACAGAGCGTTGTAAACCAAAGCTGCCGGCAGATGACTATTCAAGATGTTGGAGAGCAGATACACATAACAAAATAAAACCGCAGTTGTCTTCAAATTTCTTCGCTGACTTCCCCTTCTTCCTTCAAGTTTGCCGCCTTTGAGTTGACATCTCCTGCTGCTGCATCCGCGTCGATATCGCGAGACACGACGGGCAGCGACGCAGAAGCCGTCGACGTGCTCGCACTCGAATCACGCCGTTTCATCGCCGCGCCATTGCTCGATCGCGTCGACCGCCTTTCCGGCTGCTGAGGCGGTTTCTCCTCGACAGGCTCAGGCGTCTCATGCAACGGCAGCACGCCCTCGTCGCTCGGCTCCCCCTCCCCTTCCTGTTCCAACTCCACCTCCGCCGCGGCGACGCGCCTCGTCGTCCGTTTCGCCGGATACGTCGCGTCCCCGTCTTCCGCGTCCTTGCGCTTCCGCTTATTCGTATTATTATTGCTATTCGCGCCTGCACGTCGGCCGGGTTTGCCGCGCGGGGGCGTGGGCGTGGGCTTTTCTTTGATGTTTGTATGGATTTCGCGCGCGGCGACGGCGGCGATGGCGCTCACATTGGAGTAGGGTTTGGATTGGGTGGAGTGGGGGTCTGAGGGGGAGGGGGAGGCGCGGTCGCGGAGTTTCGCGGCGGGGCGGCGGGGGCGCGCGGAGGCGCGGCGGGTGGGGTCGGTGGGGTCGGTGTCGCGGTTTGTGCTGCTGGGTGGGGGAGCGGGGAAGCCGAAGTGGGAGGGGTCGAGGACGGGGAGGGAGAGGGCGAGGCGGCCGAGGGGGGTGGTAGAGAGGGAGGGGCGGGCCCATTGGGTATTTCTTGCGGGGGATTGTGGTGGGACGCACGAGAAGGGAGGTGTGTGGTATGGTGGGCTTTGTTATTGAGATGGAGGTTGCGGAAGACGCGAGAGCGGAGAGAGTGTGTGCGAGTGCTGTGGGTGTGCGGTCTGTGGCGGAGGGCGACTGGTATGTGTGGATGGGCTTGCGCCTGCGTATAGGCGGCGGAGCTTTGAGTACTGAAGTGCTGATATCCATGGATGAAGCTGGAAAGATGATATTTGACTGCGTTCTTCTGCTTTCACGTTCCCCTTCATGAGTGAGACAAGATATATAGCTTACCTGGGGTGTTCGATGGGTGCTATGAGCTACCGGCTACGAAATGGACGGAATTTGGGGGAGCAAAGGTGGGGAGAGTGAGTGGAGTGGTGGGGGATGTGGCAGAAGGCAAGTTGGTCAGGTGCAAAACCGCGAACGCGAGGGAAGGATGCATTGGCCACTGCATAGTTCGGCCCGACTTCGGCGCAATCTCACAATGAATTACGTAACACTAATTTATTATCCGATGAAGAGTTGTACAGCGCTAAACTATGCAGGAGTAGGAGAGAAGGGGTGTAGCGCAACACAGACCAAGTGTTGAGTACCGAGGAGGACATTTTATCTCTGATTTTTGTTCAGGAAGATAACAAGCCAGGCCACTGAGAGGAAACTCGCGATCGGAATATCGACCAGTGTACTTAATCGTACCTGGCTCTCGGGCTACGCGATTGAATGTATATCCAGGGTTCGTATTCTAAGAGTGAGTGGGGTTTCATATGTTATAGGAAGCTGGAGAAAAAGATCACAAAGAGAACGTACGGGGAAATCTCGAGGTGGGAGGGGCTGAATGGGATGAGGTTAATATAGTTGGAATTGAAGGATCGCCGAGATGGTGCGTGACAGAAGAGGAAGATAATTCAGGCCAAAAGAGGCGGCGGGAATATAGTAAAGGTGACGAAAGGGAGAGAGAGTAATTACAAGGTCTGAGAAAAGTGGCCTGTAGCGGTGACGAAAGTAGCTCGAACCCTTGAGCAGCGCAGGATGGGAGAGGAGAGAGGGGACATTAACAGAGCCGAGAAGCCCTGCACTTGAGGAGGCTTGCTGGGGGGGACGACGGAGGTGCTCCCGTGCCGGACAGTGAAGTAAAAGGTGTACGCGGCTCTCACGAGCACGGCATGCCGGGCACGCTGGGGAGTCGACTTGGGGCAGTCGGAATCTCGTAGCGTTGGGAGGAGAAATCGGTTCCAGTACTAGTAGCACCGATCGCCCAGCAAGAGAGTGTTTTCACAGATGCGACGTCTGCAGGTCGTGAGGGAGATGAAGGCCGAGGGACAGGAAGGAGGTGTGTCGCTTTAAATTTCTTTGCCGCCAGGTCCGCGAACCCCAATCCACCGCTTCCATCTCGCCAAGCGGAGCGGACCCGGACGCGGTCTCTTTCAAGTCATTCCTATATGAGCCAGAGTTCAAAGGTTGGTGACGCGAGGGTGGGGATGAAGTTCCAAAGCAGAACGAAACAGGTGATCGTGGGGGATGGCGCTGAGCAGGAATTGACCAGAGCGCGGGGATGCAGAGAGGACGGAAACTAGACCTGCTTGAGAGTCAGAGACTATCAAGATGCGATCATCTCCAGCCAAAGCCTGCTGCGTTGCCGCGATAAGACCCTCTATGTCACCCTCAGCGACCTGGCCCTTACCCAGCGGGATGAGGAGGCGAAGCTGCTCTGCCAAACCCTCAAGTCGTACTCTGTTGCCCGTGCGCGAGCCGACATCCCCTTCACTCAGAGAGCAAAAGATGGAACGAATGAACCAGTGCTGCGCAGGGGTATGCTAAGCAATCATTCGGTCTCTAACAAACGAGGAGGGGGATGCTGCAAAACACTTGGCCCGCCATTCGCCTTCGCAAGCCACTCGTCCAGGACCTGCCTAGCAGAGGACACAAATGTCGCAGAGAAATTCGGATAAACCTCCATGTCTTCCTTGACGAGATCGTCGAAATCCTCCTCAGATCCTTCCTTATCACCAAGAAGGATTTGTGCAAACATAGCACCCCGAAGATTGGGTATGTCCTCACAAAGGGAGCCCACCGTCGGTATGGGCGTCCTGTCGGCCACATATGTCACATAGACCAGATTCGCGCAGCGCGATGTATCCGGGAGGTACAGCTCTCCCCAGGGTCTAAACGGCGTCAGATTGGCGAGGTCCGGGGGGGCGTATATGGTGATTTCCGTAAGCAGCGTGGGATGGCGCAGGTCTTTGAGCGATGAGAGAACGACGCCGAGAACTCGGTCCCATATGAGATACAGAGTCGAGAGTTGGAGAGCACGGCATCCGTGAGCGAGGCGTGCCCAGATATGCCAAGTCGTGGCGAGGTTTTTGACATGAATGGAAGCTTGAAGCAAGGCTCGGATAAGCGACTGCTCTTCGTCGGAGAGAGTGCGCTGAGATAGAGGGAGATCTAATGCCAGAGTGCGTATGTGAATGGCGTTTGGGAGCAAGAGGACATTGACTCGTTTCGTCCAATCATCCCGTCTGCGAACGACAACAGTTCGGAAGACGAAGGGTTTTGTCCTATCGGACACCACTTATTTCAGCTGGATAAGATGCCGCGCTGAGACCCACCAGGCATGGAATCTGGGAGCCACGAGAGCCATGGTGCCGCACATGTCTTGATTCTCATTGAGCAGGGTATCGGTTATGGCCCGTTCTACATCTTCAGGAAGTACTGGATTCATAAAGACAGCCTTGGAGTTCGAATATAGCTTCACGGGAAGAATACACTTGTGGATGAGTTGCGCAAAGTTGCGGTTCAGGTTGGGTAAGATTGATCGGATTTTCGGCTTCATTTTCTGTTGGCGTGTGACAGGTAAGTAAGTGACAAACTAGCACGTGAACGTGACTTGCGCGACTTGACTTTCCACCACCACTGCCAGCTTTCGGATCCGCACTGTAGCATGAGCGTTCAAAACTACTAGCACTGTTTGACGGCATCACTTCCGCTAAATTCGCCAACACTCCGCAAATTGTAATGAATTTATTCAAATAGCTAAGCTTGCTGACTCTCGACCTCGTATCTTTTCCCGGCGCTCGCACCTAGTAAACCGCTGTGGTGGCACACAAATTATCAGGCATATCGTGGCTCTTTGAATAACGTTGGCGCCACAAAATCTGGATTAGGACTGCTGAATCATTGTTTTGGTGGATGCTAACCACATCAGTGTCTGGGGCGAACGTAATTCCGTCCTCATTCAGATTTCAATGCAGAGGACACTGCGAGCCCCAGATTTATGTAGTAGGTGCTTACTACTATTTTTATTGAGTGCTGAATTCTGAGCCATATTTTCCGTAGCGATCGCGCAGCTGTACCTGTACTACTGCAATAGAAGGGAAATGAATGGCAAGATTTTACTCAGCGATTGCCGAGCGCTACCCTTGCAGAATATTCCATTGGCAGTTAACCTGCTTACATTGTTCTCAACAGCATAACGATGTGCTGTAAGACTGTCCTTCTCGGTGACCCGGCGAGAACGCACCTATCTTGTCTTGTTTCGCTCAGGAAGCGCCTTAGATGAACGCGTTGCTCCAGCGAGGTGCCTTTCAGACAACCTTCTCCAGTGTTTCTTCGCTCATGCTGCGCGCAGAGTAGGTTCCACTTACATGCATCTCCCCCACTCAGCAGCGAGATTCGTAATTCAATTCAATTCCGCAATATTTACACAGACTGACTTGGAATGTGTCCATTCTGAATACTATTCCACAACAGCATCTAGTTATATCCAAAAAGCCATTGGTGGCCATTAGACGCGGCTTTCACGGCACTACTTTGGAAAAATACCTACGCCGAATGCCCAAAAAGGAAGGTGCCATCGATTGATCCACGTGTTTGCATTCCCTGACTCAATTTGGTTTTTGCCACAGGCGTTCATGCAGAAAAGCGTATAAAGTTTGAGGGTTTTCCAGCTTTCCCCTCCACCATGTCCCAATCCTCCGGTTCCTCTTCCCGGTCGTCTTCCCCACCGCGTACCCCGCCCAACCTGCATCAAAACAGCATCGATCCCTCCTCAAGATGGCTGGTTCAAAAATTCGGTGGAACGAGTGTTGGGAAGTTCGCCGTGAATATCGCTAGGGATATTGTTTCGTATGTGTTTTATTCTCCTGGTGTTGCTGGTTGTTGAGTCTTCACGCAGAGGTTACATTGATTCCAATAAGGTGGCTGTTGTATGCTCGGCGCGGTCAGGTTCGACCAAGGCGCTTGGGACGACTAATTTGCTTCTTCGGGCGGCTTCTGAAGCGCTTAAGCGTCCCAAGCCGACATCCGGGACGGCGACTCCGATTTCGAATGGAATTTTTGGACGCACGGAGGAGGGCTCGCAAAGTCCGCCTGTGAGCACCCCGCGCGGGGGTGAAGCATATCCGTGGGGGCCGGCTACAGCCATGACGCCGCTTTCGAACTCGGATTCTGTCCCGGAGTTTCACGCTACGGTGGATCTTATACGGCAAGAACACCTCAATGCTGCACGGGCTTCGGTGCAGCACCCAGGCATACTCCGTGAACTTGAGGCAGAGATTGATAGAGACTGTGAATGGCTGAGGAGTTTCTTGTTCGCGTCTCAGGTGAGTTTTGCTATGCGTTCGTCGCCCCGTATTTACCAGTCATCATGTTAGGTCATCAACGAAATCTCTCCGCGTTCTAAAGACACCATCGTCGGGCTGGGAGAACGACTGGCGTGCAAATTCGTGACCGCAGTTCTTCGGGATCAGGGTGTAGACGCTGAGTATGTCTCGCTTGAGAACATTGTACCCTCTGTCGACGATCTCGAAGCCGGTTTGGATGACGGTTCGTTGGACCAAGAATTCTACGACCAGCTTTCGCTTGCTGTTGGCGAGCGTGTAAAGCAATGCGGTCCGCGAGTTCCTGTTGTCACTGGTGCGTTCCGCCCTCTTTGAATGGTTTTTGTTCGTGCTCAATGATCTATGACAGGGTTTTTCGGCCCAGTTCCAGGGTCGTTGTTACAACAGGTTGGCCGTGGCTATACCGATTTGTTGTCTGCTCTGCTGGCTGTTGGTCTTGAAGCATCGGAGCTGCAAATATGGAAGGAAGTTGACGGGATATTTACTGCCGATCCTCGCAAGGTCCCCACTGCGCGCCTCATCTCTATAATCTCTCCGGCAGAAGCGGCAGAGCTGACTTACTATGGCAGCGAGGTTGTCCATCCGTTTACCATGGAACAGGTAATCCTTCTTTAACTGTTCTCTGTCAATAACCAAACTCATCCATTCTCTCAGGCCATCCGCCGCAGAATACCCATTCGTATAAAGAATGTAGAAAACCCCCGAGGCGGGGGCACTGTTATTCATCCAGACCCGGAAGCGGATACGACTCAGGTCGATGAAGAGGTTGGAAGTATACCCGAGCCTGCGTCCCCCCTGGCGCTCGCACAGCTCACTGCTCGTGCGTCGCAGGCAACGAAGCAGCATCCACGGCATCCAACAGCAGTGACTATCAAGGAGCGAATCATTGTGCTCAATATAAACTCAAATCGTAAGAGCGTGTCCCATGGCTTCCTTGCGGGTATCTTTGGGACGCTCGACCGCTTTGGCGTGGTCGTGGACTTGATCAGCACTAGCGAGGTTCATGTGAGTATGGCCATTGAGGATGGGTCGAATAAGAAAATCCTGGAGCGGCTGCTACGGGAGCTGCAAAAAATCGGGACGGTATGTGTTACCCTTCTTCGGTCGAATCACTGTGCTAACTAAATCTTCTGTAGGTGTCAGTGCACCACGACATGGCGATATTGTCGCTGGTCGGCAAGCACATGTACAATATGATCGGTATAGCAGGGCGGATGTTCACCACGCTCGCGCAGGGCAAGGTCAATATTGAGATGATCAGTCAAGGCGCGAGCGAAATCAACATCTCCTGCGTCATCGACGGGAAAGACGCTGTCAAAGCGCTGAATCTTATACATCAGAGCTGTTTACAGCCGCCCGATTCCTTCTCCACACCTAAAAGCAGTACGTTGTCTACATCACTGCTTCAATTCCTTCGCATGCTGACCCTGCGTAGTAGCCGTAGGGCCATGGCTGTTCTAGATGCAAACTCTTTCTCCTTTGCTTTTGCTTTCCGTCGATCCAACTCGGCATCTTGCTTTTCGCATATCTCATTGAACGCGGCATTTGCGGTCACAATAGAGTAGAAGTTACTGAATTAATTGTATAACGGACTTCCAACAGTCGGACTTCTACAGTGTTGTAAATGTATCGCATAGACAGGAATACAAATTTTTGCATGAATGTGCGCAGTGGTGCAGACTAAATTGGCTAGCCATCACTCCGCTATTTGTGTTCCGTCAAGCTTGTTTACCGCGCTTTCTGCTTGTCCTCATCATCTGTCTTGAGGCTCACGCGTTTAGCGAGGCTTTCGCCCCGACCATTCGATAGGAATACCGACGCCGCAGGACTCTCTGGACGGTGACGCGGATTTTAGGCTGGAATTGGGCTTAGTCGAGGGCCAAAAGGTACGCCAACCTGCCAGTTTGGACCCTCAAACCATGTCTGGCGGCGCCTCATGCCTTGGAATCGTCTTGATGGTGGCTGTCGGGACTGCCGAGGATGCCTGACCGGGCATAGTTTATTGTCTCAGTTCGAAGGATATCATGACGCGAAGATATCACAGACGTGTCGGCTTATTCTGTGGCTTTCATGCTTGCGGAGATTCAAAACTCAATATTGACGATTTCTCGTTCACCTAGATCCTTAGGCGAAACCACGTCTACTCTCATAATTACCTTTTTGCTGCGGTACAACGCTAGGTTCTTCACGCGTCAATTTCAAGCTCGACACCACTATAACGTTCGGTTCTCAAGGTCCTGCCGATGGCAGAAGCGACCGCCACCTTCAAAGACGTCCCTGAACTTTTCGAGGTGTCGTAGGCTGCTCGATCGCGTTTTCACCGACTGATCGCGTGTTACAGGTCGACCTCGGAGAGTCGCTCACCGCTCGCACAGAGAGCCTTTGTGAGTCTCTCTTTCGTCACTAGACTTCTACTTACCTCGCCCAGCAACATTTAGAGAACTAGGACCACCCGACTTGTGCCATGTGGTGAAGAGTATGGGGAAAAGCGGTCAACGCGACCTTGGCTCGTATCACTTCGTTTCTGGCGTCGACGCCTCCTCCTCTGCATCCCTTGCCGCCTACATCAACTCTCTGACGTACGGTATCGAAGATTCGAACGCCTGGTTTTCCAAAACCCCGGTGTGGAAAGTCCGAAACGGGTGCTACTGCTGCTTCAACGCCTTTTCCCGAGTCGACTTCCGTGTCGATGTGAAAATTCCTGGAGGCGTAGTTGCTTATGTGGTGGATCTACGTGGCGAACGGTGCGTTTGTGCAGCCTATTGATTCCTGTCGCAGCTCACTCGGACAGCCACGATGCGACGCCCGAGATGTGGCAAGAGACTTATGTCTCGGCTCTCTTGCGAGCAATTCTCTATTCCGACGACCCCGCACACGCCCTCGACGCCTACCGGAAGCTCGACCCCATTACCACCGCCGAAGGAGAACTGCGCTTTTTGGCTGCGGCGGAGGCCCTGTTTCTCAAAGGGTGGCAAGTGGGCTCCGATCCCGAGATACAGGTTGCATCCGTCACGACAAATCACCTCACCGCCGGGCTTCTCAAATACTTCGGTGCTTCTGGGCGTTATCAGCAGGTCGCCAACCTTTTCGAGAAGATTTCCGTTCGTGAGCCCGAGGTCTCCTCTCTGCTCGCTCGTGCATATCTCGGAATGCGTACGCACCGTCGCTTTTTTCTCTGCCCAGCCTCTGATCCCGCACAGACGAGGAAGTAAAAGCGCTTCAAATAATGTCCTCTGCACTGCGCTCGGTGCCCGGCCCGTCGTCTTATACCCTGTTACATGCGCAATGCGACTTTTTACGAGAAAAAGGTCGCTCTGATTGGGCGTTGAAGCTTGCACGACAGGCGGTCAATGCCGCCCCCAGCGAGTTTGTTACTTGGGAGAAACTCACAGAAGTGTACATTGAGCTGGGAAATTTCGAGTCGGTGAGCGTCTCTTGCTGTGTTTGTTCTGCTTCCATCTGGCTAATTCACGGGCAGGCGCTGCTCACTCTTAACTCATGTCCGATGTTCACTTTTAACGGTCGTGATGCACACAGACAGCTTACACCTTCGCGTGTTCATCTCCCCTTCCATCGCTCGATAGGTGAAATATTGCCGGAGCGCGTGAAGACTGACGATGACGAGGTATGTCCTTGGTTCTTTGTTTCCGCATGTGAGTAATCCGCACAAAAATCAGGCAGATCCCGCTCTTCAGCGACTGCCTGCTCCGGGGCTACGCGGCACCTGGGCTCGCGCGTACGCTCTCCTCACCAAGCTGGTTGCGCAGATCGGGTGGGACGAGCTGCTGAAGACCCGGAGCTGCGTGTTCGTCATGGAGGAAGAATACCGCATGCAGAAGGCACAGGGGGATATCGCGAAGCATGCGCGGTCGGAATCGGAGTCGTCTGTCGCGGAGGGGACGACTCTTGCGGAGGGCGAGGAAGAGGATGATGCGTCGACGCGCGGGATGGTGAGTCCCGGGGGGAGCGCGGTCTCTGCGGCGACGCCGGTCAGCGCGAGCGTCCCTGAGTTGAATGGGAATGGGGATGTCAATGCGAACGCGAGTGAGAATGGGATTCCGACGATTCGTATATCGACGGAGTCTGACCGGGACAATAAAGAGGGTGGCGAGGTCCCGCAAACTGCGACTGCGACTGCTGCTGGGGATACCCTGGAACGGCCGGTGCAGGCTGCGACCGAGGACGAGGTGGATGGTGCAGCGGCTGACAAGGATGGGAAGAAAGCCAGTAAAGAACCTCCTTCCGCCGTCCAGCAAGAACCTTTCTCTTTCAGCAACAAGCGGCTATGCGAGCGATGGCTGGACAACCTCTTCATGGTCCTGTACGAGGTAGATTTATCGTGTCATCCACCCTCATAACATATAACTGATCGTGGACGCAGGATCTGCGGGTGTGGACGATCTTCCGCGCTGAAGTGGCGCACTTCAAGACACAGCACGTAGCGTACCGTAAAACGGGCTTGGAGTGGGAGATCCTAGGCGACTTGGGGGTGCGGCTGCACCACAAGGAGGAGGCCAAGGAGGCGTATCAGCGTTGTCTTGATACACCGCGCTACTCCGTCAAGCCTTGGAACAAGCTTATGGAGATGTACGCTGATGAGGGCGATATCCAGCGGTGTATACAGACTGCGATCCGCGTTGCTGCGTATCAGTATGCGGAGTATACTGAGATGACGGTGCGTTGCGTCGTTCTTCTTGCCGACGAAACTGATATTCAACAAATGCTGTTCCAGTATCCGACGCAAATTGCCAAGTGTTTCTTCAAGTTGGGGCAGGTGCATGGACATGGCAAGATCTCGTACACGCTGCTGAGTATGGGTCTCCCCGAACCCATCCTCAAGATTATGGACAGTTATCTCCAATATGGGAAAACGTTCAAGGTTGAGGGGTATGACTTCTAGCCTCGATTAATATCGCTTTAGTCCTTGCATCAAAACGCCCGCCTGTTTTCTTTCGTTCTTGCGGCGAAGTCTTGGTTCCTACTTTTGTTCTCCTGATTATTTCCGGATAGTTCGTAGGTATAGGGCCTGCGAGCCGCTGCATATAGTTCTTTACTCTAGGTTACCATTTTATGTCACTATTCTTTCTCATATATTCTTTCGCAAAATGTGGCAAAGAAAGAAATTGAAAGGCGCCATCAATGTTACGTGATTTCGCGCATTGACGTGTTTCTGACTTCTTCAACGACGAACGTCGACGAGCGCGATGGCGGCAGGGGTCTCACTGGCTCTCTTCATTACCACTTCCGTCTGTGTAATCGCGCCGTGGTTCTACCTCGCAATCCATAAATCTCCAGGCCAACCTTTGACCTCGACCCGCTCTTTGCTCAACATATTCCTCCTCCTGCACTCGCTCTACCAATTATACCAAATCATTGTCTTGCCACCCGTGAATATCTACACGAGTCTCAAGATACCCGTAAACACCCCGGTCGACGCGATACGGAGCATTCTAATAAAGCAGTCCGACACGGGAGAGCTGCCGTCGCCACTGGAGACTTTACTTAAACATCTGGGCTCCTTTGATGTCAAAACGTACTACGTTAGGTGCGTTGAACTGTGCGGCTTGTGTGGGGGCTCCTCACTAATTCTCTGTAATCAGGTTTGGCCATGATGTAGTTTCGGCCTGCGACTATTGCTTGTCTTTCGATGAATTTGGGCTATTTGCGGTTCCTCGAGCTTTGATTTCTTATATCTTCGAAGTCGCTGTTATCGGGGTAAGCCTTGAATCAATATGATATTTTCATTGGAACAAATTCCTTTCTCTAGTTAGTCACCGTAATGAACTCGGGACGGGAGCGCTACCGGACAATCGCAGTCGCGATCGTAGCAGGAGCTTTCTGTGTTGAAGCATACTATATAATGACGGTCAGCATAGAAATCTCCAAAGCTGACAAACCGGTCTTCATGGCGCGTCACTTCATTCATTTCAAAGTTCGCTGTCGTCTGATTTCATGTGCAGTGGCACGACAGGCTCCTCCTCGCACGACGCCTTCTCTTTCTCGTCCTCCCTCCGTCAATACACATGCTGCCCCCGTCCGCCTCCCCTGCGGCCCTCGTCAACCCTACCATTGCTGCGATGCGCGCCGCCGAACAAACCGCTCTTCGTCTGCAACTCCTTCGGCTGGTGCGTGGCGCTGTGATGCGCGTTCCTGAGCTCCGGACACGCGCCGCAGCGTGGTGGACTGACGAGGCGCGAGAAGGCCAGTGGGTTCGTGAGGACGAAGGTGTCCGGGAGTTAGCGCGGAAGATGAATTCCGGATTCGACGACGCAGGGTCCGATGGCGAAGAGGTTGGCCCACTGCGCATGACTGCGCGTAATTCCGTGACTGCACTCAAAACTGGCTTTACGCCTAGCGAGTATTGGAGGGTGTCGTCGCCGTAGAGTACATACGTAGATGTTTAGTGTGTATTTTTAAAATATGACTTGTACGGTTCTGTATCAACTTGTCGAGTATGGGTAGACTGCCCAACCACCTTCGACCAACGGTGCGACCAATAAAAAATCCCGCAGAACGCCAAAAAAAAAACAGGACGAGTACTATGAACTCAGCCAGGATCGAACTGGCGACCTTTTGCGCACCAAGGTGTAAAGCAAATGTGATAACCACTACACAATGAGTCCATGCCGGAAGTCAGCCCCTTCAACAATATAGCAAGCTCTGAGGGGATCACGATCAACGAAATTAACATCAAAATCGAACTCTTGCCCTTTGTCTTTGACTCTCATGGTCGAAAATTCATCAGCTCCTCGCCGCTCCAATAGAAAACCGAAGCCTACTCAGCGAGAGTCAACTCCCGCTGCTGAACATGTCCCCGCCAAACGAAAAGCCAAAGAAGATGTAGATTCCGCACAACAACTCCGACCTTTGTTGCAAAATTCCAAAAGCCGTCTCACCAAGATGGACATCTCTGTATGTTGCTCGTTGCATCGCAAACTCTGCTTTCCGAAACCCGGCATTGGACTTAGGATCTCATCAATGCCAATTCCTGGCAAATGCTTTCCCCAGAATCGCAGTCTCGCTTGACTGCCTTGTTACCTCCCACTGCTTTCTCGTCCTTCAAGCCTTCTATTGGACAGGATCATCCCGCAGCAGTGGATTCAATGAACGTAGATTCAAAAGAATCTGATTCCGTCGACTCATCCTTCTTCTCTGACTCGCACTTTCTCGCGGCCGCACACACCTTCCAAGATCATTTGTTTTCTGGTTGGATGTCTGATGCTCACGTTGAAAAGGTGAAAAAGTATGAGCAGGGGATCAGAGACGGTACTCTTGCTGCGCCGTGGAAAGACGAGGTTTGGGAACGTGACAATGCAAAGGATGAGCCGCCACCTGCGCTGTCTCAATCTTCGCAGGCGCGAGCAGGGTACGGATTTTACTTGTCGGCATGCTATCTCGGTTTTTTTAACTTGACCCTCTCAGCGAAGCAGCAGAACTGAAACTCGTCGATCTGGCCAAAAATTCCGTCTTGCGCGAGGGCGACGTTCTCGCCTACAAACGCAATTTCTCGAATTTAAACGTCGTAGTCGAAAAAGACGTCATTGTGAGGATGGAATTTTGCTTAGAAATTCATACTTACATCTTCGCCTCAGATCCAAAGAATAGATCCGCGCACACATAGCCTCACCATCTTGATTGAACCGGGTACCACACGCGATTTGCCCGCCCACTTGTTAATCCCGGGTCCGAGCGAGCCTTCAGCGCCAACGCGCAGCATGACTATCACCAGCCCAAGTCAGCTCGAAAATGGTTTGTTGGACGTGTACGGTATCGACAGGACGACGAGACCGAATGGAAACGCGTGGAAATCACTAACGTTGTGGCGCTGGCCGGGGGACTCGCTCGAGCTCAATTCGCTAGATGGGCAACGGGGAGGTAGACAGATTCATGGCACGCTCTTTTACTTGCGGGCGTGTTATTATGAGGATAGATGAATATTCTGTGATGATTTACAAATGCTCCATTAAATAGTGAGTCGCTCGTTCAAATTCTCGTTTTCCTTATTCCGGCTTGAGCGCCAATCTGACTTGATTGCTGGTTAGTAGGTCTCGATGCTTGTCGTTGCTAAATCTGTTAGCCAATCCACCACCTCTTGATGCGACTGGGGACCGGTCTATGGCGGGAATTACATCTTTAGCGCATAAACAGAACTCGGGTATCGACTTGACAAGTTCACCAAGGTCCGGCGAAAAAATTGGAGCTGCAAACTGGCGGCAGCGACTATGAATATTGACCCGCTACAGATAGAGCGATAGAGTTCTGACTCTTGTTTCAGTTCAACTCCAATTCAACCGTTGAACGACTTGTGAGCTCTTGTGAGGCACGCTTTTGTGATCTTCTGTTCGGCAGTCGGATTGGTGAAAGTGATTACCAAAATACAAATACGTCAAGTGGCAGTGCCCGCAAACTCAACCGCAACCTATTCAATCTCTTCAGAAACAGACGCGAGTTACTTCAAGTAGGTCCTCGTACGTGCGATATGTTGCACTAACACGGTATTCAGCCTACCTTTAGCTCGAATCTGATACGCGGCCCCGTTCTCCTCGCTCCCCCACATCTTAAGTAAAGTTACTACTCGAGAGCCCGAGGAGTCGAATGCCGCTCCCAACATCCAAGATGGCGCCTTTACTTGCGCCTACGGATAGCTTAAACAGGAAAATCAGAAAACCTCCTGCGTGCAATCCATGCAAGGTTAGTCTATCAGAGTCTATACCTATGCTCAAGTGTTCGGACTGCATGTGGTCAGGCACGACGCGTTCTGTGTCATCCTCAGCCCGGAGGCGCACCCTGCCCGCGTTGCGCTGAGAAGGAAATTAAGTACTTGCGCGTCGATTCTTTTCCGAAATCATCCCTAATCTACGACTTTCCAACGTACTCCAGGTGCACAACAACACTGCCAACTCGGGGAAAACAACTCAAAAGCCGGGTTCAAACACGACAACAACATCTGACTGCACCCTCTCTAGTTTTACATTGCCAACCAAACTTCGAATCCTCGGACGCTTGCCCGCAGCTGACCCCTGAATTTGTGGCACATTGTTTTGAGGGTATGTATATTCAGCAACAGGTACCCAATTTAACCGGTTTCATCTCATGAATATTTTTCCATAATATCCCAGGCTTTGTTCACGACGCGTTTTCCCTTCACCCTCTCATTATGGCAACGACGATTGCTTCTGACCTGCGCAATGTTTCATATCAACTAGAACTTCTGCCCCAAAGCACTCGTATTCTCGCCTTTTGCAGCATTGCTTACGGCTCCTTCTGTTCGTTCCATGAAAGCATTCTGGGAGACGGTCTACGGCCACAATGCTTCCACGATGCTGCTTTCTTTTCTTCGAACCCAGAACTTTTGGGTTGCGGTGTCCGTCGCATAAAGGCATGTCACGCCCTTCGCTTTCAAGCCCTCAAAAATGCTTGGATGGCCCGAATAATAATCAGTCAACCGTCCACCGAAAACGCGGCTGCATGCTATATATTGGATGCATTAGAACAAAGTACGCACATTCCCTTGCGTTGAACCCCATCCTTATCGTCGTGATATTGGTTTATAGTAGATGAAACTCCCACCTCAAACCGTCCATGGGCAACAGCATATCTGGCTCATCTGCGTGCATTGATCCCGGTGTGGCGGACGCCTTCTTGCCCTCCCAACCCTCCTTGGGAGGGGGCCGCGGGCTTTACTTTTCTGGTAAGTGAAGTATCTTATCTGTGAAAGTCTAAATTTGAATGGAGAGCAGATGTTTGATGCTCTGTCGTCTGCTAGGGTGAGGAAACCAGTACAGATGTGTGCCTATTTTCCTTGAATCTCCTTTCTAAAAAGTTAACGAAGGATGCCAGCACTCATCAAGACCAATTGTTACTTTCTGGCGCCGCGCCCTCATTGGAGACCCTTCTTTGCAATTTAAATCAACCTCAAAGCAACGCCAACATAGATATCGTGCTTTCAACAGCAACAACATGTGCGTAGATATCAACATATGTACCGCCCACAGTCTCAGCTTTTCGCATAGACATGTTCCATGTCACGGTTTTAGCCCGCGAACTCGTTGATGAAATTACTGGAGGTATGTTTTTGTTTCGAGTGGTGTCAATTTCTTGAAGTAGTGTAATTAGAAGTCGCGCGTGCAAAACCTCTCTCCGCAGCCGTGGTGCTGGCTTTTCTCGACCGTCTGTCAACAATGCATCTCCTTGCAACTCTGATCCTTGATCGTCTCGACTTATGCATTGCCCAAGACCTTCCAACGTCTGTTAATGAATCCACCGCCCTGCCCGGCTGGTGCGCCGTGAAGGCAGGCTTTCTGGTCTGCTTCGGGTTCAGTTCCCTGACCCTCACGCTGTATGATGAGTTGAAATACCGCGATACGTATGACCAGGATTGGAACCTGGCCACCAAGACTTTCTTTGCACGCGCGCATGAGTTGGCGACTTTCGGTGCGAAGAAAATAGCGCGAGGGATACGATACCTGCCAAAAGTCCACTACGCCCCATCGAAGTATGAACTCTTCCGTGCATGGGCTGACTTCTTTGTTGAGCAGGCGGACTGTGAGCGCACTGCTGGCAGATTGCCAATATGCATTGGATTCGCGCACGATATCTTAACGTACGTTTTGCTTTTCGGATTGGCAACTCTGTCTCTTACGGTACCGCTGGCAGGTTGACGGATGAATTGAAACTTCTGGGATACTCTCTCCCTGGTGCTTCCTCGCCTGACACTTTTGCCGTTATCGAGCGCCTCGAGAACTATGCGAATTCATCACTGTCCTCGTTGTTTTTAGCGGAGACCGTACATCAGGAGGAAATATAGTCTTCTGCGAACGAGCAAACCATCCGAGTCCCTATGCATTTCGAATCTCGATTGGGATTTCCACTGTCTTGTGAATCAACTTCAAGAAAATCCCGAAGTTACTTTTACTTACATACGCTAAAATCGAATGTCTCTGCCGCCTGATTCCTTTCCGCTTGATACATGTACAATCCTTCTGCAACAGGGTTCTTAACAATGGTTCTATTAGCCTGAGGCCTGAGGCTTTAGGCAACCTTTTGGGAAAGAGTTGAACCAGTCAATATTTGCCATGTGGTTGATTGATGGCGTTCGGACCGCTCATTGACCCACCACCACGGCACTCATTCGAGGCTGCCTCTCCCCACCATGTCGATATCGCCACCAATTCGGCGGCTATCTATCAGCTCAGCGACGAGACAAGAAGAGCTCATCAATGCGTACGAGGCAGAGGAGGAGCGAATCATGAATGTTTTGTCTAAAAAGCTCCAGCAGGTCAGTCGCAATAATTCACACCATGAAGGTCGAATTTTAAAGGAATAGCGTACAGCTCAAAGAAGACAAGATTGAGCTGGAGAATACTCTTGAGGCCGAGTCGGAGTCGCATGTTAATAGGTTAACAAGAGAGTTGGCGAGTTTGAGGCTGGCGCAACAACAACTGGCTGGAATTGGGGCTTCGCCGACTGCTGGACCCTCGGATCCGTCTCTGGACCTTATGCTGGCGGCGCTGCAACGAGAGAATGAGGCGCTCAGGTCACGACTTGTTGGAACTGAGCGAGACTACGTCCGAGTATCCAGACTAAACGAGGTGTATCGCGAAGAGCTGCTCGAGCATCGGAATCGAGTAGGTGCTTTTATTTTTCTAACAACGAGTCTAAGGGATCCTTCAGCTAGGATTACCAGTAGACCATCTCATTGGACTCGCCTCCACAGATCCATACTCGCAGCCTACACATACACGTCCCCAATCCTCATTCTCATCCAATACTTCTTCTCCGACTAACTCGGTGCTCTATGCCCCCATTTCGCGACCGACAAATGGTGTTCCTATCCCCCGACCATCTGCGTTGACTAACGGTGTGCCAATACCTCGACCGCCCACTCAGATGCGGCGCGCTAGCAGCCACAATATTTCTGGAGGCAACACTCCTCTCTCACATTCTCCCTCCTCCTCGTCCGACTCGCCCTTCCCCTTCTCGCCCGTGACATCCCCCATCTACGCCAGCAGCTATGTCAGCGGCAGCAGCAACATCACCAGTCCCCCGACGTCGTACAACCCCGGAGGCGTCACATTCGGCGCGCCTTCGCGGGGCTTATCATATCCCTCCGTCCCCCCACCTTCACTTTCCTCGTCGTTCGGATCTCCCACCGTGTCGTATCATATGCCGCATCGTGACCACTCGCTGTCACCGGTGGAACCGCAAAGCCGACGAAACTCGATAAGGCGCGGCGGCGCACGCGTGGTGGAGTCGGGGAGCCTGCACCGGAGTTCGAGTCAGAGCCGACGGAGTAGCGTGGAGCGCGGCGGACGGGTGGCGGAGACGGGGCAACTCGTCCCACGGAGTCATCCTGATGGACACACACTGCCCTCCACGACCGAAGCGCCTGACTCGCCGCGCATGAGTGGCGGCATTGATATCATTCCGAATGGTCGGTCGCATGGGTAAAAGATATGCTGAAAGCACGCTTTTCTTTGCTTTCCTGCTCTCTTGGTTGCAAATGGTCGTCTGTGGCCGGACATTGAACAAGATAATACTGTACAGATTAATGTGCCTTAGACACCACGACTTGTATATTAATTGCACCATTTCTTTTGAATTTCTCTGCGCTTGGCGTCGGGTGCGTCGGGATCTGATGGCGGCCTCGAGGTGATGAACATCATTGATGGCCCCATTGTCCTTCTGATCGGCGATGTCCGCTGTGACAGATGATGCCGGAAGTATAAAAGCGTGGTGGGAATGGTTCCGCGGCTTGCTCTTGACTTTCATGTCGTACAGTTATGGCGGCCAGCAAGGCGCACAATACCCAGATGAATATGTATCCCATTCAGCACCACCTACACCGCGCGAATCCAGCTACCAGCCTCAGCAGCAGCAGCAGTGGGAACCACAGCAACAAGAATCCCAGCATTCACATTCACAACTATCCGACAATTTGTCCCAGCAAACGCTTGAACAAGCGTTAGATCAGCCTCAAGATATCCAGCCATTATCGATACCGCCCCCGTCAGCATCTCTATACGACCCTCATCCGACGCTTGAGGATCCTCAACATTTAGTCCCGAGTCAAATACCAATGCGAGGGACGCACGACTTGACCCCAATACGTCTTCTACCGGTGGCGGCGACACCAGGGCGCTCCCCGCCGGTAGAAGTCCTGCCTGTTTTGTTGCAAGTCGACACCACTCTCAGATCCACCGCCCACGCCGCCGGCCCGAGTCATACGCGACCCGCGTCGCGTGCGCGCCCACATCAATACCACCCTTACCCGCGGCCGTCGAGCGCGTCGGGGAGCTCCGCGGCAGCACAGCGACGCGAAATTGAAGCACATCACCATGTACGGTTTGCCAGTCAGACGAATACGCCCTTGGGGTCTGCACAACATTCCCCTGCGGCGGGAAGGCAGCCATTTGTGTCGCCGATGAGGTAAGTTTGCCACCTGGGTAGTTTGTCTTCTTGGTGTTGGGTTTCACTATATTTTCCAGTGAGTATCCACAAGCGGCAGGGCACGTTACAACGCCGCCGTCTTTTGTGTCCTCGTCACCGCAGACTGCCCTGCCCGAGGGAGCGTTTACGGTACCGCATGTGGCGCCGCCAGGTCCAGGACCACCGCCGGCTGAGGGGAAACGATTTCTTATACGCAGCGACACACATTACGACAAGGAGACGCGTGTTCTCACCGCACTCCTCGAACTTCCCGGGCTGGCGAAAGACGACCTCAGCGTGACGCTCACCACAACACTTTTCAACCGCATACGCCAAGTCACCGTCACCGGCCAATCGCGACCGCCGTTCCCAGCTTCCCCCACCCCGTCGACATCGACATCGACACCGGCACCAGTCATCCGCGAACGCAGATACGGGCGGTTCGCGCGGGCGTTCCCCGTCCCAGCCGACACAAAAGTGCGTAGAATCTCTCCTTGTTCCGTTATTTCTGACCCGTCTTTGTGTGCCAACGAAATACCTTGCTTGCGCCCCTCAGCCTGAAGACATTGATGCTTCGCTGGAGGGTGGGGTCTTGGTATTGAGGATATCGTGCGGCTTGCCTGCTGCTTCTGCTGACGAGCATGAGATTCCCATTCGATGAGAGCGCGATTCGCATCTGAAGACGAAATGAATGATTCGGCAAACTATCGACAAACAAGAACAAGAAGAACAAGAACAAGAACAACATTAATTTATTTCGCTATCGAAAAATTCTAACCACCCACCCGACCGACATTGATATTGGCCTTGTAACGAAAAGGTGACAAGGCAAGTGCTGTATTCCTCTTTCATTGTCTCATCATCAGATCTTGTCCACTGGACTCCCCCCACCTCACGCGCACCCAACCCAACCCAACTCTTCACCTTGTACATATTAACCGTTTGTAGTCGCATCTCGACCGGCTGTGGGTTTCGCTTTCCGTTTTCGGCATGTTTTCTTGCATTTGTAACTCGCTGGAGTAGTCTAGCGGGTACATGGTGACGCACAGGTAGTAGTAGTAGTAGTAATGGGCTCGAATCACGGACTCTTAGGTAGTTTAATTATTCGCGGTTGTCTCTCGCTAGATAGTGTATTGTATTCTCGAACGCCCAACTCAGGCTTTTTTTTTGGAGCAGCTGGACGATGTCTGTGAGGATGAGCAGTAGAATGTCCGGCGGAGGAAAGATACGAGCACAAAGAACGATCTGACAAACCGTTCATGCATGCAACGCTCGTAGGTAATGACTTCGAATACCATCTCGCGGCCAGATATACCCTCCAGCAATTTGACGAGCCGTCATAACAAATTCGAGTTTGTGTCTACACCTTTGAAACCATGCCAAAAGGAAACAGAAAAAATAAAACCCTGCCAATCTCGTGCGTCTAGGAAATTCTATGCCAACCGTGGGGTCTCAGCCGCTTAGGCCGAATGATTACTTACGCCCAGTCTGCCCTCTAATTCTTCTGACCAAATTCCTGCCTGCCCTTTGCCGTAGAATTGACCCAGACGCTAACGCTCATGGGCGAGCATCTAAAGTCTGCCCATCCGTCCTTCCCAATCACAACTTCCCCGTCATGCCATCCCAACAAATCGGTCCAACGCTCGTCAGCATGTTCCTGCCTCAATTGTTTACCTGGTGAAACTGCACGGATGAAGGAAAAAATCGAACCTTGCCAACTTCCATGTGCTTGAACCTATTGAAATCCAATTATGAATAGCATCTTGAAGCGAAAACGACTCGATTCACATACCCTTCGTCGCCATTGCATATAACCACCGCACACCCGTCCGGTCTACCATGCTGTGGATCGCCCATGCGTACCCAGCTTCGCAATCTCAATTTGTGTGAAAACAAAAACAGCAGATACGCACCCAACACAGTTCATATGATCCCAATAGTCGCGCAATTCACCATACGCGAAAAGCTTGCGCGCGCGGATGAGATCGGCGAGCTGCGATATAGGTTGCTGAGGATTTTCGCCTTTGGTACCGTAGAGGTCGCCCCAGAATACGCAGCTATTCTATAGTTAGTGAAGAGCACCTGCTACCGAAGGAATGATAGCTCACGGATAACCAGAAGGGCGGAGTAAGATCAACGCGTAAGCCAACGGTTTGAATGCAGGGTTCACAGCGGACTCCAAAGCTTGGCCCACTTGCTGTGCAAAAATTGTGAGCCAAATGCGCCTGAGAAGATAACCTGCAAATTTACGGTACTATAATAAATGATTTCAACCGTGAGAATTTTGGAAAGTTGAAGCAACTGGGACGTACTCGTGGTTCTCAACGAGAGTGACGGCATCGATGGGACGCTTTTTGACTACAGTTCCATCCCAAATGGCACGCAGGTCATATGAGCTTCCGCCATCTCCCGCTTCCTTGAAATTGTAATGCAGAGGCGCGTCGAACACGCTGAACTGCAATAAACTCAATCCCAGATATCAACGTAGTATAGGAAAATTCGAACAAACCTGCGTTCCGAGACCATCGAGATATTCTTCCAGGTCCGTGAGGGAGTCCTTCCAAAATTCTCCGACCGCGAACATCTTGGGTTTATCTGTTTCGGCACGGACACTCTTGACAAAGTCCGCAATGAAACTGCGGTCGATGTGCTACACAGGATAGATCAGGTATGCTCCTGCCAATCTCACTATAGAATGCCGAACCTTGACAGCGTCGAAGCGAAAGCCCGCCGTCCCCAATTGCTCTGTGACCCATTTGCCCCAGTTTATAAGGTCGGCGCGCACATCAGGATGGTCATGATCAATGTCCGCCCCCACTGACAAATTATTTTATTTATTTCGGCTTCAGAACTCGACTCAGAAGAAAACGTACTCAAATAGTCATAATTCTGGTTCTCGTTGTCGACGCCCTGTGCCCAATCCTTACCCTCTCCGTGGATCTTGTATATCGCAGTCTTTTCGTTCTCGTGGTTGTAATCGACGCCGGTAAAGTGGTTGAATGTATATTTCAGTTTGCTGTACTGTATGCCGGAGTCAGCCTGAGTATACTGTCTGGATATTACTGCAACGAAGCGCTTTTACCTTGTCACCGCGCCCGGGGAATTCGAAGCCCGTCCAACCCTATCAAGTCTGAGAAAAAGCACTCCTACCACAGGAAAGCAAAGCCTCTAAAACACACCTTGATATCATACTTCTCAGAAACCTCCTTCGTCCGATCGTCATTGTCCACCTCGACCGCCGCAAACGTTTCAACTTTATCAGCGCCGAAGCGATGGTTCAAAACTGCATCAACGTAGCAAACAATACCCTCCTCTTTCGCCTTCTTGATCGTCGAAATGAGTTCTTCTTTCGTTCCCCAGTTTGTTCGAATGCCGCCTTTCTGGTCGAATTCACCTGAATCCATCCTCGCTGTGAGACAAGCCGATTTCAAACCAAACATAAAAGACGAACCTAGGTCATACACGTCGTAGATATCGTAGCCCACAGAGTTCTGGTTGGCTGCCTTCGTTGGCGCTGCACGGATTTCAAACTTCGAAAAGAAATATCGAGATTTAAATGAACCAGCTTACGAGGCAGCCACATCGCCGTTATCCCCGCGTCCGCCAGCTTCGGCACTAGTTTCTCAATGTGCTTCCAATGTTTACCACCGCCCTCTGCATACCATTCGAAAGCCTGAAGCTACACACGAGACGCGATGAGCCTGGGGATGAGCTTCTCGCCGCGAATAGACGACCCGCGAACCATGGTATAGTTCTGATCCTTCTTGCCAGAGTAAGCTTCATTCGCGTGGCTCGACATGGTGGGTGCGAGAAGGAAGAATAATGAGGCAAAGGAATCTTTGACGCGTTACGTTTTAAATTTAGCTTGACTTCCGGATCATGATGACGTCACGCGTAGAAACACGCGTCACGACTAATTTTGGCGATTCAACCCTGCCAGTGCAAGTTCAAAGGCTGTCCAACTCTCAGGAAACCATACATACTACTCTCAGCAGAACTTCTGAATAGACCGATGACTGCTATGGATCCCATGATCTAGGACAGACGGCGGGTCCAGTATTTGTATACTTAGGCGGGTTTTACGTGCGACACATTAATGTGGCCGAGTGACTTGAAGAGAGCATTGCAAGAGCGTGCATTATTGAAAGGGACTTGAGGAAAACGAGGACAGCGGATTCGAAAAGGTTTTGTGGGCCGTATGTCTATTCAGGATTCATTATCACGGTACACAACGCAACCGGTTGCCTGAGAGTTCAGTTACTGTAATCTTCTACGCGTCTCAAGTTATCGCCACGACATATGCATAATCGCATGAGTGCCACCTGCTTTGAGGGTTTGGATTGAGCGAGGTAGCATTATATATAACTCAGCTGTGAACCGACCTGGATGATCTGAATGCAACTTCGAAAACATCCCTCAACGTCTCCTCGGATCCTCGACCCTAGCTCGATTATCCGATTCTGCGACTGTCGCTCTGATCTGGCGAGAAAAATCCTTGTTTTGAAACGAGGAAATCAGGCAAGAAGTCAAATCAGACCACCGAACAAACCAACCAACCTGATCTGTCGCGAACTTCTCTTGCAACGGAACAACCTCCCTCCGTTCCCATGAGAAATCAGACATAATCCTCTCTCTCTCACTCCCAGAATCAAGTGTCAGAAGCCGCGCAATACGATATCGCACATCCTGGGGCATCCGCAGGTACTCCTCAACTGTCTGCGGAAACGGAAACGAGAGCTCTTCAATTGGCATCGACGAGCCTGAGTTAAGCATATCCCTTTCAGAGTTTTTATGAAGATTTCGATGACGGGAAAGTGCATCAATTCTAGCATGAAAAGTAGCCGTTGTGGTATCCAACGCATGATACCATTCGCGAGAAATACTTCTCTCGGACTTCGCATCCCCTTCAGCAAATTCATCGCGGCGCAAGCTCCAATAGAACTCCTATCGTGTTCGAATGAGTTCAGTTCAACTTCAACTCATAGACCACAGTTTCACTCACTGCAATCATTTCGTCTGCCACATTCCTCAGGTCTGATTTGTCGTCTTCCTCCATCTTCACACCTGATGGCAGTCTCTCTTCGAATGAAAGATACCTATCTTCCATCTCATCCATGTAGTCCTCTGCAATCGCAGCATACAAATTCTCGACGTCTTTGCCGTACTGATCGCTCAGTTCTTGGATTCGCGTCTCTACTATACCAGTAGGATCACGACCGGAAGTTTCTGATGACTCAACAAAAGCTTTCATTGACTCGCACCTGTCAACAAAAAAATTAGAAGTGTGCATCGAGGATGGTACTCGAGTTTTCGACAAGATATTCAGACGTGCATTGTATATGCACAGGGCTTATAATTCGGGGAGTAGCAAAATCAAGAGACTGAATGATGACTCGGACTCACGAAGGAATAGACCGGTTTCGGCATGTCAGAATGAAAAGACTGAGTCGTTGTTGGTCGACGAGATCGAGCGGCGCCGCCACCGGTTTTGAAACCGGGGAAGCTGAACATGAGAGATTTTCTGTGAGCATAGGCTCAGAAGGCGCTAGCAGCGTGGCAGGTTCGCTCGGCTCATATGCCTGCGAGCTCTCTAGTGGGCCTGGGTCCATCACACTCAGGCTGTCGAAGCGGGTGTTGCTCAGGCTCGCGCCCTCCACTGGCATGTTATTGTTTTGGCCAAAGTCAAGAGGCTCTGTATCGAATGCAGAAGGAAACCCATTTTCGAGACCTGCAATGAGCTCTTTCGCGCCGTCGACTCGGAACTCGAGGTCTGAATCCAAGTTGAAGTGATTCCAACTCTCCTCGCCCATAGCCAGGTTCTCCATCGCAGAGTCAATATCGGTGTACATACCCCTCCACCCGCTTGAAAGATTGGCTAGTCCGATTTCGCGCTTTGTGCTGGTCTTGGTCAGATGTGGCAAAAAAGAGAAATTCGAACCGTGACGTGACGAGTGCGATGATGTGACCGTCAGTCTTTTCCGATTATATAATGTTTCCAAATTCCAACCAAATCCCAACATGCCGGTCTCCTGCGGGCTTCTCGAGGTGTATCCCACACGCCATATTTTTACGGAGGCCATTGAGTCCATTAACAATCATATTCATTCCGTTCGATTCATTTTCCTTACTTATAGACATTCAATCGAAAGCATCTTCAGTATTGTGAATCACCGCATTATCATTCCAACAGGTCAATAACGATCGGTTGAAAACCTCCTCCACCCATTTTCACTCGCCTACCTGGCTTCCGACCAGCGTTTGGACCTGACGGATAATTCGCGGCGTTCACGAAGATCGTTTCTGGTCTCACATCACCGTCCGCTGGTTCCGAACTAAGTTGGGCCGCATCGTCGGTGTTCAGCAAGATCACAACTCCGTCATCTTTGTCCTCTCCCTCCTCGTCGTCCTCCATGTCAACGCCGTCACTGGCATTTTTGGCAACTGGAGGAATTTTGTTGTCGAGTCCCAGTTGAATTGCATTCTGCACCTTCGGTGGCCCAGAGTCGCCCCATCGATGCACATAAGCGCCGCGGGCTTCATGGATGTGGCCAAAGACGTGGAGTCTTGGCTTCAACCTCGGGAGCGCAGCTAATAAATCCGAACACCCAGCGCGGTCTTTGCCGTTCGTAAAGTCAAGGATGTTCTTCGGGGGACCGTGCGTGAGGCTGTAGAATATTAGTTTTGGTGCTGTTCATCTGCAACGTCGATACTGATGCTACGAACAGGATATCGGTCTTCGGGAATCTAGAAATCAAGGCTGATGCGTGATTCAACCTCCGAAATGCGTGTTTGAGATGAAACGCTTTACCTTCTCCGTCCTCTCTCTCGTAACCAAAGGCCCAGTCTCCCCAATACGGGGACCACTGCAGCAAGATGAGTGAACGAAATGTATACGCGTTCAGAGATGAATCTACCGGTGAGCCATAGACGGACCACTCTTTCCCATTCTCCCATACTTTGAATTTATACTGTTCGTCCTGAAGGTAGACAATATTGGCCGCCACAGCGCGTGGGGCCCTTCAGCAACTCAAGGACTTCTTCAGCTGGCTGGCAATCTCGTCACGGTGAGCTGGGATTCATGCATTAGTCTCACCTCAGGGCCGTCTTTCGACCTGTGCAAAAAGAGCCCATCCCAATTCGCCTCGTACCATTCACGATGAACCACGGAGTCATGATTGCCCGCAATGATTCTGAACATTCTCAGTTAGGGCTACCAGTGTGATTGCAATTGAGGGGAGAGATGCACATCTTCAGACGATGCGGAAGAGCATACAACCACTCCATGGTCAACTTGAGCTCTTGGAGTGTTCCGTGCTGCGTGAGGTCCCCAGAATGTAAAAGGACATCTCCGTCTGGGACGTCGCATCGCTGTGCATGTGTGTCGGAGAGGAGAACAAAACGGGTCCAGTTTCTGTTGGGACTACCACTAAGCGCTGTGGGTTTCGGAAGAGGCCAGGACCGTCGCCACTGAGATACTCAAGCTGGACCACGGAGGTGGGCGACACGATTGATTCGCGATTTGGCAGAGCAATGGTGGGCATTTCGAAGTTCTATCCGTCGAGGGTGTGGTGAAAGGCAAGAGAGAATATGTATGTACGGCAGGGCTGAGAGCTGAGGACACGGCGACGATGATACAATCACCTCCTTCCAGGGATTTCCAGAGTGTTTTCTATAGTTCCAAGCTTCGGTGGTGGTGGTTCGCCACCAAGATTGTCGGTGTTACACTCTTCTTGGTCACGGACAACAGTCATCAGCGCGCCCCCCCTTGCACCCATATAGCCTCAGACGCCGTTTATCAATCCGTGGGTCTAAATTCTCTTATTCAGCACGATGTTACGCCTCGCAAGCAGAGTGCACAGACCTTTGACTCGAACTTCCATGTCCACCACAGCCGCCCCAGCTCTTCACAAATTCTTCGTCTATGCACCAGACAAGACCGATCCTGACGCGTTTTCGCGCCGTCTTTCCGTCCGGACCAAGCACCTTGAGGTCGCGAAGAAGAGTATCGAGAGTGGATTCGTCAGTGAGTTCGGCTTATACGCGGTTTGAGTCCTGAGTTCTGTTGAATCTGTTCTTTAGAAGTGGCCGGTGCAGTCCTGACGCCTGAATCCGTACTTTCCGACGACAAGAAAATGGTGCGTCGCGCTCATCTGGGCGCAGCCCCTATTGCCTAATGAGAGTGGTATAGATTGGCTCTACATTCATCTTCGAGGCTGAAAACATCGAAGTAGTGAAGAAGGTAATCGAGAATGATGTATATTACACCTCCGGCGTAGTGCGTCTCTTCAATTATTCACAAGTCGATATATCCTCAGATAATTTCCAGTGGGATCCGGAACGCATTGTGATCCTTCCTTACATGGGAGCGACCCCGTATCCCTAATCCCTTGGGCGCAAATACTTTTTTCGTTTTTGGTTGCGGGGTTCAGTGAGATCTACTGATAATCGTTGCTACTGTACACTCTTGTATTGGAGCGAACGCGATCCTGAAAGAATATACAAAGTTTCAAAACATCAAAGCTACTCGCACGGCAGCAGGTTCAGGCTGCGCCGTACTGGTCAACAAACGACCATCGCATGCGATATAAGTCCAAGACTATGAGACACTCAGCATCGTACCCTCACGCCTTAGCCCCATTCACCGTACTCCCCGCAATCCTCCCTACCAACCCGTCAACATCCTCCACCGCCGACGTCTCCTCCTCCGCAATACTCCCCGGCGCCGCCCCATCCCAAACCCCCTGTATCAAACTCATCGTGCTCTCCAGACTCCTCCTCCTCGTACTCGGACTCGTCATCGTAGTCCCCAAGCTCGCCTGCCTAGCATGCCCACGTCTGAACGCCCCGCCAGGCGAGGTTGGCGAAGCAGGGCTCGCGCTTCCCGTCACTGGAGACCCACTACCGCTGGTGTTGGTGTTGAGTTGCAGTGCCGGTGGGCTGCTGCCGTTCTGCTGTGCGAGCGCGGCTTCGAGGGTAGCGGCGTTAACGGGCATAGATGCGCCGGGGTCGGCTTCCGCAGGGGTGGAGGGGATGGAAGACGACGAGGCGGAAGAGAGAAGCGCCTTTCCCTCCTCCGACGATGCGTCGACGAGTTCCGGAGGAAGCCGTTCGTTCTCGATATCAGATTTGCGTCTAAGAGGAGGGTCGTATCCGTATCAGTAAAGCATTCAAATCAATGAGTTATAGCTATTCATATACTCACGCATCCTCAAACCCGGTAATCGCCGCCTTGATGCCCTCCGAACCAGACGCCAGAGCACCGTAAGGAAGCTTATTGGAACCAGATACGTTCTTGAGTTCTGAAACATTCTCCGATTCTTCTCTAAGCGTCCACAACGTTCACGATGTCAGTAACTGCTTCCGCAGGCTAGGGAAGAACTACCGCACCGGAGCAAAGCGAAAACCCGAGCCATACGCCCAACAGCCATGATCTTATTCTTGATAACCTTCCTACGCTCCGCCGATTCCGTAGGCGACGTCGGCGATGGGGGAGAAGGTATCATCGTCACGTCCTCGTCATCCTCCAGCTCCTCCTTAGTGCAGGTATTCAAAACCGCCACAAGCATATCCGTAACTGTCAGACACATAAATAGGTCAGCAAGAGAAATCATTCAGTAGCACCGCCAGAAACGCACTCTTCTCCCCGACAAATGGCAAACTCCACGTGAACACGTCCATGAAATTGGGCAACCAATACGGATGTGGCGTGCAATTGAATTGCCTGATGTTCATGACATTGCTCTCATACTTGAGAACCGCGGCTTTGTTGTTGTACATATCGAGGTAATTCGGTGCGGAGAAGATCGTCATCACAGACGGGAAGCCGGTCGACTTGGTTTTGCGGTACATCCGGTAACTTTGGGTCAAGTATGTATCAGTATGCGTATGCGTACCATGGAGAGAGAAATCCTGACCCTGCGTCTTGTGCTTCATGTGCCCGGATGATGGAGAGCAAATTATTCCGCTCGAGGAAATTACATGCTGCTTGATATCTGGTATGGTTTGGGCTGCGGATCCTGGAGATAGAAGCGAAGAACAACTCACGTGAAGAAATATGAGCAACCACGGACATGGTTGTGCAGGAAGCTATCGTTCGTTTTTTCCGTCCCGAAATCCTCCACGGGGTCAGCCCATAATATATCACACATGAGGCCTTGCGTCGGTGGTTCGCGGAAACGATCGATCTAAACAAATGCTGACTGTCAGCAACTAGTACGCCGACGACACCAAAAGGCTCACGGCGCGAATGTCATCGAGCGTGTTGAGTTCGGGGGATAGACCGCCATGTATACACAAAAACTGCTTGTTCATGACGGCGGCGAGGGGAAGGGCGCAGAAGGACTCCATGCACGCATCATATATGCGTTCCGAGTACTTGTGCTTGCCTGATCGTGGTTTCAGCACGATACTTGAGATAAGGAACAAATAACTTACACTCAAGCTTAAACGTGAAGTAATCGGTCAAATGCCGACATTCGTGGTTCCCTCGCAATAGGAATAAGGTGTCGGGGTACCAGATCTTCAAAGACCAGAGGTACAATACGCACTAGGTGTGATGAGACAAGGGTCAGCATGCATCATACCCAAAAACAAGACTCTCACTTCGATGCTGAAATAGCCTCGATCGACGTAGTCGCCAAGGAAGAGATACCGTGTATCTGCCGGGCTTCCACCGACCTCGAATAGCTTCATCAGGTCGTACTAGTAAGAGAGTTAGATGCAATCGGACGCTAAGCGGTGAAAGCACGTACGTATTGGCCATGGATATCGCCACAGACTGTGATCGGGGCATCAACGCTGAGAACGTTAGATTCTCGTCGAAGGATTTCCGTAGCAGTCGACAAAATCCATAGCGCCTGCTCCTCGCTGAGCCTCCCTTCACGGTAAAAGTGGTTTTTGAGGAAGGCGATGTCAGGCTTGGACTGGTCGGCCGATGAGAAAAATTGGGCAGGGGTGGGGATGCCAGCAGAGGGGCGCTTGTACCTAAGAAACACCATGAGCAGCACGATCTATCAGGACCCGAGGTGAATCCTATGCGCTTTGATACACAGCGCGCTGTTCGCGGATGACACACAGCTTGACGCTTGGCGCCCACGTTGCCAGCGCATAGTCCCGCCGACTCCCTGGCTGGTTTTGGGGAGCGCCGCCATGCAGAAGGGATGCTTATGGATGGTTACAGACGACATTAAAGCCCGGAACTCGAGGAGGAGTCCCTCTGACAGAAAAAAAAATAGGGCGAACGGCAACTTGCTATCGCAAGCACCCGAAGACCACCGAGAGTAAGAAAGAATACTCACGTCTTTTACGACGCGCTCCTGGGTGCTTATAGTTGTCCCGTCCTCGAGAATATGTTGGGTAAAGTCGATATCGGGTACCGGTGGACGATTTTGGATCTGCTCGATAGCATGGGCGACTTGAGCCTGTACATTGACGCTCATTTTAAGATACAGTTAGCTGGATGTGGGCGGCGATGGCGGCGGCGGCGAGGACGCGGAGGAGGAGGAGGAAGACGCAGAGCGCCGACACTGGCTTTTGGTCCCGTGACGCGAATCATTGACACTTGACAGGTACCGCCGGGATTTCCTACCGACTTGATCAACAAAAGATTGGCAGAGCAGATGTTGCTCAACTGCCTCAGTAGTAAGCACACAATTCGAAGCAATCTCCAGCGCAAGGGATGATGGGTTATCCCGCCAATTTTCTGTCGAATATCGGATTACATGAACGACCTTTCAACGCGTTTCTTATTTCATCATGATTTTAAATCCGCGAAACAACAGTTGAAAGTCTTGAATGAACCAGCGCTGTACCTTTTCAGATATCAACAGACCTCCCACAAACAACGAGGAAAGCGACAAATTCGCGTTTCTGAATCATCGAGCATCTCGAGCTCGATCCTTCAGAACGGAGAAGACGAGGCCAGAGTATCCTAGCTATAGCTACTAAGCCTAAGGGTTTTCAGAAACACCATGGAAATGGAGTGTCAAATAAAGCATACATTGAAATACCATGGGAAAGGTCAGTGGAGATCGGCGATCTGCCAGTTATATTCCCTAACGGGCTAACGATGTAAAAGGTCGCCCGCACGCGGGACCATGTAGAAAACTTGAAGCTTGCGTACCTATTCCTCTTGCTGCTTCTTTGTACCATTGGCATTCCAATCGTTGCTGCCGTAGGTCTACCGTTATTCCAACCTGAAGCAGAAAGTTCCAAGAACTGGGGCCATGATAGAGAATAAACCTTGGCTACTCATTTCATACGGGAACGCGCAGATGTGAAGCAGCGGCAAGAAGACATCAAAGGCAGATTCGAAAGGTTGAGTCGCGGAGGAGTCTCGAAGGTTGCGGCCCAGATGTCTTGGTATGAATGACTACTGAGCGAACGAGCCATACGGAGCGGAGGTAGAAGCAACGTTTTTGTTTGGCTGGTGGACTGTTAGACACTGGACCACTGAAAAATTCAACCAAGTTTCCAAGAACGCTGAAACTGAAGCTGGGAGTGCCACTGGTCATTGGGTAGGGAACCAGGTTGAGCCGAATAATCGTTTCCGTAATTCGACTAGTAGACGCCCAAGAAATCCTGAAACAGTCAAAACGGGAGAGAAAGACGGCGAATATGACGACTTGATGATGAGATTCTCTGCCGGTGCAGCATGTTTGCGGCCGGATTAATTTGAGGCCAGTAGTTCAAGTTCAACGGTTCACGGCGGTGAAGAGAGTCGGCGGCTGGAGTTTGCCTCGAAGTCCTTATCATTGTGGCTCAAATTTCTTCGTATGAATGACTATTGGGCGAGCGAGAAATACGGAGAGGAGTCGGAAATGGCTTGTTTTGTTCGGCTGCTAGGCGGTTAGACACTAGACCACTGAGAGTTCAACCAAGTTCCAAGGACGCCGCAACTGAAGCTGGGAGTGCCACTGCTTATTGGGTAGGGAACCAGGGTTGACCTGGATGATTGTTTCTGCAATTCGACCAGTAATAGTAGACGCTCGAGAAACCCTGAACAAACAAAACGGGAGAGAAAAAACGGCGAAAATATGGGGACTTGATGTGGTTGATGGTAAAGCAGAACTGTGACAGGGATTGGACAGTGACACAAATTCTTTCGATTTCGTCACCGCCATCCGAACCTTCATTCGGAAATATCCCGCGATGGATACCACAACGGCCAACGATGAGACTCAAGAGATACTTTCCGAGCCTGAAGAAGAGATTTATGGCCCAAAGCGACCTTTGCCACCTCCCCCAGTCATTGACCAGCAGCGAATAAGTCACTACATCCTCACTCAAAGAGATCGGCCCATTTCATCGTCAGTTTTCCCCCGCATTTGAATTCCCCAAGTGGTTTTGAAGCTGATTTGTTGGGAATTAAACAGACTTGAATCCATGAAACGATATCTTGAATCCCCCGACGACATAGACTCACGCATCAACGAGCTCGAGCAGCAACACGCTGACGACCTTGCCCGGCTCTATACGGCTCTTGCGGAAGAGTATCTCGATGAAGCCGAGGATCGATATTATTCTCTCGATGAGAAAGTACTGCACAATGATATTAAAGTAAGTAATACACAATCACCTGTGCGCCAACGCTTACCATCACTGACCCGCCACAGGCGTTATACTGGGATTTGCATGGTGAAAAGTCAGATCCAAAGCCCGAGTGGGGTCGTGCCCTGGAACACACAGAAATTGCGTACCGCAGTCGTATGCAAGATTTAACGCGCCACATCAAAGCACGCGAACACAACAGAAAACTGGCCGAGATGGATTTCCCCCAGTCTATAGCGAATTATCATCTGAAGCCTAGAGACACCCAGCATCGCGCCGCTCGGTTCTTGGTGTTGGACTCAGATGAACATAGAGACAAGATGATGTCTGAATTTGGCTGGGCCTGGAGGCAGGTAAATCCTCTGAAAAGGGAATATCAAGCAAATGAGGTGATTTTGTTTTGCTACGGAATTCTCTTGAATACATACTCAACTCCCTCTTCAAGGAATTTCAACACGAAATCCGTGCTACTGTGGCAGAACTCGGCAGCATTTTTGATTATAGAAAGCGGTGATGTTTGGTCGCTTCAGCTTCCTCGCGGCCATAGTTTGCACTTGGAAAGATATACGCCGAGAAGCTGGCTCGAAGTTTAGGTTCTAAGTTCTAGTGATATCTTTTGAGTTAGACGACCATCGGAACAATAGGTACGTTTCTACTACGGTTGAAATTTTACCTTTAATTTGGCGTTTGGACAATCTGAAATCCTCAGTCATCCTGGTGCGTCCCTAGTTCCATCTCATTCTCCCGTCAGTGCACAAAGAAATGTGCGATGGATGGAATCATAGCAAGCTTTTTTCCAGTGATACTGGCGCGCCAGTGAGTGGTTGTTGCTTATAGTAATTTAAACGGACCTATCATCTTGTGCCCCCTCTGTTCGAAATTGTCTTCCCTGTGCTCAGAGCCATGTTTTCTGTACACTCGGTTATCCGGGAATGTCGACGTAGCCTCTGCCCTGACCGCCTCCAGATACTGGGAATGGTTGAAGTTCAAGTTGAATGAGAAAAATGACGTAAGTTTGATCATGATATGTCTGAATATTTTTAGATCCTCCAGAAAAACATGACGACCCTCCGTCGTTCCCAGTAGCTCCCCCTTTCTTACCATGTCGTCAGCTAACTACGACGAACCTCAGTCTGAAAAGCTCAACCTCAACCCCAGCCCTGGGCGATGGCATCTCGACCTACATCCCCATGTCGAAAGGCATTCACCTCGCAGCGCCTTGCGATTCGGTTCCTTCATTCACCCAACACATGCGACGCTCCACGCTGCCGCTGTTGAAAAACCCTTGAAATGGACTTCGAGAGACCATCGCAAACAGCGCCATCTTTCTGAGGATCCGAGAACTGGGCGAACGCGGCGACGCGTCGATACATGGCAGAAGCTGGCGAATATGGGACGAATTGAATACTGGAATATCAGTTGGTGGGTTGCAATTGTGAGTCGTACTGCTCCCACAGTCCCTAATTTTGCACCTTTTGACGACGAGGCTGCGGAGGATATAATAGGCTTTCACTCTCGGGAGTATCGTCTGGGTTATCAACGGCTTCATCGCGTTCCTTCCATTCGTGAACACGCATGTGGCGAAAGACGACGTGGGCGGTGGATGGACTGCATGGCTTGGCGCCACTATATTCGAGTTTGGCGCGCTTTTCGGATTGTGGGAGGCTTGGAATCGAGGGGATGCGGCGGATTTTGGTTGGAACGTAAGAAAGCTTGTCAACGGCAACTCAAATGATGTCGAGGGAAGCTCGGACGGCACTCCGAACACGGATGAAAAAACTCACACGAAACCGCACAAGAAGTGGATATGGTTCTCGACTGACGGAAAGTATTTCCATGAAATTGGTTTCTTGGCGGCATTCGTGCAATATTGGGCAGCTACCATTTTCTGGATAAGCGGGTGAGTGTCGAGTCGAACAGTGTGCCATTTCTCTCACTCAATGCGTACCTTTGGCAGATTCACCGCTATTCCCACTATTCAGACTGCTATTATGCCGAAACAGGGCCTCTTGGATGGAGTCTTCTGGACTCCTCAGGTCATCGGTGGAAGTGGCTTCATCATAGCTTCGTACATGCAATCCCCTCTACCATCTATATCTTCTCACTCTTTCTCAGCTCGTTAATGATGCTGGAGACACAGAAAAAATGGTATCTTCCTGCGCCAAACTCACTCGGATGGCATGTCGGCTGTATGTCCTTCCCAAATTCATTGCATTTAGAGCACTGATTTAGTTCTGCGTAGTTTGGAATCTCGTTGGTGGGGTCGGCTTCACTCTTTGTGGCGCCTTTGGCTACGCCTTGAACAGCAGCACCGGCATCGCCTACCAGAGCTCATGCTCCACATTTTGGGGAGGGTGGGCATTCTTAATAGGAAGTCTGATTCAGTGGTACGAGGCTGTTAATCCGGTGGAGACATGAATGCATTGATTATTTCGGTGCTTGGACTCTGTAATTTTGCTGCCTGTTATAGTTATGATACCCTCACCTTTGCCGTCCGCATATCACTCCAGTAAATCGACAATGACAGGCTGCACTCCAGCGCCGCCCACAGTCACTGGCTGACCGTCCCTCATCTCGTTATGTCCCGACGGCCAATTAGAGGCGTTCACGAATATAGTATGCTCGCCGTCTGGGACAGTCTCCTCAACGAGTTCGCTGACCAAACCACCGGCCATTTGAGAAGAGTTTTGCGCAGCGGGTTCTGTTCCTCCATCCCAAGAGTGCACGTATGCGCCGCGGGCTTCGTGAATGTGTCCGAAGACGTGCAACCGGGGACGGAGGGTACTGACGCGAGCGCTGAGAGCTGGACAACCCGCCTTTGCGAGGCGGGTCGTGCGATCGAGGAGATTATGGGGCGGGCCATGGGTGAGTCTGTGATTTGTTCAGACGGGAATACAGTCATGGGTTTCGAAGACTTGCAGAATGTCAGTCTGAGGGAAAGTGGAGACAACAGCTGAAATCGAATGCTCAATGAGTTCAGACCATAGCTAAGGCGGACGCATACCTTCGGCATCAGCCGCATTGTAGCCGAATGCACGTAGTCGGGTACCGAAATTTGGGCTTAGCTGAGATAGATCCAATGAACGGGCGATTTTTGTAAGCAATGGATGAAATTAACCGGAGAACCATATACAGTCCACTCACGCCCCTCAGGTCGTGTGCGGAATTTATATTCCTGATCCTGAAGGTACACTATATTTGCTGCTTTAGCTTGCGGGCCCGTCAGGAGCTCGAATAATGGATCTGGTGGCTTGGAAGTTGTCGACAAACTGAGTCGCCGCGTGAAGGCCCGAGGGACGTTCCCAACACACCTCCCATGCAGCGTCCTTTCCTTGCCGCCCTGTATGTATCCAGTTCGCATCATACCATTCTCTGTCGAGCCCAAAGTCGCGGTTTCCCGCGATTAGACTGCATTTTGATTTATTTCTTTGGAATGCAAGGTGGATGAGAAGGAACCGACATTTTCACGGGGTGCGGGAGGGCATAGAGCCATTCCATCGTACGTTTCAGGTCGCGCAATGTGCCGCGCCGAGTGAGGTCGCCACTGTGCAGCAAAACATCGCCGTCGGGTACAGGGAAGGTTTGTGTATGCGTATCTGACAGTAGAACGAATCGGGTCCAAGACGACGTTAGCGTTGGGGAAGGCTTTGGAAGCGGCCCTTGAGCAGGATATTCGAGCTGAATTATGCTGGTGGGGGAAGTGATGTGCGTGCGACGAGGAAGAAAGATAGCTTGAGGTGCCATCGTTTTGACGCCCGTCACTTTTGTCAACAACTTCCACTTCGTCCTTGGCTCACCGACTTCAGTAGACTTTGATAGTGTTACAAGGCTCAAACACACGAGTTACAGGAAGGCTATCTTTTGAGTCCACCATCCAAGCGTACCGTGTCAGCGGTGGCAGATGCCAAAAGCAAGATGAAAGTGCAAGAAAACGTGAGGACGACTTGATGAATAATCTCCAAGCTACCCAGTCTTCACCACTCGATGCACACAAGAAAATTGTTCTGGAGACCGAAGGGCCAGCCGTGCATAGCTCAATGACAAGACACCGAACATAGTTCTACTCTCGGGTTCATCTGATTTTGTGGGCGCACACCGTAGCCCTCGTACTACCCTTCGACTCCGACCTCAATGGTGTCTCAGCAGCTTCTGTATCCTTTGGGTGTAGAAGCCACAGTTAGATTCACCTACTGTCTTGACCGACAACTGGAATGCATCGTTACGAAATATATCTGTGTCAAGGAGTCTTGTCATTCTGAATCTGAATCGGCCAAATGGACCCTCGTCTTGGCCGGTGGTATCTCACTGCGTACGCTTTCAAACTATAGCTATGTACCTCTCCAATCAAGTTCTGCTTCCTCAAAATTTTCAGTACAAGACACCTGGATTCCCCTGATGAAGGAATTATTCAATTGTACCCCAGCCAAAATCAAATCAATTTGGGCAATCGAGCGACCGAACCATGGTGAAGTAGCTCTCCTCAACGCCAAGACGCTGAAAGAGCATTACTCTGTTCGCTGTAGGGTCCCCGTCTCGCCTGATTGACTGCTCTGACACATAGTGTTTAGTTCCCGGATTACAATATGCATATGCCATCCATACCTTTCTCACGTCCGACATTCTGTCTTCGTTCGAACGCCAACACCTCATCGGCATAGGACACTCCGGCGGAGCAGGCGCCTTGTAAGCATAATGTCACCTTCGCGAGCTCACTCAAGATATCGCTCAGAATACAAGGATTGGAGTACGGAGTGCTTGCAGGACATGTAATACCCTTGAAAGCTCTAATCATGCTCGAATCGCCCCTCGTCGGCCCTGAGGCGTGGCCGTTCTTCGAAGAACTCTATCGGGGGGTACGCAAGTCTAACGCACAGCGTCCCACTTCTTGGGTTTCCGAGGCAGACGCTATGGCTTGGTTTAAGACTCACTTCCCTTGGAAGACATTCGAAGACGAGGTTCTGAGGATCATTGAGGTGAACATCGCGTCGCCGATTTTGACGCCGCAATTTTCGATAACCTCTATATGCAGGACACGTATTTCATCCCAGATGCAGACAGACCTGGGTATATCACGACAAAGACCACGGTGGAACAGGAAACGGCTTGTTTCATTGACGATGGTACCCAGCTCAACGCGTATCCCTTTCTGAAGACCGTGCTCGACATTCTCCCGACACACATCGTCGTGGGATCTGTACAAGATATATGGTATCGTGTTCATTCATTCGTGCCGGAAATGAGCCAGGCATTGCTAACAAAGTTACGCAGGGTCGCGGGGATGTATCCCTTGATCGAAGAGAATACTGAAAGTCTTCGCTTGCAACTAGCTTCGGTCACAACCATACAAGGGGTCGGGCACTATGTGGGTTTCTTCCGGATTTTGAAGTGCACGAAAAACCGATTGAGAGCTATGTATGTACAGCTTCCGGTCGTGCAACCACAGGAAATCGCGCGCAGAATTGCCCAGATAATCCAGGACCCCGGTAGCCTTGCGCGCCCGAGATTATAGATACAAACAATACTGCAACGATAAATATTAGTGTATTGTATATATGCGCTACCAAACACGACATCTAAGTCACTCCTACGTCTGGATGAGTGGATGTGAATCGAAGTATGGCTGGACCAACTCACGCGTTATGCTACGACCCGAAATACACGCTCAGAACCCATCGCGCGAGGTTGAAGCCGAGGAGGGACACGACGTAGCCTACACCGAGGGGAAGCAGCGGGGCGAGGAGGAGGGTGGTGCGGGCGAGGAAGGGGAGGGCGGACAGGCCGAGGTAGACGCCGTATATGTATTGTGCGAAGCCAGCAAGATACAGCGTGTTGCCGGCCCAGAGACATACCCAGTTGTCCCGGCGGATGACCGGGAGGAGGAAGAGCTGTGCGAGGTAGATTGTGAGGTAGAAGGGGAAGAAGGCGTTGGTGTGGACGTCGAAGGTGTAGCTATCAAGCGGGGGTTAGATTTGGTGTGAAGGAAAGAAGGAGAAAAAAAGACGGACTCACCCCCACTCGACAGATTCGTGGCGCGGGGTTGGTGGCGGGTATCGCGCACCAGAGTGTGTGAGAGAGGGCGCGGGTTGAGTGGGCGCAGGCGGGAGGAGGAAAGTTCGTGAGACTTGCCTAGAGAGACAGGTGAGTTACTGGCTGTTCAATGGAAGACAAGTGGAAGCGCAAATCATAACAAGGCTGTAGGTAAGTAGATGAGTGGTAAACGGAACCCTTCACTAGGATGTTGGAACACGGCATTTTGCCCGCACTTTCAGCCCGGGCAATCGAAGTTCCGTTTGCTCATCATATGAAAGGCCTCCTGGCATCCTTTTGGCTCCGAAACAAAGTACTCACCATAATATTGTGGATATTATGACCCCCGAGAGCAAAAAGTCCCGAAAAATCATAAGCAACGCGAGCTTGAATACTTCTAGCAGGCTGAACGAGTAGATGAGAGAGCCCCAGGCTACAGCGGACACGCAAAGACACGCGGAGATGAGCACAAGAATTGCAGGATCATCGCGTGCCCAGGTGTTTTTGGTTTCTGTAAATTGTTTCGGGTTTGAGCATGAAATATAAAACAAATGCTGCCTACGTTTGTGAAAGTATACATTGCGGTACACCCTACGAGGCGCAATGCACAGATAGGTAAGCTGCCAGGCCGCGAGTTCAAAGTCCTAGAGTATTGCCTCAAGGTTATGGGAAAGCAGAGCCAAGTATGACGAGGTTGCTCACCATCTGGTGAAAGCGGTGAAGACGGCGGAATATGACGGGTATTCTGGGGGTCGACGAAGACGCCGAGGTCGGAGTAGGCAGCCCGCCTGCCTCTGCAGCGTAGGCGGACATGCTGAGGGCGGGTAAGTCGTGGAATTTCCGACGATTCATTATTTAATTTCATATTTAATTTCAGGGGACATCTTCAGTTGTTTCCCCACGTGACGCTCTCTTTTAGGCAAATTTAAAGAATCGGTCTGCTCGACCTTTCCTCTGTGCAATCCAGAAATTCTGGCTCAACAGGTCTGTAAAAAACACTAATAGTTACCTGCCTGCGCTTGAATCTTAAAGAAATATGTAAAATTGAGAGACTAGATTCTATATGAAGCAAAATCAAGCATTCTGAGAACTAGTCCCCCAGCTGGGTACCTAAATATCTGAGAATATTTATCAGAGTACATAGAATGGCTGTCAACAGAATCATCAAGCCGAAACTTTTACATTGTACAGAGCAAAGGTCGAGTAGACTGATTCTTTCAATTTTTGCCTAAAAGAGAGCGTCACGTGGGGCAACCGAAAATGTACGTACGTAACTGTATTACGTAAATAACGTGTGTGGACGTGTTTATTCCCCAGCCTCTGCGCTTTATTCTAACCTTCACCCCATGGCAGACGAGGAACTCGACTGGGACGACGACGAAGGCCCATCCGCCTCCCCCACCAAGAAAGACGAGGATGCTGTTTCTTTAGGTGACAGCGACGAAGGTCAGGAGGCGCTTGAAGTGGCGCCTGAGGCGCCCACAATCGAGGATACACCTATTCCACCCCCAACACCCAGTCCTGAAGCCCCAGAACACACCTCTAGCAAGCGCTCGTCGCGGCATAGAGGCGACAGAGACCGTGACCGCGACCGTGAGCGCCACAGGGATAGCAGAGACCGGGACAGAGACAGAGACCATGGTGGCCATCGGGAGCGAGAGCGAAGACCACAAAAGATGACTCTTGCGCCTCCCGTCATGCATGCTCTTCCACCAAAGCCTGTAACAACTGTCCCCGCTTTCACTCATCATATGAGCCACGGGGCCGGCATCGAGGCTACAATGATGGCACTCAGTAGTCTTAAAGACAGCAAGGACGGGGTGAGCAACATGATCATCGTCTTGTCTGCTACTGAACTATCTTTCGAATTAGAAACCCAAATCTACTTCAACACCAACCGACGGAGTGAGTGCCTTTCTTTTGCGTTTTTCTCTGTTCTCGTTTCTTGTTTCGCATGACACCATATTGTATGGAGGAGGAGGAGGAGGATTGCCTGCGCAGTCTTACATTCTGAGCAGCGACAGTGACGTTGTTTTAGTGCCTTTGACTCTAAATCCTTTTCTTCATTACTAGTTTCTGTGCCTCGTTCTTCTGCTTTGGGTGAGGCACTACCACATGGGCGGTAGCGCTGCATTTCACCTCAACTTCTTCTTTCCCATCTTATCCGCGAGATATATAACAACTGACATGACATTTTCAGAAACCAAAATCCAGCGCAACCTCTAATGGCGCCGGAACTCCTGCTAATCATAATAATAATTTTACAGACCGTGAACGTGACCCAGATGACTGGGACGCCCGCCAAGCATCCTCGTCGCGAAACCCACCATCTCCCAATTTCTCCCGCGCGTCACTGAAGGAGTCGTGGGAGCGACCGTCAGGCGATGATCGGGAACGTGGACGGCGCCCCGAAGACCGCCGCGCCGACAGCGACCATCGCGACCGACCGTCATCACACGCCACACGCGGGGTTGGTCTCCTCGTTACCCTTCTCCCTACCCCCGTCTCTTTACACTACTTCCTCTAGCTTCAACGCCGCGACGAGCCAGCGAGTCAGCAGGATAGCACAGCTAGTCAAGACGACCTGTCCTACCAGGACCGTCATTACCGGCCTTCGGACTGGCCAGCCTCTGCATCGACGTCAGCTCCGCCGCGTAATTCTGACTACAATGTCCATAGCAGCAGCTCTCGAGCCCTGTCACCGCCGCCGCGCGCGCGTAATGGACGTCGCGGAGCACGCGGAGATGAGCCAAGCGGCGGCGGAAGTGGGCGGTGGTCTCCACCCCCACCTCCGAATCCTAACACTCTCCGTTCTGCTTCAGGGTCCATATCTATGTCGACTTACCCGGATGCTTCAAGTGATTTTTCCTCCAAGCGTGCGCCCGGCACACAAGGATGGGGCCCGGATCGCAACCGGGAAAGTGAACGGCCTAACCGCGATGCAACGCGGGACTCGACGACACGAGGTAACCTGGAGCGTGAGCGTGACCAACGAAGTATGCAGGGACACGACGAGCCAAGAGATCGCCGCGGATACGGCACAAGCGCAGAAGAGGGTCGTGAACAAGAGCGACGAGATGGCCGGGATCGCGAACAGCGCGGCGCTCGCGAGCGTCCAGATGGACCTCTGTCGTCCTCGCACAAGGACTCCCCTGATGTCTGGCCAAAAGAGCGGGACGGTCCGCCGCATCAATTTGACCGCAAGTACAACGATTTCAAGCAAGATAGTGGCTACAGTGGCCGAGATTCACCACCGCCGCACGACAACAGCATGATTCCAAGTCTGCGCAGTCAGACGCAGAGTCGTTCCCGCGAACAACAACGCGATTCCCAACCCTCAATGCGTCGCGACCCACCTCGCGAGCAGCGCTCGATGATGTCTGCTCCCAGTACGTTGACTCTCCATCCTCACACCTCCTTGCTCCTGCTTCGCCATCGCCACTCGTTGTCTGTCCCTATACTGCTGCGCATATAGGCTGCCGTTTCTGTGAATGGGTTGTCGTGGGACGTGGACGTCCAAGGACTTCCTTCATCGCTACCTACCCTAGTCAGTCAGTCAGTCACGCATTAGTAATGCGCTAGCGCTAGGACTGTCCTGGCGTGGTGTCGGTGGGATGGGATATCCACTTCTCGGCGCGCGCACCTTCGTCATCTCTCCCTGCTCGTCTCTTACCTACCCTCCACCCCTGCACGAAATCATTTTCCTGCTATTATTGCTTGCCTTCTTCCGTCCTTCCCCCTTCTCACCAACGCCTCTACTTTTCTTTCTGTTTCAACAGGAAATAACCGCAGGTCACGTTCACGATCGGGGTCGCCGCCGGCTCCTCAGCAACGAAAACGGGAGAAGTCGCGCTTTGCGCCTGCGGGAGAAGGAAGTGGAAGTGGGGGTAGTAGTGTAGTTGGGGCTGCTGCATTGATAGCTAACCAGACAGTCGTGGAAGTGACGTCGGTGGTGGAAGCGTTCGGACTAAGGTCTACGAGCGCGGTGGACATGTTTGTGCCGGATGAGCTGCTGGAGGATGCTAAAGAGGCAGAGAAACCTGAATCTAGGCAGGAGAGGACGACGGAGCAAGAGGCGGAGCGAGTGGAATTCGAGAGGGTTGCTGCAGAGCCGGTAAGGGAGACTCACGAGCCAAAGATGGAAGAAAGCCCGAGTCGTAGGTTCATCTTTCATTGATTGGCGTCCGTTACTCAAGCACGATTCGCTTTCTCAGGTCCAAAACGAACTCCCCTCCCTCCGCAATCCCAGATCTTCAAGGGTGAGAGGCGGCATGGCAGCAATCGTTCGGCCTTTGGGCCGACGTCTATGCCACCTGTGTCAGCGAGGTTCCCGCCTCCGGGCGACAATCTGCCTTCAGGCCCACGAGATACGATTCCTCATCCTGTGGAGAGACTGCCTTCTGGTCCCCGCCGATCGTCGAGTCGCGGGAGGTTTGCTGGTCCCGACGCCATGGCCATGCAAGTCGACACGAATAATATTCCTTCTGGGTCCACGAACGACCGCGATATGCAACCCTCGCCACAGCAGCTTCAGGCTCCGCGGGCTCAGGCGTCTTCAGGGCTCGTCCGCACCGGATCGGGGATGTACGCGGACCGCGAATCGTCGTCGTTGAACGCGCAGCAGGGCTCGGCTTCGAATTCGACGGATGGTGGGAGTGTGCCGAGGGGTCCGAGAGCTATGGCGACGCCGACGGGACCGTCATCATTTGGCTATGGACCTAATGCTGGACCGAACGGGTTCGATGGAGGTGGCGGTTTTGGCCGAGGACGAGGTCGTGATAGATCCCCTCCTCATATGGGCGGGTATAACGAGAGAGGGCCACGCGGGGGTGAAGCGTTCCGTGGAAGAGGGGTGAGTTTATTTTGTTTCTTTTTTAGCTGCTTGTTCGCTAATGGTTCCTGCCTTCAGAGAGGTTCTGGGTCAAACAATGTCCCTATCGGCGTGCGACCGCCACCGAATGCTGCTACAGGCGAGAGCCATTATCCACCCCCGCCCGGACCGCCCAATGGATTCGAATCGCCATTTCCACAAGATAATGGGTACCGCGGACGAGGAAGACCACCTCGTGGTGGTCGAGGACGTGGACGCGGCGGACCGGATTTTGCCTCGGTGCCGAACAGGTCGATTCCTCAGATGGGACCTCAGCAAAACAGCTATCGGCCTGACAACCTGCCCGAAATTGAGTCTGGCCGTTATGATCCTCCGGTGTGTCTTGCCGCTGTTCATGCGACAAATCTTTGTTGAGCGTATTTTCAGCCAGAACGAAATGTGTCGCCTTCATATTCCCGCAAGGACTATCCTGAAGAACCAGTATGTTGTTCTGCGACTCCAAAACAAACTAATCTGACATATCTTACAGCCTGCTCGTTTCGAACGGGAACCAGCGCCGCACAGGCGTTTTACGGAGAACGAAAGCGCCCCGCCCTCAATGCTTCCTCCGCCGTCCAGACAAGCACCTGTCTCATCAAGCTGGGAATCCAACGACGGTCATGATCGACCCGAACGATTTTCAACGCGGTCGGAGGGCGACAGCGCATCTATGGATGGACGGAAACTGGAACGCGATCGTTTCCCGCCTGGGGATGGACCGCCTCGGGTCCGCAGTCTCGAGGATCGACTGGGAGCGCCTTCGTCAAGTGATCATTACACTCAAGAGCCACGCCCAACCTCACATCCTCTGCCATTGAATCCTACTCTTCGGCGTGATGTTCGCGACGAGTACCCAGATGATCCCAGGCAAGCTTCGAGTCATGGACAGTCTCAGCCATTCCATGGCCGCCAATCACCCGAAGTCGACCGTCGCGATTCTTTCCGCCCAGACCACGATTCTTACTCCCACAGCGATAACCTGGTTGATCGCGTAGGTGGCTATGATAATGGTGGACCCAGTCGCCCTCCCAAGACCGGTGGTCGCAGAATACGTGGTGACCCAGTTCTCGACAACAATACTGCGCAAGGCCATGATGTCTCTTCATCTTCTCACAATCGCATGGAAGGCGTAGTCGAACATAGTCAGCGCCCATCGGGTCTGCATAGGAGTGTCTCGCTTCTGGAGCGATTGGGGGAGGGTGGAGCGGACGGCAAGGCTGGAGGCTTTGATGAGCCGCCTTCGTTGCGCGATAGAGTGCAGATACCGAGCAAGCGTGATTGGGATGATGGCAGTCGGATGGACTCGAGCCCGGATCGGTATGGAGGACGTGAGCCCTATTTCGAGGCCGAAGAAGAATCTGCTGCCAAGAAGAGAAGGAAAAATGGAAAGCCTCGACGACTGAGGAAGGGAGGCCCGGCTTGAGTGACTGATGCCAAAATATGATTCTTCAAGTGTTGCTAATGTAGATTGAGGCTATGATAATTTTGCTAGGCTATTGCTTGTTGCATCTTGTTCATTCAGTCTTGACCTTGGCATTCCGAGCCAACTGAAACCGCAGTCAGCGCCTTACATCTCCAAGCAAGCGACGACCTACCTCCACAAAAGTATCCTGGTTCCAATGCGCACGAACAAAATGCATGTCCTCCCTCGGCATCCACCACTCCAGAAACAAAAAGAAAAGACAATCTACAATCAACATGATGGTATATATGGGCCCTGCAAACACCCCCAGCGACATCGTTCGCTGCATACGCTCCCACAGATCTATCGCCGGGGCCTTCAAAGCGGCATCGTAGACCGCTTCAGTGCGCTCGGCGACTTGTTCCCAGTCGTAGAACGTCTTGATGCGCTCGTGCGCGAGTATAGGGTCGTGTTTGCCCTCTGAGACGATTCGGATGGCTTCTCCGATTGCACGGCAGACGTCTGAAATTTGAATTGCGCAGAGAGAATATTAGATCGGGGAGGAAGTCATATTTGGCGAAACCACTCACCATCTTCGTCAGGATTGGCAAAGCTGATCATGTCCTTGGGTAGGATTTCCGGAACGCCGCCGACTCGGGTGGAGACGACGTAGAGACCGGCGCAGGCTGCCTCGAGGATGGCGATGCCGAACGACTCGGTCAGCGCGGTACTCATATATATCGATCCCTGGGTAAGAACCTGCGTCGATTTCAGTACTCATTCGTGGGTATATTGAGGGAGATATGATGTACAGAGCAAACATCCGTATGGCGTACGGGTCCCAGCAATTTGATGCGGTCTTGCAGAAGATGTTTTTCTCGCATTTGGAGGATGTCGATGAGTTTGGGGCCAGCACCGCCGATGATGAACCGTACGTTGGGGAATTTGTGACAGATTCGCGGCGCGGCGGCAACTAGGAGATCGATGCCTTTGCGATATACAAGTCGCGATAGGAAGACGATTGTGACTGGAAAGAATTAGTCGTCGCTCACAAGAATATTCAGTAGGCCTCACTTGTCTCGGAAGATTTGGGGGGAGATGGCTTGAAGCGCTCTGGTATCAAAGCATTCGGAATGACGTATACGTTTTCGTGAACACGAAAGTCTGGAGGGTCTGATTCAGTGATATCATACAGCCCTCCACGCAGAGCGGTGTTTTCACGGCTGAAGGCGCAGGTCAATGAAGATTCAGTGCAACTCGCAAAGCGTGGTTCCTCACCCAGTATGCGAAACACAAATCACAGCATCCACATGTTTGAGAGTCCCAATCATGAGCTTGTTTGTCAGTATGCTCGCTGCGTCGTCAAAGCCGAATAGACTGTGATCGGTGAACACCGAACGGACGCCCAATAAATGGGAGTGGAGGATGCCTTCGTGCCCGAGAGCGGAGAGGCTCGCGTGGGCGTGGATCAGGTGTATGTGCTCGCGGATTAAGATAGTCCGGAGGTAGGGCAGGAAAGTGAAGAAATCGGGGAGCGTTGCGGAGGATGCGATGGGGACGAAGGGAATGTAGTAGACTTTGAGAGAGGGTACGAGCCAGCGGATTCCGACACGATCTGGGGGGTGGCTGTGGGTAATCACAATCACCTACAGAAATGAGTTATGAATGACAGTCTCTTCCTCAATCCCAGTCGAGGGAAAGGTACGTACTTTGTGACCGCGGCGAATGAGATTCGCGCTTAGCATGTAAACGTGGTTCTCCACGCCACCCACAGCTGGGTGAAAGAAGTCGGTGATCATTCTGAACATTTTCTGAGCAAATACTGAATTTTACGCGTCCATGCAAACAAACATACGCGATGGAGATGGGATTCATCTTTGCTGGACGCGTCGACGTGTCGGCCTGTATGATACTTTGTCAATGCCGTTCTGTCCAGCTTCAGCATAGCCCGGGCATTACCACTTGGCTCAGATTCAACTCCTTGAGCTCAGGCTCTAGGTGAGGAGACGAAGCATCAGCTTCGGAGGATGCAGTTGAAGGGTCGCCATTAGAAGGAGCAAGTTGCGCAGTGTCGGGGCTGTCCTGAAGCATACTGATTCAGCTATAAGGGAGATCGCGAGTAGACAAAACCTCTCCTGTGAGAGTGGGGAGGAGGAGGTGTAGTAAGTAGTGATGTTTTAGTACAGCGGACTACGACCGCTATAAGTGGTAACTTGAATATAAGTGAAATATTAATGACGGTTATGAGTGAGGTGGGTGTGCAGGTGGAGTTGGGCCGGAGGCCGATTCGCTGAACTGAACGCGCCAAAAAAGATCGGGCGGTAAGCGAATCGGGCGGGAGGATGGCGAGCGGCCCAATTCAAATCCAGTACGCACGGTTCTTGGGTCTTGGAAAAGGAAACGACCGAAGCAACCAAGCGTGAGGAAAGCAAAGGAGAGGGTGGGTGGGCGAAAATAAAGGTCGAGAGACGCGTAGGAGGGGCGGGGAGGGGACGCGACGAACGCGTCCGTAAAGGCAAGGCTACTAGTATGTCACATCACAGGTAACGCATACTACTTATCTAATCTCCCTTATCTTCCACTAAACCCAGCCGCTCGCAAGCTCGCGTGGGTTTAGCTCGCAACATGCTAAGTAGCATTGTAGCAATTGACAAGTATGCACCACAACAGCGTGTCCCACGTCGATCTTTGTGTCAAAGGTTCGAGTGAAGTAAAGATCAATAAGTACAAACACTGCAACGCCAAAATCCGAAAAAGGCAATTTTTCGGAGGTTAGCTTTGTGGGAGAAATATATTGATTGTGTTGGTCTTCCGTATGTGTTTGTGATTACCAGAATGGGCGCGCGTTTTATCCCGCGTAACTTGGAATTCGTCTGATCTGAGAGCCGTTTGCTTAGAGTACCACTGAATAAATGGGTTGCCTCCGGGGAATTATAACATGAATAGGTAAGCTCTGAGCCGTAACAAGTGCGGCATGTTATGTTTGCGTTGTGTACGCGTCTAAGCCTCGCCTCCGCAAAATTCATACAATTCGCGTGGCCACACCGTCTGTCCAATTCTGATCTCCCCCTTTGCGACCTCTCTCCGGCACACCCGCTGTGGCTACTATGTCAAACTCCGCAGCGAAGAGCCGCAACACTCTGGAGCTGCGGAGTGCAGTGCTTCTATGTCCACTGGCACGTCCGTGACAGAGGGCACAGAACGAAGGCAGAGCACGAGTGGTTTCGATGATGATCTGCGAATGCGTATAGCTTGGAGTGGCCACTCGGATCGAGTGCTGAGGGCCTGAAACGACGGAACATCCTCTTGCCCCGGAGAGCCGACGTAAAGGCATCGCAGAGCAGGCAGTGTGAAGACGTCGAGGGGGACGCTTCGTATAACATAGAATGAAGGAGTGAAGACGAGGAAGTGTGAGCTGGGGGCCTGGGGCGAAAGCGTCGGCTCTACGTGATCAGCGTACAGAGTTGTTATCGTCAAAATCTGGAGGTTTGTCGTTTCCTGCAAGATTTTGAAGCAGCTCGAAACAGTTTGGGACGCAAGTTCCAACTTCGTCAGTTGAATCCACGGCAATGCGAGAAGGGTCATATCCACGAAACCTAATAGCCGCTAATTGGTGGACGCCTGGAAAGTTGCTCCGGGTCGCAGGGTATACATAGATTCTCTAGGAGCTATAGGTGAACGGAAGGGCTTGTGGAGCTGCGAATACTGTAAATGCTGCGCGCCTTCGCCCTAAAATTTAAAATAGCAATTGCGGCGAAAATCATTGACCCTTGGCTCGTGCCTGAGCAGAGAAAGAAGCCTCAACCGGCCAAAAGCAACTCGACAAATTGCGGGGTCGGGTGTAGAGACGTAGAATACTATAGATGGCTGGCAGTTCCTATGGTACTTGACGGGCTTCAAGTTGCCAGCGAAGCAGCCGACTGAATCCTATGCTTATCCGGGTGGCGGGCAGCAGCTACAAATCGGAGCCTCCGAGACATTAGATGCATCTTGGACGAATAGATTGCTGGATGTAGGTAGAGCGCAATTTGAGGAGCAATAAGAATGAAAGCAACGAACGTGCGGTAAGCAAAAGATATATCCAAATGCGGATCACTGAGTCTGCGCTGCTGCTTCTTCCTTTCTTCTCCCCACCACCTTCTTCTCCAATTCCTTCACCTCTTCGCCGTCATGTCTACCATCGCCGCCGACACCCCCCAGGTCGTCGACGATGAAGCGCCCGGTCCCCCCATCTCCGTCCCTGAGTCCGGCGAGGGTGAAGGCGGAAGACTCAAGATGATCGTTCAACTCGTCAAGAAGTCTCTGGGAGTCAAAGATATCGCAGCTATGTCTGTCGTCTTGCTGCTGGTCGCTGTTGAAGCTGCCGCTGACGGGTACTCTTTGTATTCAGGCGTATATCGTTGCCCGCGTCACTCCTCGAGCCAATGCCTAATCTCGAATATTGGCAGTATCTCGATAGACCAGACATGTTTGCTTCGTGAGTTGCTGGTTTTATAGGTTTTTTGTCTCGTCTTATGTTCTGGTTAATAGAATCAACGACTCCGATGACCCCTTTGAACGCATACTCGCCCTTATTCGCTTCGCTTTCACGAAGGATCTCAAATTTGTGGTGAGTTGCCAACATTTTCGCTGTCGATGTTGGAAAGGAATGTTGTGGCCACGGAACTGCTGAACGTGCGATGTTGGGGAGAGCTCGACACTGTACACATCGCTGCGCCTCGAAAGCGCACCCTGTTTTCGGGTATGCTTGGCATAGCCGTCATCGGTCTCTGCCGTTTCTTGTGTCAGTGTCGGCGGAGTATCTGTGGCTGCTGTGTACCGGGGGAGCGGCGGACTTCGGATGTGTGGAGTGTGCAAAGCCGTTATCGGTCTCTAGCGCTTCTTGGGACCGAGAAAATCTTGCAAGGTGGACGGAGCTAAACTTTACGGCCACTGGCGCATACTGCTAGTATGCTTGGCATAGTCGCCTGGACGGAATAATCATGGCTACAGATATGCCATATCCTGTTTGGTTTTTATTCTCTTTCCATCTCCTTTCTCTCCAATCGAAAGTGCTCAAATCTGCTCATAGCACGGCAAAGTCTGCAAACCATACAACTCCGTCCTCGGTGAACATTTCCGTTCTCACTGGGACATAATTCCTGCCAAGTCCCCGATCGCGTCCGCTCCTCCCTCCATCTCTCCATCACTCTCCTCCAAGACCGAAACCGCAAGCATCAAGAGTGGTCGCAGCTCCAAGAGCATTCGCACCAGCCTAGGAAGCTCAAAGAACGGGAAATCGCCTTCTACCGCAGCCACCTCGCTGGAGGCCCCCATGTCGCAGCTCAACCTTGCCTCTGAGAATTCGGAGCGCGTCATCTTCCTGACGGAGCAGGTCTCGCACCATCCGCCTGTTTCCGCATTCTACGCGTCGTGCCCCACTCGCGACTTGGAGATGTACGGAATCGACCAGATCAGCGCCCGTGTCTCGGGTACGACCCTTCGTGTCTCGCCTGGTGGGTTCAACAAGGGAATATATGTCAATATCACGGGTGGGCCTGGCGAAGGGGAGCAGTATAATATCACGCACCCTATTGCGTTTGTTAACGGGCTGCTGAGGGGGAGTTTCTATGTGACCATTTCCGACTCGACTATTATCTCGTGCACCAGCACGGCGGGGAAGCAGCGGTTCCGTGCGATAATCGAATACAAGGAAGAGGTACGTCGCTTTCAATCTTCTGAAAAACTCGAGCGGCTGCTAATTACCACACCCAGTCATGGTTAGGGAAGGCACATTTCTTGTGTGAGGGTGTGGTGCACACTATCGTAGAGGGCGAGACGCAGCACAACGAATGGACCAAGGTTAAGCACGTTCCGCCAGCGCGCGTGGTAGCGGTATTCGACGGTTCGTGGCGCGGGCGGATCCGCTGGCGTCGCGTTGGCGTCAACTCGTACCCCGACACGACGCCCTCCTCTTACTCGTCGCCCTCGCCGTCGCATGTGTCGCTGCTCCCTCCGCCCGGGGACGTCTCCGCCTCTGCCGCGTCGTCGCGCCTGGACATCACTTCGGCGAAGGTGGGCGGCGCAGGGGAGGAGCAGGAGTGGGCCACTTTGATCGATTTGTTGACGACGAAGGTGATACCGAAGACGGTACGGCCGTTGGAGAAGCAGGTGGCGTATGAGAGTCGGAAGCTGTGGGACAATGTTACGTCGAGATTGTTGGCGAAGGAGTTCAGCGATGCGACGAAGGAGAAGGTGATCATAGAGCAGAGGCAGAGGGATCTTGCGGCGGATAGGAAGAAGAAGGGGGTTGAGTGCGTCTTTCCGTTGTCGTTCTTTCCTTTTCTGTCGGAACTGACTTCTTCGTGTATAGATTCATCCCCAAATTCTTCGAGCCCGGGCTAGAGAACGGTTATTGCGAGCTTACAGCTGCTGGCCGCAAGGCTGTCGAGGAGGAACTGGCGGAACCCAAGCAGTACGACTAGACGTTGGGTTGGTCTTAATGACGACGGCTGAATCATGGACTACTTTCGTAATGAGCTGCTACTACACAGTGGGATATGACACGACCCCCCCTTTGCATGGTACATACACCATAGATTATCATTTTTCTCGCTATTTCGGCGACGACTCATCCTCATCCATCACCATCATCGTTCTTTGTTTTCCACTTGCATGTACACTTATCATTTCTTCTGCACGCCCATGATACGATATCTATGCGCTTGATGACTGAAGTCTCTTTGAGGGATAATAATCGCCTTTTCTGGATTTTGGCGTTGTGTTGTTTGTGTTTGTTGATTTTGGAGTTGACTTTGACTTCAACATGACCACTGCGAGTCGTACCCTTCGTCTCGTTCGCTTTCGTTCTATTGCACTACCGGCCTGCGCTTCAACCACCCAACTTGATGGACACGAGAATTGTTGTCTGCTCATCGGTTACTTGAATACTTCCTCAGGTTTTTATACGACACACTGCGCAGGCGGCAGGATTGATTCGCGTCATGTCAATCCTTAGTACAAGTATCAGCCTTACTTGCCAGCGTACTAGCGGAACCTCGAAGTTACTTGAGGAGAAACACCATCAGTCACTCCAGAATTGTCAGGATCTCGTCAGCGTAGAAAGCATACACCAGCGCGATCGCATTCCTCTATTCCACCTGCCTCTCCATCACACGCCCGCACGCATATCTGACTGTCGACGTTGGCTCATGAGATTATCACACCGACAGATGGTTGTACGTACGCGCCCGTGACACAGTACACACAGTGGACCCACAATGTCCCTTCTGCACTATCATGTGCAGGCTGCGGCATGGGTTCTAACCTGAAGTTCGATCCCGCTTCTGATCGACGCGCCTTATGACGGACACGGAGCCACACTGCTGGGATTCAGTGGTTCTAGGACTAGCCTCGGAAACCCGCGATCCTTCTCAAGAATCGGACGTAATCATTCTCAGCGGGCCCTGATCCAGTTATAGAATACCTATAACCCGCCCATCTCGAATTTGCCGTTAGGTCACCGGTAGGTCGATCACCTATTCGTCCCTTGCCCCACCATGCTACTCGATGAGAAGACAGCTCTTTTTGCAGTTGGTGCCGTCGCACTCGCAGCTCTCTACTTTCTTTGCCTCAAGCAAGATAATCCTCCATTGCCGCCTGGTCCTCGCGGCGTCCCCGTATTGGGAAATGCTGCTGATCTGCCACGGTCGCATGCCTGGCTGAAGTTCACAGAATGGGCAAAAACATACGGTATTGTTCTAATTGTACTCGCAATTTGTCTTTCTCATCCGTCCTTGGTCCAAATTCTAGGTCCCATCGTGCATCTTCGTATCCTCGGCAAATCCATCATAATTCTCAACGACGTGAACTATGCATGCTATCGACATGCTTGATAAGAAGAGTCGTATATACAGCAATCGGCCCAACCTTGTGATGGGTGGAGAGATGGTTGGGTGGGACGAAGGCCCTGCTCTTATTCAGTTTGGCCCGAAATGGACGGAGTACCGCCGTCTCATGGCGCAGTTTCTTGGCACGCGGTCTAAGATCGAGACGGCTTATAGCGATGTGATCGAAAAGGCGACACATTCGTTCTTGCACGGCCTCCTGCAAAGCCCGAGGAAATGGAAAGAGCATGGTTATAGGTGTGTAATGCTCTCCGAATCTGAACAGCCTCTCAACGCTTTGTCGCAGATTTGCAGGGGCCATCGTGCTCAAAATTGCATATGGATATGAAGCGAGAGATCATGACGACCCTTTGGTCAAGTTGGTAGACGATGCGATGGATCAGTTTTCCGAATTAACAGGCACAAATGCTTTCGCTGTTGACACGTTTCCTCTCTGTAAGATTCGGTCTGTCTTTTGTACGGTTTGTGATTAATTATTCCATTCCAGTGAGATACGTTCCACAATGGTTCCCTGGTACTGAATGGAAAAAGAAAGTGGGGCCATACCGCACTACCCTCCAGACTATGCTCAGTGCGCCTTTCGCCTGGACCAAGGAGCAGATGGTGAGTAGACTCCAGCTATGGCCTATTTGTCTGATCATATATTCCAGGAACGGGGCAGCTCGATATCGTGCTTCGTGTCGGATCTACTCGAAACGAATGAATTTACAAGCCGCGATGAAGAGCGCACTATCAAATGGGCGGCTGCTGGAATCTACAGTGGTAAGTCACCGAGCGGCGCAATTTTCGTTCGGACTAAACGAAGAGCGAATCGATGCTTAGGCGGAGCTGAAACTGTGGGTCCCGTTCCATCAGAAATCTGATGACTGAAACATATTCCCCGCTTGTTACAGACGGCGGCCGTCGTCGAAACCTTCTTTTTGGCCATGATTCTGCAGCCAGAATGTGAGCATAAAGCACAGACGGAGATTGATACCGTACTTGGATATGGAACAATTCCAGGATTGACAGATCCTTCACGTTTGCCATACACCGAGGGCCTGTTGTCAGAAGTTCTGCGCGTGTACAGCATTGGACCCACAGGTGCGACCCATTTCTCTCAAATGTAGTCGTCTCTTAGCGCTCTTGACCACAGGTCTCCCGCATGTCGCGGCAGAGAACGATGTACATAACGGGTACTTCATTCCTAAAGACTCGATTATCGTTACAAACAACTGGTGTGTTAGAACAAAATACCCAAACTCTGCATTCACCTTGTTTAGGCTGTTTTATCGCGATCCCAATACATATGCCGACCCCGAAATTTTTCGGCCTGAGCGTTTCGTTGAAACTACTATGCACATAAAAGAAAAGGACCCTCGAGATATACTCTTCGGTTATGGGCGAAGGTGAATATCGTGTCTCGATTTCGATGGCGGGACACTCATTCCGTTGTAGAGCATGCCCTGGTAGTTTCTCATCTCCTTGATTTGTTCGAATTAACAGCCTTGCGCAGGTATACATCTCGCGGATGCGGCCTTGTGGCTCTTGTTCACCTCCGTATTGGCATTCTTCGATATCCGCGCGCCGATCAAAGATGGCCGCCCCGTCTTTCCTTCTGGGATATTCTCCGATGGCAGTATCAGGTATATACACTTCATGCAGCATTCGTTCTTTGATCTACTCACAACTGTCGTTTAGCCGACCCGAGTCGTTTGCGTGCGACATCACTCCGCGAGAAGGCGCCTCTGAGGTGATACGGAGGGTTGTGGAGGGTTAGTACAGTATTTCCATTTCGACAATGGATTTTCGAGAGAGGAACGTGACGAGCAGCGAGCTGTTGTGGTAATTTAGAAAGTCAGTCGGTCCATGGCCCGGACGGCGTCCAAGACACGGACGTCTTATTGATTCTCGAGTATGCAACGTGGAACTTGACCGTTGCCTGGTGGTGAGTCATTTCAATGGCAAGAGTCGAATGTATGGGTGCTACCGAGTCCTAGTCGAAGCGGTGACTGAGTATTCAAGTTGCTCGTTCGCCAAAATCGGACTCTGTTGTTCGCGAGTGTTCGCGGTGCTCATCAGGCGTCAGACACGTATAGTGAATATCCAAAAATGCTGCGCAGCGTGGGCGGTACTATACTGCAACTGTGGGCAAGAACAGCGATCGCTCAGAGTCAATGAAACGCGTCAGAGGTAGACGCAGGACGAAAGAGGGGGGGATGTGACAATGATCACATGATTTAATGTCACGCGTTTTTTTACTGTCACCTCCCGCCCTGGCATGATTGAATATTGAAATGTCCCTGAATCTGCGCGGCCACTCATTCGGACGCGCTCTCAACTGCCTCAGGAGAGACTCAATGCTCTTGTAACGCCCACTCGCTTCCTCATTTGCAACAAACTTGACACTTAGTGGGTCAACCTTCAGTTCGAGTGCCCACCGATCGTCATCCTTCCTTCAACCCCTTTGAAGAGCTTGCTGGGCCAAGCACAAGGCATCGATCGCGAGTCTCGGTTCATTGTCTCTGGTTTCACAGTGAAATTCACAGTAACTTTCTGTTCGCTGGAGGTGATAATGGACGGCATTTGATAGTCGCCATCCCCAAGGTAAGCCTCCTTTTCCTGCATTTTCCTGTAGGTGTCCTGTGCATATTCTTCGCGAAAAACAGGCAACCTCAACGTGCAAGCTTTTCATGGCTGCGATCGAGTCCGGAAACTTTCCTAAAAAAGAAATTACCATTTCAATCCGTTCAAAAGGCGTTTGCGGTGGTAGGTTTTTGTTAATATCCGGGTTGTATTCGATCTCGTTATTCTTTGCAGCTGACTGCAGAAAAGACAAGAAGAGACAAGAAGGCAAAGACGATTTAGGACGGAACTACAAACGAACGGCCAACTGGGGAATGATGTGATGATGATCTTTGTTGCGTGATCGAAGAAAAGACAATAAGGACGACAGTGATCTTGAAATTGGACACAGACAATTGAAGCAGCGGGCAGGCGCACGCATTGCTATAAGGTTCAATCACCGATTCGTCGAACCCATCTCACTCATCGCCTTTCTTCCGGGTCCCCACTTCCTTTCTCAGCTCTTCTCCCCCCGCCATGCCTGCAGACAATAACCTCAACCTCGATACGGTTAAAAGCCACTCTCCCGAGCACGATCGTGACTCTTCCTCGCCAAAAATGCCCCGCTGCAGGTCTGGCGCTTCCATGTCCTCTTCCCCTCCCTTGAAACCCTCCGACATTTCGACCGCATCCTTATTCACTCCTCGAGCATTCCCTCCTCCTTCTCTGACTGGCGTGCCTGTCGAGTATATTATCGACCAACTTCATACTTTCGCACCCCACTATTGGAACAAGCCCGATACAGCCGACTGCACTATCGGTGTGTTCCCTCAGTGCTCTGACTCGATCTGTGTCTGACTTCGCTTGTAGTTATTCCAGTACCACATCCACGCGGGAGGGCTGGGTCCTCTTTCTCAGGGGATATGCCCGCCTTTTCCATGTCGAGCGGTTCCGAAAAGGGTCGACGAGTCACCGAGCCCGCTTTGAATTCCGTGCCTCGAATATCGTTGAAGGTACGTGCACACACACGATATATCTCATTCCTTTCTGAATTTTTTTTCCCTCAAGCTGCACATGGACTATTTGTCTGCGCACTCCACCTTCCTTCGAGGACTGTTCAGCGGAGCATCGTCACTCGATCTCATCAGCAGCGCTGCCCTTTCCGAAGCCCCCTCGCGGCCAAGTACGTCAGGGCAGTTCGCTGTCCCAGAGAACCGTCTCCCCCGCCTCATGCCATGCGATCCCTCACACCCCGTCGTATTCCTTCCTGTCCCCGACCCATCTTCCATGCACCTCCTCGTACACTGGATGTATTTCGGGAGCACATCCTACATCGAAAACAGCCTAAACGAAGGCCAAGTCGAGTGGGAAGGAATCGCTAGGAACGTCGAGTATCTCGGGCTGCCCGCAGACATTAAGGTGTTTCTCGGGCGGTGGTATGCCCGCTGGTTGCACACCGAGCAGGGTGCCTCTGATGGGGAGGAGGGCGAGGAGGACGACTTTGAGGACGACGAGACCGAGACCGTCTATTATTCCGACGACGAGGATGCTTCGGAACTCTCCACGGCACCTGCCCGTGTCGATCTGGCCGCTGCTCTCGCTGAGCCACACAGTGCCTCCTCCGCTGATGATAACGAAAAACGAGGCAGACCGCGATCGGCACGGCCACTATCCACCTGTTCCTCGCAAAGTGTTTGACCTTCCTTTCTCTCTTCTGCGTCCCTCCTCCGCCTAGTCCAGTTGGGCTACGCCTTGGCCCCATTTGTGCGGTGTCCGACCTGTACCTCCTTCGTGCTTTTGCTTTCGACCTCTTCGCATTATCATTATTCATTCCGCCTTGTATCCGACTCCGGCAACGAGTACTACCCGCACCACGCTCCTTCGTTTTTCGATCTCTGAGCGCAGTCTCGAGATCTCTCAATGCTTCGCGCTACGAGAAACCACTACGACTACGATAGCCGAGCTTAATTTCAGCTACGCACGTCATTTCAGCCTACATCGAGGACCGCACACGCCATTGCAGTGTATATAACCATGTCGATGTCGACGCCACGTACGATAGCCAGCAGCATACATAACTTAAATTGACTATAAACATTGGAAACGCTCTCGAAATCTTTTGGGGAGGCAAAGTAGATACATACTGGATCAAAAAACATACCAGATCAAAATTCAAAGCGGCGAGACAATTGGAGCTGTCTCAGACAGGCGAGCCATGCGATCTACACGAGGGTCGGTTAGCCGTACTTGGCTATTTGCCTTTTCGATCTGATGACGATCATACTTCGGGAGAAAGACAATAAGAGGTTGACAGGCAGGGTAGATGGCAGTGACGAAAAGAACAAAAAGCCAGAATTGGAAACACAAAAGAACGAGTCGGGTATGTTAGTTTGCCAAAGCGCCCGACAATCGTTATTGTATTGAACGAGCTCCACAGTTTTCTGCTCGGTCAGAAGACTGAAAATTAGAGGACGCATCAGAGCATCGTTTTGTGCACCTTATGCAGCCGATGCTCGTCCACTTCCAGCTTTCACGCACATACCGTGTTGTCGCGGTCACGAGAGGTACCCTCCGTTTTGAGGGGGATGTGGCGAAACAGTGAAAGAGCATTGAACTCGAAGGTTCGTTTGAGACTAGTTCTTGTGGACGGTAACCCCCGCATCTGACATGCCCAGAGGACCGAGAGAGAGAAGTAGACGTTGTACACGACGCGACGGCCATGCGTGTAACTGCTCGCGGCGTGTCAAGTCAAAGCGGCTACAAATAGCAGCACAGATGAGCGTTTGTTGGACCGGAAGATTGGGGCCGGATATCTTTGAGAACAAGTAGCTAGTCTGAATCTTGAGCTGCTTCCCGAACATGGGTAGATATAAAAACGGGATCTGTCTCTCCCAGCAAGTTGTTCTGGACGTAACCAAGGGCGACAGCTAGCGCTCAGCTTAGTTCAAGGCAGAAGAAGACAGAGGTCTGCCCGAGTCCAGTGTGTGTATTTGTTGGTGATACTAGTAGCAGTCGGCAGGTAGAAGCATCTGGAAAAGTTCCTGCGCATCGACACGGATAAGGAAGCAAAGCCTTTGCAATGGGCGTGAACACCGTTTGTTTGAAACCCAGGACAAGACCACCTAAGGCGACAAGACAGGACCAGTATCTTGAGTTCTGGCGACCAATCGTTGAACAGAGTTTCATATTCAGAGAACTGAGCAGTCAAATATGTCATGTTTCTTTCCCCGAAGCGCCACGAGCATTCAAGTAGACTCTTGAGCGGATGGCGTCCCAGACGATCTTGGTGGAAACGAACGGTGACAATCAAAACGCGTTACATTGTATCATGAGATAGTCACGAGATCTGGTCACAGCGTATTTGTCACAAAGCTGTCAATTTCCTTTTGTGGACAAGATCAAATTGCGTGAACCCCTTGGTTGTTGACCACATCATCCTACTTTTGCTTTCACGGTGTTGAGCTGCTCCCCGCCGGCATACCCCTACCGTTTTCTTGAAACATCTGGATAAAACCATCCTCACGCCGCAGTGTGGACTTGTGTAGACGCGATATCCGGCGTGTTGAGCGACTCAGAATGCCCAGAGCCACTCGACCGCGAATAAATGCGCAGTACCTGCAATGGTTGCAGGAACTCAGGGACGAGCACGATGACGGTATGTGTCTTCTACCGCTCGGAAATTCGACATCTTTGCTCATAGCCTATAGGCGTTAGCAGAAAACACTACATCTATAGCAAAGCTTTCAAAAGCCTCAAGGAACAAACCACAGAATATGCCACTCCACAAGATCTCATATCTGTTAAATTTATTGGCCCAGATATCATCAGGGAATTGGAAAAACGGTCTGCCCTGCAGAACGGGACCGGGGGGACACGGTCGCAACCTGTTGCGTCGGGGAGCAAACCTCGGGGTCGTCCACCAAAACGGTCTGCGACGGATGTGGATATGGAAGCCCCTCCCGCTGCTAAGCGGCGTTCGGTGTCTTCCGCGCAGGCCATTCCCCAGCCCCCGCCAGTTTTGGAGAGGTCCAACACGATGCCCGCTGGCGAAATTCCAGGTCCATTTCAGTTCTGGTATTTAGGTAAGAATAATGCTGCTCCCTGAAGCCTTCCTGGACTCTGATTATTGTGTTGGAAGACGGCCAGAAGCGCGCCGCAAATCGCGCCGACGCTGAAGTCTCCTGGTGCGAGGACGGTAGCCAGATGCTGCGCATGAAGATCGGCTATCCCATTTCACAGCAAAGTCACCCATTGGTCGCTCAACTTTTTGGGCGTGAACGTCGGGGCGACCATTTCGTGGCCGAAATGCGAGAAGACACTGCCGATGCTTTCCCGCAGTGCACAGTGCGGGAGGCAGCGCCGCGTCCTGCTCCTGCTCAGACCCAAAGTCTTGGCGCCCTCTTGCGCGCGGAAGAAAAACTGAAGCGATCGACCATTGACCCTTCGCGTCAACTGCCGACGTATCTCCAGAAATCGACCAATGCCGTGGCTAGTGGAAGTGGCTCAAGTAAGGCAACAGCGATTGGAAGTAAAAATCCCCTTAACGCATCGGACATGCGTCTTGCTGCTGCAGCTCGCTCATATTCGAGCTTGTCCGAAGTCAGTAGGCCCTCGACGCCTTATGCCACTGCCTCGCCCTCCACCTCTGCAGGCTCCTCCCCTGTTCGCCCTACCGGCGTCCATCGCGCAGCTACCCTCGCCGCAGGCACCTCTCACTCTTCTTCAAACTCCCACCTCCAGCGCACATCCTCAGCACCGAACCCCCTCCCCCGTCACACCCGGCCCCGCCTCTCCCACAACATCCCAAATCTCCCACCCGTCGAGCACCCCTCGCTCTACACCCCACTGCAGACATTCAAAGACTTCGCTCCCCGCGTATTCAAAGCGGGAACGTACACCATCGACCTTGTCCTCGACCATCGTGAATATGGGGGCAAGAAGGGTGACCCGGAACGCGACGCCATTGCCAAGGGATTGCGTGAGAAAGGCGTGTCGGTGGTACGGGAGGCGTTGAACCTCGGCGACGTTGCGTGGGTTGCGCGTTCGGTTTATGATAATGCCGTGTGTGTTTTGGATGTCATCGTGGAACGGAAACGCCTCGACGACCTGGTCTCGTCTATAATTGATAAGACGAGTCGGTTTCATGACCAGAAGGTTTGGTTGACATGTTTTTGTGCTTCGTTCTGACTGGCTGACAACTTCTTTGACGTGCTGCAGTTTCGTCTGCATCAGAGTGGCATGAGCCGCGTCATTTATCTTGTGGAAGAATATCAAACGCGAAGCAACAAGGAGCAATGGGGTCCCCAAATCAGCACTGCGCTCTCTTCTACGCAGGTCGTCGATGGATTCCTCGTGAAAGAGACCAAGAACCTCGATGACACGATCGCATATCTCGCCACTTGGACGACGGAATTGCGTCGTTCGCACGCAGTGAGTGCTCCCACCTATTATCTCTCCGTGTCCGCATTCTTAACAAATCCCTAAAGACGAAAGACCTCTTCATGATCCCCACGCACATGCTCGCACGACACTCCTACCTCAACCTCCAGAAATACCTCCGCACCAATTCAAAGCACGCAGGCAAATGCTATGTCACTTCGTTCCCCGACTTCCAGACTTTGAACCACAAGTCGGTGCACACGACGGTGCGGGAAACATACGCGCGAATGCTGCTGGCTGTCAGGGGCTTGAGCGCGGAGAAGGTTGGTGCGGTTATTGAGAGGTGGGATACATTCAGGGCGTTGATGGAGGCGTTTGAGGCGGCGCAGTTTGAGGAGCAGGAGGGGCTTGCGGAGGAGGCGGCGGCGGAGGAGGAGGCGAGGGCTGCTGCTGCTGCTGGGACGTCGAAAGGTAAGGGCAAGGGGAAAGCGAAGAAGAAGAGTGAGGTCAAGGAGGCGCGGTTGATGTTGCACGGCGTTGGAGGGGCGGAGGGTGGTGCGCGAGCTATTGGCCAGGCGCTGAGCACGAAGATTTATCGTATCTTGATGTCGGGGAATTATGACTTGGAGGAAGCTGATGAGGAGGAATAGGGGATATAGAGGTATATATATGGACAGGTATAGTTATAGCTATCTCGCGTTTTCTTGGTTTGTTGGTTTATTCTAGTAGATCTCCTACGATATTTCCGATAGTTTCTTGTTATTCTTTATATAGTGAGCGTGTATAATGTAGATATGGCCGATACAAATACAGTTGGATCATGCAGTGGAGTTTTCGCTGTCTTCCGGAACTGGAGACACTCTGACGAAAGTCAGAATTAAGAACGCTGCAGTCGCATTGCCCAACGCGACGAAGAAGATGGTCCTCGGGCTCGTGGCCACGGTGGAGGCGTAGATAGAGCCATACATGAGCGGTCCAAGAACGTTCGCACTACGGCCGCAGATGAGTATTCAACGAAAATATTCAGAAATAAGATATCACTCACAATACAGCCTGAACGACACTCAACCCACCAAGCAACTTCCCCGACTCAGCACGCGCATCTTTCCCGACCTTGCGCTTGTACAGCTCGAGTGCGACCGCGTTGACAGCGGGATTGAGCCCCGCGCCGAGGGAGCCGATGGTGGTGAAGAGGATGAAGAGTGCACCAGAGGGGGCGAGTGGGAGGGTGGCGTACATGAGGAGGTCGACGAAGACGGAGACGCGTGCGAGGCGGAGGTCGAATAGGAAGGGGCTGGACGGAGGACGTCGTTGGGTACTCTCCAGTAAGGGATCGCGTTCGGAGGGGTGAGCGGTTTCGTTGGCGGTCTTGGGTGGTCGTTGTTTGAAGTATCTGATTAACGCTGAGGAAAAGGCGGGAGAGTCAGAGGAGGCGTTCCAGAACGATGGGGAGTACAAACGCGGAAGGATGCCAGTAAGGAATAAAGCGCGCGCTAATCCAATAACGCTAATGCAGTAACCGAGCTAGAAGGATGAACAAATATGAGGGAAAGAAATCCAGGTGATGGTTGTATTGAGGCTCACGTATTCTGCGTCCCATTGGAACATGTACAGCGCGTAGTAAAATTGGTTGATTAGGGATGACTGAAGCCTTTTTGTCAGAACGCATTAGCGTGTCTGGAGAGAGAGCAGGGCGTACCGCCGCCAAGAACATCAATGCATAACTCGCTGCCAATAGAGTGAGATTCCAATCTCTGCGAAATTTTGATGATCCCGGGCGGGTGATTTTCGCTGGGAGCAGAACAAGCAAGGGCTCCAGGAAGAAAAACGGGCGTCCAGTCGACGTCGAAGCTAGAGCATCTTCTTCGTGTTTTATGATAGCGCGTTGCATCTGCGCTGGTGTCAGTGATTCGGGGAGGACAAGCCAGACGACGCCGGATTGGATGAAGCGGAGGAGGGCGGCAAGGTAGAAGACCGAGAGGAGATTTCCAGTTTTCCTGTTGGATTAAGATGACCAGGGTACATGCATCGTTGTACAATGAGGCGTACTGAATGATAAAGCTGCCTAGTAGCGGCCCGACTCCGATACCTGCCAGCATACCGCCTTGTAATGCAGAGAAGTGTCCCGCTCTGGAATGGCATCATTCAGTCAGAATTCTCAAAGTGAGCATTGACGTCGGAAATTGTTACCTTTTGTCCGGAGTAGTAATGTCCGACAAATAGGCTAGATAGATAGCAGGTTCGGTCACGGATGCTGATTCTGGGTCAATATTTTCCGAGCCCAGAATGCTGCGATTGCGACTTACAGCCGACGAATCCACTGACTACGGCTTCGCTGAGAAGGAGCCAGTATCCGCCGGGGAGCAAGTGACCATAGTGGACGACGATCAGGGTGATGAATGGCAGAAGAAATTGGCCGAAGGTGATGAATCCCAGGGTTCTGGTGCGGCCATGGCGGTCGGAAAACGAACCCCACCGTCCAACGGTGAAAAATGCGATAATACCGGTCAGAACAGTTATAACTGGTTTGCATTCAACGAAGGGTAACCTCGTTGAAATTAAACTGCATAGTACCAGTAGTCAATCTTGTGACGGTCGCTTGGACCTTGGGATCGGAAGAACAAGAGGGGCTGAATGCGAAAGCAGAGTCGCCATACGAATGCGAAGGTTGGTAATCGGGTGGTTCAATACGGCAGACCAGTTCAGTGAATAGTTCGACTTGAGCGCTGATTGTTAAAGAAAGGACAGTGGCAGAGAACGGCGTTAGAACCAGGAGCCTGGTTCGCAAGATGAAATATATGTTGTCACAACGAGAGATCGACCTGCCACCAACGAGCTGGTCTTTTCCACAGCGGGAGTTGTTCCCTGACTTTGCGCGCCTGTTCATGTTCGTCTTCGAGTTCCTCGTCTTCAGGTTGATTCACTGGCACGTTGGGGGGATTACGCCGAGAAGTACTGCGAGAACTGGCGACGCGGTGGATAGAGGAGGACATGGGAGAGAAAGAGTGAGATAGAGTGAGATCATCGCGTCTTTATATAACGCGACGACATTCTGCTCCAGTGCGCAGCCGCAGCGAAACCACGCGCCGCGGCTGAGGCTGATAATCAGGAACGAGGAAAACATATCCACGCGTTGCCGCTGCGGCACTGATCGGATTCACCCGTCGCCGTCGTCCGACGTTGGTCGGCGTCGCTAGACGCGTCGACTACGTTGTAGTCATCGTCTTCTCATCGCCCGGAATACAGTACGAGACTACAATTTCATAGCACTACGGTCCTTGTACTTGCGCGAATGATACAGAATACACAGATGCACTTACATTCAAACCTTCCTCTCCGAGCTGCCCTTGTTATTGTTTCAGTGCCAATGTATGGCAGACTATTTCAAGAAAGGGAACTCTCGCCCGAGGGGATGTGTCGCAATGACCCTCTTGTCTGTGAAATCCTCGATACCGAAATGCCCATACCCGGAAGATCCGCTAGAGCATACAAAAAATATCAGCGACTGTTTCAGCCAACTCAGAAACAATCATTTTCACGCACCCAAGCCCGACGGCGCTCACAAGATTCTCGCTGTGGAAGGTTGGGCCGTTGATGTTGGTGTATCCTGCATCGCGAAGATGGACATGAATAAGAAATACATGGGGCGAAAACGAAAACAGGACAACCAAAGACCCACCTGCGCGAATCATCGACGCGATCCTCTGCGCCAAATACATGTCGTTCGTCCACAGAGAGGCAGCGAGAGAGTAATCCGACGCATTGGCCAGCTCGACAGCCTCTTCCGGCGTATCAACCACCGCAAACGCGATAACTGCATGATACATACTCAACCTCCAGCCAGCCCAAGCCATACAAGAACGCACCCGGTCCAAACGATTCCCTCTCCCAAAGCCTCATCCCCGGCTTCACGCCCTTCACCAAATGCGGGCGAACAACGGCACCTTGCCGCCCAAGATCGCCCAAAAGTAGCTCCGCGCCCGCCTCCTTCGCTTCCTTGATCATAGCCAACACATTCTCTGCCGAACCCTCAGTGAACAGCGGACCCAACTTGCCAGAATCGGGAGTCAGCGACTCGGAGAGCTTCTTGATTTCTGCAAAGAGCGGCTCGAAGGCGCCGCTCTGGACGATGACGCGTTCGGTGGACATGCAGATTTGGCCGGAGTGGAGCATGGCGCCGAAGACGATTGCTTGGGCGGCGTCGGGGATGCTTGCGTCGTTGAGAACCTGAGGTATGCGTTGTGAGATTGATTATATGGAACTGTGCAAGTGAAAATAGTAGACTAACCACAGCAGGGGCTTTTCCACCTAGTTCGAGAACGGTGGGTTTCAAATACTTGGCCGCTTCTGTGGCGATGATACGGCCGACGCGGTCGCTCCCTGTAAACTGATATCTCGTTCTCAGCATACAAGGCCCCAGTCACAAACAGAGCAAGGCTAACGTTTATTTTGCGCACAAGAGGATGCCCGATGAGTTGCGCTGTAAGCTCCGGGGAGCTCTCGCGCGACATGGAAATATAGTTCACGACCCCGTTCGGCAGTCCTGCTTCATGAAACAGCTGAATGGCAAGAGCTTGAGTTCGCGGGCTGTATTCAGAGGATTTTATAACGACGGTGTTGCCGCAGATGACGGGCACCGCGAACGCTCGAATGGTCAATTGGAAAGGCGCGTTCCATGGCGAGATCCCGAATCTAATTCACCCCATAGTCAGCGCAGATATAGAACGAAAAGAACTCAACTGACATGACTCCCATAGCTCTCTGCTCCATCACACACCATGCACCGGGAACAGACGACGAAACGAAGGTCTTCCCCGTCAACTCGTTAGAAAACCCGGCAATAGTGCGAATCATAGGCGCCGCAGCCATCCACGCCCCCATCGCCCACGCGCGACTACAATTCGTTTCCTCGATCGACGTCTGCACGACGAGATCCCGCCATCTATCCGTCGCCACCAAATCCGCCGCCTTCAGGAATATATCGCGCCGCGCATACGGGGTCGTGTGTTCCCAAGTCTTGAACGCCCGTCCCGCAGCTTCCACGGCGGCATTACAATCTGCACTCGACGCCGACGCAGAGATCCCAGCGACTTGAGAAGTGTTGACGTTGATTACTTCGAAAGTTGCTTTGTCGCTGGCGGGGCGTTCTTGCCCGTCGATGAAGAGGGGGGTGAAGGGCGGCGACATAGTTGGGATTGAGTGACTTGAGCTCCCACTGGAGGTGCGAATCCGGGTGTACTATATATCCTGAGCGTTTCCTCAGCTGACGGCGCGGGATTCCGCAATTGCGAGTCGCGATCTACCAGTTGGCAGGTTCTTCGTCCCGGATTTAGCTTGTTGAATGAGATCGAAAAATCCAAAGGCAGCGAGATTGGACCTTGCAAAACAAGGCAGAAAGTTTCAACGACGTGGCGAGAGGCCCAAGATTCATCGCCATACACAGAGGTGCGAAGAATTACCTGCAGATGGAAAGCTTAGGAACAGCGATTGATCGACATGGAAGTTCAGGACAAGAATGAGTTGGAACAAATCTGGTTGTGGCCCGACCTTCCCAAACATCTCAGACTGCGACTACTTTCATGATTATATAGCACATTTTGTTATGTTCGTGCGACTCGTCTATGGTATAATTTACAAAGTCGCAAACAATTCTACCCAATCGTGTAAGCGTGCGTGCATCTAGAATCGTCTATCTATGACAAGCAGTGGAGGAGGTGGTCATCTCGAGACAGGTTTCCCGGGAATAACGATCCACGCGAGCATGATCAGGACACGCACTCCAGCGCCGACTCCCAAAGCACCAGCAGCACCAATCTGGCCGAGGAGGGCACGACCGGTGAAGGCGCCGACGAAGAGTGCGACGGCGGCGATGAGCTTGTGGTCTCGCGTTATGACCTTTTGCCGGAGGTTGAAGAGACGCGGGTCCGTGACGAGCTCAACCCAGACGGTCGTTAGCACAACTGTTGATGTGGGTCAAATGAAGAGAATAACAACCAGAAGAAGGAGAAACGCAACTGGTCGTAGTGAACTGCGTATTCAGCCTTTTCCCAACAATCCCCTGCACACCAAGACTCGCACTCATGAACGCCAGACCCACGAACGTGAGCGCATTGTTCCAGCTTGGGTCCCCGCGAATAGCTGCGATGCTCCCTTGTCCGCTTTTCCAGATGGTGAGCGCGGCGGCCATGGTGAGGAGCACTTGGACGAAGGTGGAGAGGACCAGCCAGTGTCGCTTGTGTGCGCCCATGCGGTCACCTACGCGCCCGAAGAAGGCGCCAAGGTTGAAGGCTAAGAGGGAGGTGATGGCTTGTTTGTCCGCGATGTGGAAGGCGGAGTCGCGTCCGGGGCCATTGGGGTTGGGTTCCCATAGACGCGCGAGAGCGAGCGCTAACTAGAATAAAATACAGTGAGCGGGCATGTTGCGTTGTTTTTACGATAGAGTGGATGCGAGAATTTGGTTCGAAGACATCAATTTCCCTGGTCGCGTCTGGGTATGATTACAGCTTCGCGAACGGTTGTTTTTTTTTGAAAAAGCGATGCGGGCAAAGAAAGCCAGCAGTCTACTGCACCGTTCTGTAAAGAGGTGACAGCCATTCCGCCGTGCTTGTCGGGGTGAACGGGAGCGACCCGACGCAACGCAATCGTCCAAAAATCACTCAAAAAGGCAAATTTTCACCGATGTTCATGACCCCGGAGGGCGACGGAGTCCATCGTGCCCGTGGCCAACGCAAGCGGCGGCGACGCGACGGGGGCCGTCGCGCCCGTGACCGTCACCTCCCTACAGAACAGTACAGTTGTTCCATCGTGGAAGGAACAATCGAGTTCCAGGGCTCCAGATGAAATCGCTGTACTGCTCCGCCCAAAACGAAACCCGAACTTCTTTTAACATAACTCTCACCTGTGCGAAATTACCCGTCTGGAACCCACACCACACGAAAATAGCAGAGAATGATATAGCATCGCTATAACGATTTGTGAAAATTCGTTTCAACAATCGAAGACGACTGTTAGAACACACATAAACCCAGTCATGAAGCAGAACGCCGCCAAAGGACCAGTAGCTCCCGCTGGATCCACGTCCGTGTCCAGATGTTGCCAGAAAGTCAACCGACCCGGGTCCTTGGGCTCCGGCGCTTGCTGCTGCTGCTCTACATCGCGCATTTGCGATTCTTTGTCGGTGGAAAAAGCGGTCATGTCTGTTCGTGTAGTCATGGCGGTCCTCTAGCGTAGTAGTCGAGTCGAGGAGGAGGGTATCGTGAAGAGACGGGGGGAGTTAAGGGCTTGGAACACAGCTCATGATGATGGGAAAGGCCAACTATAAAGAGGGCTTATCCGGCTTGGCGACAATTTTCTTTGGCAGTAACGGGTCTCCGACTGCCTCCGATCTCACGGAAGCTCCGCGATGATATTACAACGCTCTGTGTCGCTGGCGACGAATCTCTTTGCATTCAAGATGTACTACTGCACGTTGGTGCTAAGAGCGAGCAAAGCGGCCTCATTTTCTTGGTTTTTCTACTGTTTCAAGACCCGAAGTTCTGGATGAGTGGCGATAACCCTCTTGTCCGTCAAACTGTCGACACAAAAATGGCCGTACTCGCAAGATACACCATAGAAAACATGAGGTGGAATCAGCTGCTTGAGCGAGGCCGGAGAAACTGTCGCATTTACGCACCCAAGCCCTGCAAGGTTTCGATGTGGAAGGTCCCAAGAGGTGCACGCCAGGCACCCGCGGATGCGCAATCTCTCAAGCGTTTTCTCAGTCTGTCGGCGACATGGAACGACCGTGCTCAGGGCTACGTTGGCGCTACGCATGAAGAATCCATGGCTTGGGGCAGTCTTGATACTCTATATTTTTATTGTCGCCTTGGAGCCTCCAAGCAATCTGTGAATAACTCTCTCCGTTGGCTATCCGTTCAAGATGTCTTTCCTTTCCCTCACTGGATTTACTGTATGTACATGGCGGCCGAGAGCTGCTTCAATCTGCCGGCTGGGCCAAAAAGAAGTTCAAGTCCGCCAACATATCATATCTACGATCTGCTTAATACGAATTCGATATTTGTGCTTTCCCCACAGGATTTCACCGGTCTGGTCGTAGCTTAACCGAAGACCAGGTCGCAATGTGCAATATTCGACCCCCCCAAGCCTTCGAGGTCTACATTCACCTCCTCCAGTGGTGGCTGTATTTCTGTATGGTCTGAAAATCGGCTATCCGGCTCTCCGTGTATTCGCCTTCTGCTTTGCTCTCCGTTCTAGTTACCTGCTACTGCACCATAACGCAGTCAACCACTGTCCCACATCTATATATTCAAAGTTGTTGTGCCGATGATATCTTACTCCAGGGTCGGTACGAAACGAAGACCACCCATACCGATGACAAGACCGGAGATCTTACGCGCATGACCTCGATGAAAGCTTTCTGCGGTTATATCATAAGCTATAAACTCATGGCCTCCCTCAGGCAATTCGGCGTTATGAAAAAGCCTGCGATGGGTTTTGCGTGGATGTGAAGGCATGGCTGGGAAGTAATATTTCACTCCTTTCTCCCAACACAGACGATAAAACGAATTACTCCTTCTATTCCAAGTCCATACCATATGTAACCAAACGAGTGCGGTGTGTGCTGGTATCTACCTTTCCTCACTTTAGACCAAGTAAGTAAAGAAAACGCCAAACACAAGTCCGTATGAAATTAATGCAATGCAATATAAGTAATAGCTTGTGGTTGTGTGCAAATCAAGAGTCCGTGCGTTGTAAGGGTCGTAAAGATAAAGTCCATGGCTTCCGCTTTTCGCAAACAGATCATAAAGCGTCGTCACCTCACCTTGAGCTTCGAACTGAGAGAAACTCAATCAAAGAACAGTCCACGCGCCAACAAGTGCGCCGAACGCCGCCACAGCGGCAGCCGTTAATGAGCCAGCGCCAAAGCTGAACCCAGAGAACGACGCGCCATTGAACGGCACATAGGTTCCTGTCGGCGATGCAGACGAGCCAGCAGCTCCGCCACCAGTTCCACCGCCGGTGAGGTTCGCGCCGTTGGGCTGCAAGGAAAAAACATGCCATCAGTATACTGCTGGGGAGGATAGCAAGGAGGACGAAAGAGCACTCACCCCGATCGGTCTTGACTGGTCGTTGAACTTGCATTGGTCTGAGGAGCACGTGCACTTGCCGCCGATGGGATCCCAAAACGCCGTGGTGCAGTTACTCGGGACTTGAGAAATCGATGAGCATCACAGACCAAAAGAAAAAGGAACAAAGGACTGGACGTACGTCGCATCCTCGCCTGCTGCCCATCGGGAACCTGTTGCTTGGGGTTGGGGTTGCCGACAGTAGGCTGAATCTCGGGGCATCCATACTGAAACGCGCAAAGAAGTCTCAGGAAAGAATTCAAGGCCACGGATGAACGCGATACGCACGCAAGTATAGAACGGGAAGTCGTCGAAGGCGCAGTGGCTAAGAAGCCCAGCCTCATGATCGGGCATACCGTTGCAGATCTTGACCGACGAGTCGATTTGCGGGGTAGCGCACTTGAGGGGCTCGAACGAGTCCAACTGCGAAACCGGGACGGGGTTCTGCACCCAGGCAAGCAGCTGCTCGCTTGAGACGATCCAAACTGCGAGTGATTGTTAGTACATTTCACTTTCCGCGAAAGAAAGACTCGCCGTTCTGCTGGTTCTGCGCCCAATCCAAGAACTGATTGATCATGTCGATGGTCGACTTCGGCGCGTTCACACCGGGGTAAGTCGTCGACAAATGGATGGGATGGGTGTAGAGACCAATAGGCTGGCGCTTCGCGTTGTAATGAGCGGTAAACGTGTTCTTCATGTACTCGAGAGTTGCGGAGTCGTTGGGCTTGGAGCCGCCGTTGGGGTTGTCGCTAGTGGGTATGATCAATACCTGGATGCAGGCAAAAAACGAAAAAGCTTACAGCCAAGGGTCCATGAGATGCGGTCCCGCAACGCCGAGGTTGTCGAAGAACGCATACATGGGGATTTCCCAGAACCCAGGAAGCACAGGCTGCCCCTTGCAGCTACCCTCAACCTGGAGACAATCATTCGCCATGCCGTTGTCGAGGGTGTACGGCCAGTAGGCGTCCGTATTCGGATCCGTAACGGGGATGGACGCAGAGGCAGACGAGTCATAAGTGAAACCTGATTCGGCAAGGAGCTTGAGAGTGTTGACGGAGTAGTTCAGGAAAGGGGCACGGAAGCCTTGGATGGAGGACAAGGGAATACCAGCAAGAGCATTGAGTGCAATGAGATTACCCTGGACCTCGTTCTTCGGAGGGTCACCGACGTGCGTCATGGTGTGGTCGGCGATTTCGTTACCGGCAACATACCAGTCTAGATCGGCGATGAGCGTGGGGTTGGATTGAAAGGTGAATGCACGCACCGGTTACGAGTGTGTAGTTGGTGTAGTTGAGCGAAGTATAGTAGGTCATCTTTATCGCACAGCCGTTGGGGTTCTTGCGGTGGGCAAGGAACTGGTTAACCGAGTCCAGAGTGTAGGACTGAACAGCATCGTCTGCAGTGAATACGACGAACATAGGGACATCGTTCTATACAGGATTCAGAGTCAGCAAAGGTACATGCAGGAACTGAGATGTGAAGCAAGTAAAAATATGAGAAGGAGGGGCAATTTGAAATGGTTAGAATGAGTCGAGCTGGTTCCAGGAGGATGAACTGATCGCGGACTGCGTGAGCGTCGAATTGCAGCAACGAATTCAAAATCGACTTCAACGCAAAGTTCGAGCATATCAGCGCCACGCTATACCCCGACACCAAGTCGGAAGTTGGCTGCCTCACTGGCAACTTCAGCACATCCAAGCTCAGATCGGCGCAAACTCGACCCGTGGTCGAAGGGTGAACCGGCCCCAGAATCGACATCCTCATTCCATCTCGCCTTCCTCTAAATCCCAGCAGCAAACCCCAGCGATCCCACATAGCGTTCGGAGAACCCGGATTCCACGTAAAAATAAAGCCGACAGGGCGTGGCACAACAACTCGCCATCCATTGGCAGCCCATAATAGACAGTGCGACAGGGTATAAAAACCCAGGCAAGCACGAAAGAAGCAAGAAAGAAACCAAATGAAGCCTGCACCCACCGGACTGAGCCCACCAGGCGGATCCGCACTGGCGCAATTACATTTCGGCAACTTGCACTTGGAGGGGTCGCAGTTATACCCAGCAGCCTCAGGACTAGTCGTAGGACCAGTAATACCCCCGTCGTCGCCGGCGAGAGCAAGTAGAGGTGCAATGAGGAGTAGGAGGGCTTGCGGGAGCCTCATTGCAGATATTTGTTTCGTTGTTTCGGTTGTTTTGTGGGTAGGAAGCCTCTTGAGTTGAAAGAGGCTTGAGACCCTGATGCGCTGGATGACGCAGAGGGAGAGAGCGAGTAATGAAGGAGGAAGGGAGGAGGAGGAGGAGGTGAAGGTGGAGTATTTGGCTTCGCTTCCGCGTGTTGATTTGCGGGCTTGATCAGCCGCGTCGTCATCGCGGACCTCGGCGTTCCAGAACGACCAAGACCAAGCTTCAAGTAAACGAACGAGGTAATGTACATTGTCTATAGTACACAATTCCGAGTCTATTTAGAGTAGAAGAGAAAGAGTTAGAAGGAGCTACGATAAATTTGAGACCGCAATAATACGACGCGGCGGAAACTAATTCTTGGTGTTTCGAAGGGGAGAATAATTTCAACGCTACCGTCGCCTCAACTCTCTCGCAAGCCGCCAAGCAAGCACGAAAGCAATCGAGGCCCAGATACCCCCAATCCTACAACAATATGAACATTGATACAATAGAAGAAAAAGAATGAGATGCCCACCGAAACACATAGACTACGGAATTCCTCCCTGCCTCACCCTCACCCTCACTCGCCGGTGCATGCCCTGGTGCTGCCGCCTTACCGTCAAACACAGCAAATATTGCCGCTGACAACCCCGTTACAAGGAATTGAGGGATGACGATAAAGATGTTGTGGATGCCCTGCGTCGAACAAAACAACATCGGTAAGGGGGCGAAATAATGAAAGGAGAGAGAACAAGCTGTGAAAATTGACCCACCAATATCACACCAGCCTTCGCACTCAACCCCGCCGACTCTCCATCCCCTTCCCCGCCCCCATCCCCGCCTCCCAACCCTCCACTCCGCCCCTCCCCAGACGTCGGCCCAGCACTACCAAACTGCCCCTCGTCGCCCCAAGTAGACATCGGCGTCAACACATCCACCACACTCACTTGCGCCGCCGGATTCCCCAACAGCAACGCAGCATTACTCCTGTTCCCAGGCTTGCTCACAGGCGGATACAACCGACCCTCATCATCATCCTCGCTCTCTCCATCTTCGCCAAACCCATTCCCATTTTCCTGCCCACTCCCCCGCCGCTTCGTCGGAGGTTTGATGAACTCAATATCGCTGTCACTATCACTCTCCTCCCCTGGCACGGACACCAGAAACCCCTCTTCCTCTTCATTTTGCGCTTCCCGCGTCCGCGTATCCGCGAGCCTTATTGAAACGGAGCCCCCAGCTGAAGGCGCGGGCGAGGTCAGGATAGCTTCTGCGAGCTACAAAAAGACGTGGTTTTAGCCGAATAACAGACTTGATATGGTAAAGAAGAACAACAACCCACCAGTGAAAACGGCGCCCACTGCGTAACGCCCCACGAAAATCCCGTTAACGCAATCAACAGCGTCGCCCCTCCAACACTGTGAGTGAAGCTAGAGAAACAAAATAAAACACTCAGCAACACAAAAATCAAACAGCACCCACAAACTCCCAACCATACACCCCGCAAACACCAAATGACTCCCCGCCCACAACATCGGCAACGGCACCCTCATCCCATCGGGCACCCTCACCCGTCTCCACCACTTCCCTTTATCATCAGCAAAAGTGAGACTCCTCCCAACCCCACTAGCCAAGCTCCCGCTCCCATCAATGGGACTCAACCCCGCCGCCTCAAGATCCACCCTCCCCACCAACCTCGAATTCCGCAGCCCCCTCCGCCGCCGTTGTCTATCATTCTTCGAGTCGGGGATGACAAGCGGCAGTAAAGCATTCGCCGCAAGCGCGAGGAGAGCGCTGAGGAGCTGTGCGCGTGCGCCGAGGCGCGTGGGTTCGTCTGCGTCTACTGGGACGGAGGTGGATTCGGATTCGAAAGTGGTGGAATTAGCTGCACGAGTTATTTGTAACGCGGTGGAAATTGTGCTGCGCAGTACCGAGTTGGCTGTACTGTTGGTGGATGTCGATAAGGATGCAGTAGGTACTCGCTCTCGTACGTAGACATCTGTCATATACATCGTCGCATAAAACAGAACGGGGAACCAGCCGAGCCAGGCGCTGGAAAGCTGGGGTGAGAGACAACCTTACGGAAGATAAACTTAACGCACAAGAACTGAATAAAGCACTAGCGGCGGGAAGGTCAGTGAGATGACAGAGAATGCAAACGAGGCTCACGATCTGCCTGATAACGCGGGGAAGCGTACGCGCGTTGGTGTAGATGTCTTTCAGCTCATGTTTAAGGGAAGGCCCGCGCGAGCTAACAAAGAAACATGAGGGCTCTAAGAACGTTTTTTAAGCCGTTCTAAACGTACCCTGCCGTCTTGAGAAGTACCCGCTCCCTTACAAGAGCGGCAGTCACCAAATGGCAGCCTATAAGTAAAGTCGATACGAGCACCGAAAGCGCTTGCAGCTCCGAGTCGGCGTTGAGGAAGGGGAGAAGGGTGCGTAGGGGAAGATTACCGCTGTCGAAGCCTCAAAGAAACGTATAGGACATGCTTAATGCCAACCTACACAAAGAATCCGACAACTGAGCCGAACCCGAGCATGAGCGCGGCAGACGCGTTTCCCGCAGCTTGTTGCGCGGGCGGCAGCGTATCAACGAGCAGCGCACGGTCCACTGCCTGTACTGCGCAACAGCGTCAGCGGTCGCATTATAATCAAAGAATCAACCACGCACCAGCATTTATAGAAAAGTCGATTAGAAATATGGCCAGAATCGCGAGAACAACAGTAAGGACGCTATGCGCGTGTCCGTCCCGCGCAAAGAGCCACCCAGCAACAGCACGCGTATATCCGAGAAGCAACATCCCCACCACAGACACGACGCATCCGCCGAGTATATACGGTCTCCTTCGACCCCAGCGTGACGTGTTGGCATCAGCATATGCGCCGACCAGGGGCTGAACGAGCAAGCCAGAAAGCGGTCCGGCGATGAATACGAGAGCAACGTGGGAGGTGGTAAGGCCGAGAGAGAGTAGGTAGGGAGAGGCGTAGCTCATTTCGACAGACCAGAGTATTTGTACGCCTAGAAGACCGACTGTGAGGATTGGGAGGTGAGACCAGCCGGGGCCGACGACGCGCGCAGTGCCAGACCAGCGAGACGAGTCTATAGGCGACGTTGGGCCCAACGAGGGCCCAAATCCACCTGTCATTGTAATTGCACCGGTCAAAGCTAAGGTTTGTGTGACGGTCACAAGCGCGTTCAGCTCTCAGCCTCGCGCTCATTTGACCAGCGAAGAGACTCAGTCGAGTGTTTCGAACCTCACGGTCGTCCATCGACCTGCACGTAGTGACTCATGTGAAAGCTGCATATGCTCAAAAATTCGCGAGGCAAAACAATAAGTCGTCATGAAAATGATGGTATTCAAAGGATAAGTCCGATAAGATAACTAGGACAAAGCCGTGTCAAAGCAGATATCTACAGCATACAGTGGAGGGAGGTTTCTAGAAAGATACGATGAGCGTAACATTCAAAGCACAAACAGCAAAGAGAAAAAATCAGAGAAGCCGGTGTTTTCTTTGCCCTCGACCGCGCCCAAGCACCACGCGCCGCCTACTCTACCCCAGAACGGAGCAGAGAGTACACTCCCTGTAAACAGGAAGGGCCCGTAGCACTCGTTGACGGAGGAAGTGTTCAACGAATGGATGAACTTATTTTCGTCGTGGAGAATATCAAGGAAGGGGCGAGGCTCACCTTGTCGACGGCACCGACAATATACATTTTACAGAAGACCTGGAGGCAATGAGACAAGTTAGCACACTATTCCCTTGTTCATGCAAGAAAAATGAGAAAGAATCAGAAAGATTTTTGGTATAAAGAGGTTGTCCACAAGAGCTTTAGGCTCTTTCGGAAGCAGAACTGAGTTAATCATCACAGAAGAGAGAGGTATGTAGATTGAGAAGGATGAGACAAATGCTCACCCAGTCCAAAGCCAACGAACATGGTGGTCGGAAGGAAAGAAAAGTGGTGACATGTCACATTCAGTCACGCAACCCAAATACTGCCCACATGATCGTGCGAACTGACAAGTTCGGCTTTCGGCGCTCATCGGCCTATAAAAATTCTCCGGAGCAACGTTGGCTTGCTTGTCTTCCCCGTCCTTGTCTTCTCCAGCATCGACAAGCGTGTTCTTTCTGGTGAGTTTTGTTCTCATTCATGGCGTTGATGATATTTTCTATTACTCGAGTCGGTGACGATTTATCGATGATCCCCACTCGCAACATGCATCACCAACTGAGCCTTTCTTCTTTTTTTTCTCCTCCGGGTTCAGTTGCAGTTTGTTGACTAGTCTTCTTTTTCTAGGACTCGAATGTAGGTGAGATACCTTTCAAGTAGGTCTTGAGACGATGTGCGTCGGTGGACGACAATGGCGATAATATTCGTGGGCCCTTGATGAACACGCACTACACCAGCACTATACTGAAGTTTCAGTGTTTTGCTCTTCTTGGTTGCCTGTCTAAGGTGTATCATAGTATTCTGTGTTGGGTAGCTTCAGTGAGTTTCTGCTTTCCTTTCCTCTCCCAAGATGTTTTTTCAATATACAAGCATATGTCCGATTCTTCGTGAAGGACACCTTTATCTACGTCTGAGGGTCTTCTACCCTTCTTTCATTTCATTTCAACGTTGCTGACCATATCCTCGACAGTTTACATGACAGTGGAAGTTGCTCAAATGGATTGCTATATGTACTGTACGTAGCCGTATATTATCGTGAATGGATAAACCTTCTTCTGCACCTCGTGAATGACTGTGAATCTATGTCCTCCAACCTCATTGCCCGCTGTCGCTACCACCACCGCCCTTCAGAAGCCCCTTGCGACTTCGTCACTGAACCATAATTCGGCGGGCGGACGTCATGCAGCACTGCCGCGACCTCTCCATTCGGTACCCCAGCCTCCACCTGCGAGTCTGGTAACACAGGCACATACCCATCTTCCTCACCCTCACCCTCCTTCCCTTTCACAAAAAACCACGCTCCCGCAATCCCCAACCTCACCGCCGCTCCCACCGTCAACACCGCCGGCGCACCCATCTCACCAAGCAACAATCTAGCAAGGAACGCCCCAAAGAAAAGCGCCAGCAACGCAAGCACCTTCTGGTCCCTCCCTTTACTCTTCTTGAAGAAAAACAGCTTCGGATCCACCATCAGGTCAATCCACACACTCGTCAGGACCACTACATTGCAATGTCAGCACTGCATCAAGAAACAGCAGAAGAAGAAGATCTAGAGCAGAAGGAAGAGACCCACCAGTCGTACTAAACCCCGTATTCAACCTCTTCGCCATAATCCCCTGCAACCCCAAACTCCCCGCCATACACGCCAGCCCCGCATACGCCAACCAATGCGTCCACCTCGTCCCCCCTCCCCCATGTCCCCCCGCACCAAAATCAAGGACAAAATCCGTAATCCCCCCCTGCCCGCTCATCTGTATACACACCCCCGCAACCAGCGTCAGCACACTCTGCACTAGCGTCCCAGCTACAAGCCACCCGCGCGTCTGCGGGCCGATGCGATCGCCCAGCCGGCCGAGGAAGGCGCCGACGTTGAAGGAGGCTAGGGAGGAGAGGGCGTGTAGGTCTGAGGCGGTGACGCTCCATTTCCGGGCGTGATAATTCCGCGCTGAGGCGAGCGCGAGCTGAAAATTTTCAACGAACCCGGCTTCGTGAGTGCCTTGTTCTATCGAATTGAATACGACGACGACTAACATTAGCGAAGTTCCCCGTCTGAAAACCGCACCACACAATGACCGCCGTGAACGAGATCGCATCGCTAAACGGAAGGAGGAGGTTGTTATTCAGATGAAACTTTGCGACCTCCCAATAGGAAGGGTAGGAGACGCCGCACGTACATGAACCCCGTCATAAAACAAAACGCCACCATCGGCCCCGTAACCTCCTCCGTGTCGACCTGCGCAGACAGAAACTCCCGCCACGACCGAGCTCTCTTTCTATATCTCTGCTTCGGGCAGAGCGGTGTCGACGACGAGGAGGAAGAGGAGGCGGAATCCGCCAAGGCATCGTCGTCGACGAGATTCTGGTGCCGGGCGACCATAACAGAGTTCGAGTTTTACGAAGCGGAGGAGCGCAGAGCAGGGACGTGGGTATTTATCCGAATTGATTTGAAGCTCGAGGGAATTACGCCTCTCGACCGACCAGAACGCTTTTAAGTTCCTAACACCGCTAAGCCGGAAGCGAAGGAGTAGTATAGAGCTCGGAGAAGATGAAGAAGATGGCTTCAAGATGGCTGAGCCGGACTTGGCGGATGCAAGATAAGGGCGAAATGATGCACAGAAGGGTTGAGCGTACTGAAAATTTTGAGGAGTCGAAGGAGGATGGGGAGCCAGATATAGGATCTTATAAGAACTGAGTCAGATGTCGACGTCGATAGTGAGACGATGGTGATGAGACCTAGACCTAGATATTGACACTCCACTACCAATCGCTACAGTATTTTTCCGGTTCATTCGTCTTACCCTCGAGCCGAGTCCAAGCGACCTTGTTTCAGGTAGATCTAGACCGAGAAATGCATGCTAGTAGACGCGGATGGACATTGGAGAGCGATCAGGGCACCCGGATGCGGCGATAAGAGTCGCCGAAGAAAAAAAAATCACAATCCCGATCAACGTTAACCGAGGGGGTCAAGTAAGAACCCGGAAATGGCTTAGCACGAGGCTTCCTGATCTGACCTTTGCACAGTAATACAAGTCAGTCCTGTTTGACCCGCAACGAAGACATTGGGAGAAGTAGCTAGCTGAGATTATAAGAGAGCACCAAGAAGGAAACAACATAGGCAAGGTACATCGAAAGCAAAAAGGACGGAGCTGTATATATAGGAAGAAGAAAGTAGCGTTTATTTTGAGAACGTCCTCTTGCCTAGTCCTTATCATCCGAACGCATGGGCTCGGATCCCGACCTGCTCCCCGTCGACTGCGCACGCTTCCCTCCTCCTCCATCGCCCATCCCCCCTCCACCTCCTCCACTCCCACCCCCACGCTCCCACGACGTCGTCCCGCCCCGACTCCCACCAGACGGCAACGGCGACGTCCCCGACAAAAAGTTCAACCAATTATTCGGATCCCCCTGCGCGCCGACTGAGAGAAGATCATCATCATCGGGTGGTGGTGGGTAGAGGACTGAATTTATGAAATCATCAAGAGTATTCCATGAGGACGCACCCTGTGGGCTGCCGTGGCCGTTACTGCCAGAACCATGATTGCTATGGTGATTGTTATTGTGGTTATTGCTGCTGCTGCTGCTGCTTGAATGCACAGGCCAGTCAACGCCAAATGGATTGGCAGAGCGCTGCTGCGTCGTGCGCATGAGCTGCTGGTACATCCCCGGATCGTATTGCGGCGCGCGGAAGCCTGACGAAGGGGAGTCGAATAGCGGGGGGAAATTGGAGAATGAGTGAGAGGGGAGGCCAAAGCCTCCTCCACCGCCCCCGCGGTATGGCTGCATTGGGGGGAAGTTGTATCCGCCGCTGGAAGACGATGTTGGTGGGGGCAACGTGAGACCGCTTGTGCTGGTGCTGCCTTCCTCGTCCGAAGACATCGAGGAGTTCAGACGCGGTTTTTTGGACGCCGAAGGGCGCGCGTCTGAGCTGGTGCGGGCTGAATGACGATCACTTGAGGTGGGGATGGCGTTGGCTTTGGAAGTGGTACTAGGGAGCTTCCGAATTGAGATGGGTGGGCTGGGGATTGTCATTGACTTGCTGCTGCGGTGCTCCTGCGAAGAGGTTGTGGTGAGTAGGGGGATAGATGAAGAAGGGTACGCGTGCGAAACATCCTCATCTGCCGCCTGCACAAAAAGCGCCATTACGATAGACCGCCATTTGACGTCCCAAGCTTAGAACTTGGTCCCGCAGACGTACAGCAAGAGTGCCCAGAATAGACCACAAAAGTTTGATAGACACTCACATCATCTTTAGTCGTTTTTGACTTTGTCCGCTTTGTGGGTGGGGGCACATCTTCATCCTCGTCTGCCTCATCGTCGTCTTCACCCTCAGCGTCAACATTATTCTTGATGATGGCACCACCCGAGAAATCGGGGGGTCCGCGTGAATCCTTCTCGCCCTCGAACTGGATGGCGTCAGGGGGGAAATGAGCGAGAAAAAAAGCTATACTTGGACGTGTCGGTTTATTATTTCGCGTACATCGGTCGAAGAGTATTGGTACAACTTGTGGTGATGGCCAGGACGCTCCTCTGAGGTAAAAATAGAACCGACAAGTGAGAGTGAGTACGATTGTGACGCGGGCGACGACGACGAGCAAGGACGCAACGCACCGAAGATTATGACCGCCACATCGACAGAACACAAAACCCCGAGCTCATAGGCCTTCTTGAAGAGGCCATTCTTGCGCTGTAAGGCAGTCAGGTCCGATGCCAAGCCAAAAAGACACAAAAATAGCGGAAACGACTGTGATATGAACAAAAAATGAACACATGTTTACGCCTTTACTTTTTGGAATGTGACTGCCCGGTTTCTTTCATGCTAAAGATACGGTAAGCGAGCAGTTGGTATAAATGGGGAGCGGAGCCCAGGAGCAAAAATTGAAGGCGCCCGCTTCCCCCACGTAAACTAAACTTGGACTGACAGTGATAGGCTGAATTTCAATCTTTCTGCGACCCATTGGCGGGGACTGGTGTGGTGGGTTAGAGGATGAGGAGGGGCAGACGGGGAAAGTCCGGTGAGGGGGGAGGCTGGGGGTTTTGCTAGCTGGAGCTCGGCAAGAGAGCCGGTGGATCAACAACTTTGAATTTGGCTCCTTTCCCGCCGTGCTGCGGTCCATCAGATTCATCCCAGATCGCGGCGTATATGTATTCCCTCTTCAAGCCTCTTCTATCACCTCACAGATGTTCTCATCTGCCATCTGCCTGCTGCTACTGCCACCTCGAGTCTCCGCGTTTTTCGTCTCCGCTCCCTGCGTAATTGATTTTCCGACGTGCCGACTTCATGCCGTCTGCTGCCGGCCGCTTTTACAACTCCGCGAACGACAGGTCGCTTAGAAACCATGAATCCAAACGGGGACCTCTATGCGATGTCAATTTCTCTTTTTTTTTTTTTTTTTTTTTTTGGAATGTTTGCCCACAGGTTCTCTCTGTGACTGGCAGTGCCCTCGCCGCGGCAGAAGCTTTGGCAGTGACACCCATTTCCGGACTTTGCCATTTTCAGGCGGAAGTAGAGATCCGGAACCCGGGAGGAAATGCATTTATGCAGACACGTGACATGTCACGGTACTGTGGGACTCGCAGCTTGGGATTTCGACCAGTGCAATACCCACTAAAACCCCCCACGGTTGCGTGGGACTCGAACCCACGACCGTAAGCGTTACCACACTTACGGCAGCCGGTCTTTCCCGGCTAGGACTCATGGCATACCCGCTCGACCATTCGTCCCCGCGATGTCAATTTCTCATTCTCGGACATTCTCGGTGCACTAAATAAAATCTGCTTATTCTTGCGACTCTTCAATACAAGTCAGGTACAAAAGCTGCAGGCACTCTCCTCCAAGTTCAAAATTCACCCTTCATCTCTTGTTCTCGCAACTCACGGCACAGGTTCGCGGACATAACCTCATGATCATATTTTTGGGGTTCCACTCACTCTACTTGTCTCTCATGTCTTCCTTCTGATCTCGTAACGACTCGTATCCTCAATTCCGCGAGTAATTTCCTGGCGTCGCCAATCGCATCACCGCAAGCGCATCTGCCATCCCAAGGTGGTCTTGTCCTTGCTTCATTTGGCTAGTAGACAGCCATGCAGTATGGTCGACACTGTCCGGCGACGCGTCATGGATAGTTGATTTTCCAGGGTACGTGCCATTCCGTTCAATGCATCTTTGCTCCGTTGATCGCGATGTCTATATAATAATTATGTTCGTTTAGAATTCCAAACTGAAGAGCAGACAGAATTGAATGAGAAGAACAACAGAACAAACATCGACTCGAACCAGCACTTCCTTTGCGCAAAATGCTTTAAGTCTATTCCACAGCTCGCCCTTTTGTATATAGCGTACGTATCGCTATCATCATCAACGCCCTCAGCACCAAGGATTCCAACCGCTGAGCGCTGATTTGGGTGGGTCGGGAAGTAATTTGTTCGGCGATCGACGACCATCATGATCGTGAATGAGCTGTACCTAGCCCTGGAGACTCCTGGAGACCACTCCGGCCGACGGGCGAGCCTATAACCATAACGGTGGCAAAATTGATGAATGCAAACCTTAATATTCATGAATGGGTCCCCGGAAATGAAGACGAGGGACTCGAGGGACTATTTTCAAAAGATATTCAGGGAAAGAGTCCGAGAGACAGCAAATGACGCTGAAAAAAATGAGATCACCCAGAGTACTGACAGTTGTTCACATACAACCTATGGAATTGAATGTGAGTGGCTGAACCGTGTTTTTTATGGCAGTTTTTACCTTCCACTATAACCAATCGAGAAGTTGTCAGTCTCTGTCCACAGTGCACTGGAATTCGGCGGAACTGGTAAAGGTCGCTCGGGCATCTCGGCCAAAACTTCCCCTCTACACCCATCGGCAACCTGGCGAGCGGCATTCGCCAACTAGTAGGAGTCTGGTGTCCGCCGTCTATAGTGATAACGAACACTTACTTCCATGGCCAGCCCCTCCCCATCCGAGAGCGCCGGCCGTATTCACACCATCTCGGGTTTAACGGACGCCAACAAGATGTCCTCCCGTCCTGTTGACTATATCATCATACATCAATCTTCAGTAAGTGCAGTCGTGACTCGGACACATGCTGGCACGCTGGCAGGACACACCACCATATATCAACAGAGTTTCTTCCCGTTCTGTTCTGTGGAAGAATTGAGAATCATTCTCACCTTCCTTCCTCCTTCCATGTCGGCAGTCCGTCGTAGCCCTAACGGGTATCCGCTCTGAATGGACAAATACTGGCCATTGTGTACATGTTGGGAACAAAGGACAAGGACGAGGGTACTTTGTTCTGTTCCCGGAACAAGGTGCGGGAAACTCGCAGGGTTCGAAGGGGTTCCCCGCATCACGAAACTGCACCGGTTACGACGCATATTAAATTCGATGAGAAAGAGCTATGCTATAGAAGGGAAAAGGACATTTGAAGAAGCGGGAATTAATGATCGTGACTCTCACCCTGAGATGTATACCCTTCCGAAGCAAGGTAAGTTGTGATCAAGTCTTCATGAACAAAAAAATGCTGTCCGTCTCAAGCCTATCTATCTCGATAGATTGGCGGGACTAGAAGTGGTAGCTTTCATGGAGAAGGGGGGAGGTGGGGTTTTGCTTGGCAAAAACCGGAGTCAGTAGGGAATAATCTTCACCTTCAGGGTGCTCTGCTCAAACGAGTAACTGACCTTCTATCTTGCCAGCAGGAATGGGCACTCGATCCATTATACACCGGGTGTTTCAAAACCCTGACCGATCATCTAGTTCATAGCCTCCGAGGTTGGAAGCTTAAAGCTCATCATGGGGACGAGCGTGCTGTCGTCTACACTTGCGATTAGAGTTCGTAGAAAAAACGCGAGACACCGGTGCGCGTAGGACCGTACCTTGGTCCAACTACCTACGGGTGCCTGACAGTGGCTACCGCATGGACGGATGCACGGAGGTCCTTTTCTCCGCCTCCGGACGACGGACAGCGGCGTCTTTGTCTTTGCACGCCTCGGTGCGTCATAGGCAGCTTGAAGGAGGAGGTGTCCGAGTCATGAGTTGCGGATAGGATGGGACTGAGAGGGCACGATAGAACGCACATGCGAAGTAAGCCCGAGTGACTGCGGAGTAGCGTTTGTGGGAGTGAACCTAATGTCCACCGCCGCTACCGCCCCCACAAGACATACAATGATGCGGGACTGCTTGCAGAAGCTTTACTTGATCTGGATTGTTATGGCGGCGAGTACAAGGAAAGAAACAACGCCGACTTCCAGGCACGACAGGTCATTCGGAACAGCGCTGACAATGAGTAGCTGAGAATCGAAAGAAAAAAATCCGTCCGAGTCCCAGAGTTCCTTTAATGACGAAATATATCGCCGAGAGGACTTCTCACGCAAGGAAGAAGCGGCGGCGGCTTCACACGATGCGGCAAAGCGAGCCTATGCCCGATGAGAAGAGAATCGACTAGTTACAGCTGCAGGAGTATTCCAGGTCGCGTTCCTTTGATGGTGATACACTTATCGGGACGGCGGAGCCCGCTGGAGAGACTTCTTGACGGAGATAAAAGATGCCAGAGGCCAGCAGGTGCCTCGATAAGACATTTACTTCCCGACCCCGCACTCGGGAGTCGGAAGTGGAGGAGAATTCGACTCAGGCCTGAGCAGATAAATGGGCCTGATTAGATGATATACACAGTTCCCAGGATTTATGTCGCAAGAGCTGAAAGGTATGGTCCAAGCACGTATTTTGTACTGTGCAAAGGTAAATTGGATTTGGAGGTAGAGGGGGATTCAGTGCCAGTCCGTTATAATTTGAGCCTTTTCCTGCAGGTCCATAGTGCGGACAACCTTCAAGAGGAGCTTTAGGTCAAGACCGCTGGATCTTATACCTGGTTTATGAGCTCCCCCATGCATGCAGTCGGCGTAGTCTGTTCGCGTGGGTTGGTAACGCTTCGTGATTGGTGGCCCCCTCAGCCGTCCTTCAAGCGACGCTGTAAGTCACTTAAGATATTCCTCTGATGGATGATGTCTTGGGTGGGGTAGATTTTATAGTGCTAGATCGCGGAGACAATTTCAGGTTGACCATCGCAGTTCAAAGACAAGAGGATCACGTACGCGGCCACACAGCCACCAGTGAATTCCGTCTTGCCGAGTTCGGAGTTACTCGGGTTTAGCACAATCTCTAAATTTCTGACTCGTTTTCTCCTCCTGCATCCATGTCGATTCAAGGACTCCCCCCTTCAGTATCGACCGTAGGCCCATCCCACTTTGACATCGTCCAAGTCATCCGGCCAAATATCCTCGCCCTTCACCCGTATCGATGTGCTAGGGACGATTACCAGGAAGGAATATTGTTGGATGCTAATGAGAACTCGCTGGGACACTCCATAAAAGACGCAGAAGATCCAGTCTTTGCCTTGGATCTTCACCGCTACCCTGACCCGGCACAAATCGCGGTCAAGGAACGCGTCGCGTCTCTTCGTTCCGTACCAGGGATTGACCACGTCTTTCTTGGAGTAGGTTCAGACGAGATCATCGATATGCTCATGCGTGTTTGTGTCGCCCCTGGAAAGGAAAAGATTTTGACTACCCCTCCGACGTACGGCATGTACGCGGTCTGTGCTCAGATCAACGATATTGAAGTCGTCAAATGTCCCTTGGAATTGACAGGTGCAGCTGGAGAGGGTGGGGAAAGCGGACGGTTCAGCATACTCGTTTCTGAGGTTGGGTTCTTTTTTGTATGTGTCTGAATTGCTCAAACACGGTTCAAGATCAAGAAAGCCGTCGACGCTGATCCGTCAATTAAATTAATATTCGTCTGCTCCCCTGGCAATCCAACGGGCACATTGATACCCTTGAGCGCCATTCGATCCCTTGTCGACTACCAAAACTTTAAGGGTATCGTCGTAGTCGATGAAGCCTACATCGACTTTGCCACCCCCGAAGCCAGTGCCGTTTCTCTGATCAAGGACTATGGCAATATTGTTGTGATGCAAACGCTCAGCAAGAGTTTTGGCTTAGCCGGCCTAAGGTATACAGTTTTCTACGCTTTCCAACAAATTTCTCACTCAGTGGTTTTGAAGATTGGGAGTTGCACTCGCTCAACCCCCGCTTATCCAGGTACTCACAAACACCAAAGCGCCTTATAACATCTCCACACCTACCGCGCACATTGCCCTATCGGCCCTCGCTCCGGCCTCGATATCTCAGATGCACAGTAATGTTACGACCTTGATCGCCTCACGCACTTCGCTTCTCGCAGACCTCGAAGCGCTTGCTTCGTTAGGCGTTGGCCGTGCCATCGGTGGAAACGGCGCCAATTTCGTGGTCATTCCCATCCTTGGGGCAGATGGAAAGCCGGATAATGCGCGCGCTCAACGTTTATACCGTTCCCTAGCAGAGGAAAACGGAGTTGTAGTCCGTTATCGTGGTAGTGAGCCTGGGTGTGAGGGATGTTTGAGGATAACGGTCGGAACGCAAGAGGAGAACAAGACGGCGGTAACTAAAATGCGAGAGGTTTTGTCTGCGATTTGAGCAGACGGCCAATGATTTATTGGGATATGCAATAGAGTAAAGAGCAGTCGGGTTCAGAAATAAAGAATGTGTGTGGTATGGAGTGGGAGATATTTGCCATTCCGGCTCAGATAGCCATTTGTTTGGAGGATTAGCACAGGCCGAAACATCCGCTTCCATCCTCGCCGTCGTCCGATTCCTTGAGCAAGTCATTCTCTCCTGCGAAGCCTTCCTTTCCATTGCCAATATCTCCAAAACACAACTCGCCACACTGTTCCATGAGCTTGTGAGGAATATGGTGCCGCTTGGCGCTTCGCAGCGCGTCGTCAAACAGTTTGGTCCGAGTTGCAGCGACTATATGGCTGAAGCTGAAAGAAAGGTTGCTCGTGTTGTGTTTCCAGAGTGAGTGAGTGCCCCAGAGAATTGTTATAAAGGTCACGATGAGACCGATCTGCCAATCGAGACCAGTCGATGCTCGGTTTAGTGAAAAACGTGAGGCGACTCACAGCGTACGGGCCTACAAGCCACCTAGCGTTATATCTGTAAATCCCCACGCCGTTGGTTTGGGTGTCAACGATAACTTGAAGGCTTCCGGCGGGAAGAATGGCGGAGTATGGTACAACTGATCAATATCGTTAGCAGGAAGGAAGAAATGTCAATTTCATTTGTATCTTACTGATACTCAAGGCAGACAGTACAACGGTTGGAAAACATCTAGCCAATACAGTGAATGAAAGAAAACTGTATAATATAAGGCACGAGTCAAGGGCCTGGATGAAGTAAGGGAAGACACTTTTGACGCACCCAGTAGGCTTTCTGTGTTGTAGTGCTATGACACAGTCGATTTCTGTTAGAAATATTAGTCTACACAGCTAGACTTTATGAAACCTGAACGGTGAACACACGTCTGACTGAAAGATTTGTCGTGCGAAGCGATCTCCAAGCGTGCTGCAGGAGACCACAAGCCATTGAGCGCACGATACAAGATTTCCACAGAAACGCAAAGAGGTTGAGGACCCAGTGTTGTTCCTTCTGCGACAGATTGATACGACGGTCGAGATACGGAACATTGAAGGAAGCTATCGCTACTGCGTCACTATCTGGGATGAGCATACAGATAGTAGGAAAGGAAAGAACAGTAGTTACATCGCTTTACCATCCAGCGCGGAGTTCATCCAGTGGTGAAGGGCGGCAAAGACAATGCCAAGGGTCCAATAAGCGAACGGCATCGAACCCGTCCAGACACGCGAACGACGAGCATTTTCGTCGTTAGGATCGTAATCGTCTGCTTTTCCCATAGTGTGTTGGGTGATTCAGTGAACCTTCGAAGAGCAAAGTAAAAAGAGAGTGAGAGGAAAAGGACAAGAAGAACTAAGAAAACAAATAGGACCACTGGCACTTTTAATACGCAGTGCCAACCCATCTTTTCGTAGACAGGCCTGCGAGTGGCTTTGTCGCCTTGGCTGCTGTAGAACCCTTGATGATAAGCCGCCATCTGGCCCACCTGTGATGTGTGGCATAAGTTGACGGATTAACGCCCGGCGCTAATGGAATGATCTACAAAACTGAAAATTGCAAGTGGCCTATCGAGCAGCCTTGGACTGAAGGGTGAACATGGAGGATAAAGTGTCTTGCAATCCCTCGTGCAAGAGCAAGCCAGAGCAGAGAGCCATTTAAGAATGAGGGATTATAGAATCGGACTCAACTGTGTAGACACTGTAAACCAACTGTAAACCCGAGCGCTTAGACATCTCCGCTTGGAAAATTAATGCAGATGCTAAGAAAGAAGCTGGATACGAAACACAAGTCAAAGCCTGCTCAGGGCTGAAACAAGGGCTGTTGTTGTGCGGGACGGGGTAAGGATGCGACGGAATTCGGGTGCTTTTGGAGCCAATGATCTTGTGCGCTACCTGGTAGTCCACATTCTTGAGCTCATTGGTGCATAACCGTAGAACTGGTATACCGGCTTGTCACTGCCACCAGACCGCCATTGTGTTGTTGAGGTCGTTTTTGGTGAGATCGCTGAGGAGACCCTGTGCGTTAAAGCCCTGCAGCACACAAAGAGTTAATGCAACAGATTGCGGGAGAGCTCTAGAGATTGTGGCAGGCGGCTCATCAGACAAAGAGTTAATGCAACAGATTCAAGATTGCGGGAGAGCTCTAGAGATTGTCGCAGGATGAGCCGCCTAAGAAACTGACAGCAGTGCTCCACCATCTCGAACTTGCGGTAAACGTGTCGCACCGAAAAGGCATAACGCGACTGTGGAGAGGATGCGGTGTGAAGAGTAATAGCATCATGCCCTCGTCCCGAGACTTTGAGGCGGGGTCGAGACTGTCGAGCATGCGTTGTTTTTGGCGGCCTGTCGCCTACTGCGCACATGCTGAGTTGATGGAGTGGAGAGAACGGCTGGCCGGTGCGGTCACTGCGGTGCCACCCTCAGCGAGCAAGTGCTATTCGGAACGTTGCTCGCAGCTCCATACTAGATCGCGGCCTCCATTGATTATGTTGCGTCGACTAATCTTGTCAAAATTTTGTCTGTCCGTGGCGCACAAAGGTTCCCAAAAACTTTTGCGAAAGAGTTGAAGCTTGGCGCTTGAGTGCTCGTACTGAGCGGTCGTTCGAATTTGGACTCGGAAGTGATCGAACACAGTTATGTAATCAAGCTTAAATAATCAAGGATCGCAAGTGATGGCAACAACAGCTGTCACAGCTTCGTCACTCTATTTCGTTGCTATTTCCAGTAATACGCCCGGAAAACCCGAGGTCAGCCGGGCCGCCACCCGCCACTGATTGACGCCGGTCACCAGCATCACATCCATCAGTTGCCAACAATTGCCTTTTGCGGGCATGAAGTTCAGCGCACACCGCCGACTACCGCTGGACCTCGTTGGTTGTTGAGCAAGTGAGGGCCAACGGCGGCTGCTGGTCTCCACCCGATAATATTATGAAAGCATATCAAATATGTGGTGCAAAACTGCCGGTCTTGGCTGGTTTTCTATGCAAACAAATCCAGCGAGGGCCGCCGCCGGACTTCGCTGGACTTCACCTAAAATTAGAGTCTGTTCCTACGCCATAACTCTGCTAGTAAACTCCTAGTATATACCTGACCATGAGATGTAGTGCCGGAAATAACCCAAACATTGAGAACTAAAATGCAACCTGAAGTTACTTCACAGGCTCAAGTAAATTATATCAGAACCGACGGCAGCCGGCGGTTCTTGCTCAAGTCATGAGACCAGCGGAGGCCGGCGGACTCTAACTAACTCCAAAGCCAGCGGTGTCCGCCGGTTTCTACCCTCATTGATATTGTTTATGCTTTGCTCAGGCAGCGCTACAGTAGTAGGGTATTTTGGCCATTGCATTCAATGCCTGCGCAGACGTATTTGTGGCAGGAAATCGATGCTGTAGAACCCAGACCAATTTTTTGTCATTTGTTGAGTGGAACACAATTAATATTGCATTTCAGTGAATTCCTGGCCACTTACATTTAAGCCGGAAAGGTGAATAACACTAGGGAACATGTTTCTCAATGAGCAAACATGTTTAATTGACATGCCAAGGCAGGAAAGCACTGAAATGAGGTACAACGGGGAATACCCAAGGAATACCAGCAAGAACCGGAAAGAGCCAACGAATGCCGATGGATCTGCCGGGTTGTTCGCCGGAACACGTTAGCTAAGCTTGATGATTGATGACATCCCTTGGCTGCCGCCAGCCAACGAAAACCGCCGGCGGCCGCCGCTGACCGTGCCCTATGCGGGCATATAACTCGCTATTTCGTTCCCTCAACATGCCGGGCGCTAGTCTCCCGCCCGAGCTCTTCGACATAGTGATAGAACTGACCCAGGATGATATCCGGCTTATTTCGTCCTGTGGCTCGGTTTGCAGGTCGTGGCTGGCTGCCAGCCGCCACTATATGTTCATGGGGAGACCTGTTTCCCTTCGAAGCAGCAACGCAAAAATATTTATCGGGCTTCTCGATAATCCGTACTGCACGCTGGCCCCATATGTCCGGGTCTTGAATTTTCTGGGCTCTGAAAGCTCGCGGGACTGGCTAGACGAAGCTATCGGTTCTCTTTCGAACTTACCCGCTGTCCACGAGCTCCTCATTCAGAATTTTGTTTGGGGGAGGCTGAACTCGGCCACAATAACCTCACTTTCGACGGCATTCCAAACTCTCATTCATCTCGAGATTCGGGCTGCCCAGTTCGACTCTGTCAACGATCTTATTCAACTTCTTTCGTCCAAACCGCTACTTCAAAGTTTCAGCGTTGACGATCTTGCCTGGGATGATCCTCTATTCGACAATACATTATCTATACCCAAAGGGCTACACAGTCTGCATTTAAGCAACTGCTACAAGCGGGACATCTTGGATGCTTTGCTTGATTCCGTCCCGCCCATCAAACATATGCAGTTAGGCTCTGTATATCCTGAAGACACTTACTCCATTGGTCGTTTCCTTCGCCGTCTCGGATCCCATCTCCTTACGCTTCAACTGGAATTCTCATCCCTGGACGCGGGGGGCGACGCAGGTCAGCGGCACACCTAATACCGGAACAGTAAATTGAACACGCATCGTTGTAGAGGATTTTTGCTCGCGTGTGGATCTGGCGCACAATACAGCTCTACATACACTTGTTCTGGACAAATTCATCAATTATTCCGCATATCAATTCAGCAGCGCTGTTGGATGGATTCCGGAGCTTCTCTCACAGACATTGAACATTCGGGAGTTATCGTTTGGGGTCGCGATTCGGCATCTGGGAGAGCTGCACCCACCAGACGATCCAATCGATTGGGTTGCCCTCGACCGCTTATTCTGCGATCCAAAATTTCCTCATTTGCGAACACTGCGGTTTTGGATATCCGGTATTCTGACGTTGGAAACTGTCAGCGTGGCCATCGGGAATTGTTTACCGCGCAGCAAGGAGAAGGGGATGCTTAATTTTCATCGCGGAACGCCCAGGATCAATATATAAGGTATGTATCCGAAGCGAACTTCTTGTAATGTATACAGCTTCATTGGCCCGTCGATCCCTTTTGTGCGCCGGCTTTGGGAGCCATGCATTTCGCCACGAGAGGAGTATCCGTCCAGGTGCTCCCGTTTTGCGCCGGCAATTCCGACAGAACGTAACCCGTGTAGAAGTTTCCAGCGGCCCATCCCACGTATCCTAAATAAACTGGGTGTGTTTTCTTGGAGTCAGCAATGTATCCCGCATTGGAGATTGGCGACCAACCATCACTGTTTTGGGCCTGGAATGCTATTTGCTGGCACATGTAGGTTATGCAGGACGCTGTGTTGTATCCTCCCCCGGTTTCAGTGTTGAAAGCTTGCCGACCGTTGCATCGCAGCCATTGAGCGAGTGGAGCCCATGCTTCCGCGATATTGTTCGTGGTGCATTCACTACATTGTGTCATTCTCCCTCCCTTGCGTTTAAATGAAACAACTCACGCGTTTGTTCCAGAATTGTCAAAATCAAGATATTTGTGAACATCAAAAATGAGGTTCGTTGTGCTCCCGTCGACATTGACGACTTTCTTGAGCGCTAAAAGATTGCAGATTGAATCAATGTTTTCTCAAGGGACTCCGGTGAAAATCACCATCAGCAGATCCGTTCGAGATAAATGTCGCTGCCGAAGTCCAATTATTACCGGGAAGCAAAATGATTTGAGTTGTTGCTCTGCAAGAGGTAAATTTGATATTGCGAGAACGTGTTGAAATGCTTACCCAGCTTTCCGAATAGCAGTAACTGCAGCCTGAACCGACGCAGCCCAAAGAGTTATATTCTGTGAACGTCATTGTTAAGTTTCATTTAATGAGACGAGGGAAAAAATGCCCAACCGGAACGTCGTGCGGCTCGTTCATTCTGTTCACTTGTCAGCTTCCGGGAAAATGATACCAAGATTTATTCACAAACATTCCGAACATAATCTTGGGATTGCCCTTGTAGAACGCCGCAATCTCCCCCCATATCGCAGCAAATTGTTCGTTAGTTGGTCCGCCTTGCCCAATGATCTGAAAACGAGCGCTTCAATTCGTGATGGTATTTCATTAGTTATACACAAGAACTCACTCCTCTTTCCCAACGAGCGTAGTTGTGCATATCAACAATGCAATAAGCGCCGGTAGCCAGGCAAGCCTATGGTGTATATATTGAACCAAACGATCATCGAAACGAAGGAGAAGTACCTACCTGGACGAGCTCGTCATATATAGCCATATTGGTAGCATTGAGAGATCCACCTAAGACGTAGTTTGCTAAATATTGCCAGGCAACTGGTAGCCTGAAGGTGTTGTATCCGTCGTCTTTTACGAAATGCGACATTTGACCGGCGCCGTCCGCCCCTGACTTTGATTTAAGCAAAATCAAGCAAATTGAAAAGATTTTCCAACCAAAGTATTTAGTCAAGGGCGGATAGGCGGCACCCTTGGAGCAGCTGCCATCTGAGTTGCAGCCAAAATCAAAGCCTACCCCAATGTGAGATATCTGGATTGGCGAAACAATATATCAAGGGCATTCTTCATACCTGCAATGTTGACACCGCTAATCAGGACGGAATGAACATGAATCATTCGAGAGGTAGGAAAATTTAAACAGACGTGAACTTCAAGGTTCCAGAGCCAGATGCTGGCGAATTTGGAGCACAAGCACCCTGAGCATGGACATGTGCAGCCAAGATTGAGATACCAAGAAGGCGGAGCAGAGTTTTGGCAGTCATGCTTCAAAAGTTGGAAACTTGACCTCGCATCGACAGGCGATCGCTGTCGATTAAATACCGCGAGGGAAAGCGGTTGGACCGGCGACGGGCCTTGGGGAAGCCAAAAAGTCACCAGAGACGTTGTGAAGTCACCTGGGTGCCGTGGACTTGTTCAAAAACCCATGGCATCTCATGGCATTCGCCAAAGTGCGCTCCACGTGTTGAATTGAACACATCGCGGATTATTTTCGCGTCATCGTCGGATTCGATGAGCATGGAGCCAAGACCATTGATACGGCGGGAGGTGTACAGAGCTTTGTAAAGGCAATTGATTTTTTCCTCTAGACTTTCTTGAAAGTATATGTAGTACATAGTCAAGCATTGCTGACAACTTGAAGTTCGAAGAGTTTGACTCGGACGCGAAGCGAAATCTTCGCACTGATTTGTCTAGCAAATTCAACGCATATGCTGACGAAGAAGGTTATAGAAGGTGGGGGCTAGTAGATGGGGCCTCATGGTATGAGGCAAATATAAGGGTGAATTCGATGATGGTGGTTGGACTTAAACCAACGAGCCAATGGCAAGTGGGCGTCTATTTGGCTGATTGAGATGATATGGGCGCTTATCTGAGTTATCTCCGCCAGGACCGATGATTATGCTCTTGGAGGTTGGCGACAAAAAATCGGCCCTCGAGGAGATTTTGTCCGAACTAATTTTTTGTTCCCACGGTTTCTGAACCGGCCAAAACGAATTATTTCGCAAGGCGGTCATTTTTCGAAAATTTTTGGTAAAATTTTTCCAAAATTTTGTCCGAACTTTTGTCGCCAACCTTTGATAGCATTATCATCGGTCCTTCTCCGCCTCTCTCACTCGTTAACGTGTTAGCATTAATATTGGCTTGCTTACTCCACCCCCGCCCATTCACCAACGCCGCGAAGTAAAATTTTCATGGGTGACGCGCCACTTTGCGAAGTTCGAACCGCCGCCGCCGCTGCCGACGAATCGAACGCTTGGATCGCAAAAAGCTGCATTTCTTCAAGGTCCTCTGTGATTCTCTCCAGTTGGTCGGTGAATAGTCTCCAAGCCCATTTTCACAAGTCCTAGTCTACCTTCCGCCATACATCTTTGTTAGCTTCAAAAAAGTCACGTATCTTCCTCTTCCCAACCACATTGGCTCGCTCAAACTGCTTTCCCTCTCCCCCTCCCGCGACATATCCATCTATTGCGACCATCATCTGTGCATATTCCTCTGGCATGCCCCTCCCCAGCATCACTTGCTTCAGTTCCGCCTCATCCAGCCTCCTGTGCGTAATCTTCCGTCCAAGAACTTCCGTCAGCATATCTGCAATCTGCAAAGTAGTCAATATTGGTGTCTTCCCATTTGGCCCCCACTTACTTGGTCGTACGACACCAACTCTGGGCCCACAATGATGGGATTATCATGCTCAATGACATCGTCCACCAACGCTTTGAACGCAACGTCCGCAATATCCTCCGTCGACACATACCCAAGCTTCCCATCTCCCGCGGCCGACACAATCTCATCCTCCGTCCTAATCCGATCCGCGTACTGCGTCGCAAAATTGTCTGAAGACGCCTATTGTCCTTATTGCTCGACCCAAGTAAGCCGTACGCACGCACCAAAGAACCACGACGGCCTCAACGCACAATACTCCACCCCCAACCCATCCAAATACTCATGCACCCTCCCCATCGGCGGCTGCCCCTTCTCCAACGGCGACCCACTCATCACAACAAACCTCCTCACCCCCCTAGCCCTCGCATAGTCAATAAACGCCTTCACCTGCGGATACGGATCGATGAGGGACGGCGCCACGAGGTATACGCGGTCGATGTCGGGATGCGTGGAGAAAGGGAGGGGGTAGGTGCTGGGATCGAGCCAGTCGAAGCGGGTGCCTGTGTACGGAGCGGGGACGGTGCCGCTGCGGTTGGCGAGGACGATGGGGTGGTTGGCTTGGTGGAGGAGGCGGACGAGGGGGGTGGCTGATTTGCCGGTGCCACCGATGACGAGGATCGTCATGGTCGATGCTGTGGTGTTGATGGTGGGTGTGTAGAGGCCCTCTCAAAGATGTTGCATTCGAGTTCTTATAATGGCCGCGGTATGGAGCACATTGTGTTCGCCATCCTCGAGACAATTCAGATGCGTATCCGCCAAGTTATCGATCGAACGGAATGAACGTGAAGGGGAACAGTCAAGTTGAGTCAACGCTCCAACCGTTCTATTCCTAGTTTTTAGCGAATTCGGCTACACGGATATGATTTCCTGCAACTAATTGGAGCATTGTCATCTCCGATGCCCTTGCCGCGTTATATATGGGATCTGCGCACCAATTCCTCTTTCTCGAACTCGGCTATCCGGCTCCCCGCTTGTTCGCTAAATCCTTTTCTATTCCGTTCCTATTGCTGCTGCGACTCGCTTGGGGCAAGCTTGGAGGGAAGAATAGGTTAGCGAGATATGTGCTACCGTCATAAAGCTTGGATTCCGACGATGTAGAGTGTGCAGTATAAAGGTGGGGTACGAAGAACTTGCACAGTATCGATTTTTGACAATCAGGCGAATCGAAAGTTGGAGTACAAATGGCAAGCTACACCGTGAACGACTACCTTCTTGACCGCGTTCAGGTCGAGGAAACACTGTGAGTTGACTCTGAATTTCGATTTTAGAGACGAGGCTAAATCGAAGACCTTGTAGTCACAAGCTGGTCTGTCCATCTCCTTCTTCGTCGCCCGTGCAAGAAGGCTCTGACCAACAAATCTCCTCCAGCTCTGGTTCGTCGATCGAAAGGAATGGGACAAGATCAGCACCGTCTTTGCTGACAAGATTATCGTAGACTACAGTGAGTTGCTCGCTCTTTTCAACATCTTACCAACTAATTTCTTCATCATTTAAAAAATTCAAAGCCGATCTACTAGGTGGAGAGCCAGCCCGTTAGTTTTCTTGTGATATTTTGCTTCCTGTCTGGGGTCTGATTTCGTGCACAGATACAACCGGCGTTGACCAAGGCAAAGTTTGGGAAGGTATGTTAGAATACGTGGACGCGACACAGCATAACGCGACGTGCGTATAGTGCAACCCCTTCTGGATGTAATTAACCTCTGATCACTTGGCTAATGCATAGCTCAATCATCCTGGACCTCCCTTCGCCAACGGCAAATGTTCAACGTCCTACGGAGGTCACCTTGACTTGCAACGTTTTCGCGTCACACGTCAGGAAGGAAGTCCTTGCAGGGTCTATGCTGCAGAATGGGGTCAGCTACCTTCTTGCTTTATAGCATATCTCGACTGTCTGTGTACTGATGAGAATTTTGTATAGGGCCGCTACCAAATGAAGATAATTCGTACCGATGACAAGAGCGGAAACCCCTGGCGTATTTCTGTGATGAAAGCTTTTGGTAAGTCATCTCCTTATTCTGTATATGGTATATGAAAGTCACGAATCCATCGACTTGTGTAAGGTAGACCCAGTCCACCCTCGACGAACATCACGTGTCATTTCCATCTACAGCGAACCTCGTTATATCGAGACTATTAGGAGGAAACAGCCAAATTCCTCCGACCAGATTGTTCTAATTGTATTCAAGTATCTAGAGATAAAATATCAGAGCTCTATTACCTCTGTGCAAGAAGGAGTTCCGGAAACAAGTTTTGTGATGGGAAAACAGTTGAGGCAGTCGTGAGAGCAAATTTTGAGACAGCCGCCAGTGATTCGATAACTCTGGCCCAGAAACTCATGGTATCGTCACAATGTCAGAGAGAAAAATGAAGCTTAGACTGAAATAAAGGATTTGGTCGAGGGGATTTGTTCAATTCAAACTACAATGTACTTTACAGATGCATTTTGTCGAAAACCGCTGAATAAGGAAATTTCACGTGATGTTTGTCGAGGGTGGACTGGGTCTAAGTACCTTATGTGCAGGCATCTTTTACACCGGCAATACTGGAATTACGAAAAATCCTGAGACGGGAATTGCTTGGATGTAAATCATGGACATCTGATGGCAGGAGATAGGCTATTATCTTTGTTTGATAGCGCATCTATATGCATGTTTTTTTTTCCGTAATTGAAAGAATTCACTTTGAGTTATTGCCTTTTTCGGACGCGATGGGTTGTTTTGACGTGCTTGCCGTCGGCTACTTAATTTCTTCACCAAACTTGGGTGTTGTTGGGACCCTTTCACGACCATATGCCTGGACCTGGGCATAAGACCAAGTCCAAGCCCAAGCCCATCCCTAGCGGCGCTTCTTCCAATGCCCCGTCTCAGGTTGATATAGGCCTATTGGACGACATCGACGGTGTGGACGGATGGAATCCCGTTGTCGGGATTCTCTGTGCCCACCTCCGAATACCCGGTCAGTAACAACGAATGAAAACGTTTGTTCCACTCTTTACTGTGCGGTCAAGACCTCGAGACGCGCGGCGGCCTCAAGAAAGTGCACGCAAATTTCGACAGTATTTATCGAAAATTAGACCACTTGTACACCAAGAATGCAGGAAATATCCGCATTCAAGCTGGGGTTTGTGGGATATATGCAAAATTATGCATAGATTCGATCCTGCGTAACAAGCTCTTTGACAAAGGTGCGCATCCCTTTGACGAATTCTGATAATTGTATTCAATATTGTGATCACCGCAAGGCTTCTTACGACAAGTAATTCCCCTCCTCGACTACTCCGTATGTCGAAACATGATTCTTCGGGCCCTTACCACCATCACTCATCATGGTGGAATTGCTATTCGGTTGGCGCTGGCGAAGTTGGCTCATAAACCACTCCTCAACGCCATGTTCGTACATATCTCCGCTCCTCACTACAAGTCCCTCACATTCTGGTAGGGAATCCTTCCCCGAAGATCCAAGAACTGTCGAGTCCGCCATCGTCACCCTTTCACATTGTCTCATCGCCGCTCTCAGCGACGACGGGATGAAGCTCGAGCCCGGTCTCAGCAAGTCGTTGGATCTCGAAACCGCCGTGATTGCTGTAACGGAAGCTCTTCACAAGCCATTTGTGTCTCGCATTCTGGTGGACCATAGCGTCCAGCTTCTGGCTGCGGCGACGCTTCACTACAAGGTGCCCCCTTCGACCACGAGGTTCCTTGTTGCAGGGCTAAGGAGCAACGACTGGGTTCTCCGGTGTACTTGCCTAGGCGGTATTATCCGTCTCCACCAAAGGGATTGCGAGCCGGATCAGCGGTTCTCAGACCCCATGAAGCTCATTGCCTGCGCCTCCCGCCCAGCGCCATCGCACCTCAACGACATCCTACGCGCATATGGATTCGAAAGATGCGAGATCACTATAACCCTCAAGACGACCACTGAATTTCAACGGGCTATGATGGACTGCGTCTCGTCGCACGATCTCTATTCCTTGGGGCTCAAGATTGCTGGCTTCATTCTTCGGTACGTGTAGCGAATGGTAAATCGTTTTTATCGATTCACTGAAACTGTATCATCAAGTACTGAGTTCTCCGTCGCTGAGGGCATGTTCGAAAGCCAGAATCCTGTCACCGGCAAGCGAGAAGTCATGGACGTCGGTCTGCCGTTCAAGATGTGGTCAGACGCGCTTCCGCATTGCGCGAAGGCCATTCGCGCTCGAAACATCCCAGCGCAGGCCGACGCCGCCGACATCCTGGACATGAAGTTCTTGATCATGAGGCAACGGATCCCCGACGCCGTCAAGATTGCCAACGCTGCCTTGGAGCGCTCCCCGGGGCTTGCCTATGCCTACTATGTACTCACCCTCGCCTCCGATCCCGTGGTTGGCCTACGCGCTGCAAAGAAGGGCATGAAATGCGCGAACATCACGCCCTTCGTCCGCTTTCAGATGATGCAACGGGCTGTGGAGCATGCAGGCGAAATGGGCATCCAAATCTTGCAGGAGGCTTCTGGCTCGGACGACAAGAAATGGGCAGAGGGGATTGCGTTTCTCACGAGCGCCTTGGAGGATGCTAAAACGTACATATCCGAGGCACCTCCAGACAACCGCCATATGAAGAATGTTTCGTACTGGTATATCTTGTTGCGCGTCACCACTGCGGAGGAGATGGATGCGGATCTCGGCGAATTGCAGGTACGGTGCTTCAACAACTGCAGATACCGTCACATCTGACGGTGAAAGTAGGGATACATACGCAGGCTCAAGATCGCAGACGACTTCAGTAAATGGATAGGCGTCACCCCGCCGAAGACGTATCTGCGACTCGCACAGCAGACTGTAGTCGGACTCTTCTCTGATGCTGTCGAAGAGTGGGGCGAATTCATTGCTGGCAAATCTAGGGGCGACCAGCCCGACCTCGAGTCCGAAAAGGTGGAGGATGATCTAGCAGCCTGGCTGGAAGACACTCATATCGATGGCGAACGAGATCATGACTCTAAGTTGGCATCATTCAGCAGTAGCGACGTCGAACTTTATCGCTGCTCTTGGTGCGGCAACCCGTCGGCGGTTCTGCGCAAGTGCGCTCGGTGCTCGAAAGCGAGGTATGTCACTCGTCTTTTGGCCATTTGCGATGGCTGATATTTTGCAGATATTGTGACGGCTCGTGCCAAAAGTCGCATTGGAAGGACCATAAGAAGGTCTGCTCGAAAGAATGATCCACGCAGTCTCATATGCGGACTGGAGTCTGGGGATATTTTTGTGTTTGTGAAGATGGATTAACCATCTATTTAGTTCTTGTAACACACCATCTGTTGTATGTACTTGGGCTGTACAAGTAGTCTTACAGTATGCATTGTAAAAGATCTGTAGACCATTTATTTCGTGCTTGTAATACACTATCTGTCGATATATAAGCATTGGTTGTACACCTCGTCTTACAAAGCATAATCCAGAAGGTGCGTATTGGCTCTCGGAAAAGGTATCAGCCGCCTTACCAGTGCTTCCGGCCAGGATGAATCCGGTGACCTTGAGAATGGTCTATCTGCGATAGAACGGTCCGCCAGCGGTATAAGAAGGCAGCACCCTACTAAGCTCATCCCACTATCATGTCGTCCGATACGCTACACAAGTTTATAGTCTACGCTCCCGATAAGACAGACGAAGGGGCTTTTGAGCGCCGCCTCTCTGTACGACCAAAGCATCTGGAAAACGCCGCCAAGCTCACCAGCGAAAAAGTAATCCGTGAGTGCAAAAAAAATGCTGACTTTCGCACTGTGCTAAGGAATGAAAGTTTTGGGGGGTGCGATGCTTACGCCCGAGTCCCTGACGGGAGCAGATAAGAAGATGGTGAGTAGCAGTTACTAGCACGCTGCTATAGACCCAATTTTCGTTCCCGCCAATAGATTGGATCTACCATAATTTACGCAGCTAAGACGCTTGAAGAAGTCAAGGCCATCGTGGAGTCGGATATATATTACACCTCGGGAGTTGTGAGTTTCGGTTGCTCTTCTGCTCTCCTTGTACCGCTGACGCGGTAGCTTTCATAGTGGGACCCAGAGCGTCTTGTTATACTGCCTTTCGTATCAGCAACACCTTTCCCTTGAAAATGTGATTGCCTTCTTCTGCTGGCAAGTTTGAGAGTAGTCGATGACAAGGGGACTTGGAAGCATGATGTTGAATACAGCCATTGTTGAGACGCATCGAATGACAAGCTAGATTAGGTTGACTGTCGCAGAGCGAGGCGAAATAATGGCGACTACTTTTCCTTCAAAATCGACGCCGCCGCATGTCGCCACAAGATCCGTATTGCTTTCTTTGACCCCAAGTAACGTCTCGACATTCGACGACGCAAGCGCCAGGGCCTCCGCCCTGCTGAGAGCACCATTGGACTCCAGTCCCGCCTATGCAAACAATGAAGGATCAGTTAATGAAGCGCCAAAATGAGTGAACAAGTTGTACCCATGCAACATCAAACGGCGTATTCCGAACACTGGACGGCTCACCGTCGACCGCAATAGCGACAGTGACATTGTGTGTTACTAGCGCTGCAATGGCGCTAGATTGCGTGAGCGGCGGCCCAGGGAGAATGCGTTTCTGCTCCCAAACTCCCGGGAACGGCCGTTGTTGCAGAATGACACCAACGCCTGCCTGGCCAATCTCCTTGGCCAGTAGATGCGCTTCAGTGGCGCCTGCAAGCGTGAGACGAATTCGCGTTCCTGAAGTGGTTTCAACTTCTTTCTTGAGTACAATCAGGCTTGCGATGACATCTGCACTCTCCGCTTCGACAACGAGTGGAATCTTGCCCTGTGACACATAGAGTTAATCGCAATGGAATATTGTCCACACGGGTGACATACGGATACAACGTCGCCAAGAGGCCCGCTAGCACCCTTTCCCAATAACGATCGAAGCGTAGCTAGCTGCGTGCTGACGCTGACTCGAGAATTCATGGTGACTCTGACATGCAACGCTGCGACGTCTTGAATCACAGCGCCCTTGGCAAGTTTGTGCGGCGCGAGCGTGCTGAAGACAGTGCTCAGGCCTGACAGGAATCCACCCCGAGGCGCGGTGACGGCAGAAGTTACACCACTGCGATACGCAAGCAAAGCGTCGCGCGTGCCGAACATCAGTCCGTCGGCTGCTTTGATAAGGACTCCATCGATGATACGAGGGACTTGCGAGCTGAGAGGGTCGAAGACAGGTCCGTCGTTGGTCGATGCTGCAGATGGACGTGAGTTTGCCATACAAAAACAGATAAAGATCATCGAATCTAACGTACCTTCGCCGGGAATGTGGCTCAGACCCAAAGCACTACCATAGGTAACGAGGCCAGGGCTATTGAAGATGTCAATGTCAATACGCTACTGCAGAAGAGGCCAATTCGCGTACGTGATCGAGCCACCCTCAAGATCGAGATGAAGCGCCTCAGATAGCGAGAGCGCGTCCGGACACGCCGACACACTTCCACTGCACACAATCTGACCTCCCTTAACGACAACAACGCCCTCTGCACTCGCCGACGTGAATACCTCGTCAACGCGCTGGGTAGCAGGATTCTTCAGAAATATGCTGCCGACATTCTTGAACACGACGACTTCCGGTTCGGACTTCTCGGGCTCCAGAGGAGGGAGCCCTTCGTACTTGATCGCGTCGGCGATTTCCTTATCGAAATTGGGCGTGCTGGGAACGTGCTGGACACCTTTGGGTTTGGCAGACGAGTAAGGCGCCTTGAGCTGCGCGATACCATCGACGAAGACTTGCTTAGGGGCCGCCCCCAACGATAATGGGTGACTGTCCCAGATGACCACATCTGCCGAAAGGTTCAGCGGGCGAAGCGTGTCCGGCGGTGGTGTAACACACCTGCGTCGTAACCCTCGATGATGCGGCCGATGCGATGATCTTGACCCATGACTCTTGCCGGGGTGCCTGTGTTGTCGTTTCATCTATCTGTTGCAGACAAAAAAAAGAAACACTGACTTGTCACAGATGCAAGAGCCAGGTTAGCCGGCAGTCCAAAGTAGTGGGCTTGCTGCGCCTCGTAGATTAGGTGTCGCGAGTTGAGCACTGGGTGGTCGCTCTGAGAACATTAGCACGGTTCGTGATAGCCAGCGAGAATATGATACCTTCATGACAACATCGAGGCCGTTGTCCGCAAGAATACGAGGCGCGAATTCGGAGCCGCGATAGGCTTCGCGCTTGTAGCGAGCGTTCGTGGCGAAGATAGCCACGGCGGGTGGATGCCCTTGAGTCTGATTCAACAAAGAGCCACAGCGCAGCGATCGCGGACCTTACCATAAGCTTTCTTGATCAAATCTGATACCATGTACGCTTCGTCTACGGGAATTTCAAGTCAGACTGCGCATTCAAAATGATCAGCGTAACTAACGAGCGTGATGGAAGGCGGCAATTGGGAATTTGAATTCGTTTGTCAACTGAAGTCAGGAGGTTACACGATTATACGTTCGGGAGTAGCGGGAGGATACGCACCCTGACCATCCCGTCGATATCGACACCCTCATAGCAGTGGTTGTGCACCTTGACGCGGCCACGGAGAACGTCGACGAGTGCTTCCCACTGTAAGTCCTCCGGGAAATCGCCAAGATCCTTCCAGCGTCCTGAGAGCGCCTTGCTACAAAACGTATCCTGTTTCTCCTTGAGAACTCGCGCGGTGTCGTAGGCCTTGCGGAACGCCCATTGCGTGTCCATTCTGGTCCCTGCATACACGCGGCTTGGGTTTTCGCCTACCAAATCCTTTCAGCACCTAGACCGGAGCCATTTTCTGAAACATACCACAGGCATGCCTTGTCAAGACCATCAGCTATAACTCTATGAAGAAAAGGGGAAACTTACTTCATCTGGCGCCACCGCGGGCGCTGGAACTTGTCGGTATGTGTGCCGTTGAGGGAAAACGGAGGTTCCAGAAGCATCGCAGAAGACGAGCGCTCCATTGTTGGACGTAATTTTATGACGAAGGCTTGCCCCCCGATTGCGTCTGCGCTGCCGGGTAGGACGTTTGCTGTAGTCACTCCTCCGGACGTGGAGAGCCGATACGCATCATCGTGGGTGTTGAGCCCATCCAGGGACCGCAGCCATGGCAAAGTGAGTCCCTTGAGAGAATTGGTGTCCGAGGCGCCGCTAGAATGAGATATGAGTGAGTCCGACGTCGATGCTGGACATAACACTGACTTCAAAGCGGGTGCGCTGTCAACTCCAAGGTGGGAGTGGAGATCTACAATACTGAGCAGATGATGAGCATGAATCATTCAAGTCAATACAACATACCCTGGAGAAACCCATGCTCCCGCCGCGTCCACTACCTCAGCATCAGAGTACAACTGCAGGTCTACAGAGCCAATCTTCTTGATTATTCCTTTGTCAAGAAGGATGTCGGCGTGGATGACTTCCTTGCCATCGTGTTGCCCAGTCCAGATAGTCGCATTGCGAATGACAGTCGGCTTAGTCCCTTGCTCAAACCGATCCGATGTTTTTCGCGAATGAAAGTTGTCCGGAGGTCCAGGAGTCAGCCGGAGAGCCAGACATTGCGCTACAATCGACTGAGCGTTGATTGGCACGTTCTCCTGGGTGGATTTCGACGATAACACGTTCTGAATGAGGGAAAATGAGACTGAACAGGTCGCCAAGAATATAAGGGCTAGATGGATAGGTTTGACGCGTCTTTTGGCTCGTTTCTGTGGGCCAAATTGGCCAGCTTCCTTGTCCATGGTGGTGGTTGAAGACAAGGAGGTTGCACCATGTTGTGGTTATCTGTCGTTGTACGTCGTCCGCCACGGCCATCAAAGCGGCCACACACTTGAAAAGTTCATACCTGTTTTGTACCTGTTCATACAGGCCGTTCTGTTGGCTTCGGCTGGAGTCTTCGACTTCAACGCGTTCGCTGCTTTGATACCTGGAACCAAGCGGCACGGCACCAGGCATAGGTTTTATCTAACGAAACGAACTTTGGACTAGCAGACTTCAAGCAATGCAACTTGTTACGCAATATGAAATCCTCTAGGCCGTCCTCTAAGTTCTTGCCTCTTTCTGCCAGAGTCAGACCCGGAAACGCCTTTCCCACCCTCCCAAGCCGCCAGAACTCCCCTGGAAGGCAACGTGTTCCAAATTTCCATGAACTGGCAATGGCTCAAGTGGGTTGAGTGCAATGTTGGTGCAATGCTCAATACAGCTCGTATTCACAGCCTACGAATTGTAAGCCGCGCTGAATGGCAGATGTTGCAGGCGACATCTATGACAGTTAAATTCGTTGTTTATCTGTACTCGCAGACTCAAGTGCGTGGAAACGAGGCATTTTGGGATGAAAACGGAGGTTTTTATTGTGTAACTTCAAGTTTTGAAGCAAATCCAACTTTCAGCTGTCAGGTTTCCCGCATCAAGCCAACGACCTCAAGGCATATGTGCAGCTATCAACTCTCTGACAGCACTCAATTGCAAGCGGAACCGACACCGTCAATAGCCGCCGTGGGTACCCATAGGTGCCTACGATGCCTATGAGTCACACCTCGATATGTCGGCGACCTATGACCGGGTTTCAGAGGTGGAGGATGCGGAGGCGAGGCGGAGGCGGGGCGGGAGGACGGACAGGGTTTGTATGAATTTCTGAAACTCGGCCCGGGACAAAGGTAAGTACTTACCTCGTCGCACTCGTAATTCCTTTGCTTTCATCGCGAACGAATTATAATGATTCAGGCCATACCCCTACCTCCCGGGCCCATATATCGACACGCGGCTATTTCGTTGGGTGTGTCCGGAGGATCGTGTCCCCGTAGACTCTCTGTTCATATAGGTGCCCATGGGCAACCCATGGGCACCACACATCAGATTAGGTGGGCACTCACGGTGCGTGAGTCACAGGCCGGTCCCCTCACCTTCCGAATTCAGACAAGATTCTACAGCCTTACATCTCCGACCTGAACCTTGAGAGTTGCGCTATGAAGTTGGAATAAATGACGATAATAACCGTCATAGACATCATCAGAATCTCCATTCTATGAGAGACCACTGGGATTATTCTACTGTCAATGCAGGCCGCTATCGACTTGCTGGAATCGCGGGGTCGTACCTGTGTACTTGGATGGGCGTCTATTTGACAATAATTGATTGAGCGGTCGCTTGATAGCGCCTCAGGCTTGACTGCATGTCTCCGCGCGACGCGCAGCATACTTACCTTGGTCCCTGTCCACTGCTCGTTCCTCCTACTCTCCATGTCTGTGTTTCCCCAAGAACTCTACGATCTCGTTATATCCCTCATAACGGACACCGACTCCCTCGCATCATGTAGTCTTGTCTGCAGAAACTGGATTCCCTCCACCAGGATCAACCTTTTTCGCAGACTTCGTCCACTCGTAATCTCGCCATCGTCTCTGCCTCAGGTTCTCCTTCTTGTGGACAATTCAATTTCCACAATATCCCCCTATATCAGCTCTCTGGTTCTCAAAGACTGGAGTTTAACATGTTCAAAGTCGTTCTATCCTCTTTTACCGCGCATTGCCGGACGTATGACCGCCGTGGAATCCCTCGTCTTCTACAGCTGCGACTGGGAAGAAATGTCGAATGGAGTTTTCAATTTTCTGGTGTTTTACTTCAGAAACACATTGAAGTCTCTAGAATTGCGAGAGTGTCCATATCGAACATTTGAAGGCCTTCTCGGCCTCGTCTGTTCTTTTCCTATGCTCGAAACGCTCTCCCTGCACCGCCTTGTAGTCGATAGAACGGCGTTATCTCCAGAGCCGAATGCGCGAAAGAACGCTCCCCCTCCTCATCTGCGCAGCATTCATGCCCTAGGGTCTGTCAAGAGCGAGCTGATGAAATGGACTCTGAAGTCCCATCTCGACATCGAGGAGGTTTCTCTTGGTCCGATTCTTCCAGGTGAAGCCAGACTTGTTGGTAAACTGCTCCGTGGCCTCAAAAGCACACTTAAACATCTCACCCTTTGCGGAGAGTCGGTCCCTAGTGAGCTTCCGATGTGCTTGACCCTGGAATACCTACTCAATATATTGTAGACATGCATCGTGAAATATCTCTCAAACACAACTGGCAGTTAACAACCATCCACTTCGCCAACCTCATGTTACACCCTCGCAACAGCGACGGCATGAGCTGGTTTATTTATCTCCTCTACGGGATACAAGGATCTTCCCTGAGAGATCTCACCTTCAGTGTCTGCCCGCATTCACCGCGCCTGGAAAATCTCGGAGCAATCGACTGGTTGGCTTTGAGGACATGTTTGGACAGGCCACAATTCATGTGCTTGGAATCCGTGATGTTCTTGTTTTCCATGTCGGAAGCTGGAGGAGTCAAGTGGTGGGATGGGTATGTCGAGAATGCGGAGGTGTTTGTTCGAACTCGTCTGGATCTGCCACAATTTCAGGATTCAGGGATATTAGGGTTTGATTTCGGGCGAGAAGTAGATGCTGAGACAGAGGAATCGGACGAGTCGGATTAAGGAGGAGGAGGATGTATTCACCGTATGGTCCTATAATACATGTCTCGCTACTTCCTTCTTCTCCTCGTTAGCTGCAATAGCCCCAGCTTAAAAAAGCACGCATGCGCATACACTCTCAGTCCTTGATTTATCATATTAAATTTTATGTGTATCCGAGGTTCAGTTGTAATGATCGCTCAGCCACCTTGCATAACACTTCAGAGTACTTCGTCAGGCCAGTCTCGCGAAGGTGGAGGAGCATCAAGAGACTTCATTTCGGCGCAAGCGGGTTACTTGCGTGTTTCGCAAGCGTTTCGAGCAAGTTTCGAGTCTATAGTCGGACCAAAGTCGGACACTCCGACTGTAGATCGTAGCGCAGCAATGCCTGGATCGTGGTCGGCGCAGCGCTGCCGGTGCGTCTATCAACTTTCGAAACGTGGACGCAGTCGCGCCGACTTTTGCCGACCGACGACCGTCAACAGGCACGCCAAGACCATGCGCATTTTTGGATGAACTGCAGAGATGAACAGTTACAGACTGTGACATGCACCGCGAATCCTCCCGTGAGAGGGGGAGAACAACAACAGACCAGCAGTGTCTTTACCAGCATTTCTGCTGGACGCAAACATTGTCGACCCTGAAAGCTCAGTTCGGAATAAAAATACTGCGAAACTGAATGCCGGCGTCGATAACGTTGATGATCAGCGTTTACTGCCTCGCTTGCTGTTGACGCGGTGACGATGAGTCGCTACGTGATCTCCAGGAGATCCCAAGGAGATCCCGACATTGAGGCACAAATGATGGATCAAAGCCTCGACAGAGAACCTTCAAGAGACCTCCACTGCAAGCTAGGGAGTGCATCCAGTATGAAGGGAAACTTGATTGAACTAGATAGTCAGAGTAATAGAAGGTATTGAGCAGAACAGAGTGCAGGATGAGAGGAAACGAGCAACCGAGAACGGCTGAGGGTTCCGAGGAGCGTGGGATCATGCGTGATGATAAATAGCCGAGTTGGTTGATCAAGTGCTCACCTTCTTTCTCTTTCCCCCCACTTCGCAGTTTCTTCAGGCCCCCAGGCGCCGCCGTCCTTTACTCTGCTAGCAGAGCTATACGATCTTTTTTCACCACTTTTCCGTCAATCACACAAACATGTTGACTTCCGCTCTTTTCACGATCCTTGCCGCTGGTGTCGCTATTGCAGTCCCTCTCTCCCCTCGTGCAGTCAAACTCGACGATGCTGCTACTGCTGAGGCCCAGAAATTCGACGCTACTGCTACGCGCGCGTTCACCGCGACTACGATTACTGTCCGTCGGTCAAAACTCGCCGCCGTTTCGCATCTAATCAAACCAACAATTAATCTAGACTTCGGACGGCCAATGCCTCTCAGTCGACCCTTTCTCGGGCGATTTCCGCGAGAACTTGACCCCCATTAATGTTGCGCCCTGCGACGGGAGCAAGAACCAGACTTGGGATGTTATCACCTCTGGTGTCCACAACAACGTCAAGGGACAGGCCCTGATCGTTTCCAGCCTCGTATGTCGCTTGACTGACTTGACGCGTAAATATCCTTCTAACACATAGACAGACCAACGCCTGCCTCAACTTCGACCCGCGGAGAGCCAATGGCAACCAGGTTATCCTGTTCTCTTGCGGTGGACGCGCGGACGGAGGTAAGTTCATAAAATAGTACGCAGAGCTCACCTCACATGCATTTGTGCAGGCGGACAAGTCACCGACTCTCAGCTCTTCGCCTTCAACGGTGCTGCCGGCCCCCAGGCTCTTACCCCTCAGAACGGCAAGGACGCCGTCTGCCTCACCGTCAAGGGCAAAGTCATCGACCAATCCGCCTGCAAGGGTGCAGCTTCCGCTACCGGCGCTCAGGTTTGTGTTGTTTTTGATTTGTTGAACGCAATCACCTTCTGAAAATCTTTCCCGCGCATCAGCTCTTCACCTTCGGTGGCGCTGCCGCTGCGACTCCCGCTGACGCCGTCTCTGCTTCTGCTTCCGCCTCGGCCGTGGCTTCTGACTCCGCCACCCCCTCTGGCACCCTCGCTGTCGTCGACACCACGACTTCTGCCGAGGTCTGCTTCGCCACCACCGTCACTAAAAGTACGCATTTTTCTTCTTTTTGATAAATGACTGGTCGCCTGAACGTTTGTTCGATCAGCCGTGACTGTCGGTGCGGTCGAGACTGGCTCCGCCGGGTCTGGATCCAACAACAACAACAACGGGAACCAGGGCGGCAACGCTGGAAACAACAACAACAGCGGGAACACTGGCAACACTGGCAACAACAGCGGAAACACCGGTAACAACAACAACAACAGCGGTTCGAACAAGGGCGGGAACTCTGGCTCTAACAAGGGCGGGAACACCGGCTCTAACAAGGGCGGGAATACCGGCTCGAACAAGGGCGGCAACAACAACGGCAATGCCGGAAACAACAACAACGCCGGGAACGCTGGTAACAACAACGGGAACACCGGAAACAACAACAACACCGGGAACCAGGGCAGCAACACCGGAAGCAACGGCAACACTGGCACCAACACCGGCAATGCTGGAAACAACAACGGCAACACCGGAACCAACACTGGCAATGCTGGAAATAACAACGGGAACACTGGAACCAACACTGGTGCCGGAAACAACAACGGCAACACCGGAGCCAACACTGGGAACGCAGGAAACAACAACGGCAACACTGGAACTAACACTGGTGCCGGAAACGCCGGGAACGGCCTTGCTGCCAACCCTTCTGACCCCCAGGCTCTCCAGTCGTCGCTCACCGTTGACCCGGCCTGCATCCAGAACACCGACGATGGTGTGTGGCTTCATATTCGTCATACCATAACACACGAAATACTGACATGAATCCAAGGCCAGAACCCTCCTGTCGCTGGTCAAAGCCCCGCTGAGCTTTCCCCCAACAACTTTGCCAACCTTTGCGCCCTTGGCCTTCCCGGCGTCCCTGTCACCAACGGTCTGCAGATCACCACTGGCTCCTGCAACCCGATTCCCATCGGTAACATCCCCTCCGTCGACAACATGCCTTCGTCCAAGTTCCGTACGTACCTTCCCTTAGTCGAATCGCACGAACTCGATTCTGATTCCATCTTTCACCCTTCAGAGAACCCCAAGAACTTCGACACCATCGCCTCTGGCCAGACCTTCACCATCACCCTCAAGACCGGCGGTATTCAGCTCGGCACGTTCACCAACGCGCAAAAGACCTACTTCGCCAACCCGCAGAAGCTGAACGGCCAGGGCCAGATCATCGGCCATACCCACATCGTCATGGAGCCCATCGAGTCGCTCACCACCACCAAGGTCACCGACCCCAAGGTCTTCTTCTTCTTCAAGGGTGTCAACACCCCGCAAGACGGTCAGGGCAACGTCCAGGTTGATGTCGATGGTGGTGTCGTCCCTGGTGTTTACCGCATGTGCACTATCGTTTCGTCGGCGACCCACCAGCCTGCTATCGTCCCTGTCGCGCAACACGGTTCGCTTGATGACTGCATCTACGTGAGTTTTTGAATACTTGAGTTTTGAGATCTTTTAGAGCTGATTGAGGGAATAGTTCACCGCCACCCCTGGAGGTGTCCCCGCTGCTGGAGATGCTGGTGCCGCCGCTGGAGGTGCTGCTGCTGGTGCCGGTGCTGCTGCCGGCAACGGTAACAACCTCGCCTCTGCCTCCGCATCTGCCCCCGCCGATGTCGCCACCGGTTCCGCCGCTATAGGCGCCTCCGCTTCTGAGTCTGCCCCTGCTGCCTCGGCCACTGGTGTTGCTGCCTCCGGCTCTGCTGCTCCTGCTGCCAGCGAGGCTGCTTCTGCTTCTGCTGCCCCCGCCGCCGCTTCTAGCGCTGCTGCCACCGGAAAGGGCGGTAAGGGAGGAAAGGGAGGAAAGGGAGATGCTGGAAAGGGTGCCGCTGCTAGCTCTGCCGCTGGTGCTGAGGGCGCCACTTTCACCCCTGCCCCTGCGACTGCGAGCCCCGCTCCAGCTGACGGTAAGGCTGCCGATGGAAAGGCTGCCGATGGAAAGGCTGCCGATGGAAAGGCTGCCGACCCCGCCGCTGGCAAGGCCGCTGAGCCCGCGACAGGAAAGGCCGCCGAACCCGCCACTGGAAAGGCTGCTGAGCCCGCCACGGGCAAGGCTGCTGACGGGAAAGCCGCCGATGGAAAGGCTGCTGACGGTAAAGCCGCTGATGGAAAGGCTGCCACTGGCACAGCTGCTGACGGCAAGGCCGCCGATGGTAAAGCCGCCGACGGAAAGGCTGCTGACGGTAAAGCCACTGCTGGCAAGGCCGCAGAGGGTAAGGGAGCTGCTGCCGCTGCTTCCTCCTCCGCTGAACCCGCCGCCGCTTCTGGTGCCGCCGACACCTTCACCCCTGCCCCCGCCACCGCCGCTAAGAAGGCCGACTGAGTAGCTCGTTGACGAAGCATGGCTGTCCCTTGCTTTTTAGTGATGCACATGAAGTTGCAGGATCTTGATTTATTCTTCTTTATTGACGCGCGCGTCAGGCATTTGTCTCCGCGAGCGGATACAGAGTTTTGCAATACCTTTTTCTTGTATGATACGGCTCTGATTGCTTGATCTGTGTGTATATAGTGGGGACGGCGCGTGCGCTGCTACGTTTTTTCAATTTAGGATTTCGAAACAAACAGGATACCGAATGAGCCCGTTGGTTTCATGTTTTTAATGGGACCAGAAGCAGAGGCATCGTGCAGCTAATAATATATGGTGGAACGAATACAAGAATAAATGTACAACAATCCATGGTCTTGAATTTCTCTAGTCGAGCGCCATACTTGAGAGGCGCCAGATTTTTCTCTATTATCAGTCAGAGTTCTGGAGCTCGGACGCGCGGAGTCGGTCCTTAATGAGAGTCAGTAGTCGGTACACGATCGAAGGTCCATATTCTTACATGACTCAAAAGCTTCAGCAGCATCTTCGCTTGGCGGGGGCGTCAGACGCGACCGCTGCGCCGCTATCACTTCATGAGACGACATGAATATCGTGTCCTCCAGAGCTCTCGTGAGGAAGATATCATCGCTGATGCAAAGCCATTGGTAAACGACGAAATCATCGACTGAAGAGGACAAAAACTCACTCATGGGCTCGTTCTACGCGTACGACGCCCGGTATCCTCGAAACAAGTCCCGCAGCTGCGCTCCGCAGCCGATGAGGGATGTGAGATATACTCCGTTGAGCAAACTGGGTCATGTAGGGCGATATTATCTCTATTTCAGGTATCGGGACAGCATATGCTGGTAATGAGGTTGTAGCGGCGAGCAAGGCGACGACTGCGAGTAGCTTCATGGATGTCGTGGAGGCGAGGCGAAGAAAGGCGAAGATGTAAAAAATGCCTCGTTCAACGAGAATTTAAGAAGCACAGAAACGAAGTGACGTCAAAAGATTCGTCTGAACGCTCCAATTGATCAAGAAGGAAGGATATGTTCCAGACCAATGCTTACCCGCTGCGGCGAATACCAGCCAAAAAGAAGAAGAAGGGTATGGGGGAGACGGGGAGTTGGTGTCTTTTTTATACGCCAGTCTGTGCATTGTGGAGTGGTGTAAGCGCTGAAGCGCTGAAGTGGCAGAGATGGTCGTCAACACCCGAACGGAGATCTGTCACGATCCGCGCATGTTTTGATGCGTTTGCCTTTCGGTTTTTTACCTTCAATTTTTTGGTTCAAGCTTATCGTTCATAAGAAGACCTTGGGCGGGATGTCGCCGACATGAATTGCCTTCATAACCACTTCATAGATACGTACAAAATTATACAGTCACCGGCTTTCCAGAAGCCTAAGATCAATATCCTCAACTTCATCCCTCATGAATCGCATACAGCTTGAATACCCATTGCTTCATGAAGGGAATCCAGCAAGATATCGTTCTGGTCCCCCGTAACATCCCACACAGCAAACCCAAGAAGTCCCTCAGCATTGATGAATTTCCCTTTGGCAGCTAAGGTTCATAGCGGCCACAGTAAATCTCCGCAGCTCTGAATCCCGACGAAAACGCACCAAAAGAAGCAGCATCATCGTAAGACACCATAACCTGCGAAGTCTGGTTGTATACGAATGGCTGATTTTTACAGGTGAGTCCCGACATCAACAGGTACGAGCAAAATCATGACTCACTGTTTGACTGCATGAATCGAACACATAGTCGATCCCCGTAGCAGCGGAGCCGTTCAAATTCAAAAATCCGCTGCTAATGAGTCCCGCGAACGTGAAGATGCCGCTCACACCGTTAGAGTCTCCGCAAGGATCCGACGAAGTATCCCCCGGAGTGTCCGCACTGCCCGCAGGCTGCGCGGAAGCATCGAAGTTTGGATACGGTGCAATTGCCGTCGAATTCCCTCTTTGGAGGGCTGCTGTGGGCGTAACACGGAAACTGTGCCCATACGCCGCCAGCCCAAGGGTAATCTGAAATTCAAAACTTCACTAAGGATGTTGATGTTATAAATTCTGAGAAGACTTTCCTGGTTGGCAGGAAAATTCGCTGCCGTCCATGCAGCGACTGCTGACACTGCGGAGCCCGCTTGGTCAGAGGAAGGCGCGCAGGAATCATCAAGTGGTGCGTTCGGTCCCACTGTGGCCGACCACGAGCCCCAGACGTCGTAATTCATTATCGCTGTTCATAGTCTCGATGATCATGTTCAACGTGGACGATCTGTTCAAAAACCTACCTATTCGGTCTAGAACCGTAGCAAATTGGGACACATCATTCATTGGCTGCCCACTGCTTCCAACGAAAGGCTCAATTCCAACAGCCGCTGTAAGAATTAGGTTTTTGCCTGCCGGTTGATTCCGCAGCTCTTGTAGAAACTGCAAAAAATTTGCCGAGTCATCGGGATTCACGACGTTGCACGAGAGACCTGTTTTCCCTGGGTATTCCCAGCTAGATAATGGAATATTACTCAACAGCAAGAAAACCTTAGGGACTATAGAGACTTACTCGAAATCGATGCCGTCGAGGTTGTATTTCGTCACAAGGTCAAGGACAGCGTTGACAAATGCCGATCGGTTTTCCGCTGTGGCTACTGCCGTGGAATAGTACATACTGCCAGTCCAACCGCCTATCGACAACAGAGCCGAGACTCCCTGTGAACGCACTGAATATATGTTTAACTTCAGAGACAGGGAAAAAACAACATTCTCTTGGGCAGCAGACACGAATTGAGGAAGTGTCTGTTCGCTGATATCATCCAAGGCTATTGTAGACACGTCAGGCGTGGTCGTGCTAAGAAAAATCCGGGGATCGTTGGGCAATGAAATTCCGTGTGGCTCAAGAAGCATACGAACGCAAAAGAAAAGGTCATCGCATTATATTTGCTCCAGGAAATCGACGAGGGAGGAAAGTCGGCGGCAAGCCATCCGGGATACCACGCCGAGGCAATAACATCGGTCGAGACGTCTGTTACACCTCTAGCTGGGGAAGAACTAGAGCTCCCACTGCGGGGCGGCTTCAATGAGCAGTATTGCGATGATGCTGAGGCGCGGGTGAATGTGTGCGCCAGGAGTATTAGCAGGGGAAGAGATGCTGAATGTGGGGGGAACATGAGCGTAGCGCGGGAAGAGAGAATGAAGGGAAAGCGAGCTTCTTAGGCTTGTTCTTTGCCTTAATCGTGAGGCCCGCCGTATATATCATACATGGGCACTACGGCCATGGGTGATCGGGCAGCTCGCTTTACTGTCATTGTCTATTGTCTCTCGGCTAAAACTTTCTTCTTGTCTTGTCTCGGCCACGAGGCTCACGCGCGCCCATTGATCATTCCTAGTTGGGGTTTTAGGTGGGGATGGAATCGGAAGCTTTGCATAGCAGATATGAGATTGGGCGCAATGCACAGTCAGAGTTTAATGAATTCGGGATGTCTTGAGGTTAGGCATAGAGCTCGATGATCATGACGGTGCCTCAGGCCGCCGCGAGGCGGATCGGAGCTTGCTAGGTGGAGAACGAATCAGCATTGTTGTCGCGCCGTTTACACGTGTAGCCGGCGAGGCTTTGTGCAATGCATGTCGAGCCTGACAGCGGAGAGTTCGGTGGGTAACCAATGAATCGAGAGCGACGTTCTGGAAGGCTGCTTCAAAGCTCCTGGCCTGCGGCTCGTTGAATGAGATCACCGATGTAGGCAGCCAAGTGCAAAGAAAACGAGATATTTTCTGTGGTAACGATGAGGGCGTTGCCAAAGCTACCAGAGTAAAGCAGGAGACGAAGACGAAAAAACTTCTTGTCGTATGTCGGGTATACTTGGTGAGAGGTTTGAGAGTGCAGTAACTAGCTTGAGAGCTAAACATCAAAGCAAGAAAATGCCAAAAGACAAACAGACCTTTTCAACGGCAACGCGGCAAACCTTCAAGCTCAATGGATGTAATCCGAGTTCGGCGATTTTTGATATTATTAGTATGGTAATGGAGCTATGGATACAAGACAAGTCCACCTCTATTGGCGCCCGACGCCAATCCTCGCAGCCAGCTGGCGAGCCTGAAGAGCACGCATACGACGTGATCGCGTGTAGACACCAAATATCGCGATTCCAACGAAGAAGACATTACATGCCACGAATTCAAGAAAGTCGGCGCGTTCTTGAGAAACAATACGGCCACAGGCGGCCCAGGCAAGTGTTTCCCCAGCGTGCGAGTGTGATTGTTCTGCTCTTTGCTGGGTCGAGAGTCCAGCGTTCCGATCATCTAGTAATGGAGGTCGGTCGGAATGAGCCAGAATATCTGGCACAGTACCATTGGCGCAGTGCATCAAACGACGCGTGCCGAAAGGTTGGCAGAACGGTTCTTGCAGCTGAGATTCTCAATGAATAACATGAAGCGTGAAGTAAGAGAAGAAGTACAGATTCCGCGGGGCAAGGTTCACATTCAGCAGCAGGCGTGCAAATGAGGTTGTTGGGGAGTTGGTTATGAATGGTTTGGTCCGCCAGAGAGATCATAAAGAGTCTATAGCGCTAAATTCACTTCAAATACGGGCCACAGAGCAAGATACATACAGGGAAAGCACCCAAAGGAATAGCAGCATTTCTGGCTCATGAATGTTGTCCAGAAAAGGGAGTGGTCACATTGTGATTCTGTGACCTTGTCACGCCTTGCCCTCTGAACAACTTGAACTCCAAAACTCAAAGACCATGTCGCGCCGTGCTGTAGTCATCGAGGAAGAGTTTGACGACGATACAGACCTCCCGCTCCCAAATATTCCCTTGCCGAATACTGGGACTAGTGGTCCTCTATTGCAGGAACTGAATATCTCTGACGATGAGTTCGAGCCGCCTCCGAATCAGCGTGCAGGGCCTGCATCGCCGCCGTCTGGTCAGCCGAATTTCCGGATACCACCAGGGTATAGTTCCAAGGAATCCGTCGCCGATATCACGCCGTACAAGAAGTGCGGTAATATCGAGTTATCGCTTCAAAGTCCACTCTGATATTTCGTAGTTGGATGTGCATCTATCCCATTTATATTGATGCAAAGCGGCCGTATGGAACTGGGCAGCGTCGGGTGTCTCGGGAGCATGCGGTGTGGTGGCCTCTCAGCAAGGATATCGCAGATGCAAGTACGGCATTAGGGCTCTCGGTGCTTCATGAGGTCAACAAATCCCACCCTCGGGACTGGGAGAATCCTGGACGAGTAAGAGTGCAGTTCAAGAAGGATGGGAGATTAGCACATCCGACGATAAGAACGAGTACGTTGGAACGGTTTTCACTTTGACCTTGAAATTTGACTTTTTTGCAGAGAAGAATCTCCTTGAATCCATCGCTGCCCGTATACAGTCTACGAAGCCTCAGTTGAAACCCATCCCACCGTTCAGTCCTGCTCCCTTCACGGCTAACACGCCCTCGCCGAATGCAACACCCGCACCGACGATGGCAAAGGGCAAGCAGGCGTCTGCTCCGGCGCCGAAGAAACCCTCTGCTACACGTCCTGCACCAGCCCCGCCGCTGCCCCATCCCCCACTCAACGCGCGCGTATCGCCGTATTCGCCCGCGCTTGCTACAGGAATGTTGGTCGATGCGGTGAAGGCAGGCATGGCTGCACAAGCAGAAGCAGCGGCTGCTCCTGTGCCCGGCACGCCGGGACAACAAGGCTCTGCAGGGATGCAAAAAGGCAAGAGGAAGGTTGTAAGAGTGAGGGGATAACGCGTGTAGTGTATAACGCGTGTAGTGTATAACGCGTGTAGTGTAAATGAATAAATTCTGCTTCTCATCGGATTGAATAGTCGGCTACATGTGCGACAAGGTTTGTGCAGTGTCGCTCGTATATGGGTCCACTTGCAACTGCAATAGCGAACCAGTAATTTGCTACAGTGGATTGAAACGGGAATAGCATCACATTAGTTCGCACGACGCAACGCGCGATGCAGGGTTGACAAACGCCACTTGCTTACTCTTAACCCTCACCAGCTCACCGGAAACTTGTTCCAATTGCAATGGTTTGCTTGTCGGTGTGCGTCGAGGGTTACTCTCTTATCGGCAAACTAGGAGTCTCCCGCACATCAATTCATATGCATCCCTGAACTCTACGAGCTGCTGTTGGACCAGTTGAAATCAGATCACAAGGCTCTCGCAAGACTCGGGCGTGCCGCCAGATTCATCTCGCGTCCCGCCCTCGACGCTCTATGGACGAAATTGACGAATCCGTCGCACATCGTTCGCCTACTTTCTGTCAACGATGTAATTCAGCCGACTCCTGGGCATGCAGTTGGAGAGGTTGGTCTTAAGATCCGTCGTTCGCCTCAGAATCTATATGGACTCACGAAATCCTGTCACTTAGTACACCCTGGTTCGACCGTTAGAAGAAAGCGACTTCGTTTTATTCGACAAATATGCACCACGAGTCCTATTCGTCGATTTCGAAACAAACTTCACTAGCTTGGGGTCCGGCATCAAGTTTTTTTCCACTATCAAGAAGTTTCGGAACCCAATCTTTCCGAACTTACTACGATTGGATTGGCACCCCACAACGGGCTTCGACACCATGGGCGCGTTTCATCTCATTTCTCGAGAATATAACGTACCGAGAGACGGCCTTGCGCTGACTATGTGGGGAGCCCTCCCCAGTCGGCAGAATGCGGCACGCACAGATCCTGCGTCCGCGTTTTTGACTGGAGCGGGAACGGCTGAAACGATAGATTTGTTTCAAAAACCACTTTCGTCCTGGTTACCTGATGTCTCGAGCCTGACGGCAGACACGGAGACTTTTCTCGCAGAGCCGTCGGCTTTTCTGCAGGGCCTTCAGAGTTTGTCCAGGCTGCAGCATTTCCAAGCTAGAACTTCAGGCTCGCTCGGTTCCCCAATTCTCGACCATCTTGCCCGTCTGCCTCATCTGAAGACTCTGCATATAGGGTATGAGGACGAGGGCAGTGTTTTTCATCTTAGCAAATCTATCGAGACTCGGCAAAGTCTCATTGGGCTATCTAGCTTCCCGGCGCTCGAGACTCTGGAGATGAACGCTGATTATTCTGGGCTTTTGACTTTCCTGTCCCTTATAACGTCCAACTTCTTGCGTTCAGCCAATCTCAGGGTCAAAGACTACCATCCCATCGACTCTACCATATTCTCCCTACTTACAACGCCTCCTACGCGCTCATCGACGTTGCGGAACCTCACATTCCAGACAAGAGATTATCCCGTTACCCGTGCTGACCGGCACGTACTCTTTTCCATGGCCGCATTCGAACCCTTGTTGGCTTGTAGGAATCTGGAAACCTTGGACATCAACTTTGACGCGTCCCAAGTCGACTTCGGCGATGATGACTTGGAGAAGATGACAGACGCATGGCCGCAACTCACACATTTCAAAGTGTTCTCGAGATACACGCAAGAAGCAGGTTGGGCTGATCCACAAGTCCATCTCTACAGCCTTTGGCATTTTGTCGAAAACTGCCGCCAGCTTCAACAGCTCGAACTCCGCGTAGATGCACGAGTTGATGGACCATTTGTCCCGCCTGACCCAAGTACTGCAGGTCTACGTACCACGACGAGAATCAATTTCTTTCTCTCCCCGTGTAAATCGCCATCGCATGTTGCAGCGTTCTTGAACCTGGCATTTCCACAACTTCCGGAATTCTACGCTGGCGGACCTCGAGATGAAAAGAATCTGCAGCACGCCTGGTGGTCTGAGGTTCACGCAGCGTTACCCGCCGTAGATCGTGAGTTCCGGGCCAGGTATCGACTCTACGCCGATAGTGAGAAACCTTGTAATCTATGTCCTGAACTACCACTCAAATGATTCTAGCTGAGACAGAAGTGGGACCGTCGGATACGGTTTCAGATCTATACAGAACACTGGCAGATTCTCTCATTGAATAATATCTTCTGACCTCCAAGCGAACCTCGCAAACCGACCTGCAGCAGGAATCGTTCTGTTCCGCTCTACTTCCGTGAAGCCTACTACACGATGTTAACGAATTGTTCGAAGAGGAAGAAAAGCCCCTTGGCTGCCGTACTTCGGGAAGCATATTGAAAAGCGTTATGCACTCGACCGACATGCGTACCCCAGTGGAACGTCCTAGTACAGGCTGCGGAGGTTTTTGGACCAGAACAACTTTCAGTGCCTGAGCTGAGTAAGAACTTGATATATAGGTCTACGAGGTCTCATTTGCCGTGCACGGCACTGGCCAAAGGTGAGCCGACATTCCGCGAGCAAGTCGGATGGTACGGCAACAACTGG